>JAZHEH010002834.1:13580000-14180000 GCA_036589455.1 Ateles fusciceps
CACCAGTAATCTCAGCGCTTTGGGAGTCTGAGGCCAGTAGATTGCTTGAGCTCAAAAGTTTGAGACAAGCCTGAGCAACATGGCAAAATCCTGTCACTACAAATACAAAAAAAATTATCCAGGTGTGACAGTGTGTGCGTGTAGTACCAGCTACTTAGGAGGCTGAGGTGGGAGGATCGCCTGAGCCCAGGAAGCAGAGGTTGCAGTGAGCTGAGATCACACTACTCCTCTCCAGTGATGTGAGATGAATTTGGAGAGGGAGGGACGCAGGGATCTAAACCTCTCTTGGCAATGCCAAGAATCTTGGATTTTACTAAGTGTGATGAGAAACGCCTAAAAATTTTAAATTGAGGAAGTGACATGAAAAAAGTTACATTTAAAAGTGATCCCTACAGCAGCTGCACTAGAGTAGATAGGAGCTGGGCAAGAAAGTCACCAATTGCTACTGCCAAAGTCCAGGAGATAAACCAGATAAATGGGGCTTGGACTAGGGTGGTGGCAATGAATATAGAGATAAATGGATGAGAAATATTTTGGATGATGAGATAAACAGAAGGATTAAGGATGCTTCCCAAGTTTCAGTTTAAACAAACGTGTAAAAGGAAGGTGCCATTTACTGAGATACGGAAGATGGCAAAGGAAGCAGGATTTGGATCAAGCAAAGATCAAGAGTTCAGTGTGTGATGCTTTTAAGATATCCCAGTGGACAGATCAAGTAGGTAGCTGGTTATAAAATTCTGAAGAGAGGTCAGGATCAAAGGAAAAAGATTAAGTGTCATCGACAGATGGCATTTCAAGTTGCAGGGATGGATGAGTTTACCTAGGGAGATAAAGAATACAAATTAGAAGAATAGAAGTGAGAAATGAGAAGCCTGAGGAATTTCATACTTTAAAGGATAAGAGAGGCTGGGTGCAGTGGCTCATGCCTACATATCCCAGCACTTTGGGAGGCTGAGGCAGGAGGATCACTTGAGCCCAGGGGTTGTAGAACAGCCTGGGCCACATAATAAGATACTATCTCTAAAAATAAAAATAAAATTAGCTGAGTGTGGTGGTGAACACCAGTGGTCCCAGCTACTCAGGAGGCTGAGGCAGGAGGACTACTTAAACCCAGCAGGTTGAGGCTGCAGTGAGCTGTTTGTGCCACTGCACTCTGGCCTGGGCAACATAGCAAGATCCTGTCTCGGCCTGGGCAACATAGCAAGATCCTGTCTCTAAACAAATAAATAAAAGGATGGGAAAGGAAGACCCACCAGTGGAGACTTGAGTAGCCAACAAGGTTAGTTAAAACTAGAAGAGGTCTGCCGTACTGAAAGATGAAAGTTTCCACAAGGAGCAAGTGGTCAGTTGAATTGATTGCAGGGGAAGAGAAAAATGTCCCTTGATTTCAGCCCCACGGAGGTCACTGATTGCCATTGTAAGGTTGTCAGGTGGATGGAGTTCGGCTGCTAATACCAGAAGAATCAACTTAGAGTGGGTTAACCTTTATGCCATCAGGGTTCATTAGATTCAATTATAGATTTTGAGGTTTTCTTCCCTGAGAGCTTGTTGTTTGTTTTTAAACAGGGTCTCACTCTGTCACCCAGGCTGGAGTGCAGTAGCACGATCAAGGCTCACTACAGCCTCAACTTTCCAGGCTCAAGTGATTCTCCCACTTCAGCTTCCTGAGTAGCTGGGACTACAGGCGCATGCCACCACGCCTAATTCCTTTTTAACTTTTTGTAGAGATATAGTCTCCCAATGTTGCTCAGGCTGGTCTTTAACTCCTGGCTCAAGCAATCCTCCCGTCTCAGCCTTCCAGAGTGCTGGGATTACAGGCATGAGCCCTGGCTGGTTCCGAGTGCTTATAAGGATGGCTATTTTCTTATTTTTATTTGTTCTTAGACTCCTATTTTTTCCCAAAAAAAATGTAAATTTCCCTTTTAAAAAATAAAATAAACTCTATCTTGCAAGTCTCACATAGGGTCCACTGGACCCTTTCATAACTTAACAGCATCTTGGTTATTCTGATTTCCTCTAGTTCCAGAAATGTTGCTGTATCACGATCCTAGAAATTATTTCAACATTATTCAGCAATTATTCCCAACTGTACAAGACAAGCTAAAAATAGGAAGGTGGGTGTTGTAACAGAAAAACTGGGGACAAAAGTGAAGTAAATCATTGCTATTAGATGATTCTTCCATTATCTTATTGTAATGCCCAAAACACTTTACCATCTTTTAATAGGGTAGAAAAAAAAAATCTGGAGACATTATTTTCATAGTATTTGTTGTTGTTTTTTAAAGCTTTTGTTGAAAAATATTCAAAATTTTTCATTTTTTCCCATAACGGTGAAGAGAAGAAAATTGATAAACACATTTCTGATAATTAGAAAAAGCAGATGTCTAATGCAAAAAGACAGAGTATTCTATACTTTAAAGATGATGGTGAAATTTTATTTATTTGTTTTATTTTAGAGACAGGATCTTGCTCTGTTGCCCAGGCTGGAGTGCAGTGGTGTGATCATAGCTCACTGCTGCTTCAAACTCCTAGGCTCAAGTGATCCTCCTGTCTCAGCCTCTTGAGTAGGTGGGACTATGGGTGTATACCACCATGCCTGGCTATTTTTTAAAATTTTTGTGGAGAGAGGGTCCCATGCTGTTACCCAGACTGGTCTTAAACTCCTGGGCTCAAGCAATCCTCCCACCCAGGACTCCCAAAGTGCTGGGATTATTGGTGTGAGCCATCATGCCTGGCCTGAAACATGTAAGCGAAATCTCAGACTATGAGTCTTTAGCTGATGATATCCTAGATAAATTTTCTCAAACTCAAGAACTGACAATTCAACAATATATACCTAAGGATAAAAAGGAAATAGGGTATTCTCATCCACTTTGGCATTTAATAGGAATTACTTCCTTATTGAATATTTTGCAACAAGAATCTGAGCCATCCTAAAAAGATGTGACATATTGTCATATTTTATGATGCTGTGCATCCAATATACTTCATATAGTTTATAAGATAACAAATGATAAAGGCAGATGTATATATACAAAGGTGAAAAGAAGGAAATCTATGAGGACGAGATGAAAAAATTCATTGAATTGCTCATTCTAATTGGTGTTTATAAATCTAAAAATGAAAATATTTTACAACTAAGAAACAAAGAAAATAGCTATTATCTCTTCAAAAAAATGATGAGCCATCAAAGTTTTCAAAAGCACTGCTTTTTGTTTATTCAAGTGCAAGCAGCACAGAGGTAATGATAAGTCAGAATCATTAGAGATGTATTTGAGGCCAGGTGTGGTGGCTCATACCTGTAATCCCAGCACTTTGGGAGCCTGAGGCAGGTGAATCACTTGTGGTCAGGAATTCAAGACCAGCCTGGTCAGCATGGTAAAACCCTGTCTCTACTAAAAATACAAAAAATTAGCCAAGTGTGGTGATGGTTGCCTGCAGTCCCAGCTACTCCAGAGGCTGAGGCATGAGAATTGCTTGCAACCAGGAGGCAGAGGTTGCAGGGAGCCGAGATTGTGCCACTGTACTCCAGCCTGGGTGACAGAGTGAGACTGCCTCAAAAAAAAAAAAAAAAATGTATTTGAAACATGGAATCAATATTTACAAGATGATTGTGTTCCTGGTTCATATATGCTGATTGATAAGTACTCAGCTGTGTTTAAAGAACATTGTTCATTAGGGTAAATATTCCTTCAAATGCAGGAAAAGATAGAATAAAAAACTAGGTTTGCTATATTTAAATTAAATTTTTTAAGAATTATTTTTCACTATTCCTTTATTCTTAGTTCTGTAAATGATTTGCAAAATGACTTAACAGTATGAAAAACAGAACAGGACCATTGGTGATGAGTATTTTCTCTGGTATGTTGAGAGATATATTGGCATTATTTGTCTCATATAATAAACAATAAAGAGAAGGAGAGAAAACATGAACTGGCCTCAGCCTCTTATAGACTGGTCTCTAAGAAAATAGAAATACTATCCCACCTAATGGAGAGTGTCACCTTAGGGTAGAGGGATTGTGGTTACTAATGCCATCAAGGACCCAGTTCGCTTCTATGTCTCTTTGCCACCTCTGGTCCTGGTTTCATCCTTAGGCTTGTAGCAACATAGCTGTGGCATTAGACTTAGGCATGTAATATCCAAAGCAAGAAAAAACCTACCTATCTCTCTGTCTCTATTAAGCGTGAGGAAACTTTTTCCAGAGTTACTCCTCCTCTTCCAGTTCCTTTTCCTTTAGCCTCCTGTTAGGAATAAGGGTAACAGGTTATTACATAGGCCACAAACAGTATCAGTGCCAGTCTAACTGCAGAAGCAGAACTAAAACAACTTACAGAATATACACTAATTAAGGAGAACTGTCACCCGGACTCAGAACGGACCAGACTAAGTCAGCCCTTTACAACTTGCCCTTTCCCATTTTAGTGTTGTTCCATCATCTCCAAGCATTCAGGATATTGTCTTATTCCCTGCTCCTCTTGACAGCTGCATACAGAACAGCCAGCTGGTATATTCTCCAAGATAGGGTGAGTGGGAAGAGGTGAATAAAGGAGATGTATGGAACTGGGCGATGGGCCATGTGACCAGTGCTGGAGCTTGAGATTATGACAAGCCTCAAGGATCAGGCAGTGACCAATGGATAATGGGCAAAAGATTGGGCTTTTGTAGAGGCTTTGAATAGCCAAGGGAGAAGAAAAAAAGACTGGGAGAGCTGGTTAGAGCCGTATTCTAGAACTTTGTTGGCCAGGATTTTTGTATACTTTAAAAATTCAAAGCAGGAGGTGTGGCCAGAACCAGGATGAGAAAGAATGTGATGCTGGAGAGGAGGCAAAGGGGAGAAGAAGGAGACAGGAAGCATTTTGATTCCTTTTATCTCCTTTATTTTTAATTAATTAATTTATTTTTATTTTTATTTTTAAGACAGAGTCTTGCTCTGTCACCAGGCACCAGGCTGGAGTAGAGTGGCGCAATCTCGGCTCACTGCAATCTCCGCCTCCTGGGTTCAAGCAATTCTCCTGCCTCAGCCTCCTGAGTAGTTGGGGCTACAGGTGCGTGCCACCACGCCCAGCTAATTTTTGTATTTTTTAGTAGAGACGGGGTTTCACCATGTTGGCCAGGATGGTCTTGATCTCTTGACCTCGTGATCCACACGCCTCGGCCTCCCAAAGTGCTGGGATTACAGGCGTGAGCCACCACGCCTGGCGTTGTCTCCTTTAAGTGAAGTCCTGGCTTTAATAGTTTTAAATGCCCAGTCAAAACCAAAATTGAAGATGATGACTGGAACAGGTTATGATTTTTTAATTGCCTCTTTTGGATGATCTTGCCTATTTCGACTGGGTTAGAACTGCAAGAGTCCCAGGAAGTGAGGAATGAGGCACAATATGTCAGATTCCTCTTCCATATGCAGTTACGAAAGCTGCTAGGCTCACGAGGAGCACGCCAATTTTAGTCTGGAGAATAAAGGACATTTTCTGACCAAGGATGCAGTAAGAAAAGGCAGTGTGTTGCTGGCCATAGTATGGCCCGGGACTGTGTCTGAAAGGCACAACGCATGAAGCCAATACCTTCTATATAGCATAGTGACCAACACTGGCAGCCCTAGGAGACAGAAATAGCAATGTTGCCAATCAGGGTTCTGTGGACACTCAATTGTGCAAAAGGATGATTGCTCATCAGGAGAAACACTTAATCCACCATTTTAACAGTAAAAATCTGAAGGAAACAATGACTAAGTTTCTGCTTCTACCACCTTTCTCTTACCTTTGTGAAATTTCAGCACATTATTCACAGCTAGTTCCCAACCAAGTCCAGAAACTAACACAATAAAAAAAAAGAAAGAAAGAAAAGAAAATGCAAATTAAAATAGGCCCAGATTAGGTATTCTTGATTACTTACGTTTTTGGAAATACTTTTCTCTTTTGAGTCTCCAAGAGTCCTCCTCTCAACAAGTGTGAGAGAGCCCAGGTGAAGTCACTGTTCACTGCTCATGGAGAAGCTAGAAGAGGCTCGGCTGGGATCTTACCAACCTTAGCTCTATCCCATCACCAGAAAAACTCGTGAAGCCAAACGCTGTAAAACATAGATGAAGAAGTTGATTTGAATCTGGTAACATGTCCTACAGTGGCTGTTTAGAGCCCTGCACCACCAAGGATTAAATTCCAAAGGGGACTGGAGTGGGGCAGGGTAGGAGAGTGGACTGAAACACGGGAACTCCTCCCTTCCTCAAACCAAGTATCTGCCATAGATCACAGACTATTATACCGTAATTGTTAAACATGCAATAGGAAAACAATCCCTTCTTATAAAATATTTTAAGTTTCTAAATCTGTGTAGTGAGTTCCGTGTGTGTGTGTGTGTGTGTGTGTGTGTTTTAAAGGGGGAGCTTAACATTTCAAACGCAACTTCTTATATAACCGTGGTATGGTGGCCCAAGACGCCAAACAGAACAAATGATTTGGATAAACAGTTTAAATTTTGTGAAAGCCTACAGGAATCGAATCCGGATTTGGAAGAAAGCTGCCAAAACCCTGGGTTGCTGTGTGATTCAAGTCACAGCCCCCCGAAGCGACCACGGCACGACGTACCAAGCCCTCTCCCCTGACACACGCCTTCTGTGAACGGGCTCTTGGACCTGAACAAAGCGAGCACCCAAGTTCAGGGGCTTTGTCTTTAAAGAACAAAGATCGGCCTAGCTGCACGCTCCATGTGCGAAAGAACGAAGGCTGCGGGGAACCCCACGCCGCTCGCGGAGCTGCGCCCTTGCGGCCGCCCCCGCCCCCCGGGGCCCCTTTAAGTGCCGCGCCGCCCCCCGCCCCCGCCCCCTCGTGCCCAGAGTTACTGGGCCGCCCGCCCGCTCCGGGCCGCGCCACCCGCCGCCCGCCTCCCGCCGCCCGCCGGGGTTACGTGAGCCCGGGGCGGGCGGCCACCGGGCCAATGGCCGCAGCCCGGGCCTCCGCGCTCCTCCCGCGCCGCCGCCGCTGCCGCCGCCGCTGGGGCTGCGGGCTCCTCCCGCAGGAGATAACTGTCAGCGCGCGAGGCGGCGGCGGGCCGGCTCAGTCATATGACCGGCAGCCGGCGGCCCCGGCGCCGAGCAGAGTTACTAGCCGCAGCGGCCCCGCGCTCCCGCAAGGCTGGGCGGCCGTGCCGCCGCGATGGCCCCGCCACCGCGGCCGCCGCCCCCGGCTGCGCGCTGAGCCGCCGGCCCCCCGAGCCCCACGGCCGGAGCTGCGGCGGCGGCGGCGGCGGCGGCATCATGGCCCCGACCCTGCTCCAGAAGCTCTTCAACAAAAGGGGCAGCGGCGGCAGCTCCGCGGCGGCGTCTGCCCAGGGCAGGGCTCCTAGGAAGGACCCGCCTTTAGGTGAGGGGGCACCTGGGGGGCGAGTCTGGCGCGGGACCGGAGTTGGCTTCGGTGCTCGCTGGGGGAGGGGACGGGGAAGGGGCTGCCCGGGACGGCGCTGCCCATCGCCGGCACCCGGTCCCAGGCTTGTCAGCGTGGACGCGCCTGATCCGAGTGTGGCTCCGGACCTTCCGTGACCCTTCCTCCCCTCTCTTCTCCACTATTCGGGGTCCTTCCCCCTTTCAGAGTTCTCTTGTGTTCCTTGGGGTTCCCAGGCGTGCGCTGTACTTGGCTGTGGCGACGGGAGAGTCTCCGGTTATTGGGGTGAACCCCTTCCGGGCAGAGCCGCCTGGGTGCCTCTGCGGGCCCTGCAAAGCTGTGAGCTGTCATTTTGAGGGCAGCTCCAACCTACTGTGTACGTGACAGTGTTTTGAAGTTGTGAAGGAGCAACAGTCACACAAAAAATTGCATCTTTCTTCTTTCTTGCCATATATGACAAGCTCTCAAACGGATGAATGAAAGTATGTAATTTCCACATCATTTGGAAGGTTGATGCCGCATGATGTGTGGAAGGGGGGAGTAAGAGGCAATTATGGAATTTCCGAGATTTCAGTTGATTAGAGCTGATGTGTATGTTTAATAGATTTGATCTCCCGAACACATACCTTTGAATATTGATAGCGTTTATGGAGAGCTTACTATCTTAAATGCTTTATGTTGATTTCCGTCTCATTTACTTTTCTAACAATGCGGTGAGGTAGGCGCTATTAGGATTCCCATTTTACAGGTGAGGAAACTTAAAGTCGCAGAGAACTTAGGCGGCTTGCCCGAAATCCACACCTGTCAGTGGTAGAGCCAGCGTTTTGACCCAAGCAGTTTGACCACAGAATACTGTCTTTAAAAATCCCTATACTATTCAGATTTCAAGGGCTAACTTTAAAAGATACCTTAAAATGTCCTATATTGCCTTTGAGCACACATATGTTGAGAAGTTTATCTTTAACAATTTTTCGGCACATTTTAAAATTGAACATCAACTCCCAATTCTGACACTCTGCGAGGTGCTTTTTGGCCAAAATGTCTTGCAAAAACAGTTTCTTGTTAAACAGATCTAGACCCAGTATAATAAACCTTTTAAAAGTTTCAAGTGAAACTTTGAACTAAATTCTGGATTAAGTTTTATGTTCTAGATTTTGCTTTTCTTGAATTCCATCATTTAAAACAGTCTCTGTAGTCATGTGAAAATTAAATAACGTGTGTGTGTGTGTGTGTGTGTGTGTGTGTGTGTGTGCGCGCGCGCGCACTTGGAAGGCATATTGTGAGGACATTAAACTTCCCAAGTTAAATTTTCATGTTTTCTTTAGGCTAACAAGCCTTATAATTTGAGTGAGGAATTCTGTGCCTTTTGCTAGTCTGAGTATTAGTGATGCCCTGTACCCCCTCAGAATGGTAGAGTTACTTAGGACCCAGGGTGTGTAATTTCTTCCCCTTCCCTCTCTGTAACCCAGACTCTATCAAGGGTACAAAGCCTGGAGCGGATGGGGCATGGGGTATTACAGGTGTCTGTATGTTGGCAGCTCTTGCCAAGGACGTTTAAAGTCATTTGAATTCAGGAGGAGATAGTGGCGGTTACATTGTCATTGTGTTCTGTGCTCCTTGCCCAGTTGCCCACCATCATTTCCTCTATCCATAAGTTTATTTGAAAAAAAAAATTGTGGCTATATTTAGGGCTTTAGGCCATATTAGGGAAATTGATTCCCACCTTGTGGGAATATTTTTAGTAGTGTTCTGACTTCTCATTGGTGTACAATGAACAGAAAATTGTGCCAAGTACCATCTTTTTTTTTTTTTTGACCTCATTCGAATTTTCTACAAGTATTTCAAGTCGATGTTTTTGGAGAATTTGGGGATCCCAGTTGAACATCCTACTTGATGAGGGGCCCCTTTCAGTAGTGTCCCTGATAGAGGTCACCATGGAAAAGAAAGTAAAGTAGCAGATGTGAGCAAGGATGCTGGAAAATGGGAACAAATCATCCTGTGCTCGGCCAGACTGACCAAGGAGACCCTAAGCAAGTCTTTCCTTTTGCCCTTTTACCTGGCCTAACTCTAAGATGCTGTGTAGTTGGACTGGGGAAGGCCTCCAGGAAAATTTTTGTCTCTACCTAAAAATTTGTGAACCTGTGTTTCATTTTTCCCAGATTTTGCCAAGTAGGAGCTGGTATGTACTTCCAGGGGAACAAGGTGCCTTATACAGAGCATTAGCTGCCCTTGGGAGCCTACCTTGTAGTTGAATAGAGTTTTAGAAGTTACGGGTAAGACTCTTAGATTAAAAATCAAGTATTCCTAACATGAATTTGTATTCTTTAGTGTATTTAAATACAGGATGTAACTTGTATGTATTTAGTGTATTTAAATACAGGATGCAACATGAGCACAGTTTTGGAGACTGGAAGTTCACTGAGGATTCAGGTAGACTTTTTGGGCAGTTTTGTAGTGTAAAATCTAAGATTTTGTAGGGGAAAATCTAAGATCCAACTTTTTGTTTATTTGTTTTAGAGTTTGTATATTTTCTGTTTCCATGATGGACTTTCACTGGTTATTTTAAACTTCTCTTCTCAGAATTATTTTGCCCTTGTTGTAACTCATTTTACTCTTGTGCACTTCTAGTCCCTTTGCTGGGCTTATGACTGTTCTCATTCCTCCAGTTTTCACACACTTGACTGGAGAGGAAATCTGGTGTCCAATATAACTAGTTTATATCACAGGTCATTTTCAGGACTTCATGCCTCCTGGCATTTCATCTAAAAACAGGATCATCACAGTTAAGATCTCTTCTGGAGTATTTCCTTTAGGATCTTAACAAAAAGCCCTTTTCATAGCTTTGAGGAAAGAGGTTGCTAGGAAAACAAAAGGAATCATGATTGATCAAACTTACATGCTTGGGAGAAGTAGCCAGGAATGCTATATGATTATGGTATTTACATTTGAATAACGCTTTGTACCAGAAAAATAAATTAGTAACAACGACAAAAAATGATATGTACAGTGACTCAAGTCAAAAATAGAATCATGTTCTTGGTTACCTTGGATTTAGGGCCACGATGTTTTCAAGCCAAGGTGTGCCCAGTGACTTACATGTGTGTTTCAAGTTTGAAGCATTATCTTAAGGTTGTTCGTGTTGTTTTTTTTTCTTCATGTCTTTTATAAATTAATGGGGTAGTTCCCCCGAAAATGTTTAGCAGGGAGGTAAAAAGACCCTGGGCTATCAAATGTTTTATTTTGGAGCAGTTAAATGAAGTAGGTAAGTATATGTATTATCTGGGATATGAAGAACAAGTGAAGGCATTGCAGCTGCTTATTAGCTAGCTATGTAAATGCCAGAGAAGAGTATACCTAAGGCCAAATGGCCTAGTTAGTGCTAATCCCCACTGTTTTGTTAGAACACATTTAATCTGTTATAGAGTTCATATAAATAAAACTTAATCCACTTACCAAATAGCATCTGATGCCTCTGTGCTTATGGCTGAGTGCTCTATCTTTATAAATCTAGGCAGGGCACCCATAATCTCACCTACTGGAGTTTACAATCTAAAGGACAACAGAGTATACACTAAGATGAATAAATAGCAGACAACACACTGGAAACTGTAACAAACAGATAAACACTGATAAAGAGTAGATTTTTATATAAGCACAGAATTAAGAACTTACTTGCTGTTCTTGTGCTTGGAGTGGCTAAGGGCAGGATTGTGATTTACTCTTCCCCTCAACCAGAGGAAAATTACACAGAAGTGCTTCCTCCCCTTCCACTAATAAGTCTCCAGATGCAAGTATTTCTAATGAGATTTGTTCTGAGGTGGGGTGTAGAATATTTTGGAAAAAAAACAGTTTTGTTCTAGTACACTCAATATTTTTAATGCCAGTAATGTAAAATGTGACATATAAATAGCAGTTTTGATTTCTTTTGACTACTGTCTAAAAAGTCTTTCTCTTGCCTGCTGCCGCGGATCTACTGGCACACTCCTTACATCAGATCTCCTTGTCCTGAAACATTCTATGCACTGATGAGTGATTTTTCAGAGGTGAAGAAAGGAACCGTTCCTTTGAATGCTGTGAGTTCTGTTAAAAGCGCTTGAAACGCAGATTGAGGAGGCCATTGATTTAGTCCTACCTCATGTAACATGTTGATGTGAGACCCAACAAGACTCCATTTTTCTGGTCCTAAGCTTTGTCATTTGTAAAGTGACAACATCAGTGCATGTAATAGAGTTGTGGTAAGGAAGTAATGAGCTTGAAAATCTTTAGAAAAGAATAACATGCAATACAAGATGATTTTAAGTATTACCAAGTACCTTTTTTTTTTTTTTTGAGACAGGGTCTCACTCTGTCCCCCAGACTGGAATGCAGTGGTGCAGTCTCTGCTCACTGCAACTTCCGCCTCTCGGGCTCAAGTGATTCTCCTGCCTCAGCCTCCCAAGTAGCTGGGATTACAGGCATGCGGCCACCATGCCCAGCTAATTTTTGTATTTTTAGTAGAGATGGGGTTTCACCATGTTGGCCAGGCTGGTCTCAATCTCCTGCCCTCTAATGATCCACCCACCTCGGCCTCCCAAAGTGCTGGGATTACAGGCGTGAGCCACCGCGTCTGGCCCCAAGTACCTTTTTTTAGGTCATGGAGTTCATTATTATTCCTGTTGAGGCTTTATGAAAATGGAACCGTTTTTCAGAGGCTGTTTTCTTTCGGTAGTTGAGAGACTTGAGACAGAGCTGAAGTGAACTGTATTTGCTTGTGTTGGGTTTTTAACCTTGATGCAGTCAGTCGTGAAGCAGAGACCTGAGTTTTCAGAGGGCTGTTAAAGACGTTGAGCGGGCACTCACACCTGCTTCAGCTGACAGGACATCAGAAAGATTCTTAGAAAGATGGTGTGTTGTTTTTTTCAAAGTTATTTGCAAATTTTTATCATCAAGAATAAAATCACATTTAAGCAAAAAAGGAAATTGGTTAAGCGAAATGATATAGTCACACAATAGATGACATTCATAGCAGCCAAATCATAATTTTATACACAGACACACAAAACACAGAAAAAATGTTCTCAATAGAAGAAGTAAAAGCAACTTTAATAGCCTGACTTCACCCTTCACCACTGTGCAATCTACGCGTGTAACAAAATAACACTCATACCCCATAAACTTATATAAGTTTTAAAAAGTAAAAGCAAGTTATACATTTATGTGAAAAAGATTTAAAAATAGGAGTGATTATGCATGTGCAGAATAGGGCTAGCAACACTATACACCAACATATTATAACAGTGGTTGCCAAGAGGTAGGTGAAAATTTTATTTTAATTTTTTGTGTTTTATTCTGGTTGGTATTTTTGGATTTTGCTCTAATGAATTTGTGTTACTTTTGTGATTTGTATTATTTTTAAACTTAAATGTTCTAGATTACTTAACTATTACATTATTTAATTATTTAAAATAACTTAAAGAGCATTTAGTGTATTCCTCACCGTGAGGGAGTAGAGTAAGGATAATGTTTGTGGAGAAACCTGATTTGAATAAATTTCTTCATAGACTCTTCCTTTTTCATCAAAATAACTGTTAGCTCCTATTATTAAGTCATATGTTTGTTATGAAGTTGAATGTATTTAAAACCTAAGTTCAGCTCTGGGCGCGGTGGCTCACGGTTGTAATCTCAGCACTTTTGGAGGCCAAGGCAGGCAGGTCATGAGGTTAGGAGTTCGAGACCAGTCTGGCCAACATAGAGAAACCCCGTCTCTACTAAAAATACAAAAATTAGCCAGGCACGGTGGCAGGTGCCTGTAATCCCAGCTACTTGGGAGGCTGAAGCAGGAGAACGTGTGAACCTGGGAGGCAGAGGTTGCAGTGAGCCAAGATTGTGCCATTGCACTGCAGCCTGGGTGACAGTGGAAGACGCTGTCTCAAAAAAACAAAACAAACAAACCGCTAAATTCATTATAAACCTCAGAGGCCAAGTTAATTGGTGATGTCAGTAATTATAGGAAATAGGTATGTGCAAACTGTTTACTAATGTGGCAGAGTCACTACTTCACCGGTGCTTCAGATCCCAGTGTAGTCTTCCTGGGGTCTCAAAGTACAGTTTAGGAGCTGCATGCAGCTTAAGCTTTATTTGAAATATGTTTAGAAAAGACTGACACAGTCCTTTAGATTTTGAAGGAATGTGGATAAGAAACCTGGATTAGATGTTTTAAAAGCTAAAACATATATTAAAGTTCTGAAATGTGAATTTGTCATATTATGCGTTATTATTTGATTTAGTAGGTGGTACTAAGAGATGGTCTGAGGCATGTGGTCTTTTAATGCATGGAGTATACAGCTCCAAAAAGAGCATTGGTTTTTGTTGTTGCTTTAGGTTGCGTTTCTTGTGGTTTGCCTGTAAGGTCAGCTTAAGGAAGCTACTTTGCCGTTGTGTTTCCTTGGAAAAGGAAGCTGTAAAAGATTGTCCTTGCAGTTATGAAATACTTTGGCTGCCAGCATGAACTCCTGGTGGGTGAATCTGATTTGGGAACTGGTAATGTGCTTTATTTCTCCAGCCACTGTTTTTCTTGGTGTGGGCAAAAAGAAACAAATGTTTTATACTGATTATACAAGCCCCTTGCTTAGTGCGAATTGTTAGGCCTGGACTATAGTATCGTGTACTTGGCTGTAAAAATAAGTCTTTCCTTTGGGTGTAAGAGTGCTGAAATATTTGGTGAGTTCCTACTTACCAAGCATTCTTTATCTCAGATTTGTGAAAAATGATTATTATGTAAAAAAGGAAAAACAGGATGGACTTTTCCAGCTAACTGGGCATGTAATAGTGATTTCCCTCTACTCCACCCCATCTGTAAATGGAACATCCATGACTCACTACACATGGCTACACAGACACTTTTGTAACCAGCGCTTGAATGGGAGGGTGGAATGGGGGATGGAAGGAGATGGGCTGGCACCCCACTTGTGTTCAGCCAGAATCTGTCCAGCTGCCTTTATAATGGACTTCTGAAAAGGACAATGTGCCTTCTCATGCGTCATGCTACATATTTTTTTTTCCTTATTACACTTTCTGTTTGTGCCAGAATAATACAATATATTAAGTGCAATAAAATGTAGCCATTAATACTATAATGTTGTTGATAAATGTTGTATAGCAGAGTACTCTTTCTATTATATAAGATTTTAGTATTAGCATGAGTCTGGATCCCTGATTATCATATTCCTCTCTCCTGACTGTATGCCTTTCATTTCTAGGAATTATTTTTCTAGTTGTTTGTCCTTGTAAACTTGCTTAATTTTTAGATTATACCCTAGAATTTGTGTTCATCATAGTGCTGCAAGAGATTTATATATTGCTTTACTAAGGTGATTTTATCACCACACCTAAGACTTTTTAATCATAAATAAGAGATTTCTGTATTTGATATATATCTTTAAATAAATGATTGGTGTTTGGTTATGTACTGATGTCTAATTGAAAATGACAACCAATTCATGTAGGATATCTAAGTGAGAGTGAGCACTGAGGCAGGAGAAATTCATGCCCCAAAAGCTAAGGGGGACTAATTGAGAACCTACATATCTGGTGGGGACCTCAGTCTGATTCCCAGTAAAGATAGTTGCATGTTGTCATGGCAACTCTTTCTTCAGAAGTTGAAGACAAGTTAGACGTTAACCTGCACATTCCTCAAGAGATGAAACAGGTGTTCATTTAGGATGTGTTAGGAAGCAGCGGCAAATCCACCAGTCCAGTTGGTTCTGCCGTTAACCCCTTATAAATACTGCACACTGCCAGCTCTTTCTGATGTGCCTGGAAAATTGAACATTTTCTTTTTTTGTTTTATAGTCAGAACCTTTGGGGTTATGGGGGGGGGAAAGTATGTTATTCAGTTCTTCATTAGCTCTCCTCATTTACTCAAGATCTTTCATAAAATATGATTAAGAAATAGTAACAAAAATACCTTTTAAATTCAATGCCACAAAGTCTTTTAAATTTAAAGCAGACATTTGAAATAATTAAATGAAACAAGAAAACATACATGTGATAGTTAGAGCATGGCTGTGAGAGTTCTTCTGAGTCCTAGCCTTGCCATTGTGTCTCTGCTTTTAATGCAGTGCTTGGCAGGAAGTTGGTGTTTAATAAAAATGAATTCATTCCTTCATTCATTCAACAGTTTTGAACATTGATAATCCTTGAAGAGTCTCCAGTATTCTAGAATCTGATGTCTGGAAATATTTCTTGACGTTTCTAGCATGCATTGTGGCATTTTAGAAAATCAATCTTGTTACAGATAACTCAAAGAAATTTCCTCCTTTTTGTCAATATTAGTGAATTGTTTTTCTGGTATCAAAATGATAGGGTAAAAGTGCTCTAAAAGGCTGATTGATCTGCACCCCTCGCCTCCCCCCAAAAAACATTTAAAAAGACACTTGCTTAAGTAATACATCAGAGACCCAGTTATGAAATCCCACAGCTGTCAGAAATGACCTACTGAAAACTATTTAAATATTTATGAAGCTATGAAATTGTTATCTGTGGGTTGCTGGTGTAGAACTCTTCTCTGTATATTTTTTAGATTCGTTTGAGTTCTTGTGTGGCGTGGTAAAACTGAAATACATTATGGAATGAAATGAGCAAATTGGTTCTCTCAAATTTAAGATAATAGTACACTTAATTGTGAAAACAATATTGGTATTCTGAACCCTGCAAAGACTATATTTGCATGTTAAATGAAGTAAGCACTTTAGAAAAAAGATGGAATCATCTCTGCTTTCCATGTATGATTTTTCCATTTGAGAAACTAATTTAGAAATGGATTTATGAATCTGACATGTTCTTTAAAAGAACGTGTCAGACTAACATATCATTAATGGTAGCCTACGCTGTGTGAGGAGGTGAGGCATGAGTAAACATTTTCTCCAAGCATATCAGGCAATGACTGTTTGCTTTAGAATGGTACATTGAGTAAGTTAGTTGCTAGGGCAGAAGGAGGTGGCAGGAACTACTGGCGCTGCCCTGCCCAGAGGGCAGAGATGGACCCCTGGTAGCCACTTGGTGCTGAGTGTGCAGGCTCCATGGAAGACCCTGTGGATGCTGGTAACTGGCCCCGCAGTGGGGTTGCCATATATTGCTTAGTGCCACCTGTACCTGAGAAATTGCTTATACATGAAATTATGATTTGATTTTAAGATTATTTTTAAATATACCTGGTTAAAAGTTCATATAAAGTATGTTGAAATATAAGCCTCTTACTTCACACCCCAATCCTTCTTCCTAAAAGCTACCATTGCTGTACCAATTTCTTTTGTATGCTTTTAGAAATATTCTAAAAAATTATTTCCCTCAGACAAAATGGTAGTCGCTGCATACACTGTTCATCATTTTGCTAAAGGTTGCTTTGTATTCCTTTGAATAAATGCATGTATAATACTTAACCCAGTCGTTTGCAAGTCTGGTCAGACACTGAAGTCACCTAGAGAGCTTTAAATGTCCAGACTACTTCTCAGAGATCTTGATTTAATAGATATGGGCTGGGGCTTTGTGTTTGTCTTTATGAAACCCTCCCCAGGTAATTTAAGTGTGCAGCCACGCACACTACAGTAGTCCTCCTTATCTGAGGTTTCACTTTCTGCTGTCAACCTCAGTCTGACGATATTAAGTTGAAAATTCCAGAAATGGACCAACTCTGGGTGCACTGCCTGAGTTTGCTCTGCTCTGCAAGGAGCAGTACCATTTAAAAAAGAAAGAAGATTCCAGAAATAAACAATTCATAAGCTTTGAATTGCACACCATTCTGAGTAGCATGATGGAATCTCCATTGTCACTTCATCTATAACATAGGCATTTGCCATCTCACATCATCACAAGGAGAAGGAGGGTGACTATAGTATGATGAGCTATTTTCTGAAAAAGAGATCACATTCATATAGCTATGACTATAGTATATCATAATTGTTCTGTTTTATTATTAGTTATTTTGTTAATCTCTTACTGTGCCTAATTTATAAATTAAACTTTATCATAGGTAAATATGGGAAAAAAGCATAGTATATACAGAGTTTGGCATTAACCACTGTTTCAGGCATCCACTGGAAGTCTTGAAAGTTATCCCCTGTGGATAAGAGGGGACTATTGTAATTTTAACCAGTCCTCTAGTAATGGATTATTTACTTTCAGGCTTTATTGTTAGAAATGGTGAACTTCCTGGTTGAAAGATTCTTATGCATAAGCTCAGGTATATTTCCAGGATAAGAACCTAGGATGAAATTTCTGCCAAATTGCACTCCAGAAAGGTTGCACCTGTTTATACCCCTACCAATAGCATACAGTGGCTGTTCAGTGAAGATGATTTAAAGTACCCTGAAGAAACAGTGGTAGGGGGGTGGGGAAACATGGACCCTAGCTTATTCTGGGTAGTTGTTGATCACTTGTCTAGTTCAGCATGTGTGCAGATTGTTAAACTCTTACAGCTCAATTTGGCTGTGCTTTCCAGACTTCAAAACGCTCATACTTTTTTAACTCAGTAATTTAAGAGAAAAGCCTTTTTTGCATGAAAATGTTTAAAAAACAAGTGTTTGTGCACAAAGATGCTCTTTATATATTATCATTATAATGTTAAATAAAAAAGAGCTTAATAATTGTCCAATAGCAGGAAAGTCTAAATTGTTATGTCAACTTTGTAGGATATTAATATCATAGTTAAATGATTATGACAACAGTGTTAATATAAAATGTTTATGTTAAATGAAAGTAACCAACACCAGTTGGTATCTGTAAGATGAAACATATTAGTAAAATATGCAAATGTATGACCAAGAACTAGAAAGAAAAGCAGAAAAATAATAAAGCACAGTTGACATGGGTTAATGAGATTGTGGGTAAGTTTTTTTTTAGATAGCCCCTTACTCTGTCACCCAGGTTGGAATGCAGTGGTGAAATCCAGCTCACTGTAGTCTCGACTTCCCAGGCTTAAGTGATCCTCCCACCTCAACCTCCCAAGTAGCTAGGACCACACAGGCAGGCATGCACCACGATACCCAGCTATTTTTTGTGTGTGTGTGGAGACGAGGGGTCTCACTGTGTTGCCCAGCACAATCTTGAACTCCTGGGCTCAGGTGATCTCCTGACCTGTGTCTCCGAAGTGCTGGGATTATAAGCATGAGCCACCATGCCTTACCATAAATATCCTATAAAATGTGTGGGCAAAAAATAAAAATTAGAGGCCAGGCATGGTGGCTCATGCTTGTAATCCCAGTACATTGGGAGACTGAGGTGGAAGGATCTCTGAGCCCAGGAGTTTGAGACCAGTCTGGCAACAAAGTAAACTCCATCTCTACAAAAAAAAAAAAAAAAAATAGCTAGGCACATGCCTGTGGTTATAGCTACTTGTGTGGCTGAGGTAGTGGGATCGTTTGAATCCAAGAGGTTGAGGCTGTAGTGAGCCATGATCACACTGCTGTACTCCAGCCTGGGTGACAGAGTGAGATCCTGTCTCAGAAAAAAAAAAAAAAAAAAAGGAAAAATATAACATTCTATTATAATACAAATAGCCATTTATTTATGATTATAAAGATATTGTAAACTTTGTTAATTAATGAAGACATAATTGTAGAATATGTATGTAAATGACTTCCCTGAAATCTTTTAGAATGCTTTTAGAATAGCTATTTCTCAAGAATATTAAGGGAGACCCTTATAACATTAAGAAAAAAATAATATTCTTTACCATTTGCTAGCCCCTATACCAAGTGCTTTTTACTTAAGTCCTTTCACGAATGTCTCATGTTATCCTTTGATAATAGATATTTTTATTAGCCAGTTTATAGATTATAAATTTATCATAACTTGTGGAAAAACACTTGAGGCTTGCTTGAGATTGAGTGGTTAACTAGTGACCCTGGGAATTTAAACTGAAGTCAGTCAGCTCTTTCTTAATAGATATCTGTATCTCTCTCTGCAGATTAATATTTGATGAAATTCAGTGGTAGATTTGTGAGTTTATAAGAAAGTATGAAGTCTAGCCGGGTGCGGTGGCTCACACCTGTAGTCCTAGCACTTTGGAAGGCCAAGGCAGGCAGATTATTTGAGATCAGAAGCTCAAAACTAGCCTGACTAATATAGTGAAACCCTGTCTCTACTAAAAATACAAAATAATTAGCTGGGCTTGGTGGTGCATGCCTGTAGTCCCATCTACTAGGAAGACTGAGGCAAGAGAATTGCTTGAACCCCGAGGCGGAGGTTGCAGTGAGCCAGGATCGCACCACCGTACCCTAGCCTCGGCTAAGTACTATTTCTAGGGAGCTTACTGTTAATTGTGCAATAATATATATTATGTGTGAAAAACTAATTAATAATATATAAAACAGTAGTTCAGTACCAAGTCTCTAAAGTCCTATTAAGATAAAAGGAAAGAGTGAGGGAGGGCCCTTTAGTCTGGGCTAGTTAGTGAGGCTTTATGGAGGAGAAAGATCTGATAGGTAGAATTCAGACAAGTGAAAAACTTTTTACCTTAGAGGTGTTTCTGAGTTAAAATGAGTGGATCGGTTTCTGTTAAATCAGAGTATTCCTGTGAGGCAAGATACATTTGGACCAAATTGTGCAAGTCGTTGCAAGTATTACTAATTTAAAATTTTAAATTTAGGTAACCCCAAAGTGTAGATGGGGAGGGTTTCCAGTCTATGCTTTAAGTCTTATTAGAGTAGGGCCTATGTTACGGATTTACATGTTTTGTTTCTTTTGTTTTGTTTTTATTTTGACACGAGTACAGTGGCACTATCTCAGCTCTTTGCACCCCCCACCTTCCAGGTTCAAGTGACTCTACTGCCTCAGCCTCCCAAGTAGCTGGGACTACAGGTGCACGCCTCCATGCCTGGCTGACTTCTGTATTTTTTTTGTAGAGATGGGCTTTCACCATGTTGACCAGGCTGGTCTTAAACTCCTGCCTTCAAGTGATCCGCCCATCTTGGCCTCCCCAAGGTGCTGGGATTACAGGCATGAGCCACTGCATCCAGCCTGGATTTACATTTTTGAATTCAAACCTGACCCTCCCACTTAAAATGTAGGGCACATTGTGCTCTCTAAATGAGTTTTTTTAATCTGTAAAATGGGTATAAAGTTGCCTTTCTTGCAAGGTTGTTTGAAGACTAGAGATAATACATATCAATCCTACCACATAGTGCTTGGTAACTATTAGAAATTCAGTATGTAGTGAACTCTCATAACTCCCAGAGACTTGAAGATTATCTTTCCTTCCAGCTGTTTCCCTGTATTAATCCAATCTCTGCTGATCTCAAGGTTATAGGGAAATGGCAAGTAGCTTGTCTGTACCAAAAGGTGGAGTTCCTGCTCTGAAGGTAGTGTGGAGCCACTGCAGTTTTGAGTAGTGGTTTGGTGGAGCAGCTTGCTAAACACAGGGACCTTAACTTAAATTTTGGTGCTGGGATGCAAGTTAGTGCAGGTTTGGTGTATATGATATATGGTATCAGCAAGTAGAATATATGTGTATTCCTCAGTCTTCCCTCTTTCCCCTATCTCAGACCTCTCTTATCTTCAGAGGGAAAAAACAAAACTCATACAAGTGGACAGCTTCATGCTCCCAGCCTTTAAAGCTTCCCCTCCAGCCTGTGGCAAAATCTATACTTGGTAAACCTACCAGATATATAAATATCTCCTTTCAGGAGCTTCTTTTTTGTTTTTTGTTTTTTCCCTCAAATTAGTTTCGTGACAGTTCTCTTGCCTCTTTTGATTCATTTCACAAACACTTGTGAGGAGCCAGATATGGCAGCTGATCCTAAAATTCTGGACTTAACTGCGAGGAAAGGAGTTTGTGTTTGAAGGCTCCAGCGAATTCAGTTGCTCACGATTATGTTTTTACAAACAGAAAAGGGAGAGGGTTGGAAAAGGGAGAGAAAGGGAGAGGCATTTGTATCAGAAGCTAGTAGGGGAAAGCTCCCAGTTTACCAGTAATCTTACCTACAAAGTGCTAAATACTGCCTGAAATCATATGTATGTGGCGGGGAGGGTGCTAGTTAAGATCACGTGCCCAGGGAAGCAGGGAACCTCCGCTTGCTCCAACTAACGCTCTTAAAAAGCAGTCTAGTTCCAGTAGGTGCAAATCCACACTTAAATTTGTTCATCATTTTATCTTCCTTCTTCAAATCCAGTTTGTACTGGACTTTGATTTAATAGCTGATCACTGTGCCATGCTGCTCTTTAGTTTACTCCAGCAGAGCATTGAGTTTACAGCTTGGACTGTTAAAGTCAATATTGTGTTTAACACAGCAGTAGCAGAGTGAGTTGTCTTGAGTTTGCCGTGACCTGCTAGCATGCTTAATGCTATTTAAGAGGCGAGTTCCTTTCAGAATTATGTCAAGATTAGCAATTGATGGTGAGAATTGTTGTGGTCCAATCACCAGACCACAGTAGGTAACTTCCCTGGGGTGAAAGCATTGCTGTAATGTATTAGACCTGTGCTCTCTCCATTTATTTAGAAACCATTCTGTACAAGGCACAGGGCCTCCGACTCATCATTTTCCCTGCAGAGGTTTACCTGAGATGTTTTTAGTTGGGGGAGGGGCAAGCTACCTTCAAGGATAAAATAACTGGGTCTCTCTTCTTCTTTAATTGCAAAGTATTATGAATCTCCTTTATTACCCCTCTGTTCCAAAGTCTCCACCTTTCCTTTCATCTTAGAAATATTTGGGCTGTGGATCTAGACCAACTCTGCCTGAAGCACTGAGGCAAGCAGGCTTGATCTTTTTCTCTTTTTTGCTTGGCCTTCTCAGGAGTCCTTTCACGATCAGATTAGTAAAATAGAGATTCCTGTGTGGCCTTGTCGGGGAAGGGGAAGAAGACATTTGAAATATTGCTCTAGGCTCTGGGTGGCCTGAAATCCTCAGAGCTGGAATTCGCCATCTGGTCCCATCCAGTTCCAGAGCCTGGACCAGTTCAGCTTACTACACTGAGATTTGCATCAAAGCTTGCAAGTAATTAAGGGTTTATTATGTCTTCCATTGCTTTCCCTTCCTTGGAGACCTAACCGGTATGGGTAGAGGAATGTACATGAGTCACATTTCAGAGGAAAGCTGGGCAGGATGTGAAAGTGGTGGGGAGATCTTCGTAAAAAGAATAAATAAAATCATAATATATAAAATAACTTCGAAATTTTGAACCCAAATAATGTGGGTAGCATAATTAGTGGAAATAGGGGAAGTTACGAGGAAAAATTGGTTTTGTACATGTGGAATTTGAGGTGCAGTTGGACACTCCAAGTTGTGATATTCATGAAGCTGTAGTTGTTAGAAGATATTAAGCCAATATTTGCCAAAGAGCCCAGGAAATCCATCTCTTGCTCTTTAAGACTTAACTTTTTCTGTTCCCTCCTCCAAAATTACTTTTGTAGAAATTCTGTTCCTTCTTCCAAACTCAGTTGAGATGCCACCTCTGATTATCTTTGCCAATTGCCCGAAATGGGCATGCTGCTCCCCTTTAAACCAGTGGTCCCCAACCTTCTTGGCATCAGGGGAACAGTTTCATGGCAGACAGTTTTTTTCATGGACAGTGGAGTAGGATATGGTTTTGGGATAATTCAAGCACATTACATTTGTTGTGTACTTTGTATTATTATTACATTATAATAAATAATGAAATAACTGTACACCTCACCAAATGTAGAATCAGTATGAGCCCTTAGCCTGTTTTCCTGCAACTAGATGGTCCCATCTGGGGGTGACAGGAGATAGTGACAGATCATCAGACATTAGATTCTCATAAGGAGTGTGCAGCCTACCTCCCTCGAATGCACCGTTCGTAATAGGGTTCATGCTCCTATGAGAATCTAATGCCACCACTGATCTGACAAGAGGTGGAGCTCAGATGGTCATGCTCACCTACCTGCCACTCACCTCCTGCTTTGTGGCCCGGTTCCTAACAGGCTATGGTCTGGTACCGGTCTGTGACCCAGGGGTTGGGGATCCCTGCTCTAAACTACTGAGTTTAGTATATTTTAGCATGTTTCTTCTTATATGGCAGTTACCACATTCTACTAGCTGTTTTTTATTTATCCAAATACTTTACCAGATTATACCTTGAGAGCAACATTGTCCCAGTAGTGTATAGCATAATACTAAGTGTGGTACATTAGTAGGAGCTTGGTAGATGTTTAAATACATTTATTTGAACCTGCATTTGTTTTCAGCTACTACCAGTACTTAAAAATATGTAAGTTTATTAGCCAGTATATAAAGTTCCTCTCTTTTTAAAACATAAATTGGTCTCCAAATTTGAAGTTTTAAGAACATCTCCATTATTTCAGAATTTAATAAATAAGTATGTTTATCTTACCCATGCCTGCCTTCCTGCCTTCCTTCCTTCCTTCCTTCCTGTCTTCCTTTCTTCTTTCCCTTTCCTTTTCTTTCTTGTGCTCTCTTGCTCCTTCTTTCATTTTAAATTTAATAAGAGATGAGGTCTTGCTGTATTGACCAGGCTGGTCTTGAACTCCTGGGCTCAAGCGATCCTCCCATCTTGGCCTCCCAAAGTGGTAGAATTACAGGTGTGAGCCCCATGCCCAGCCCTACCCATGCTTCTTAACTGTATTTACTCCATTTTTTTTCTTGCCAGTTACAGGATTATTTCATATAGTATTTTTTAACTTCAGAGACTCTCCTCTATAGATTGTTTAATTTTCCATACCAGTTCCGGTTTACAGTTTTGAAATTTACTGCCAAGAAATGTATGAGGCATTTTATTTAAAATACACTGTTTTACATATGAAGGCAAAGTAATTTTCATTTTGTTTCTGAGATCATATCTGATTTACTCAGCATTTTCTTGTCCCCTCCCCCTCTCCCCAGCTGATGACTCTCTTTAGTAAATTCTTTTTATGGAACAAAACTTAGAGTTTAGGGTCTGTCACAAGAATAGTTTGAAGGTCTTTTTTGTCTAAACCCATCCTGACCTTTGCCTGGACTGAAACTCATTTGCTATTTATTTGTTCCTAGAAACTTGAAAGATCTTACTGTTTATTCTCTTTTCTTGGGAATTACCTGGAGAAAAACTACTGGTGCCATCATCTACAGGGGATGGCCCTATGCATGACCAGTCTCTTGTCTGGATCAATTATGAAAATGTTAAGTTCAGTCTTCACACTCGTTGCTGAAAAGACCACTCTCCTTCCAGAGAAATGCTTATCTGTCCTTTTGTTTTCTGGACCTACTCCAGTTCTGTGTCCAAGATAAATATTCTACTGGCTTCATGCTGTTTTATCTTCATAAAAACAAGTGACCAAATATCTGTGTACTAATGCAATTCGTATAGTAAAAGCGTTAATTGCACAGGAGATTCAGATGAATAAAAGAATGCTTATTTTGATTTCTCATGGCCAGAGTTAAAAAAAACAAAACAAAACTAGATTTACCAGTGCATAGGTCATATGCTATTACAGCTTCAAGGAGCTGCCAGAAGCTCATTCCTTCCATTTGCATTTTTGTGAATGTCAGTTCTGAAATAAATGAACAAACCCAGGACTTGAAAACAATTATTTCGCCTATAAATTATGCCTGTCCTCATATGGTAATGAGAGTTGACAGTGGTTTTTATTTTCAAAAAAAACACAGCTTGGCTTGGAAAAAGGTGCCTGTAGTCAGCCTTTGTAACCTTCTTTATTCTGTGAGATTCTTTTACCCTGTTTTCAAAAAACATACTGACAAATTAACCAGGCAAAGGCATTGCAATTTTTATCTAGGGTTTCTTTCTCCCTATGATTTTTTTGTGATTCTCTCTTCATGATGCTGTACTTTTAATTTGCCACTTTAATTGACTAAGATGAAGTAATTTCTTAGTGGGGGGTGGGGATAGGAAACAGTAGTAGGAGAGATGTCTTCTGAATCTCTATTTCGTCTGTGATTTTTGAATTTTACACTTGGGACAGAAAGATCTATGACTTTAGGTAGCTGATCCATTTCCCAAAGTGTAGGAGGGGGAGGAACTTGGATTTAGCTGTTGTTGAGAAAGTTCAGAGTATTTTCAGCCCCCATGAGGGAAATTAACTAGAGATCCTTTTATTGAAATCATTTATTTTCCTTGGCAAAGACAAAGATTTGTTTAGCTAATGAAACATACTGGGGATTTCAAAGCAGAAATGAGCTATGGATTTTGGAGGTTTAGGATGCCGAAGTTGGGAATTACCTGTTGTACAAACCAGTTTTTCCCATAGTTTTCTAAAAATTGTGGTGAAAGGTACGTATGGTTAAATGTGCTGCTCTGTGCCAAAGACTAGTATTTCAAAGTATAAATGATAAAAGGAAGTTAACTGTAAACTTGATATTTACATGAGTTTTATTTTCCAAAGCAGTTATATTTCTTTTGTAGAATAGAAAAAGGCTCACTGGCCTAAGTTACAGAGCTAGTTACCCTTACGGATAGGACAAGATGTGGAATGCAGACCTTTTCATTCCTGCATCACACCTCAGCCAATTTTTAGTCCTGAGTATGGCATGTTCCCTTGTTTTGTAGTTAAAAACTGTTCTGAATTTATAGCTGAAATACATTTTTATGATTTGTAATTATCATATAACTATATTCTCTTGTATGTTGGAATATTTTTTGTCATTTTTTTTTTTAATTTTTAGGTTCTGGGGTACATGTGCAGATCATGCAGGATTGTTGCATAGGTACATACATGGCAATGTGGTTTGCTGCCTCCATCCCCCCCATCACCTATATCTAGCATTTCTCCCCATGTTATCCCTCCCCAACCTCCCCATCCCCCACTGTCTCTCCCTTAGCCCCACCAACAGACCCCAGTATGTGATGCTCCCCTCCCTGTGTCCATGTGTTCTCATTGTTCAACATCTGCCTATGAATGAGAACATTTGGTGTTTGATTTTCTGTTCTTGTGTCAGTTTGCTGAGACTGATGGTTTCCAGATTCATCCACGTCCCTGCAAAGGACATGAACTCATCATTCTTTATGGCTGCATAGTATTCCATAGTGTACATGTGCCACATTTTCTTTGTCCAGTCTATCATTGATGGGCATTTGGGTTGGCTCCAGGTCTTTGCTATTGTAAACAGTGCCGCAGTGAACATACGTGTGCATGTGTCTTTATAACAGAACGATTTATAATCCTTTGGGTATATACCCAGTAATGGGATTGCTGGGTCAAATGAAATTTCTATTTCTAGGTCCTTGAGGAATTGCCACACTATCTTCCACAATGGTTGAACTAATTTACACTCCCACCAACAGTGTAAAAGTGTTCCTATTTCTCCACATCCCCTCCAGCATCGGTTTTCTCCAGATTTTTTTAATGATCGCCATTCTAACTGGCGTGAGATGGTATCTCAATGTGGTTTTGATTTGCATTTCTCTAATGACCAGTGATGATGAGCATTTTTTCATATGTTTGTTGGCCTCATATACGTCTTCTTTTGAAAAGTATCTGTTCGTATCCTTTGCCCACTTTTGAATGGATTTTTTTTTTCTTGTAAATCTGTTTTAATTCTTTGTAGATTCTGGATATTAGCCCTTTGTCAGATGGGTAGATTGCAAAAATTTTTTCCTATTCCATTGGTTGCCAGTTCACTCTAATGATTGTTTCTTTTGCTGTACAGAAGCTCTGGAGTTTAGATCCTATTTGTCTATTTTGGCTTTTGTTGCCAATGCTCTTGGTGTTTTACTCATAGAGTCCTTGCCTATGCCTATATCCTGAATGGTTTTGCCTAGGTTTTCTTCTAGGGTTTTTATGTTGTTAGTTCTTATGTTCGAGTCTTTAATCCATCTGGAGTTAATTTTAGTGTAAGGTGTCAGGAAGGGGTCCAGTTTCTGCTTTGTGCACGTGGCTAGCCAGTTTTCCCAATATCATTTATTAAACAGGGGAATCCTTTCCCCACTGCTTGTTTTTGTCTGGTTTGTAAAGGACAGATGGTTGTAGATGTGTGGCATTGCCTCCGAGGCCTCTGTTCTGTTCCATTGGTCTATATCTCTGTTTTGGTACCAGTACCATGCTGTTTTGATTACTGTAGCCTTGTAGTGTAATTTGAAGTCAGGTAGTATAGGGAGCCAGAGTAGTACACCTCCTCTGGGGGGGATCAGCAGCAAGGCTGCTGTGAACTTTGGTTGAACTTTGGGGAAGTGAAACCACAGTAGGAGGATATATATGTCTCGGAGAGAACAGACGGGCCTAGAGAGATAACCAGCTTTTGCTGATCTTGCTGCAAGATAGTTTTTAGCTGAAATATGTTATCTGAAGTATGAGAATAATAACCACATTCTGTTCTAAGTAACTGCACCCTCCCTCTGCTATGTGCTTTGTGAACATATAAAATAAAGTACATTGAGACAGGTCGGGGCCGGAGAGACTGACATCCTCACCTCCCAGACCGCCTGGCCCAGCTTTCTCCATGTCTGTGTCTGTGTCTTTCTTCATCCCCACCATTCCCTCTTTGGTCCTTGAACCCTTGTGCAGCGCAGGACATGGCACATGCCAGATGGTAGTGTGATGCCTCCAGTTTTGTTCTTTGTGCTTAGAATTGACTTGGCTATATAGGCTCTCTTTTGGTTCCATATGAAGTTTAAGGTGTTTTTTTCCAGTTCTCTGAAGAGGGTCATTGGTAGCTTGATGGAGATAGAATTGAATCTATAAGTTACTTTGGGCAGTATGGCCATTTTCATGATATTGATTCTTCCTAACCATGAGCATGGAATGTTTTTCCATCCGTTTGTGTCCTCTCTTATTTCCTTGAGCAGTGGTTTTTAGTTCTCCTTGAAGAGGTCCTTTACATCCTTTGTTAGTTGTATTCCTAGGTATTTTATTCTCTTTGTAGCAATTGTGAATGGCAGTTCGTTCTTGATTTGGCTCTCTTTAAGTCTGTTATTGGTGTCTAGGAATGCTTGTGATTTCTGCACATTGATTTTATATCCTGAGACTTTGCTGAAGTTGCTTATCAGTTTCAGGAGATTTTGGGCTGAGACGATGGGATCTTCTAAATATAAAATCATGTCATCTGCAAATAGAGACAATTTGACTTCCTCCTTTCTTAATTGAATACTCTTTATTTCTTTTTCTTGCCTGATTGCTCTGGCTAGAACTTCCGATATTATATTGAATAGGAGTGGTGAGAGAGGACATCCTTGTCTAGTGCCAGATTTCAAAGGGAATGCTTCCAGTTTTTGCTCATTCAGTATGATATTAGCTGTGGGTTTCTCATAAATAGCTTTTATTATTTTGAGATATGTTCCATCAATACCTAGTTTACTGCGAGTTTTTAGCATAAAGGCCTGTTGAATTTTGTCAAGACCTTCTTTGCATCTATTGAGATGATGATGTTGTTTTTGTCTTTGATTTTGTTCATGTGGTGGATTACGTTTATAGATTTGCGTATATTGAACCAGCCTTGCATCCCCTGGATGAAGCCTACTTGATTGTGATAGATAAGCTTTTTGATGTGCTGTTGCAATCAGTTTGCCAGTATTTTATTGAAGATTTTTACATCTATGTTCATCATGGATATTGGCCTGAAGTTTTCTTTTTTGTTGATTCTCTGCCAAGTTTTGATATCAGATGTTGTTGGTCTCATAAAATGATTTGGGAAGGATTCCTTCTTTTTGCATTGTTTGGAATAGTTTCAGAAGGAGTGGTACCAGCTCCTCTTTGTACATCTGGTACAATTTGACTGTGAACCCATCTGGACCTGGACTTTTTTTTGATTGGTAGACTACTAATTGCTGCCTCAACTTCAGCCCTTGTTATTGGTCTATTCAGGGTTTCAACTTCTTCCTGGTTTAGGATTGGGAGGGTGCAAGTGTCCAGGAATTTATCCATTCCTTCCAGGTTCACTGGTTTATGTGTATAGAATTGTTTGTAGTAATCTCTGATGGTAGTTTGTATTTCTGTGGAATCGGTGGTGATATCCCCTTTATCGTTTTTTATTGCATCTATTTTATTATTCTCTCTTTTCTATTAATCTGGCTAGTGGTCTATTTGGTTGATCTTTTCAATAAGCCAGTTCTTGGATTTATTGATATTTTGAAGGGTTTTTTGTGTCTTTATCTCCTTCAGTTCTGCTCTGATGTTAGTTATTTCTTGTCTTCTGCAAGCCTTTCAGTTTTTTTGATCTTGCTCCTCTAGCTCTTTCAGTTTTGATGATAGGATTGGACTTTTGCTTCTTTCTGGCCTTGAGGGGCTGAGACAGAATATGTAACTCTGAAAATCACGTCCAGCCACTTTTGTGTGGTGGCCCTGCCTCATTTCTTTTTGCTCTTCCCCTGATACTCTGAAGTCCAGTCAAAGTGAATCTGTCTCAGTTCCTCAAACAATTCTGAGTTTTCTCTTTATGAAGATTTTTGTCTGATACTTGCCTCCTCCCTTCCTCCTTTAACCTAACTCACTCCTAACTAGTGTGGTGATTAGGAGCGGGAGTGGGCTTGGAATCAGCCTTCAGGTTTTGAATCCTGGCACTATCACTTAATAGCTGTATGGTCTTGAACAAGTTGCTTAACCACACCGTGCTATGCTGCTGTTTTCTCATTGGTATGTTGGGGAATAATTGTAACCGTCTCACGTAGATGGTATGAGGTTTAAGTGGGTAGTTCTTGCAGTTAGGACTGTACTGGGTACGTTTTAAGTCCTCTGATTCCTTGAAGCCTTTGCCGATAATCTGCTCTTTCACAGACTCATTGCACTGAGCACTCTGTCTCCCTGAAGTGTAATTGCCTGTGCATGACTTACTACTGACCTCTGAGGACAGGAGTGACCATGCCGAATCTGTATTCTTCACTTTGCGATATAAAAGCTTGGTACATATAGACAAAAGATAAATGTCTGAATAAATCAATAAGCATAGGCCCCCTTAGCTTATGCTGTAATCTTATGCATTTAACCTCCGCTTTTCTTTCTTTTTGTGACGATCTTTTTGCCTTTTATTTGGGGTTTTTGATGGGTAATTTTAGGAGAAAGGAGACGATAGCGAAGTTTAACCTAGGTTTCTTTATAGCAGCTTCTAGATTGTAACACATGATTGCTTCATGTTGTTTATCCACTTGGGAGAAGAGGCTATCATATGGACAGGCCTCTTGAAAAGTTGCTGCATTGTTTAAGAAAAAGTTAAGGTGGGTTCCACATAGAAAAGGCTAGACTCACAAGGAACATGCAGGTTAACGGTGACCACAGGTCTGGATTTAATCTGATAACTGCTACAGCCTCCCTGCTCCCCCAGGTCGCTATGGCACACTCGCAGGATTTCCTGGCACTTTGTTTTGTTGGTAATCAGTTGTGTTGTGGCCATAATGTAGCAGTGCAAGCTCCTTGGCCTTTCATGCTTCATCTTTAGGCAAGAGTGAAAAGAGTAAAAACAATGTAGAAGGAAAAGCTTATGCAAAAGCAGGATAGTTTCTGACTAAAAGTAATAAAAGCCCATCTTTTCCAACTCCAGGGGTTGCAGTGACCTGGTTAGGTCCTGGCAGTGGTGGAGGTATTCTAGGTGAAATAATATCTTACCTAAAGGAAAAGGGGACAAGGGGTTTGCTGTGCTGCTGTGATTCTTTTGTTTAAAGTCATTAAAGGTTTGGAGGCTAGTACAAGAGTGATACTAGGGAATAATTGCCGTACAATTGCTCCGGTTTTCAGGGGGCAGTAGGGAAACGCAAAGATCACCTGACCCCAAGCTGCTTTCACAGCTACACTCTTCACCCTTCACCCTCCAACCTCAGTGCCTCTAAAAGCCGTGTGTGTGTGCGTGTGTGTTTGAGACAGAGAGAGAGAGAGAGAGAGAGAAATCGCAGGCTTTTACCACTCAGAACTCATTTTTTCATACCTAAGATATTATGTTGTAAAGGACAGTTCATTTATTTATTGGAATAATGGCTATAAATTAAACTGGTTTTTATAGGAAAGTCAGGTACACTGACTACCCTTTATGTTTCTGATGTGTGCTCTGAGCTCTAAAAGTAAACTTACAAATGAATTTATAAGATCCTCAACAGTAAATGTTCATTCAAAAGCATCTGTTGACATTTTCCATACTCTAGGTACAAGGCATTGTTAGAATACAAGAATGGCCGGGCGCGGTGGCTCACATCTGTAATCCCAGCACTTTGGGAGGCCGAGGTGGGTGGATTACCTGAGGTCAGGGGTTCGAGACCAGCCTGACCAACATGGAGAAACCCTGTCTCTACTAAAAATACAAAATTAGCCGGGCGTGGTGGCACATGCCTATAATCCCCAGCCTGGATAACAAGAGCGAAATTCCATCTCAAAAAAAAAAAAAATAATAATATAAGAATGAATAAGATAACACCCTGGCCTTGAGAAGTTCAGTTCATGAAGGTTTGTTCCCCATTCTTCTGTTATGACATGTGTAACAGGAACTAACAGTTCAGATTCAGTATTCGTAATCCAAAAATCTGAAATGCTCCCAAATTAGAGTAGTTTCTGACTAAACGCAATGAGAGTCCATTTTTTCCACCTCCAGGGGTTGTGGTGACCTGATTAAGTCCTGGCAGTGTTGGAGGTGTTCTAGGTGAAATAATGCCTTACCCAGGGGAAAAGGCTCAGGGTTGGCTGTACTGCTGTTATTCTTTTGTTTAAAGCCATTAAAGGTTTGGAGTAGTACAAGAGTGATACTAGGGAATAACTTTCGAGCATTGACATGACAGGTCAAGTGGGAAGTTTCACACCTGGCTTTATGTGATGAGTCACAGTCCCAACACAATCAAAACTTTGCTTCATATGCAAAATTACTAAAAATATAAAATTAACTTCTGGCTGTGTATATATAAGATGTATATGAAAGAAACGTTAGTGAATTTCACGTTGAGACTTGGATTCGATAGATATCTCATGATGTGTGTACAAATATTCCGAAATCTAAAAAACTCCAAATCCAAAACACTTCTGACCCCTTGAGGGACTTGGAGTTTTTTCAGATTTTGGAATATTTGTAAATACATTAATGAATCCTATAATAAATTATAGGATCCTATTAATATCTTGTTAATAAATCTGGCCATCCTATAAAAATCAGGTTAACTTATAGCCATTATTCTAATAAATATTTTGGTTTAATATTTATTTCTAATAAATATTTTGGAATAGGGATACCCAAGCAGTATACTAAAAAGTAGGCACAGGAATGCCTTACAAAAGTGCTCAGTAGGCTGGGCATGGTGGCTCACACCTGTAATCCCAGCATTTTGTGAGACAAGGCAGGAGGATCACTGGAGGCTAGGAGTTCGGGACCAGCCTAAGCAACATAATTAGATTCCATCTCTTCAAAAAAGTTTAAAAATTAGTTGGGCGTGGTGATATGTACTTCTAGCTACTAAGAAGGGTGAGGCAGGAGGACTACTCGAGCCCAGGAGTTCCAAGCTGCAGTGATCTGTGATCGCACTACTGGACTCCAGCCTGTCTCTAAAGTAAAATATAAAATAAAATAACAAAGTGCTCAATAAAGGTTTGTTAGATGATTTGGGTGTCTAAGCTTAGTAGTAGATACCTTTAATTTTCATTTTTCTTCACTTAGCACTTTCATGGATTTGTATATTTTTATTTGGAGAGTTAGATGCTAAATACACATTTTAAAGTTGTTTTTATATTTGTGGTCATAATTTTTAAATTCTTGTCTTTCCATTTTGTTTGCAGGTGATTCTCCAAAAATAAATACCAGGTTATCATGATTAGAATTAAACAGTTTTCTGAAAACCTAACCTAATTTAATGGAGTGGAGAGGGGTGAGGGTGAAGAGGTAGGTGGAGGAGGGGGGTATCAATAAATGAGAAGGTGGAATTTTCTGGTAGGAATTTGTGATTTCTCCCTCAACACTCTCAGGCAGTATTGCTTCCAATCCCCTCTTTAACTTCATTTTTATTTTTAGTGTCTACAGACGCTCTAGTCTTTAGCTGTTCCTTCTGCACTGAGAATCCTTTTTCTTTTCTTTTCCTTTTTTTTTTTTTTTTTTTTTTGGTGACAGAGCCTCACTCTGTTGCCCAGGCTGGAGTACAATGGCATGACCTCAACTCACTGCAACCTCCACCTCCCAGGTTTAATGATTCTCCTGCCTCAGCCTCCCGAGTAGCTGAGATTACAGGCGCCTGCTACCATGCCCAGCTAATTTTTGTATTTTCAGTAGAGACAGGGTTTCTCCATGTTGGCCAGGTTGGTCTCAAACTCCTGACCTCAGGTGATCCACCTCCCTTGGCCTCCCAAAGTGTTGGGATTACAGATGTGAGCCACTGCACCCAGACTGCACTGAGAATCCTAAAAGAGTTTTCATGTTGATATGTTTGTAATACCAGAAATTTTACCAGTTACCAACCAGCTACTGTTGGGGATGCAAGAAATCCTGTTTTAGAATGCCAAAACAGAGTGTAACTCCTCTCTGCCCAGACCATCAGATGAGACTGTCAGTAATGACCCTCTGCGTTTCATTTCCTGTGTGTTCTCTGCATTCTGCATTCTGAGGGTTATATACATCAGTAATCTCAAGTGCAAGCATGCCATATACAGAAGGCTTGAAAACAGGTAAAACATGGTGGTAGGGGCAGCTGATATCAGAAACTCTGTCGCTTAGGGATAACAGACAGTGGGATCTGGAGAACAGGGATCTCTGTCTTTTTCTTAGATAGAAGCAGCAAGATTTTTTTCCATAAGTGGCTGCAGAGGTGAATGTGGGTGTAACTCTGGTTAGCAAACACTTATGAGTGTTTTCTATTTACCAAGCACTGTGCTAGTTTCCGGGAACAAATGGAAGAATAGCACATGATCTACTTTCAGGGAGCTTACAGTTTAGTAGAGAAAATGTTCACAAAAACGTGTCAGCTGGGCATGGTAGCTCATGCTTATAATCCCAGGACTTTGGGAGCCAAGAGGATGATTGCTTGAGCCCAGGAGTTCAAGACCAGCCTGAGCAACATAGTGAGACCCCACTTCTAAAAAAAAAAAAATTAGCTGGGCATGGTGGTGCACACCTGTGGTCACAGCTACTTGGGATGCTGAGGCAGGAGGATCACTTGAGCCTACTAGGTCAAAGTTACAGTGAGCGATGATTGCATCACTGCACTCTAGCCTGGGAGACAGAGCAAGACACTGTCTCAACACACACACACACACACACACACCAGGTGCTGAGTACAGACCTCATTATGTTCAGATTCCTTATTAGCAAATTCACCTATCTACCAAAATTTGTAACCCCCAGATCAATACTCCTGGCACTTTCATGGTCACTCATAGACATATGCAGAGTGGCAGAATATTTGAGTCACTTTACATGCATGTTCTTAGCTGAAGTCAAACAGGGTAACACTCTGCTGTCCTGTTTCAGCTCTTCTGTTATAAACAAGTGTCCTTTTCACAGTGAATTTCGTGCTTTTTTTTTTTCCCCTTCTTCTTGGTAATGTCACTGTTGAAATAGACGCGGGTATAGTGCTGAAGTGCTGTCTAGTGGTCCTACTGTAAGAACCTGTGATGTGTCTTACAGACACCGTGTATTTAGGTAAGCTTTGTTCAGACATGAGTTAATAGTGCTGTTGCCTATGAGTTCGGTGTTAATGAAGCAACAATATACATTAAATAGGGCATCTTTAAACAGAAGCACACACATACTATAAAACAAGTTGTGTATTAATTCGTTGATAAAAATGTTGTAATCAGAGGCTTTCAGGAACCTAACTCTTTATTTCCCCCCCTAGAAGCAGTGGTTCAGTATTCACTAATTCAGTGTTCACAGTGACTATAGAACATAACTGCTTCACATAATGAGAATGGGCTGCACAGTGGAAGCTCTCTGTAGCACTCAGCAGCCTTAGAGTGGAGAAGGTAAATGGGTGGCTCACCCTAGGATTAGTTTTGGAGGCCAGTCCATTTGAAGGATAGAATGAGGTGGGGGAATTAAAGTGATGACTCATCAGCTTTGAAAGATAAACAGGTGAATTCAGGATGGGTTTGATAAAGGAAGTTATCAAGGGACTGGAAGATTGTATGAAGTTAGAGGGCAGGCATGCAGGGAATAATTACAGCTGCAAGGATGAGAGAGTATAGTCAGAGTCTTGCTGGAAAATGGAGGAGGGTAGAAATGAGGGCGATTAAAGAAGGCAGAGAACAGCATATTTGTTTTTAGGTAGACCATTCATGGGAACTTTGAGCTCTAAGGGGTGATACAGGGATACTTAGGTCAGCAGACCTAGAGTGCTAATAAAGGCAGTTGGAATGTGTCTACAAGGTGCAGCTGTGTGTGCAAATTTCCAGAAATTCCAAGAACCCTGAGACATGATCTAGGAATCCTAGATGTGCAGATGTAAAAGCAGGTATATAGAGGCCTATGCCAAGTATCACATGAGTGGCAGATTCTTTGCTGCACAGAATACGGTGTATTTTTTCAGTTTACAAGACCCACAGCATTTTACCATGGAAAGATGCAGAGAAAGAATCAAGATTTGTTTACTGATGAGTTTAGGGAGAGGAGGGGCGGAGGACAGGAATGAATAGTCAAGAGTTGCTCCAGTTTGACTAGTTGCTATAAGATGCTTTTTCTTGTACGGAGTTCAATGGATGTTATACTTCCAGAGTTGTCTTTGTTATCTCGTAATTCTTCAGTTTTCAGTTCCCTTATCATGTGATTTTCATTATTACGACATTTAAGATTGGCGAATGAGCATACTTATGGTTTGGTAAATAGAGGTAATGATTCCTCTCACTTCTGTTTGCACAGGGGTTGTGGAGCTAGATCAGCTTCCTCCTGACTGTCTTTAAAGTTTCACTGACAATTCTGGACACTCGGATTCCAGCCCTCCAAGCTTTCCTACTGGCCAAGGGGTTAGGTTTCATACCCCTTCTGTTGGTTGCTGTGATGGAGTTTGTAAATAGGACAGAGGCAAACCATACATGTTCACTACTATTGTCATTTATGTGAAAAGTTGTCTAGAACTGTGCTGCCCAGTTCAGTAAACACCAGCCACATGTCTAAGTGGGCCCTTGAATGTGGCTAGCCTGAATTGAGATATTCTCTAATGTAAAATTCACGTTGGAGTTTGAAGACCTAGAATGAAATAAAGAATGTGAAGTATTTTGTGAAAAAGTTAATAATTTTTAATATTGATAACATGTTGAATTCAGATTTTGTATATGTTGGATTAAACAAAATACTAAAATTCATTTCACTTGTTTTTTGTTTGTTTGTGGTTCCTGCTCTGTGGCCCGGGCTGGAGTGCAGTGGTGTGACCGTGGCTCACTGCAGCCTTGACCTCCTGCGCTCAAGTGAGCCTCCTGCCTCAGCCTCCCAAGTAGCTGGGACTACGAGAGTGCCACCATACCAAGCTAATTTAAAAAAATTTTTTTGTAGACACAGAATCTCCCTATGTTGCCCAGGCTGATCTTGAACTCCTGAGCTCAAGTCATCCTCCCAAGTGAGCCTTGGCCTCCCAAAGTACTGGGATTACAGACATGAGCCACCGCATCCAGTCTTCACGTGTGTTTTCCTTTTATCTTTTTTAAGTTCCAGGGTACACATGCAAGATGTGCAGGTTTGTTACATAGGTAAATGTGTGCCCTGGTGGTTTGTTGCACCTATCAACCTGTCACCTAGGTATTAAAAAAATATGGAACACTTCATGAATTTGTATGTCATCCTTGTGCAGGGGCCCTGCTAATCTTCTCTGTATTGCTCCAATTTTAGTACACGTGCTGCCGAAGCGAGCACCTCACGTGTTTCTTATTGCAGTTTTAAATATGGGTACTAGAACATTTAAAATTATATTTGTGGCTTATATTATCATGCTGTTGAGAGCACTGTCTCTTTGAGTTATGTTTTGGATTTCCATGGAATAATTTGAAAATGATTGCATTAAATGATATACTTCTAAAGACCAAATTCTTGGATCCAGTTATATTAATCCTCTCAAAGTTGTTAGTATACCTGAATGTATCCCTTATGAACAAAAGGATTACTGTCATAAGTACTTAACACGCCTCTGCTAAGAGAGGTTTATTCATTTTCCTTGGAAATTCTTCTATAATAAAATGAAGTCAACATTTATGACAGTTCTACTGGATGGAATATAACTGAATTCCTTTAAGAACTGGTATCAGGGTTATCATTAGCTTGGATTTTGGACTAATCAAATGCAGTCATATTTTTAAATGTGCAGTTCTTTCTCAAAGGAGCGTTTGAATCTATGTCACATCGAGCCATGGTATAATGAGGTTTTGTTATCCCTGAGAGAGTGACTATTTTCAGAACTTAGGTGAACAGCTATTTGCAAGGCAGCCTTAGTAAATATGACAGAAAACGGGTTCATTTAAAAGGAGCTAATTTAAGAACCACTTACTAACTGCCTGCTGTCTGTTCAGTGTTAGTATTAACTGCACAAGCAAAACACAAAAGAAATTAAAGGTGTGGTCCATGTCCTCGAAGTTCATCATCTGGCTCAGGCATTCCTAACCAACATCTACATTCCGATGTATCTGATGAGATGTAAGGAGAGATTAATACCTTTATAATAGCAGCTAAGCACTAAACCTTGAAAATTATTTAAATAATAATATTTATTAAAAATTGCAGATCCAAAGTTACCTTGAGGAAACACCACTTCCACACATGTTCTTTTTTTATGGGAATTATGCATGGCTTGCAGTTATTCTTTCCTAAACCAGGTATTCAAACCTAAACCCACCTAGGAGTTGGGTCCCCATAGACCAGCCACACAGCAGGAGGTGAGCAGCAGTCAGGCAAGCGCAGCTTCGTCTGTATTTACAGCTGATCCCCCACGCTGATGTTACTGCCTGAGCTCCGCCTCCTGTCCAGATCAGCAGAGTCATTAGGTTTTCACAGCAGCGTGAACCCTATGGTGAACTGTTCACGTGAGTCATCTAGGTTGCATGCTCCTTACAAGAATCTAGTGCTTGATGATCTGAGGTGCAACAGTTTCATCCCCCACCCGCCCCCAGTCCATGGAAAAATTGTCTTTCATGAAGCCAGTCCCTGGTGCCGAAAAAGGTTGGGGACCACTGCACTAAACCATGGTTTGAGGCAATGTGTAGACACAGTGACTGTTGTTCCAAGGTATAGCCAGGGGGAAAGTTGAACCATGGTTGTGGTTAGGAAGGTTCTGAGCTGCAAGAGAGGTAGAGAATCCTTCAGAGGCGTTGTTTATAGAGACCATTCTGTCTTCCTGTTACACATATTGAAATGCCTTCAGAAAGGGACCATTTGGGAAATTTTTATAGAGCAGATGGCCTAAAGAACTTAGCGGATTCAGCTTGTAAAGTTAGATGAGGGGTGCTTTAGAAGGGGAAATTGACGTGACTGAGGATACATGAGAGGTTGAAAGGTGATTTATGAGAAGAGAGAATACCTTATATTGGAAGATAATTGGGCTGGGCGAGGTGGCTCATGCCTATAATCCCAGCACTTTGGGAGGTTGAGGTGGGTGGATCACTTGAGGTTGTGAGTTCGAGTCCAGCCTCACCAACATGGAGGAACCCTTTCTCTACTAAAAATGCAAAAAATTAGCCAGGTGTGATGGTGCATGCTGGTAATCCCAGCTGCTTGGGAGGTGGAGGCAGGAGAATTGCTTGAACCCGGTAGATGGAGGTTGTGATGAGCCGAGATTGCCCCATTGCACTCCAGCCTAGGCAGCAAGAGCGACACTCCGTCACACACACACACACACACAAAAGATAATTGTTTCATACATATAATTTTCTAACTGTTGCACTAATTCATTCCAGAGTTTATTGTTCCCAAGGAACTTTGTGATGAGTCTATTGTAGTGTTTAATTGCCAGGAGCTTCCAGAAAATTGGCTATGTTTTTGGGGAAGGGAAGCGGGGTGGGAAGGTGATTGACTTTCTTGGGTAAAATCATTATTTGCCAGGTGTTATTGTGGCCAAAGTTATTTATCTTGGCTTCATGTTGTATAAATACAATGCAATCATCTATGAGCTTAGCAACTCAAATAGGACACTGAGTACTTTTGGGCTTGTGTATATGAAAATTAACACATCACATTTGTCTAGAGTTTTATAGTTTTTCGAAAGGACTTTTAAATGCTCACATTTAACATCTTCAACAACTCTTGTCTATTTATGGTTAAGGAAACTGAGGCCCAGGGAGTCTAGTGTCCTTCCCCAGAATCATGTGGGTAATGAATGACTAGATCAGAACTAGACTTCGCTCTTGCCTTCTCATCCAAGGTTCTGTTCCCTGGTGTGACACCCTCTCTCAGCAGGGACCCTGCTGACGGTGACTACGTGGCTGGTGGCTGGCCTCTCCTGAGTTCCTCATACCCAGCCTGATCATGAGGAACTGACTCAGAGAAATGAGAGTCTGCTGATTCAAAGCTGAATATCCTTTCCCAGTCTTTCATTTCTCAGCTTTCTCTTATCCTAAATTGATTTCTGTCAACTCCCAAGCAGCTTTCTTAGTCTTTGTGGCTATCATTCTCAGCAAACTGACCCAAAAACAGAAAGCCAAGCACCGTATGTTCTCACTCATAGTGGGTGTTGAACAACGAGAACACATGGTCTCAGGGAGAGGAGCATCACACACAGGGGACAGTTGTGGGGGGGTAGGGGAGAGACAATGGGGGGTGGGAAGGAAGGGGAGGGTGGGGAGGGATAACATGGGGGGAGAAATGCCAGATATAGTATGCACCTAAAGTAAAATACATAAATTATTAAAAAAAAAAAAAAGAACTCTTAGAGCACTTTAAGAGTCTTTCTCACTCATTTACCAGTGATAAACGTATTGTATGGGAAACCCTTAATTGTAGCTATATTGTGGATAGGTATCTCTATTTTTGCCTGTCAAATCAAAACTGAAGGAGAACTATCACTAACTTAACCTCTACATAGATTTCCATGAATAATTCTCATTAACTTTGTTATTCTGTTATATACATTGACTTCCATTGAATGGATTTGTAGCAGGCCAAGAATTAGTGGGATACCAGTACAAAGGCTATTACGGTAGTCCTGGCAAAACACCGGGCTTTGCTGGGCATGGTGACTCACACCTATAATCCTAGAGCTTTGGGTGGCTGAGGTGGGCAGACTGCTTGACCCTAGAAGTTTGAGACCAGCCTGGGCAACATGGTGAAACCCCATCTCTACAAAAACCACAAACATTAGCCAGGTATAGTGGCGCATGCCTGTAGTCTGAGCTACTCAGGAGGCTGAGATGGAAAGATTCTTCGAGCTTAGGAGGTCGAGGCTGCAGTGAGGCATAATCTTGCCACTGCACTCCAGCCTGGGTGACAGAGCAAGACCCTGTCTCAACAAACAAACAAACAAAACACACCCCAAATCCACCAGCCTTGGATTAGGGTGGTACAGTAGAATTTGTGATGGAAGCTGCCATCTCTCCATAGGCAGGAGTCAAGAGGAAGCCGGGAGTGCCACATGCTCCAGAGAAAGCTTTTTGCCCAGCCTTCGTATCACTAGTGTTGAGAGAAGAGAGGGCCTTCTGGCAAGACCTTCTCCCACACCATTGGGAAACCTGTTACTCCATCACCACATCTGCTTTAAGACTGTTGGCACACAATTTAATTTTCCTCTTTATCCTTTTTACAACTATTTACACTAACAGCCTTTAAAAGACCAAGGCTTCTAGGTTTTTTTTGTTTTTGTGTAAGTCTTTGTTGTTGTTTTCTAGAGTCAGTGTCTTGCCCTGTCACTCAAGCCAAAGTGCAGTGGTATGATCATAGCTCACCGAAGCTTCAAACTCCTGGGCTCAAGTGATCCGCCCACCTCGGCCTCCTGAGTAGTTAGCATTACACGCATGCACCACCATGCCTCATTACTTTTTAAATTTGTTATAGAGACGAGGTCTTGCTATGTTGCCCAGGCAGGTCTCAAACTCTTAAACTAAAGTGATCCTCCCCTTTTGGCCTCCCAAAGTGTTTGGATTACAGGCGTGAGCTATCACATCTGGCCTTTGTAGGTTTTTTCTTAATTCAAGTCTTTACTCTCCATCTAGAGAGATGGATAATTAGGTAAATTTCCCTGCCCTTCAGTATTCCCTGTTGCGTACACTTTCCCCTGCTTCATCTTCTGCTGTAGCACTCACCTTTGGTTTTGGCACACCGAATATTTTTCTGAATTATTGATTTTTTCTGCCACTATCATGTAAACTTCATAAAGGTGGTAGGGGTTTGTTTCATGTATCATCAGCATCCTGAACTGGGTCTGCCACATGACATGTTTGAAAAGATGAAATGAGTGGAGTTTTAAGTCTTTAGATAGCACATTTAAAAAGTGAGTTCATAAATTATTCTACAAAAGCAATGAAATGCCTTTATAAACTGGAAGAATGTCAGATGTTCTTTGTTTAGTTTAATCCTATTTGGTGGCTAATTTAATTGTAACACACATTAATGAATAACTCTTAGTAATTCCAAAATTACCCTGATGGCAATAATAATATGTATTTGTCTGATGCCATTTACAGTAGTAGCCTCAATGAATTTTTTATTCCTCTGTGAGATAAAGTTATATCTCAGTATTATAAATGTTAAAATTATAAATGCTTAAAAATGTTGTAAATGTAAGAGAGAAGCCTTTTCACAAAAACATTCCTTTCCAGGAAAACAGAGACCAGTCTAGTGTGGGACACAGGTGTGTAGTTGGATAGAGCAAGACATATGAGAAGGTACAGAATAATGAGAAAGTTTTACTTTCATGCTCATGAGGTGGCTAAATTGTCAGTAGTGGTTTTGGGCATGTGAGCTGCTGCTTCTTAATACTGACAGCATCTTAGTACTGGACTTTGTACAGCTCTGCAGTGCCTGCTGAGGAATCCAGGCATCAGCAACAGAAAGTTCCAAAGAATTAACAGAAAATTCAATTATGTTATAGCTATACATCCAAATGGAAGGGAGCTGGAGATAGCCAAGAGTTCTGTGCTAGGTATTTTTTCAAACATGCTTCTCATGAATTAAATAATTTCAGTTTTGATGTGGAGAATGGGAGCACTGAAAAGTGGCACTGCCATTGAGCTATTTTCTGTGAAGTAGGTAGAGTAAGCAAATGTATTAAATAAGAATTTCTGCAACAACTCTTCCAGACACCTTCTACTTTACTTGATAACGCAGTGCCCTGATCACATGATTTGCAGAGAATGAGAGATCTGTGAATGATTGCTGAGATGATGGCCCCAAGCCAGTCGCTCAGCTTCCAACTTCTTAAGCAGGTCTGGACTACTGATACCTTTCCTAGGTCCAAATGCTGGTGACAACCTGGCTCGAAATCAAAGTTAAACTTTAAAAGTTACATAATATTTTGTTGCTGGTGTGTTTCTAACCTTTGGCAGTCTTAAAAATAATCCCATAGCTGCTATTAATTTCAGTGAAACATGGGGATGGGTTATAAAAATCATACATAAGAAAAGTAGATTGTAGATCGAATTCCGATATTGGGCCTTTAAACAAAAAAGCCTTTATCTAAATTGCTGGTTATCTCCCTGATTCCAGAAAGGATGAATCATCTTACTGAGACAAATAGATATGCAGTGCCTTTTCTCATGGGTGGAGTTACACTGCAGGCCTGACCTGGCTACCTCTTTTTGGTGTTAAAGTTTAGATATGAAGTAGTTACAAACACAGCTTCATTGTAGCCCTTCTGGGCCGCTGTTTCATTTATCAGGTTGGGGATTTCCTGGAGCCTTATCTTTCTTTTCCTTATCTCTCTGTTGTCTGGATGCTGGTACTTGGTCAGATGGCCTTTTGGTAGCACTTTTTCAAAAAAATGTATAATATGTGAACTTTAAAAATTCCTCTCATTGTTACGTATATTGCATTGCTGTTCGGCACTAAACAAAGTTTCCAGATAAAGGGACACTGTGGAGCTTTGTTCAGATACTTTAGGAGGGTATCTAAAAGCTATATAGTTTTGCTGGTTTATATAAATATTAATGATAGCAATAATGTTGAAGGAAAAATGGTGGGAGTCAAATTGCACCCTTTCAGGGTGAGTGCTTTGCTTTTCCTTCCAGCTCTCTGAGGTTGTTTTGACTCTGACAGTTCTCTTAAAATAAAGCTTGCAGGGCTGGGTGCGGTGGCTCACGCCTGTAATCCTAGCACTTTGGGAGGCGGATCATGAGGTAGGCGGATCACAAGGTCAAGAGATCAAGACCATCCTGGCCAACATGGTGAAACCCTGTCTCTACTAAAAATACAAAAATTATCCAGGCGTGGTGGCACGCACCTGTGGTCCCAGCTACTCGGGAGGCTGAGGCGGAAGAATCGCTTGAACCCAGGAGGCGGAGGTTGCAGTGAGCTGACATTGCGCCACTGCACTCCAACCTGGAGACAGAGCAAGACTCCGTCTCAAAAAAATAAAAATAAGAAAAATAAAGCTTGCAGAATTATTGTAGATTAAAGAAATCAGGTTATCGTTAACAGCAAGAATTTTTTAAAAAATAGTTTTACCCGTTTGTAAATCATACATGTCTATTATTAGAAAATTGGAAAATAAAGAATTTTTAAAAAGCATCCTGATCATGGCTACTCAAAATCATTCTGATATTTTTATCTATGCTTTCTTTTTTCTGCTCTCTGATACTTCCTTTTCCTACATTCAGTTTTTTAAAACCATACTTGTTGTCAAACTGCATATACAATTTTTATCCTGTTCTTTTTATTTTAACATAAGAATTTTCTATGTTTCACAGATTTTATAAAGATGTGCCACTCATTCATTGATTCTTTCAGTTACTGGGTGCCTTCTGTCTATGCTCTGGGTGCCAAATGCTTTACTCTTTAAGGTATGGAGACGTGTGAGTTGAAAATAATCTAAATTATACTTAGAAACTGCAGATCTTACTGAATTTCCATCTGACTTTTATCTGGATCTGAAAGTTAAATTATTTCCCAAGTAGTTCTACATTTTAAGTCAAAACAGTCATACTGATTGATTTTATTGTATATTTAAGCTAACTTTGTATGGATTAAAAAATAAAAATCACTTTGCCTCAGAGTCTGTCCCTAGCTGAAGTGCTGGACTGGGAGTGGAGGGCAGAGCAGAATCCTGGGGAAGTGGGTGGGGCTGGTGTACCTGGCTCCTGCACAGGATTGTTTACAGGGGTGAGTGAGTAGGATAGGGTTGATGGCAAGGTGTCTGACAAGATACTTAGTCACTCACAAAGCACATGACTTGGGCCTTGTCCTCAGAGGACTGAATTAGTGAGAATCTAAACATTCTAGGTGGCATGGAATTTGAGATGTAGAAGAAAGAATTTCACTTATCAGTCAATGATATCCAATTGCCACCTCCTCAGCCCCTTCCCAGATCTGTCTCAGTGATCAGGCGCAGACATGGTGTGAGGATGAGCAGGATGGGCTCACATGAGCAAGGATACCTAGATTTAAGTCCTGACTCTGCGACTGACAAACTGTATACCTTGGACCAGTTCCTTAACCTTTCTGTGCTTCATTCTCTCTTCTGTTTAGAGAAGATATTACTACTACTTCCTGTGATTAAATGAAACACATAAAACACATAGAGAGCACTCAGTGGATCTAACTACCAGTGTTTTTGACCCTGTATGGCTGAATTTGTATATATTGACAAATTTCCTTAGTGATGAGTTCATCGGATGAGTTTAGATGGCATTAGGATAGGTGTGTTATTGTTTGACCAAACACTAAACTGGTATTGTGAGGATGGCCTGCTACATAGCTAACTCTTAGGCACTATCCATGTTCATGTTTCTGAAAACAGCCAAGTATTGACAGACTTGGTTCCGATCCTGGATCTGTCTCCAAAGCCCATTCCCCTAAAGTAGACTGCTTCAGAAAAGCTTTCACACCCCCTTACCTTAATCTACTGCTCTAGCCTAGGAGGAGGACCTGTTTTGTTTTGAATAAATTTTGATTGAATTATAATATACAAAACAGTGTACAAGTTCATGTTGCTGTGTGTTCATAGTACCAGTACTGGGATCAAGAAACAGCATCCCATAACTGTTTTGTGTCTTTCTGGGGACCGTGCTTTGAGATCTCTGGTAGAAAGATTTGTGATCATTTGTTCTTGTGCAAGGAGAAGGCATTATGGAACCATGAGAGGGAATTACTCTGATAAAGAGGAGGGTCATTTGTGACGCTGTGGATCATAAACATCCGCCACTCCCTCCCATCTTGTATTTATTTTTCCTTTTTTTTCTCATTAAAGTAATGTGAATAGACAGAGAAAGAGGGATTCTTTTTTTTTCCTTTCAAGACTGGACATACTGAAAGGAGAAAGATTATTTACTGCAAGTTTCATTAAATGAATAGTTAGAATGGACTTTTTAGGGAGCTGTATTATGTCTTAGATTTTTTTTCTTCAAGCTACATTTCTCAATTTTTGGTTTTGAGTTAATTTTTCATTACATATCATGACCGTTGCTTTTCATCATGTGAAGAATGTGAGATCAAGGAATTACAGAAATGCATGATTACTTAACCTAGAAACTTTCATGACTTTAATTCTCCCAACTCTAAATCAGGCATGGGAATGGGCTTTTTCTCAGATGTCAGATTCTGGATTGGAGGTGGGTCCCAGCACTGCATCCAAAGGTTTTGGGGAGGAGTCTGGCGATCGCAGGAGACAGTGTTGTGATTTATTAGAGATTTTGGCCACAGGAAAAAGAGGCTGGACTTGTCTTGAGTACTAGATATTTGCCTGTGATGATCTAAATGATACTGTGCTATTTGATTCTTAAACTTGGCACTCTTCTCTAGGACCACTTAGTACCTGGCATATGAGATTGGAAACAGTACAAATAGCAGCTTTAACAAATCGAAGCAGTAGTCTCCCTTCCTTACATATGCCACATGGATTCATCATGCTCTCATACTTGTGTGGTCCTCCCTTCCAGTATCTTATAAAGTTCATCATTCTTGTGAAAGTAGCAGTGGTGGCAGCAACAGTTCCAGTCCACGACCTGCAGAACTGCGTGTGGAGTGTGGGAGTCTAGTCAGTGATGGCAGACACTTTGTATATGTGTAAACTTTGGATAACCCAAACTATTTTCTGTGATACATGGATGAACTGTAGAAAGGAAATAGATAACTGGGCCATGTGTAGAGTTACAAATAGGGTTGATGATAAGTTGTAATATGCAAAGTATTTAATATTTAAGAGCAGAGCACCCAGCATGATAATGAATAACAGTATGAATACCTCTATAAGTATATGATTCCATTTTAGGAAAGAGAAGATCAAGACAACAGGGAGATTGGATTGAGGAAGAGAATAGACTTTTAAGCATAAAAGATCTGTACATACCTCCTCTTACTCTCTGAGTTGCTCTAATGTCTCAGAAGAATGGTTTTGATGATACAATTATGGTTTTTCCACTACTGAAGAAATTTCAGAGCTCCCATTTAAACATAAGAAAATTCGAAGTCATATAGAGGCATCCCTTTTTAAATCTAATAGTTGTGGTTTTGTTTTGCATTTCTGCTTTATTACATTTTATCAGATTTTGAACTGTGGAATTATGTCTTATTAAGCAGAGTAACAGAGGAGATGGCATTTTACTTTTTAAAAAATCTAAAAATCTTTTCTGTTAAGATATGTTGTGATTGGAGTGATCACAAGATATTAAAAGTCTCTGTGGGAGCTTTTGCTGTAGGAGGGAAAGGGGAGAAATGGGAGTGAGAGTGTACAGGCACCCTCCTGATCAGACGTATGCATCTGACTATCAAGGAAACACACTGCTTGTTGCAGTTAGATTCATATCACAGTTTTGGGTTTTTTTTTTTTTTTTTTTTTTGAGACAGAGTCTTGCTGTGTCGCCTAGGCTAGAGTGCAGTGGCGCGATCTCAGTTCACTGCAAACTCTACCTCCCAAGTTCAGGCGATTCTCCTGCCTCAGCCTCCTGAGTAACTGGACTATAGGCATGCACCACCACACCTGGCTAATGTTTTTGTATTTTTTTAGTACAGATGGGGTTTCACCATGTTGGCCAGGCTGATCTCGAACTCCTGACCTCAAATGATTAGGAGTTGGGTGGCCACCTCAGCCTCCCAAAGTGCTGTGATTATAGGCGTGAGCCACTGAACCCAGCCTATATAATAGTTTTAATGCAAATATTTAGTGTTATTAAACCAATCAGAAACCAACCAGATATCTGTTGGATATCTACCGTGGATAAACCTGCGTGAGGTACGAAAATGAATGTCAAGACCCAGGCTTATACGCAAGGAATTTATAATCTAGTATATAAGAGAGATACACTTTTTTTTTTTTTTTTTTTTGAGACAGAGTCTCTCTCTGTTGTCCAGGCTGGAGTGCAGTGGTGCGGTCATAGCTAACTGCAGCCTTGAATTACTGAGCTCAACTGATCCTCCCACCTCAGTTTCCTGAGTAGCTGAGACCACAGGCACATGCCACCATTCCTGGCTAATTTTCTCATTTTTTGTAGAGAAGAGGTCTTGCTATGTTGCCCAGGCCAGTCTTTAAATCCTGCCTCAAGTAGTTCTCTCACCTTGGCCTCTCAAAGCACTGCGATTATAGGCGTTATCTACAGGTGTTTTTATAGTGCTTACACAAGTAATCTTTTAGTTCTCTGTTAAAAGAGAAAGTGACTTTTAAGGCAGTTTATGGGAAAAGAGAACTCATGATCAGACTGTGGCCATGTCAGTTAAGTTTTAAGCTCAAAATGTGTTCTTCTTGGAAAAAGGAATTTATTTTCTTTTCCTGGTTGTATCGCGATACTATCGATTTAGCATGTGCCACAGAGAATTCAAGTTGTCGTAGGTATGTTGCAATTTTTATTTCTCAGGAGAGAGTGAAGTTCAGATATTTTTTGAAGGAATTTTAAGGATTATATACATATGTACATAAGAATGTCATAAAAAGGTCATGCCATGGTGTTAGTTTTTCTCACACTTGTGGAGTGAAATGTATGGATACCATATGTTAAAAATAATGGCAAAAACCGCAATTACTTTTGCACCAACGTAATACAAAGGTACATTTAAAAACTGCTGAAGCCAAAGGACTAGCCCAGAGTTTATCAGATTTTAGGGATCTATTAATGTTTTCTTCACCAAATTGCAGGACCAGGAAAAGGAAAAGAATTGGGGCAATCCCTTGTAGTTTTGTGTGTCAAGATTCGACCTGTATTCCAAGGATCTTGATTTTTATTTCTCATACAAGAAAATGTTTTCTTCATGAACCCACACAATCATATTGACTCTGTAGCATTGTTCTCCTTTTTCAAATGAAGAATATTAGTGTCAGAAGTCAAAATTGAGCTGCTTTTGTCCTCAGGTTGAACTTTCGTAGCTTGAATATGCCTAGAAATTCAGTGTAAGAGTTTCAAGGGTATATAGCTGCTCATGATCATTTTTTTCCCCTTGTATTAAAGCAAGGATATGTCGCTAATCTGCGTCCCACCTCCCCCATGTCATCTATACATTAAGTCCTACATTTGGCTGTTGTGGGTAACCATCCCTCGCTTGCTGTGGGTAGAATTTTGCAAGGTTGCAGAGTAAGACCTGTCAGCTGACACTGGCTCACATGAGAGCCATTCCATTAAGAGGGTGGTGTGGCCAATGTCAGAACAACCTTGCAGCTGAAGGCAAGTCACTGCATTGCCCAGAGCCATATGAATAGGTCTTGTGACCAATTAATTGACTACTACATAATCTCCAGCTAGGGAGCACAGATGGAGTGAGTCAGTTCAAGCTGCTCAACCTGTTAAGTGTCTTGTCTTTGCTAACTGGAGTATAAGCTTAGGAACAAAAGTAGGACTTATCTACGTTTGTAATGGGATTGCAGACAGCACGTTTTATAATGTGGTAGATGGATCTGACTTCCTAAATTATTGGTGAGGTTAATTTCCGTAACAAATGAATGTTCCACTTTTTTTTTTTTAACTTTTGTAAGGGGAAATTAGTATGCTGCTGCCAACTAGCTTTTCTCACATACTGTACAGGAGTGTAATGATTGTTTAGAACTGCTGGTCACTACGGAATATTCCTCACAGAACAAAGGAACTTAGGATTTGTGTCCAAGTCCATGTTGATGGTTGGGATAAACCGGAAGAACATTAAACCGCTCAGGAGATGTGTGGCGGCACAGGGAAGACGACACACCAGCCCGGGAGCTGGCCAGGCTCGGTCAGATGTGTGAGTGATTCTGTTCCTGGTGCTGGGAAGATTTACAGGGCGCTTTTATGCTCAAAGATTAAAAACCACGCCGGGGTAGACAGGAGTACTGACCACACGGAACTCAACAACAGGTTTGAAACTTTAGTTCTCTTCCAAAATCTCAGATAATTTTTTATTTAATTTACTGTGTACTAAGGAGATGGAGTTGTATTGATCTGAAAGTTGTTTCTCTTAAGTGCTTTTAAGTAGAAGAAATGGGGTTATTGGTGGGTGTGCAGAGACAAGTCCTTTCTCTTATAGAAAAGATGTAAGCATGGCTATTTTTTAGTGACTGTTGTGATTCCAGTACCCATCTGCTTTTACTTCTTTTCATTATGTCTGCTGGAACCAACTTGTAAGAAACGTTTACATCTTTGTCTCTTGAAGCTTGGATGATACTGTTTGCAGTAATTATCAGGGAAAAAAGGTGCCGTCCTGAAGTACCAAGACAGTTAGTAGATGGGGCACAGGCCTGGGAGTTCTCACTTCACAGTCTGCATGGCGGGCAGGTGGATGTGCTTTTCCAGTTGGAGGCAGGGTGGTGGGGGGAGACCCAGTCTTCCTCTGGAAAACCCTCTCCATGAGAAGGATGCATTATGAACAGCAAATTTTAATAATGGAACTTGTCTAAAAAAAATAATATACCTGCAATATTCTTTTTGGTTTATATTAAGTCCACTTTGGAATAATTTATTTATTTTGTTATTAGTGGTACTTAATTGAAACACTATTTGTAAAGAATTTTATTGCATATCAGTAAAAACAAAAAACTCTTTTGAGAATTGCATTTCATTCCAAATTCTTCCATAGATAGTAAGGAGAGCCAAAAGTTAATGATTAGTGTAAAAGAGAGTTTATAAGTTCATTTAACCTGGGCATGGTGGCTCAACCCTGTAATCCAAACACTTTGGGAAACTGAGGTGGGAGGATCACTTGAGCCTAGGAGTTCAAGACCAGCCAGGGCAACATAGCAAGACCCCATCTCTAAAAAAAAGTAAAATAAAAATAATTAGCAGGTCATAGGGGCATGGAGCTGTGGTGCCAGCTACTTGGGAAGCTGAGGTGGAAGACTGTTTGAGCCCAGGAGTTGTAGGCTGCAATAAATTGTGATTTCACCCCTGTACTCCAGCCTAGGCAACTGAGCAAGACCCTGTCTTTTAAAAATAATAATAATAAAATAAATTCACTTAAAATGTTTTTTTCTTACAGAAATTTTCTCAAAATTAACATGTCTCATCATCTGTTTATCCCATAAGTATGTTTCTTGGTTTGGTTAAAAATAATAAGAATGCGGCTTTTGTTATGTAAAAATCTTTGTCATTTTTTTTTAATAGAAACTTAATAAAACAGGGCAACAGAGTAAGATCTCCATCTCGAAAAAGAAAAAAAGAAACTTAATAAAATGGGGTATAGTCCACCAAAGTGTGGGAGCACAGTAGATGGGGGAGTGAGAGAGAAGTGGGGGAAGTTACTTTACAAGTGTTAGGTCACATGCTCTTCATTCAGTTAAAGAGATCTATTTGTAGAGGAGGAGGTAATGATATGGTACATTAGAAAAATAACTTGAGTGTTCAGATAATAATTTCACTTTTATACTATCTGTTTTTATCTGTTTCTTATCAGGAAAGGATGGCTGAGTGATAGGAGAGAGTAATGGAGTGACACTCAGGTTTATCTGAATCCCGATCCCTCAGCTCTGCTGCCGGGGAGCCTCTAACCCTGGGCCAGTCTCTAGGCTTTTCTGAGTCTCACTCTCAACTGTTAAACTATGTAATCGACTCGGATTATTTTAAAAATTCTTTCTTCTCTGAGATTCTTAGATGTTGTAGAGCCTTCTGTATTCCCTATTTTTGTTATTCTATACAGTTCTAGATCCCCAGATAGCTGTTTAGGATGAAAGCTGTTTAGGAGTGAATGTCCACGTAAGAAAATAATATGCAGGGCCAATTTTTGGAAACCTCTAAAATTTTTTATTTGAACTGCTGCTTCTCACCTTCAATGTGCTTGCTATTCTCTGGTAAGATTTTAATCTTTTTATTTAAGCAGTGGTTTAAACTTTGACATTTTCATAACTATTATCCTCTTTCCTTGTTTTACCTTCCTTTAGATTTACTTCTGTAGTGCTGAGAATTTTTTTTTTTAGCACTTTGTAAAATAATGGCATATATTTGTCAATTAATTGGAATTCATCTCTAGTCAAACAACATGGTGTGGTAGACCTCATCCGCTTTCTCTTCTCCTTACTATGATCTTGGAAACATTGCTTACCTGCAGTATTGTGCTTGGTTTCCAGAATTTCTTTAGGACTTAGGCCAACTTGAGGGTGAAGTGAATTATTGACAGGTGCTTGCACTGAAGGACCTGGCTCCAGAGTGCTCATGAGTTATCTGTTTGTCCAAGTCATGCGACAGTCAGGTAGCTAGGACTTCCAGTGCCTTCTTGCTCTTTGATACCTTAAATCAGTAGTTCCAGGCGGTCTTCTTAGTTCACCACACTGACAAGCAGGGTTTTTTTTTTTTTTCTTCTCATGATTTTCCAGTAACTGAAAAGATGAAGAGAAAGACTCCACAATTACAGTAGAATTATGTTGTATATGTCATGATGGCCACAGTGTAAAACAGACAGAAACAATGCAGAAAGAAACATGTTGGTCATCTCATTGTGGCTCATGTAGCATGACACATTTCGGGATAGGAATTGTCCTATGCATCTCCATTTCCATTCCCCCTATCCTCTATAAAGGTGGATGTTGGGGTTCAACTCATTTCACAAAATTCTAGAGTCAACAAAAAACTACAGAGTTTAATGAGAGGTATCTTAAATGGCTTGTAAGTAAAAATATGTTGCTGAAACTCCCTTCAAATCTAGTGACTCTTGGCTGGGCACGGTGGCTCATGTCTGTAATCCCAGCACTTTGGGAAGCCAAGGCAGGCAGATCACTTGAGGTCAGGAGTTCAAGACCAGCCTGACCAACATGGTAAAACCACATCTATACTAAAAATACCAAAATTAGCCAGGCATGGTGGCAGGCACCTTTAATCCCAGCTACTTGGGACACTGAGGCAGGAGAATCACTTGAACCTGGGAGGCGGAGGTTGCAGTGAACTGAGATCATATCACCACACCCCAGCCTGGGCAACAGAGCAAGACACCATCTCAAAAAAAAAAAAAAAGAAAATCTAGTGACTCTTAAATATGATGCCAGGTGTATAGTATCATCTTCAAACAATTGCTTCTAATCCTCTTTCTTAAAATATTGACTATAGCAACTTTTGAGTTTTTCAAACTTGCCCAGCAAATTAGCAAACAATCCATAGGGCTGTTTATATGAGAAATTTGGGACTTGCCACACATATCTGTGGATCATTGTTGCTCTGGTGGCAAAAGAAAACTTGCCGTGTCTTCAAAGTATACCCCTTGTACACTGAAGAGGAACTGAAACAGAGCACTTCAGAGTCAATTATGCTTTACAGTTTCAGATCTTGAAATTTGGATTCAGAAGAAATTCTCTGTACTGCTTTAGAATTGCCAGGATAGAAGAAGCAGAAGGATTAATGAGTATAGATACTCATTTTATGTACATTTTAGATGAGATAATTCTATTAAAAAAGGGAAATTGTTAGATTGTCTATGGTAGTTACTTAATAAGAAAGTAAAGACAGAAGAAACCTGGATGCATTTCCCCCCTGGTGAGCTGCTTCACATAGATAAACTCACCATGATTTTATGACCACTCTTTATTTATAGCAGTTGGGATTACTGACTAGGAAATATAAAAATAGTCACAGATTCAGAGAGAGATATGCTAAGGCAACCCACCAAAGAATTCTGAAGAGTATAATAAAAGGTCATTAAAAGAAAGTGTAATGCAGGCTTTGTAGGAGTGGAAGGAATGTTTCTCACTGTGAGCTGTACCTAGAAACAATGTGAAAACCACTCTACCCTGATACTACTTAATAGAAAATGTAGCTGTTGGACAAGTCAAATGAAGTGGGTAGAGAAAAAAACAAACCCTAGTCAGCTGATGGTCTTGTGCCTTGTGGCAAGCTTCATTGAGAGGTCATAAATGGTTGGGTGTGACTCTTTCTGATGCATTGGGTATTGCTGTCACAGGTTCTTCTGCGCTTCCTGCATTCCTTCCTTTTTTACTTTTATGTACCATGAGAATTTTTCTTTGACTAGTTAGAATAGTTTATCTCTGCTGGCTGATGGTAGGGATTTTGAGATGTGATTCAGACCGATAAGAGTGAATGAGTCAAGGAATGCAGTGTCATGTCTGATTTAGGGTTCAAGAACATTTGTCTTTTCCCTCTGAGGATACATCACTTACTAGGAATAAATCAGCAATCTTAATATAGATGCTAACAACTGACATCAGCTTTTGTCTGGGTCATATTTGGATAAGCGTTGATGATATAACAGGGTAAAGCACTTGTTATTAGTCACCATAGTGAACTGCATCCAGAATGACAGTATTCCAGGCAGAAGATGAGGTTAATCCAGCTCTGGAGTCTGTGGGCCAGTCACTGATTGGGCAGCTTCTGAAGGCTTTTTTCCTCAAGTTCTGCTCAGCTCTGTGCTGAACTGGAATGCTGGCTGAACTGGTCCCCCAGCATCCCTGGTTCTCCTGTTATGACTCCTGTGGTGAGTCAGGCTCTGGCTTAGCCTTATCCTTTTATTGTTATAGTGACAAAAGCTGAATAATTGCTGAACAGTGAGGTAGCAAGCCCTGGTGGGGAAATGGTGAGAGCAATAACTTGTGACCCATCTAAGATTATAACTGTCAAAAGTCACCAAAGGGAATCCAGCTTGTGGGTTCTAAAAACACCAAGGTTCCTGGGAATTTTCTTTCCTTTTATGAGTTCCCAAGGGGATATATTAGGTATCAGGTGTACATCCATCTGTCAGCCTTATGTCTTAAGGGTTTAAGAAAGATTTTTAGGCCAGATGCTCATGCCTGTAATTCCAGCACTTTGGGAGGCTGAGCCAGGCGGATCATGAGGTCAGGAGATTGAGACCAGCCTGATCAACATGGTGAAACCCTGTCTCTACTAAAAATACAAAAATTAGCTGGGCATGGTGCCATGCGCCTGTAATCCGAGCTACTCAGGAGGGTGAGGCAGGAGAATTGCTTGAACCCAGGAGGTTGAGGTTGCAGTGATTGTGCCACGGCACTCCAGCTTGGGCAACAGAGCGAGACTCCATCGCAAAAAAAAAAAAAAGGTTTTTAAAATACTACTTTAGGTTTTACAGAACAGATGTGAATGAAAATCCTTTTTTCTCACTATGCCATATCCTTTCACTTTCATGCCTCACCCTGTCCAAAGGCAAAAAAAGGAACTTAGTTGAGTTAAGCTGTTTTCCCACTTACTAATTTTCAGCTCTCTAGCATATGAGAAACTAGACTTAATACTAGATAAAATGGAAGGACCTTTGACATGGCGATCTTCTCTACCCTGATTTTATGATCTGAGGGTCTTCTCTGCCTTGAAATCACTGTCTTTGGGAACATCATCTCATCTTTCTGTTTCTGTTTCTAAAAAAAAAAGAAAGAAAGAATGAAAGAAAGAAAGATGATAGAATGGAATGGAATGGTGTTTCCTAAGCCTCAGCTTCAGATTCACTGAACCAGATTCCTGGAGGTAGAGCTTATGAAGCTTTGTTGATTTTACACACACACACACACACACACACACAGACACACAGACACACACACACACACAGACACACACACACACAGACACACACACAGACACACACACACACACACACACACACACACACACACACACACACACACACACAGCTTCGGGGGTATTTCTAACGATGAGCCAAACAACTTGGGAACCAGTGGACAGGTAGTGTCTGAAGTCCTTTCCAGCTAATATTCTGATAATCTGTCAGTGATCCATGAGTCCCAAAGTTAGAGAAATGTAAAGACTTGGCCTTGGGTAATCAAGGGAGTCAGAACTAGCTCAGTGGTGATCTTTCTCCACGTGAGTGAACAAGCCATGTGGGTGTTTGAGGAAGTACATTTTCAACAGAAGGAACAGGAGTACAAAGATCTTAAGGCAGGAACATGCCTGGTGTGCATCCTAAAAATAAGAATATTGCCTCAGGGCAAAGATGATTTGGATTCAGAAAGTACATGATCCTTCGTGGGAATGTGAATAGGGTGGAGGTGTGCTGATGGATGGTCTGGCAGTTACATACTGTTATATGAGAGGGAGGCAGAGGTCACCTGCCCATAATATCTTTCCCACTGGACCCTGCTTGATGGCAAAACTCCTATTATTAAATTCTCATTTCTTTGTATTTAAGCATTTTTCTCTATAGGCAGTCACTAATACCTCACTGTGAACTATTTTAGGGGGAACATTCCCCGCCATCATTAGGAGCAAGACCACATGTGATGGTTGGGTGCATTCTGTAGAGCAGTATGTGAGGACTGACCCTCCCTTTCCCAGCCAGGTGGATAGAACAAGGAGGAGACGGCCTGTAATTCTGCAGAGCAGAGACACACTTTTGATAGCTACATTTGAAGCTCAAGTTGTATGTCCTTGGTTCCCATCTTTACAGGATATTCTGTAGCAGACTCTAACAGACAAAAATTATCTTCAGAAAATAATCCTGTCACAAATTTTTAAACTAGTACTTATTCCTGACAGTTAATAATTTTTAAAGTTCCTTTGACAACTGAAATTAAAATAATTTTTTTCCTTTAAAATATTTTTTAGGGCAATTTTAGGTTCACAGCAAAATTTGAGCAGAAATTACAGAATTCTCATATATACCTTGCCCCCACAGTATCACCATCCCATACCACAGTGATACATGTGTTACCGTTGAGGAATCTGTATTGACACATTGTTACCCAAAGTCCATAGTTGGCATTAGGGTTCATTCTTAGTGCTGTATATTCTATAGGTTTTGACAAAAGTATAATGACTCACATCCACTATTCATACTAGATAGTTTCACTGCCTTAGAAATCCTCTGCACCTCGCCTATTTATCCCTCCGTCTCCTCTAACCCCAGGGCAACCGCTTGTCTTTTTTACTGTCTCCATAGTTTTGCCTTTTCCAGAATGTCATTTGATTAGAATCATACAGTATGTAGCCTTTTCAGACTGGCTTCTTTCAGTTAGAAATATACATTCAAGGTCTCTTCATGTCTCTTCATAACTTGACAGTTTATTTCTTTTTTAGCACTGAATAATATTCCATTGACCATCTCTTTGCATACTCCAAGGAAATCTTGGTTGCTTCCATGTTTTGGCAATTACGAATCAAGCTCCTGTACATAGCTGCAGGCTTTTCAACTTATTTGGATAAATAACAAGGAGTCCCATTGCTGGACTGTAAGGTGGAAGTATGTTTAGTTTCGTAAGAAACTGCCAAACTCTTCCAAACAATAGCACCACCACCAATGGATGAGAGTTTCTGTTGCTCCACATCCTCACCAGCATTTGGCATTGTCAGTGTTCCGGACTTTGGCCATTCTAATAGGCATGTAGTAGTATCTCTTGTTGTCTAAATTGGTGTTTCTCTAATGACAGACAACGTGGATCAACTTTTCATATGCTTATTTGCCATTTATATTATCTTTGGTGAGGTGTCTATTCAGGTCTTTTGCCATTTTTTCATCAGGTGGTTTGATTTCTTACTGAGTTAAGTGTTCTTTATTTTGGATAAAATAGTTGTTTATCAGATATATTTTTTTGTGACTACTTTGTCTCAGTCTGTGGCTTGTCTTCTCATTCCCTTGACAGTGTCTTTCTCAGAGCAGAAGTTTTTAATTTTAACGAAGTCCAGCTTCTCAGTAATTTCTTTTCTGGACCACGCCTTTCTTGTTGTATCTAAAAATCCTTCACCATGCCCAAGGTCGTCGATATTTTCTCCTGTGTTACCTTCTGTGAGTTTACAGTTTTGCTTTTACACTTAGGTTTGTAAGCCATTTTGGGTTTATTTTTGTGAAGGATGTAAGGTCTGTGTTGAGATTCTTTTTCTTCGCACCTGGATGTCCAGATACTCCAGCACCATTTGTTGAAATGACTATCTTTGCTCCGTTGTATTACTGTTGCTCCTTTGTCAAATATCAGTTGATTTATATTTATGTGGATTTTTTCCTGAACTCTCTATTCTGTTCCATTGATCAGTTTCCCTATTCTTTGGTCAATCCCACACTTTCTCCTCTTTCTCCTCCTCCTTCTTCTTCTTCAACTTTTAAGAGATGGGGCCTCACTCTGCCCAAGCTGGAGTGCAGGTTTTTACATCTCAGAAGAGACATGCAGAAGAAGGTCCTAGAGAAGGAAGAGAATGTTACCCTAACTTGTTTGCTACTGGTATCAAGGTGCTAGTGTAGTAGAGCTGGATGAACACAGAATTTGGAGTCAGGAGACAATGACTTTAGTCCCGACTTAGCCACTTACTGGCCATAGCCTTGTTAAAGTTTATACAATACATTATACAATACAGACTCTCACAGGACATTTGAGAAGGTCAGCTCAGGTGAATTCTGCAGAAGTGTTTGGTAAACTCTAAAATGTTAGGCAATTATTTGTGCATGTGCTGTGTAGTTCTGATCACCAGCCTTCGCCTGCCTACATCCAAACACCAGACCTTCTGGAATTGGTGTCTCTAGGCTCTGTGAGAATTATGCAGCAAAAAAGGCAGTTATTTAATATGATGGAAATCCACCTGATACACCACTAGAACAGCAATCACAAACTGAAAGCAATAGATGATGGGTTTAATAAATGAGAAGAGGGATTGCCTTTTATTTTTTTGAGACAGAGTCTTGCTCTGTCACCCAGGTTGGAGGGCAGTGGCATGATCTCGACTCACTGCAACCTCGGCCTCCCAGGTTCAAGCAATTCTCCTGCCTCAGCCTCCCAGAGGGGATTGCTTTTTTAGAGAGAAACTTTCTCCTGTCCTTGGAAGAGGGAGGGAATGAAGAAGGACAGGAAAATGTAGTGTATGAGTGCCGAGAAGAAAGCTCAATAAATGCCATTGTCCGGGCCAAACTACATATTTGAAAACTGAATCTGAATGCTTAGAATTCATTAAGGTGGTTTCCCTGTAGGAGTTCACCCACTGCCTCATGCTTCAGCTACCAAGAAGCCTCTTAAAGGAAACCGTAATTAAGGGTTTGTCTTAAAGCAATAATAGATTCTTTGGGTTAAAAAAAATAGGATGTTCTTGTTGTAGTCCTCATCTTCGTTGTTCTTACTTTTCAAGAGATAATACAGTCACACGGCTTAATATTCAAAAGACACAAAACTGTGGTGCATGTTTAGAGCACACTTACAGTGTGCTTGGCTCTGTGTTAAGTGCTTTACATTTGATCACCAAAGCAGCGCTTAGAAGGTTGGTGCTATTATATTATCTCCATTTTGCAGAGAAGGCTACTGAGGAACAAAGAGGTAAGGTAACTCAGCAATGTTACATCGCTGGGAAGAGGCAGAGGTAGGACCTGGGCCCAGTCTACACTCCTTCTCACTATGCTGTTTTGATGGATGTGTATTTGAGAAAGCCTTTCCCTTTGCTGTGTAAAAAGTGTAGAATGAAAAGCCTTCTGTTTCTTTTTTATCCAGTAATCCAGCTTTCTACTCCAGAGACAACTAGTATTACCAGTTCATTGTATATCTTTGAGAGATAGTCTATACATGTATAATAAAACCCAGAGTTCCCCACCCCGAGTTTTTCCTTTTCTAGACTTATGGTAGCATTCTATACGCAGTGTTCTGTTGGAAGGTTTAAGGGATACCATGTAGTAATAATGTAGGTTAATTCATTAAGATTGCTTTCCTTTTAGTATCTGGCTGAGAGTATCTATTCCAAATTACACTGTGCACATTTAATAGATAACTTGGGGATTACAATGTGTTAGAATTGGAACACCAGACTTTTAGGTATAATTTTAGTTGCACCCTATTTCCCATTTTTTCTTTTTCCCTTTTTCAGACAGAGTCTCACTTTGTTGCCCCGGCTGGAGTACAGCTATGTGATCTCAGCTCACTGCAACCTCCACCTCCCGTGTTTAAGCGATTCTTGTGTCTCAGCCTCCCAAGTAGCTGCGATCAAGGCACCCACCACCACACCTGGCTAATTTGCATATTTTTAGTAGAGATGGGGTTTCACCACGTTAGCCAGGCTGGTCTCAAACTCCTGGCCTCAAGTGCTCCGCCTGCCTCAGCCTCCCAAAGTGCTAGGATTACAGGTGTGAGCCACCTCGCCTGGCCCCAACCCATCCTTTTATAGAGGAAGAGACATTGGATTAAGAGGTGAAGGAGTGACTGAGATCGGACTGTGGGACCCTGCCTCCAGCCTAGGCAATCGGACATCCAGTGCAGTGTTCCGCTGTTTTGTCTATGCTATGGTGGCCTCGGGGCAGTGGAATGTGGATAGTGGTGCTGTACGTGCCACATACAAACTTTACCTCTTTAAGAGTTTTACTTGATGTGATCCTGAGCTCAGAAAGGAAGGAAGAAATTCTGTCTTTTCCTCTCTGTACTTTGTAGTTCCCTGTTTATAGCACCCAAATCTTAGGCTGTATTGTGACACATACGATAATGTTTTGTCACTGCTGTGTGAACACATTTAAAGACTTATGTGGTTTTAACTTGTGACCTTTGCTACCATTTATGCATTGTTTTATTGGCAAGTAGGGGGAAAACAAGCTTAGAATTACAAACAATCTACTTACACATAAACTTCTGGCTGTCATTTTTGTTAGAGATCAGTTATATTCAGGAAAATGTAGGGAACCTGAAAGTTATTTATTCCAATCTTTTGTCCTTTTCTCAGGCATGGTAATCACTAAATTAACAACCATCCTTTATCCTGTAATTCCAAAATCCTAAAATTTCTGGAAAATCTTTTGGAATTGATCTGAGCCGTTGCGAGGCTGTTTATAGTGCCTATCTAATCCACTTCGCATACATATTCATAACTTGGGCTGGTGAAATATTAATGTGATTTGGGGGTCTGATTATATCTCAGTCCCTGGAAGAGGTATTATGTAATATGTAGTGTAGCATCTTTCTGATTTCTAGAAAACATTCTGAATTCTGAAACATCTAGCCCCAAGGCACTCAGTTAAGGAATTGTGTATCTGAGTAGATCTTTGAATTATGCTTTACAGTTTTAAAAGTGCTTTCATGACTTATTCTATGTTTTCGTGAACAATCTTGTGAGGTAGATAAGGCAGATGCATTTTGGGAAAGCTCAGTGCTAGGGTTGGAGCGTTCCTAAAATCATCTGGGTTGAACGCAGTAGAGCTAGAGTTAGAGCTCTGTTTACCCTGGTGAATCCTAACCCATGTCGCAAGCATCATGTCCTCTGTGACTCACATCTATCTCTCACCCAACTAGGTGAACTTGACCTCTTTATCCTTTAGAGTCCCCATAAGTCCCTATAGACATTTATCTCGGTACCTGTAACAGTATAGTTAACTTAGTATTTATATGTTGGCCTTTCCATTCCCAGTTGTAAGCATATTGAGGTAAAGACTGGATCTAATTAATTTTTGTTCCTGGTACCTTTCACAGTGCCTGTGTGAAGCCACACACTCAAAGGTGTGCAGCAGGAATGAACTCAGAAGTATGGTTTTATGTTACAGTGCTCCTGCCATGCCAGTGCTGCTGATTAAACATATTTACTCTTTCATTCCACATTTTCCTTTACAAAAAGAATAAAGGATTTACATATCACCTACTTTCCTAAAGATGGAAGAATTGCAACCAACATGCAGTATAGCTATGTGTTGGTAATATAACAATGGACTACATTTAATTGGAATTGTTTGTAAATTAATATTAATAACTTTAGGTTAGCAATATATATTAAAGCTTCTGATGAGAACTGGAATCTTTAAGTGTTTTTTATTATACTCCTGATCACAGGACAGCAACTCAGTGGTGAATTTTTATGCAGTTCCTCTGAAATTGCACTGGGCAATTCACACAGCTAAGGCTGTATAAGTGCAAAATAGGGGAGGAAAGGAGAGTCAGTGCAGTCTTCCTGAGAGTACTAACATATCAAAAGATAAATGAATTCCAAATCTGTTACTGCCATCTATTTGCATAATTTTTTTTCTTGAAATAAACAGCTTGTTACTGGGTGGGAAATAACGTATATTTTGTGCTGACAGGGTGAACTTGCATTGCCACGTCAAACTTAATTTTCCCTTTTCTTCCACCCCCAGTCTTCGTTTATTTTCAGGGGTGTAGCCCTTTGGGTCTTCCCACTCTTCTTGAGCAAACCTTTTGAGAGATTTCTGTTTGTACTTAGAAACTTCTTTTTTCTTTCTTTCTTTCTTTCTTTCTTTTTTTTTTTTTTAGAGAGTAAGGAAATGGTGGAGGTTGGCAGAAAAAAAAATATAGAATAGGGTCGAAGAGTGGTTGGAAAGTGCCACACAGTGCATTTCATAGGGGCGGGGTTATGGTTTGCTCACTGCTTTATCTCAGAATGCTTGCCAAGTAGTAGGCAGGCAGGAACTGCTGGTTAAATAGATAGTATTTTTTGTCAGTTTTTGTTGTGATCATTATTGTTTGTCTTTGTTTTGTTTTGTTTTACCTTTTCTTGGACCACTGAAAGTTTTCTATCATTCCTGAAGGTTTAAATACTTACCTTCTTGGATCACAAGACTGTTCTTTAAACTCTTTATGTAAATTATTTTTGACTGTGTAGGGTGGCTTCCTTGTGTGAGACCAAGAGGAAAAACTCTTGCTTTTTCAACATGGGAATACCCATGATCACTTCTCTGATTCCTGTAAAAGTTCAAGAGAAGAATCAACACCCACACTAGAACTGGTCTTGAAGGCTATAGCAAATCACCTGCAGCACGTTACACAACTACTGCTCTTTTACTTATTGGCCATGACTCCTCAAAACCCTGGATTTACAGGTCACTATCTCTGCGTTTGTCCGGAAAATGGTCTTCTCAAACCACTTTGGTTCTCCTCCTAAAACACAGGTCAGATCATGTCATTCTCTTTCTTGAAATCTTGGAATTGGCGTACCACAGCTTGCAGAGCAGCAGATGCATTCCTTGGCATAGCATTGAAAGTCCCTCACAAGTAGTCCTCAAGTGCCTTCCCAGCCTTGTTTACTGTGTGGTTCTTCTGCAGGAGACACATTCCAAGCACCCAGTGATATTGTCTTTTTGTATTTGTGCTGTGTCCTCAGTCTGCAGTGACTTCCCTGTTCATTATTCTTTCTGTGTCTTTGTCCAAATTTTCCCCTTCTTAGGAGGACACCAGTCATTGGATTAGGTCCCCTACTAATTTAATATGACCTCATCTTAACTTGATTATATCTGCAGAGACCCTGTTTCCAAGTAAAGTCATATTCACAGGTATAGAAATTAGAACTTGAACATATCTTTTGGGGGGACACAATTTAAACTACAGTACATGGCTTTAGATATTTTAAAGAGAATTATGTTTTCTGTGTTTCAGATCACTTGAACTAGTGCCTGTCATGTTTCGGGGAAGTAACTGAGACTCTGGTTACTTGCCTTTCCACTCTTGAGTAGTTCCAGAATAAGGCCTGGTTTCAATTCTAACCAGGCAAATCCTGGCATCATGGAATTTTAAAACCAAAAAGAGTCCATATAAGTCATTTTGCTTAAATTTTACAATAAGAAAGGGTAGACAAATCATCTTATCTTGTGCCTGAAGTCATAAAGTAGCCATAAATAATACCCTGATGCCAAGGACATTGTTCATTCTTTGTGTTAAGCAAGAACAGAGAAATGTAGTAACTCAGATTAGAATACATTGTTCTGAAATGGTCAGATATTTAAGGCAAAAGCCCCAAGGCTTATTTTCATTCCCCTTTAAATCATGCTGAGTGGCTCCCGGTCATATGAAGAGATGTCTTCAGTAAAGCACCAGGAACTGTGGTCGGTGCTCTTGGAAGCTCCACAGTAACTGCTAGTTGAATGTAGAAGTGAATGTGAATATGAAGAGAATATGTGTGGCATGTGGCTATCAGTATCTCAAGGCCTGTGTATCACGGTTGGCTGGGAAAGGGGCTGGGGAGTATGCTGGGAATTTCCATAGATTGTCTCTTTTAATCTTCACAACAGGACCTGTAAGTACTCCTAGGGGAGATGTTCCCAAAACTATAAAACTGGTGGGGAGGCAGAGCTGAGATTTGATCCCCAGCCTCTCTCATTCTGAAGCACTAATGGCCTTTGTTCTGCCTCTATTTCCTTGATCAAATTATGCAACTGTTTTTTCCTCTACTAACATTAAAATGTCAGTGTCTCCCTGCGCTTTGGGAAGCTGAGGCAGGCAGATTGCCTGAGCCTCAGGAGTTTGAGACCAGCTCCTTATTGGTCCAGGGTTTTACCATGTAAAACTCTGTCTCTGCAAAAAAATACAAAGAAATTAGCTAAGCACGGTGGTGCATGCCTATAGTCCCAGCTACCTGGGAGGATGAGGTGGAAGAATTGCTTGAGCCGGAGGTTGAGGCTGCAGTGAGCCGAGATGGTGCCACTGCACTCTAGCCTGGGCGACAGAGCAAAACCCTGTCTCCAAAAAAAAAAAAGAAATAAAAGAAATGTCAATGTTGAAATTATATTTATGTATTAAACCAAAGAGAGTATTCATATGGAAGAAGAATAGAGTTTTCCTCTTTTTTTTTTTTAATTTTATTTTTTTCCAGCCCAGGCTGGAATGCAGCGATGAAATCTCAGCTCACAGCAGCCTCGACTTCCCAAGCTCAGGTGATTCTACCATCTCAGCCTACGCACTCCAGTATCGAGGACTACAGGTGTGCACCACCATGCTCAGCTAACTTTTTGTATTTTTAGTAGAGATGAGGTTTCACCCTGTTTTCCAGGCTGGCCTCAAACTCCTGGGCTCAAGTGATCAACCAGCCTCAGTCTCCCAAATTGCTGGGATTACAGACATGAGCCATTGCACCTGACCATTTTGTTTTGTTTTTTGTTTTGTTTGTGATGGGATCTCGCTCTGTCACCACCGCTAGAGTCCGAGTGCAATGGTGTGATCATGGCTCACTGCAGCCTTGAACTTCTGGGCTCAAGGGATCCTCCTGCCTCAGCCTCCTAAGTAGCTGGGACTACAGGTGCATACCATCATAACCAGCTAATTTTTTTCAAATTTTTAAAGAATCTGGGTCTTACCATGTTGTGCAGTCTTGTCTGGAATTCCTGGGCTCAAGTGATCCTCTTTGCTTCAACAACCTAAGTAGCTGGGATTACAGGTATGAGCCACTGTGTCTATCACTCATATCTTATAAAATACTTCTAAAGCATTTGGATTACAAAATGAGACAATCTGAAATACATATTTTTCCCCTCTATGTCTTTTTAAAAATTTTTAAATTAAAGATTATTTTTAGACTCCTGGATCAGAACAATCTTCCATGATTTTTATTTCCATCTTTTTTCATTGAAAAATAACATGAAACATTTAATAAGGTGTTATGATCATTATTAAATTTTATCTCTTCTAAACTAGCTGTTTTCAGCTTGATATTTGAATATGTGTTATTCTTCAAAAATAAGGATTGAACAACTTGGTTATAAATTATGCTGTCTTGGTAAAATGTAATTATTAGGGCAAAATTGAAAATGCAAGGCAATTCTGATTTTTTTTTTTTTTTTTTTTTTTACTTTTAACAACTTCAACATATGTACTATTTTATAATAGTATATAGTTTCAGGGCCTTTTTAATGGTCTTATGTAATTTTTTTAAATTTTGAGATGGACTCTCCCTCTGTCACCCAGGCTGGAGTGCAGTGGTGCCGTCTCGGCTCACTTCAACCTCTGCCTCCCAGGTTCAAGTGATTCTGCTGCTTCCGCCTCCCAAGTAGCTGGGATTATGGGTGCCCCCCAGTGCACCTGACTAATTTTCATATTTTTAGTACAGATGGGGTTTCACCATGTTGGCCATGGTTTGCCAGGCTGGTCTTAAACTCCTGACCTCAAGTGTTCCGCCCTCCTCGGCCTTTTGTAATTTTAAAATTCAGTGGTCTGAGTCATAGTCATCAGACTGTGTTGGTTGTAAGTAACCGTGAACTAATTCCAGGAATAGTACTTACTCAGGAACAACTGGCTTCTGAGGCTGCCAGGAATCTGTTTCATTCCATTGCTCACCTCTGCTTTCCTCCATGCTGACTTCATTTACAGACAGGCCTTTACTTCATGATGGCAAAAATAGCCACTGCCAATGCCAGGGTTACTACTTACAAGCTGAGCAACTGAGTTTTGGGTCTGGCTCACACAGCCAGCTTGGGTCATACGGCCATGTCTCATTAGCCAGACCTGAAACACGGACTCTCTCTGGACTGAGAGTAGAGGGAAAATGGTTTGAAAATAAACTTGCCATATTGTTATCAAAATTAGGAGGAAAGGGTGCTGGGCACGATCGTTTAGAACACAGCTTGTTGAAAGAAGGTGCAACCAGAACTTTATATGTTTTGCTGTAGGGATTTAAGAAAACAAATATGCTACCCAAAAGAACATGTTCAGTATTAACTGCCTGAAAACGGAAAAGACCAGAAATGCACAATTTGTGATTATCAGACACTGTATTAATTTTCTTTAAAAATCATAATAGTGAGTCCTCTGAGGTAATGATTGCCATTTTGGAGCGCTTACTGTATGTCACTCTTTGTATGAAACACTTTATGCATTTCATTTAATCCATATAGCAGCTTTGTAAGGGCAGGCTTAACATGCTCATTGTACTGATGAAGAACTAGAAGGCCGGAGGCATTTGGATTTTAATCCAGATGTGTCTGACTTCATTTATACCGCCTCCTAGTTTTACAGTTTGCTTTTGTATGTCTGTCTACTTGTCTGTCTGTCCTCCTCTGTCCCTTCAGAGCTCCCCCTCGGCTTCTCTAACCAGTTGGCTGCCTTTCACCTTGGGCACCTCTCTAGTCCATTGGGAAACCGGCTCAGCTCTGTCCTGTGAACATGCCACCACAGTCTGTCCCCTTTTCCCCTCCTCTGCCGCTGGAGTTCTAGCCTTCATTATGAAGGGCTGGAATTCTAATTATGAATTCTGTTTGGCCTTCCTGCTTCCAGCCTTCATCTGTTCCACCCCCCGTTTTCCTTAACAGCCAGATTGAACTTTCAAAAAGTGCAGACCTGATCTTATCAAGCATCTGTTTTCCTTGGTTTCTCGAGGAGGGAGAGCATGATCCTGGCCCCTGCCTGCCGTCCTTTCCACCTCGCGGCACTCACTCTCTGGCCTTTGTCTTTTTCCTTCTCCAGTGCGGCAGTCTTAGACCTTACCACGTCCCTCTCTGTTCCTATGGTGCACTTCATCCGTTTTACTTCTTCAGGTCTGTGTTTAAATGCCACCTCAAGTCCTTAGAGACTTCCCTGTCCCTCTTCCCCCACCCCTTCAGTCTGGGAATCTGAAACTGTTTACTGCTCCTTTTTTTGTACTTTCACAGTTTGTAGTGATACATTCATCTGTGATTCTTTGCCTAATATTCCCCCACTGAACCATGAACTCCGTTAGGGCGGGGACCAGGTCTTTCCAGTTAATTAACTGCTGAGTCTCCAGCAGCAACCACAGTGCCTGGAACATCACAGACACTCATATACGTGTTGACTGGACTGATGGGTTAAAAACTGAGTATTCCCAAAGCCGTACAGTTTTAAATGATTACTTTTTCTATAGTTTCCTCACTCTGTCATTTACTAAGAATGAACCTATGTTTTCGTCAGAGCAGTTTTATCCCAGTTGCTTTTGGTTTGCTTAGAAACATGCTTCCCTTCTTGCTGACTGTAATTGCTAGCAATTCTGATACTCTACAGTGGTGGATTTGGCTTTTGAAACTCCTGTATTAGAGCTAGCCATAATCGGGGGAAAATAATAAAATTTAGAGTGTGTAATTCCTCTCAATTTGACCTCAGTGTGGGTGGGTGGGGAGAGAGAAGAAGAGAAGGCTCTACCGACTTGCTCCAAATGGTTCCCGGCCCAACAACACAGAAGCCTTAACACTCCTTTACCTCCGATATGCTGTCCCCAGAACCGAGGCATCCAAATTTAGCCCCTCTCTGCATGTCCTTGTGATTTCTGACTGCCATCTGTGTCCAAACTGGCTTTGGAAGGAGAAGCTTTCTCTCCAGTGATTTATTATTTAAAGCAGTCTTCTCTGCCCTTATCACGAAACTGGCGATTTGCGTATGGCCAGTGGGAATCCACATAAAAGGCTGTCTGTCCCAGGCTCACTGGTGCCCCAGTTCTGAGAGGATCACTATCCCTGCATGCTTGTGACCTTTTGATGTGCACGAAGGCATGGTGACTGGGAAGCTTATCTGTCCGTGATCATCTCACGTGTTGCGGATAACATAACTTCTTTCTCTCTTTTTAACCCACAGTTGGTCATGTTCGGAGTTTGACCTGAATGAGATTCGCCTGATCGTTTACCAGGACTGTGAAAGGAGAGGCAGACAAGTCTTGTTTGACTCTAAAGCTGTTCAAAAGATTGAAGAGGTGACAGCTCAGGTATGAAATGCTGATTTGCTTTCTCCTTTTTCTTTTGTGCTTCTAACCACCCTCTGATCAATCATTGATTAATCTGTAATCTCCTCTTTGAGTTATATTGTACAGTGCCATTCATGGTTCAGAAGAAACATAGGCAAGCATTGAATCCTTTAATCAAAGCCCTACCCCCCAGCAGGTAGGAGTATGCCCACTACTAAACACAAGTGAAGCTGTTAGCAGGTAAACATGACAAGAGCTAAGCAGCCAATTATTAATAGCACTAGAGGCAGATTTGCCGGTGAGTTGCAATCCAGTAAGATTTTGATGGCAAGTGTGTGCCTCAAATGTAATGGGAAAGGAGAACTCTAAAATTTATTCATTAAAAAAAGTGTGAGGCTGAATATCATTCTGTCTAGTGTTTCTCATAGATAAGTAGCACTGGGTTAACAAAATCAAACAGCCTTACTCACTTACATGGCTTTCATATGCCAATCTGCATTGTTGTCTTCAAAAAGGATTGTTTCTCAAACCCTTCTGACCAGGGGGAGCTTTTATTTATTTCCCCCCTTTATTTTTTTCGTGGAGAGTTGGGTGGTAGTGGTTGTGGTGGCGTGGGGTGGGGGACAAGGGATGGTAGAGTGAGGACAGAGCAGCTCTTGGTCCCTTGGAGCCAGAAGGGGAATGGTAAAGTGACATGTTGAAGGTGAAAAGAGTCTGATTCCTTCTGGGTCTTTCTGGATAGGAGACCACAGTACTTCTAAATTCACTTTAGACCTTTCATTCTCTTTTCAATATTTGTTCAGATGCCTACAAATTAAATAAATCCATTTGTATTCATTCTTTTTTATGTTCAGTAAGTTGCTAGCCATACTGACCAAATACTGGCAGTTTGTAAAACGTGCAGCTAAGTAAATGAACAGTTTATAACACAGTCTTTGTCTCTTCAAGGCCAAGGAGTTGTTTTCCTGCTTTTGATAAGGATCATTTCTGCAGGAAGGAAGTGTTTGGTTAAACACAGTTTAGCTGGGTGGATTCTACAATATTTTAAAGTGGAGTCCTGCCAGGTGGCTAATCATTACAGTAGTTGTTGGGCTTGTTAGGTAGGTGGAGGGAGGGGGCCGGGGACCAAGAAATCTCTCAGGTGATTCACTGTAGGCTTTCCTGGTTAGCTTTGTAACTGAAATTTAGGTGAGCCAGCACTTGGCCCTTTGGTGGACAGGAGATTGTTTACCTCTTGATTTCTTGAATTATTTCCCATTTTTCTGAGGGCCAAACATGGATGGTTTAATTGAGCTCCTGTCACTGGGGCTGCTCATAGTGGTGGCTGGTGGAGCGGAAAAGAAACACAAGTTTTCAAAAGGAACTGGAATCTTCAGTGTACTACAGCAGTGATCATGCTGGAATCTGGAAACATAGGCTTTCTTAGAAGCACTCATCTAACCAAAAAGGCATCTTAGGTTCAGGAGGTTTGTAGCTTGCCCGAGTCTACAAAAGAATCCAGTCAGTGCTCTATTCACTATACCAGGTGCTATCTCCAATTATAGACTGTTAGCATGTTGTACTCCAGCCAAAGGGTCTATCAGTCTGAGGCAGGTGGGACTTGTGTCACTTAGGCCCTTTGAGGGGCTGTGTTTCTGGCTTAAGTGATACTAAGTAACAGCTGTGTGTTGATGGAGTGTTGAGGGAGTGCTGGATGCTCAGGTATAACCAAGTGCCACTTTAAATGCCATCATTGCGGGAGTGACGGTTGTGGTCCAGCACGTTTTGTGTTTTCCTTAGATTCTTTTCCCGTTTTCAGTCTCCACCGCCCCAGCCTCCCTTGGCAAGCACAAAACATCATGAGTTTGTATCAAGCACATGACTGTAGGCATTTGCATTAGACCACCAGTGTGACTGTCACACTGGAGATTAGATAAGCTGCAATTGCGTTCATGTTTCTCCAAGCAAAAGCTGTACAAGGAAAAAAAAGGCAAAGAAGACTCAGAATAGAAACAACTTATCATGGAGGGTGCAGGAAGCTTCTGTAGGGAGTAATATATTCAAGGGGGAAGTAAATATTAATAAAGGTTTATCCTTATACTTTTGTCACTGTGATAAAAATTAGGGAGAAACTCTATTTGGGGGAATGTATAGTAGAGAATCCTCTATTGTCCTTAACCTTTGAAGACCATATTTCCATCACATGCTATGTAATTCATAGTAGCTCCTGTTTTCAGGGTTTTGGTTTCATCCCTTACAAATTCAACCTCATGATTTTCCTTCCTGTTGCCTTTAAAGGAGTACTAGAGGAAGTGTGTCATTAAAAACACAAGCCAGTCTGTCCAAGTTAATAGTTTTGTTTTATTAGTTCCATTTGCTTAGTAAAAATTTAGATTTGAAGCCTCATATTTCTCCTCTTCAATTTAATGGATTATGACTCTACATAGTACTAAAAAGCTAATAACCAAAAATCTAATAACCAAAACAGAGATCAATTGTATGAAGTATAAATAATAGTTAAATTATTAAGAGGATAAAGTCTTAATACATAACCTCCCTCCTTTTGTCTAGAACTCTTCTTCAGCGTTCTGCCTTCCCATTATAGACTCTCAGGAACCATGTTTTTGTCATTATTAGAAAAAAAGAAAAGTTTCTGGTTTTTAATGCAACTTAGGCACCAGAATGCTTTTAAAAAGGAATTCCCAATGAAGAACTGTTGACGAACGTGATATACTTAACAATCTTTTGCCTTGCCTGTCTCTCTCAACCTAGAAAACAGAGGATATCCCTATTAAAATATCAGCCAAGTGCTGCCAGGGGAGCAGCAGCGTCAGCAGCAGCAGCAGCAGCCTCGTCTCTTCCCACGGTTCTTCCGGGGGATCTTCACACCATGCCAAGGAGCAACTTCCAAAGTACCAGGTACAACCATCTCTTCTGCGGGAATAGCCCCTGGTGTTAAAGTTATTTACTGTAATTTCTCCTCGGGAAATAATGCCTGCTCGAGGGCTCTGCTCCAGAAATATGAGGACAGCTATTCAACAGAGTACTCTTAAATGTTTCACATTGATGTTGTTTTTGCTCTTTGGCTTTTATCTCCAATAAAAACTGTAATCAAGCAGAGGTGATACAGCCTGCTATGTACTGGATGAGGAAGAAATATTGCCAGTCAGGCAAATTACCTTCCTTTGTGTCCTTTGCTGTCTGATCCAGAATAATAAACATGTACTTTCCAGTTGTGTTATAAGAATTCATAAGGATTCTGGGAATGTATATGGCCATCCTAAGAAAACAGAACATGCCAGTAAAAGGAAGAAAGCCTTGTATGGGAGAAGAAAGAAATGGCAAGATCTAATTTGAATATGAAGGATACAAGGCTGGTGGCATTTTTTATAGTGTGTGTGTGTGTGTGTGTGTGTGTGTGTGTAAGGAAAGGGGTTAAGGTTATTGAGAAATATTGGCTAACAAGATAAAAATGAAGAGATGTTTTATAAATATTAAATGGCAGAAGGATATTAATTGATGGGGGATATATTGAGCTTTTTAAAAGCCCTCATAGACTCTTGTCTACTATTTTGCTGGAAAAACACCACCAGGGAAATTAGCAGCAGCTGTGGATCCAGAGGACTTTGTTAATTTCATAGTCAGGATTTGTGCCACTCTTTTGCCCTTTTTGAGACATAGTGCGCCTGGGTCTCAAAGCGGTTTGCGGTTTAAAAAGTATAGAGTAGAATTTTCAGCAGGTTGAGAATCACAGTTGGCATGTGGTCCTTGTACCCCAAGAAAAAGCAGATTATAAATGAAGGAGGTGGGCAGAAGTTATTAATAAAGAATGTGAAAACCAGTTGGTTTTCTGTCAGTGTATAGTGGGAAGAAGTTGGTGTGAGCTATAACGAGAGAGAGGAACCTAACTGAACAGAGCTGATAGATTTATCTTTCCACTTCTGCAACCTTGTATAAGCAAGTGTGTATTTGTGTGTCAGTGTATGTATACTTGTGTGTCTGTCTGTGTGTGTGTATTAGGAGTTTTAAAAAAGATTTGGAAGAGTATGTTAAGGGCGATTCCTGTGTTTTCCTTGGGTAGAAAGCACACTGACAGAGAATCTAGTTGGTACGTCAAGGTGCAGAGCATGGTTGCTTTGTGGCCACCTGTGGCACACCGATTTGCTCGGCATTCATACCTATTGTGTTCATCAGTGTGTCACCAGCACTTAGCATAGGTACTAAGAATCCTATATCCCAAGACACTCATTCAGATGTCACTAGGTGAATGGATGTATTGGGGTATAAGGTTCTAGAGCTCTCCTGGAGCTCTAGGCCTAGAGACAAAGATGTAGGGGATATTCTATGTAAATAATTATCAAAATCAAAAGAATGGTTGAAAATGCAGGCAGTTAGTAGGGGTGACCTCCAGGCAAAATCACAGTAAGGGCTGATCTGAGAAAGAAGAGATACAAAATGGAGAGTCATGAACAGCATCAGATATATTGAGAGAAGTTTAATAAAGCAAACTGGAAAGTGTCCATTGGATTTGACTAAGAGGGAGGAGATCATCATTGGAGTAGTTGGACTAGTTTGAACGTAAGAGGTGAAGTCAGGCTGTGGTAGAGTAACAAGCCAGCGAGAGTGGTGGAAGGGGAGGCAGGCAGTCCACCCTTTGGATGGTAAAAGGTTGAGAGAGACTGGTCAGAAGCTGGAGGGGACAAATGTTTTTGAAATACTTTTGTAAAACTTTAGGGTTATCAGACCATCTGTTAACTTTTGGGCCCTCACAAAACCCTACCTGCAGCAATGGGCATTTTTTTTTCCATACTGTTAATTATTTGATTGAATAATGCTGAACCATATTTCTTTTCAGGATATTTTCTTAGTAGCAAGACTAGAGTTACTGTTATTTTCATATTTTAATCTTCTATTCAGAGTTTATAAATGGAGATAATAGTAATCTTTGTTTCTCATAACAAAAATAAAAATGAACTCTGATAAAACACTTGGCTCTTATATGACAATATTGTGCATAAAGAAGAAATCACAAACATTAGTAATACTTCGGGGGGAATATAGGCAGTCGCCATTATAAATTAAGATTGTAAGGTGACCACTTGAAGCTTTGAGAAATAGTTTTAATTGTCAGTGACACTAATGAGATTAATAAACATTATTTTCTGTTTTATTGTATGTCACGTTCGTGTACTAACTTTGATTTTGGCTTCTTGCATGTAGTACACAAGACCAGCTTCTGATGTCAACATGTTGGGGAAATGATGTTTGGCTCAGTTGCGATGAGTTACAAAGGCTCCACCTTAAAGATACACTACATCCGGTGAGTCTAGGCTTCCTTTTCTACTAGTTTTGAGAAGCGCAATGGTGTTTTTGATCCTTAACTTATAAATGTATTTTTCCCCCTCTCCTTCCTTTTTTTTTTTTTCCAGTTCTCCTCCACAACTGATGATTAGTAAAGTCTTCTCTGCTAGAATGGGCAGCTTCTGTGGAAGTACAAATAAGTAAGTGTAGGATTTTGCACTCCCCACCCCGTTTTTTTAAAGTGTGTATTTCTTGATAGAGTAATTCTTTAAGGGTCACAAGGCATTTTGAAATGAAAAGCAGAATGAGTCCAAATTAACAAAGGTGTTTTAAAAGTGGCTACTGTCCCATAAACAGTGAGAAAAACCTTTGACTTTATTAGGTGGTCCTAAAGACAACTGTTACCCAGTTGCCAATTTTTAGTTTCTTGGAAAATAAAAAATAAAAAAAGGGAAGGGGGCTACATTAATGATCTTAATGTATTTTCCAGTATTATTTTATCTTTTTTTAAAAAAAATCTTGGCATGGTGGTTCATGCCTGGAATCCCAATACTTTGGGATTACAGTGGGAGGGTCACTTGAGCCTAGGAGTTCAAAACAAGCCTGGGCAACATAGGGAGATCCTCTCTCTACAAATAATAATAATAAAGAAAAATTAGCCGAGCATGGTGGTGCACGTCTGTGGTCCCAGCTACTTGAGAGGCTGATAAGGGAGGATCACTTGAACCTGAGAGGTTGAGGCTGCAGTGAACAGTAATTGTGCCACTGTACTCCAGCCTGGGTGACAAGCCAAGACCCTATCTCAAATTATTTCTGAAGGATTCATGTGCATAATGAGTTTTTCCAGTCTGATAAGCACCTGTGTGGCCGGGTGGTTTTTTGTGCTTGCCATCTATTCTGAGTGGTCGGTTTAGCCTTTGTGATTGATTAGTACTTGAGACATGCAATATTTTTACTTTTTAAAAATCTCCTGACTTTTCTCCTCTGATTTTACACTTCTGCATAATGAATTCTGAAATACCTAATAACCTAAACTCATTTTGGCATATTCATTTATACATTTTGAACTTTCAAGTAGAAATACTTCATATACTTCCTTTTTTTAAAATAAAACAAAGCACTGGTTATACTTCGATAAATTTGAAAGAAAGGCTTGTTATAAACTAAAGGACATTCTTAGGGGTCAAGTGAAAGCTGTTTTTCTTATCCTGGGAAATTAAAAATATTTCTCTATAAGTTTGAATACCATTGAGTGAGTCTTGGCTTGCCCTTCAGACAAAACAGTTTGAGCATTTAACATTGGACTGTCATGACTTAAGCCAATATGAGAATTGTTATTTATTTCTTATGAGATTTGTTTTTAACTGACCCTTGAGATTACCTGAATATTTATTGCATTAATTCCTTTAAATGCAGATTTATATAAAAATTATTTTGGCTTCATTATGTTGTATTATTCTCTAAGTCTTTTTGTCATTGTTGTTTTTGTCAGTTCTACACACAGCAAAAGTCTTTAATTGTTAATAAATACAACAAATTATTAAAGTCTGCTTCCCTCAGATATTTATGAGTAATTGTTTTTAGAAGTTGTGAAATGAAACTCCTATAAGAATTATAATTTGTTATATTTTATTCCTGAAAAAAGGTGCTGAATTGCTCATTGATGTTAACCACGAGTAAAAGTTAATTTCATTTTGCAGGTTTATGTAAAATACTTGAAATGGATGTCAACTTGTTGGGTGTCGGTTGCTTAAGCAAAATGTAGAAGTGAATAGCAGTATCCCAAGGGTCGGTCACCGAAGCAAAATTTATAGTTTGGTGTCTCATTATATAATACGAAATTGTTAGAAGTACAGTTGTTTAGTTACATGGGTTGAGCTACCTCCAAAATAGCTTTTGTTTTCTTCCAACAAATTCACTTGAAGTTGCAAGTTTAATTCCCTTTGGTAGATGTGAGACTTCGTCTGTCTTTTAAAAAAAAATTATCGAGGGACTGATTAGTTGTTGTCTATATTTGGAAGTCTATTAGAAAACAGCTTTAGTAGCTTCTTGACATTTTTGTCCTCTTTCTCCTTCCCCCGCTTCCCGGATACAGCTTGCAAGACAGCTTTGAGTACATCAACCAAGATCCTAATTTGGGAAAACTGAACACAAATCAGAATAGTTTGGGTCCTTGTCGTACTTGGAAGTAACCTAGGTAAAATCGGACACACAAATTCTTTCTTTCTGAATACACTATTGTGGGTGTGTGTTTTGCTTTATTTGAGTTTTTTTTTTTTTTTTTTTGCATTATCTTTAATCTGTGTTTATTTTTTGTGTGTGTACTTTGTTTGCCCTCTTCTATGTGTTTCCGTCTCTAGGTCTGCTGCAAGCATGCAGCAGCAAACTGCTGCAGGGGGTAGCTGAAGGAGGACCTCTCCGGCTCACCCGGAGTGCTTCTTTCTTTGCAGGTTTGTGTGGAATGCTGAGTACAGTGTGACCCACACACATTAATAAATCCTGTGCAGGTTTTTAGGAAAAAATCCTACTTGTGCCTCTCTAGAAATCCAAGGGGCTCTTGTGATAGCAGATATTGGTTTCAAATGCGGCCAAATCCATGGTGTTTTGAAAATTCCACCAATGAACCTCTCTTGTAAATGTATTCACTAATACTCTAAGTGTAAGCTGATTTTAATCTGAAATGAGCCCTTAGTATTTCTAAGAGGATTTTTTTTTTTTCGGTTTTCTGGGCCTCTTCTGCTACTATGAACTATTTCCCTTTGCCTTGGTGTCTTTTATGCATTTATTCAACTGCATCCTTACCTGCACGGAGTGTCTTTAAAAGTCACACTAATAAGAGCATGGAAGAATTCTCTCTCTGTCTCTCTCTCATTTAAGTAGTGTAAATACAATTTCTAGGATATTTACAGGTATAGTCATCTTGGTGTCTCTGAGATTTAACTTGTCTTGGCATGATTAACTTGTGGGGAACCTCCATTACTAACATTTAAAATTGTGAGTATAGCAAATGGCATTTTCCTTTCTTTTCTTTGTAGCCCAAAATATGCTAAGCACCATAGTTAGCTGGTACCCTAATGAAATTGACACCTTTCCACCTACTTAGAGTGAGGATAAATACTCTCTTTACAATTGTGAAAATAAACATGCTTCAAAAAACAGCTGGCAGGTGTAATAATCAGGCAGAGCACTGGGATGCTTGTCCATCGTAGAACTTCACTACAGCAGCATCACATCTGCCTTCTAGCTCAGTAGGTATACAGCTTAGGCCAACCTGAAGCATTCCTAGAAGTCTATAATACTTCAGAATGTTTTCCAAAATTCATGCCAGGACGTGAGTTTTTCTAAGGGACTCTACAATAATACTGTGTATGGGTGTATATGGAAAGAAATGGAGGAAGAAATATTTGAAATGAACATAAATGTTTTCTATCTGCCAAGAGAGTGGGTTATAAACAGAGAAACATTTTTTGAATTTATGAAATGGTTTTCAAGTATTTCTCTTCCCTAAGTCGCCTACAGTTACTACTAAAACTGATTATAAAGCATTTTGAAAATACATTGCTATTTAAATACTACTAGTAATGAGGCAAATGGCTAAAAAAAAATTACATGAAAATGTTTGTTCATTGCATCAACTGCACAAATCATTTACTATTCAGATAATTTATTATTCAAATAATAATCCATTCATTTGTTTCTAAGAGTTGAACATCACTCAAAAAAGTTCGTATGTTGCAATTGAATACAGGCAGATGGTTACTTGGTTCTCTTCTCACCATCTTTTTATATATTTAATTTTGCTTTCTGGTTAGTCTCTATTATAAGCTTATGCCAATCATCAGTAGCAGTAGCCTTCTTTGAAATGTAAAAATTACTGCAGTCGTTTTACAAACTTTAACTCTGAAGAGCCCAATAACATGATTTCCTTGTTCCTTTATCTCAGCACACAGCACACCAGTTGATATGCCAAGCAGAGGACAGAATGAAGACAGGGACAGTGGCATTGCTCGATCAGGTACTTGTACTCTGCTTATTGGTTTAACTAACAGTGAACTATCACAATGGTAGGGCAGTTGGGAAAGTAGAAGACAGGTAGATAATCCTCATCCTGTTCTTTTTCCTTCCTAAGATAGTTATATCTAAAGATCTGAAACTTTAATGTACAGCATCTGTGAGTGATTGTGCAACATAAGCTGTTTTTTTCTAACACTCAAATTCATATGAGACTAATATTTGTTAATAAGTTTCTTTCCAGAGTGCTACCTTGAGCCAATTGTACTAGTAATGTACTTGCTGTACTATGGAATATAGAATCAGAGGAAGAGAAGGGTTTGTGGAAGTAAATCTGTCTGTGACAGTGGGAGGGCCGGCCGGCTGACCTGGTCACTGTTTCTTTTCTTCTGTTCTAGAGACATGCTGATCTAGATTTTATCAGGTAGCCTCCTCTCCTTGCTTCAAGGCCTAAACTTTTCTATTACTGCTTTTAGGATCTCTTGATTTTACTTTTTGTATATGACTGCTTTTGAGTTTTGAATTCTTGACAAATCTGAGAAGGGTGATGAGTGAGTGAACTGAAATTCAAAGACTTGGTGTGTGGTGCTCTGCCTGATCCATACATGTCGTACAGGCAGCCCCTACCTTCCAGTGAAACTAGGAGCACCCTACTGGTTTCTCCCATGATACATGACACCTTCGACAAATGCGCCAGCTAGCCAGTGCTCAGACTGGATCCAGGCCTCACATGCTGTTCTTCTTGGCCTTTCAGTCATTTCTCTGTCCAGCCCCTCCCCTTAGACACTACTCAAAGGTCCCTGTGCTCCTGTGTAGTCTCAGAGCCTTTTATCCCACTGTATGCAACTCTGCTCTTGCATTGCTAAATGAAATGTGATTTGTTACTGAGTCCCTGCTTTGGTTTACATATATCACATAATGTGAAATATATAGCATTTTATTTGTGGTTAAAATTGATGTTTTTGTGTTCATAATCTTTTCTGTAAAGTTGGGCTGGGAACCTTAGGTCAGAAACTCTCATTGATCAGGCCCAGCACAGTGGCTCACGCCTGTAATCCCAGCACTTTGGGAGGCCAAGGTGAACAGATCACTTGAGGTCAGGAGTTTGAGACCAGTCTGACCAACATGGTGAATTGCCATCTCTACTAAAAAAAAAAAATTAGCCAGGCATGGTAGCGCTTACCTGTAGTCCCAGCTACTCATGAGGCTGAGGCATGGGAATCACTTGTACCCAGGAGGCGGAGGTTGCAGTGAACCAAGATTGCCCCACTGTACTCCAGGTTGGGCAACAAAGACTTCATCTCAAAAAAAAAAACAGAGACTCATCGATCAGACCTGTATCATTTTTACTTATACACTCCTTTGTACAACATAAAATCTGAGAAGGTAAAGGGCAACATATGAAACACTGAGTGAACTGGTTTGGTTTTATTTCTGTTTAACAGTGCTCAAGATAACTCCTCCAGTTTTTGTGGGACCCTGTCAGATAAGTGAGTTCCATCAGTTACTCAAGGACAATGAGCATGTGTTACAGAGCTTCGCGTTCCAAGGCTCGGCTCCCTGCCTTTGTAACCACCCGCGACCCAGCCCCCGGCAGGACTGGCAGTACGGCTTTGTTACGGTTGACTTTCCAGGCAAGGTGTGGGCTTCAGCAGTAGTCACAGAGTGGAAGCACAGCCCCAGAACCAAGGTCACTCTTAGTGAAGATGGCTGTCTTAGTGGGTGCCGGAGTTTAACATGTTTGCCTCTGTGTGGTGGGAGCTCTTTAGCTCTCTGTGAAAGAAAGAAAGATGAGAAACAGGCTGGGTGCAGTGGCTCACACCTGTAATCCCAGCACTGTGGGAGGCCGAGGTGGGCAGATCACCTGAGATTGGGAGTTCAAGACCAGCCTGACCAACATGGAGAAACCCCGTCTCTACTAAAAATACAAAATTAGCCAGGTGTGGTGGCGCATGCCTGTAATCCCAGCTAGTAGGGAGGCTGAGGCAGGAGAATCGCTTGAGCCTGGGAGGCAGAGGTTACCGTGAGCCAAGATCATGCCATTGCACCCTAGCCTGGGCAATAAGAGTGAAAGTCCGTCTTAAAAAAAAAAAGAAAGAAAGAAATATGAGAACCATTCTACTGGGGCCCGTTCTGAACACCAGCATCACAGTTTCTATACAGCTGTAACCTTATTTCTTTGTTTATGCCCCTTTTTGTTGTGGAAAAAAGATTCAGGGACTTTGAGGGACCTAATAACAAGCATTATTAGGAGGTGTTTGGATTTTCCTAGGTAACTTTCAGTTTGTAATGCAGTTCATATAAATGGCTCATGTTGTACAGGTTGAAGTCTTACTTGTTTTGTAATCAGATTCTAAATTTCTCCTGAAAATACTTTTCCTTGCTCTTTGAGAAATAGAAAAGATGGGAAGCCAAGTTCAAATTAAAGTAGAAAGTCAGATTACAAGTAAAGATTCAGCCAGATCTGAATGCTTTTTCATAGTCCATGAGAGGAACTGGAACTTAACCAGATTGGAGGGAGTGGGGGATAGGCCTTGATACCAATGTGAATTTTGGAAGTTGGAGAAGACTGGCTTTCCTTGGTAGTTTGACTTCTATTCTGGGCAGTCTTTACTTCCAGTGTCCAGCTCTCCTGTTGGGAGGAAGGGAGCACAGATGGTAGAGAGGGCTGCAAATGGTGCTGAGTAGCATTTGCTCTGCATGCTACCCTGGTAGTTGTGTTTACCTTCAGATATCATACCTGGGAGCAGGTCTGAAGTCACGGAGTCCGCGTCAAGACTAGTGTGAGCTTTACACCTGTGGTGGCATTTAACACTCTGTTACTGTAAGAACCATTTATGTTCACACTGTAGTTTGTTCTCTAAGATTTCCTCTCCTTGTACCCATCTAAAATTTTGTAGGGACAAAGGCCCAAGTTCTGAAACAGCAGAGACTCAAAGTGTGAGAGTTAAGTTAGCAGTAGAAGATGTAGAGAAATTAAAGACATGAAGATATTATTTATTCTCTTTAGGCCTGGTTTTTTTTTTTTTTTTTTTTTTTTTTTTCTGGCTATGTTGCCCAGGCTGGAATGCAGTGGCACAGTCTTGGCTCACTGTAACCTCTGACCCGCAGACTTAAGCCATCCTCCCACCTCAGCCTCCCAAGTAGCTGGAACTATAGTTACATGCCACTGCACCTGTCTAATTTTTGTATTTTTGGTAGAGATGGGGTTTCGCCATGTTGCCCAGGCTGGTCTGGAATTCCTGAGCTCAAGCAATCCACCCGCCTTAGCCTCTCAAAGTGCTGAGATTATAGGTGTGAGCTACCATGTCATAGTAGTGTAATGAGATTTTTCTTAAAGAAAAATTGAGAAGGTAGTACAAGAGTTCCCATATAACCTGCACTCAGTTTACCCTATTATTAACATCTTATATTAGTATGATATGTTAGTTACAATTAATGAACCAATACTGATACATTATTACTATTAGCTAAAGTCCACAGTTTTTAAATTTCCTTAGTTTTTCACCTAATGGCCTTTTCTGGTTCTGGGACATTAGACTTAGTTGTCGTGTTCTTCAGGCTTCTCTTAGCTGTGGTAGTGTCTCAGATTTTCTTTGTTTTTTTTTGGTAATCTTGAGGAGTACCGGTTAGGTATTTTGTAAAATGCCCCATTATTAGAATTTGTTTAATTTTTTTTCATGATTAAACTGAGTTTATGGGTTTGGGGAAGGAAGATCACAGAAGTAAAGTGCCATTTTCATCACATCCTATCAAGGGTATATACTACCAACATGATTTACGACTGTTAATATTGGCGTTGATTAGTTGACTGAGGTACTGTTTGTCAGTTTCTCTCTCCGCTGTAAAGTTATTCTTTATTTCCTCCTCTCCACACTGTGTACTTTGGAAAGAAGTCACTATGCTTAGCCCATGCCAAAGGGGTGGGGAATTATGCTGCCCCTCCTTGAGGACAGAGTAGCTACATAAATTATGTGGACTTACCCTGTATGGAAGATGTGTCTCTTCTCCCGTTTGTTTGTTCACTCATTGTACTACTATGGACTCAAAGATACTTACTTTTCATTTTGGACCGTAAACCAACAGTACTTCATTTTTTCCTTGTTTGTTTGTTTGAGACGGTCTTGCTTCCTCCTAGGCTGGAGTGCACTGGTGTGATCATAGCTCACTGCATCACTGCAGCCTCGAACTCCTGGGCACAAGGGATCCTCCCTCCTCAGCCCCCTGATTAGCTGGGACTACAGTCATTCAACACCACACCCAGCAATTTTTTTTTCCTTTTATGTAGAAACAAGGCCCCGCTCTGTTGTCCAGGCTGCTCTCAGACTCCTGGGCTCAAGCAATTCTCCCACCTCAGCCTCCCAAAATATTGGAGTTACGGGCATGAGCCACAGCGCCCCACCACGTAATTTCTTTTGTTGCTCAAATCGTTTCAGTTTTGGCCATTGGGAACTCTCTCAGTAGGCTCCCATGCTCCTTTAACACACCTCTATCTGTGAGGGGTTGGGGTGAGTATTTTGAGCACCTCCTTACTTTCTGGCACAAGTGCCCCAGAGTCACCTTGTATATTTCCTACCCCCATCCTGGAATCAGCCATTTCTCCACTCATAGACTGTCTTTGGAAAAAGCAGCACAAGCTGGAGCAGATATGGAGGGGAGTGCATCCTCACTGTATTTCCTTTTAGATATTTTGAATATGTCTTCTTTACATTTACAAATCCAAAACATAGGGGTTATTCTAGTAGTTCCCATTAGAAATTTTCAAGTAGGGTCTTGGGAGAGATGAGGGGTGGGTTTCAGCCATCCTAGGAGGTTGCATTGGCAAAGTTTGGTGATTAATGGGACACAGGATATGGAGGAGGAAGGAGGAACCAAGGATGCCTCTCCAGTTTCTAACCTGAAAAAGCAAGTGGAAGGTGGGCATTAGCCAGTACAGGGAAAGCAGGAGACCCCATTCAGGGGAGACAGATATTGAGATAATTTTTTAGCTACAGAGATTGGGATACATTTTTACCTTGAAGCATCTGCAATTTCTCCAGTTGTTCGTAGTCAGCTGTAATTTAGAAATGGGAAACTGGGCCAGGCGCGGTGGCTCGCATCTATAATCCCAGCACTTTGGGAGGGCAAGGTGGGCAGATAACAGGGTCAGGAGTTTGAGAACAGCATGGCCAATATGGTGATACCCCGTCTCTACTGAAAATACAAAAATTAGCCGGGCGTGGTGGTGCGCACCTGTAGTCTCAGCTACTCGGGAGTCTGAGGCAGAAGAATCGCTTGAACCCGGGAGGCAGAGGTTGCAGTGAGCCGAGATTGTGCCATTGCCACTCCAGCCTGGGCAACAGAGCAAGACTCCGTCTCAAAAAAAAAAAAGAAAAGGAAAGAAAAAGAAATAGAAAACTGGGTCTAGTGAGATGGGTTTGAGCAGAAGCTAAACTTTGTTTTTTTGTTTTTTGGTTTTTTTGAGACAAGGTCTCTCTTTGTTGCCCAGGCTGGAGTGCAGTGGTACTATCTCGGCTCACTGCAACCTCCACCTCCCAGGTTCAAGCGATTCTCCTGCCTCACCCTCCAAAGTAGCTGGCATCACAGGCACACACCACCACGCCCAGCTAATTTTTGTATTTTCAGTAGAAACAGAGTTTTGCCATGTTGGCCAGGCCGGTCTCCAACTCCCAACCTCAGGTGATACACCTGCCTTGTCCTCCCAAAGTGCTGGGATTACAGGCGTGAGCCACTGTGCCTGGCCAGAAGCTAAAATTTGGAAGTCTTGAGTACATGAGTAGAGTAAGGTTTAGAGGGCTGGGATTGAGACCAGTGTCATCAAGCCTTGTCTATTGTCCTGAATTCAGCTTTAGACTCTTCTTCAACAAGATGTTCATATCATTGATAGGAGAAATACTTTCTCCATTCTGCCTGCAACTGCATTTCCTCTGTTCTTAAAAGTGGTAAAATAAACAAAGTCAGTATAAGGAAAACTTATAATATGTGCTTTTAAACAGTTTTATTTAAATGCTTCGAAATGAACTTTCAAGGTAAGAATACACATTATCATAGTGTTCAAATAAGACATGTGGTTTGGTCACTCTGCAGGTACAGCATGTACAACCACCCAAAATTTGGTTTAGATGTCAAGATTGATGACTCTATATTCACACACCTAGAGGATATGAAAGGGCTTATTACTCATATAATGAGGCTCTTCTCGGAAGAGAACAGGGTGGGCTTCTCGAGCTGGCTGGAGAATGTCCTGAGAGAATGGGACAGGGGATTAGACTGGGGCTTTTATGGTGGTTGCGGGGATAAGGCTGGGGTGAAGTTTCCTGCATATCATTTGAAATTCTCACCGGCACCAAAGGAGAGAGCACCTGAGCTTTCTCATCAGTTTGCCCAGGTGTGGAGCAGAAAGGGAAGGGGGGGGGGAGAAGAGGGTAAAGCTATCAGCCATTGAACATCAAGAAGTAAGTCAGCTTCTTTATTACAATGTGGGTCACCGTTGAATAATGAAGGATGGCATCCCATTTGTACTTAAACCCTTCACTGACTAAACTGATAGAGTGCTTTGTAGAGAGGAGCAAGAGCAAAGGACGTACTTGTTTTTGTTTGTTCTTTATATGGGGGGAAAGGCTGTGACACCCCATTGACCTTGCACAATTCCATATAGGCAACTGCTTGAGCTGCACTTATCTGAGTCCTGGCAGCACAACTTGATCCTCCTGGAACACTTCCCTACCTCCCCTGGGAGGCTGTCATGGTGGTTTCTCACAACTCCAGAATTCTGATGAGGTATGGGACTTTCTGTCCTGCCTGCCTCAGACTAGAGCTACAGTGTATAAAAGCACTTAGTTAGCTGCAGTCTAGAACTGAGTCCCCAGCAATGGGATACCCCATCACTTGCCTCGTAGGCATCTGGCCCCTTTTGTGTTGGTCTTGTCCTTTTTGGTATGTGGGGCAAGGATCACGGGGGAGCTGGCACCTTTGGCTTATTCTTCTTTTCACTGTCTATGTAAGTAATAAATTACCCAAATCTAAAAATGCCTGGTCGTATCTTTACCATTGAGTCTTGGCCTTGGCCTTAGCCTCGCTTTGCCTTGTCTTCATATATGTGAGCTTGATAATCTGTAGTGTGGCTCAGTTTCTTATTTCTTCATACTTCTTCTATTTCAGGCACTTTGTATTTTCCTGGCATGGATGTTTATCTTTTTCATTTCCACAAATTTGTTGGCTCTTTTGCTTTAGCTTTTTTCTTTCTAAATGTGCATACTTATGTACCTGTTTAAGAAAAATTAGAAAGTAATGCAGATAGCAATAAAAACTATAAGGGATAAAAGAATAAGAAAAAAATGTGTGATACTGCTATGGAGGAATTGTAAAAAATATTAAAAGAAGACCTAAATAAATGGAGCGATAAATCAAATTCTGCAAATTAATCTACAAATTCAGTATAACTTGAATTAAAATCCTTTGTGAAGCCAGACTAAATAACTTTTACTTAAATGGAATAATAAAGGACCACATTTTCATGCCCTTCATAAGTCTTTTGTCGACACTTCTTTCTTAGACCGCACCCTATGGATAAAAGGCATAGGATGTGAGAATAATTTGGCATGTAAATACAGAGAGTCAGTGGTTACCAAGGTGGCTAGCGTTTATACCTTAGATAAATTTAAATTTAAGGTATTTTACCATACAGCATATCCACATAACAAAACTGCACTTGTACCCCTTATAATTTTTTTTAAATCCTATATAATTTTTTTAGAAATTTATACAAATTTTCTAAAAGGGAAAAAAATTAAGATGTTTTGAAATCAAGGTGATAAGAACATTGACTTTTTGTTTAAGGGTCTTTGTAGGAATTTTACTAAAACTTTAAAGTACCTGTTTGGCTTTTGTGGCCTTTAAAGTCCTAAAATCATTTTGTGATTTGGGAACTAAAACGTATTCCTTATAATTTGATTTTCCTATTAAGTTAACAGGTTTGGTTTATTTCAAATGAAATTTTCCTGCTAGACAATAACTACAGGCCTACTCATTTACCTTTTAAATACTCCTGTGTTTGTGTGTTGAGAAATACAATTGCTAAACTTTAAGGAACCTTATATTTTTTCCAGTGTTTCAAGCTAAAACTTGAAGATAAGTAGTGTCATATAACAGTAAACAGATATTATTATTTTGTTGTGGATGTAATGCCTCCTGTGTCAAACAGATATAAAAAGTGCTCAGATTCAGAGCCATGCTATCACTTACATCATCCAAAACATTATTTTTAATGAAGGCAGGGGAAAAAAGAAAATCTAAATGCTGTATATACTGCTTTGGCCACAGGAAACTTTTAACAAATTCAGCATTTGAATGCTGTCTAGAAGTTTGTTTCTCTAATGCTTAATTTCTGTCACGCTTGATTGAGATGGACATCACTGTCACCCTTCACATAGTTTGCTCATTCTTCATTTAGCAGCATTTCTTGAGCATCTCACGTGGCAGACATTTCTTCTAGGATCTGTGAATAGATCAGTGATCAAATGGACATTATCCCTGATCTCACAGATTTTATATTCAATAAAGGAGAGACAGGTAATAGACAATAAAATGTAGGCAACAACTTACCATTGAGGAAAAGAAAACTTATGGAAGCCCTGTCTAAGAAGATGAAATTTCAGCTAAGACTTGAATGCCAGTAGGGACCATCTATGTCAAGATCACAACAAAGAGCATCTTAGGTATGGGAAAGGCTAGCGTAAAGATGTATCGTGGGGGATGAGAGAGTGGCGCAGAATGAACCTGGAGAGGAAATAAGGGGTGTGATCCCACTGATAAATTTTTTCATTTTGATGGGATTGTTTCCACATGTATTTGGATGGCTGCTGAAGACACTGAAAAGTTAGGAGTTCCCTGCAGCATCCTTTTCCTAGATGTCTCCTTGCAAATGAAAATGCCTGGCAGAGCATAGATCTGCTGTTCTAGGGTCCTGCCCTGACCATTTGCTGTAGCCCTATTTCCTGCACAAAGTCTGAGGGTGCTCCTGTTTGGAACTATAATCACATTTTTCAGCAGAGTAAATAAGCCAACCTCAAAACTTTTTCCTTTGAAGAAATTGGAGCTGCTTCTGAGTGCTTGATTTTTGCACTTTCTTTCTCAACTTACGACATTCTGTGGTAACAGTATTAAATCCTTGAAGACTTTTTTTCTTCCCCTCAAAGTATGAGCTCCATGAGGGCAGAAACCCACCCAACCTGTCAAATCAACAGTTCTTTTCCCCAGCAGCTTGTAAGCTTGTATAGTACTGGGCATATACGAGATGCTCAATGAATATTTGAATGAGGGGAGAAATAAGTCCATCCTGGTGTGTGTGTGTGTGTGTGTGTGTGTGTGTGTGTGTGTGTGTGTGTAGGAGTATGCATGGATTTTTTTGGTAATTATTGATATTATCTGATTCTTTTCATATAGAATGTCTGGGATGTCTTCTCTTTGGGCCTTTTCTGTGGGTGGCTTTGTTGGCATTTGAGTCTCAGTTGAGATGACCTATTCTCATAAAGATATTCTCTGACCACTGATTAAAGAATTTATCTCTACCAAACCCAGAAGCCTTTGTCCTAGTTACTTAGAGAAAATCATGGTAACTTATTTCTATAGTAGTTACCACAGTCTGAAATAATCTTATTTATTCCACGAGTGTAAGTTGCAGCTACTCTGCCTATGTCCCTTCAGTTTCTATCCTAGGTCCCTAGCATGGTGCAGGCACTTCGTAAGTGTTCAGTAAATATTCATTGAGTGAATAAATTTAAGAGTTTCAGGGCCTTATTTGGTCAAATCTAAATTCTTTTGTCAAATAATCAGTGCAGTGTTTTCTAGTAAACTGTCACAAGTAGCAATTTTTTTTTTTTCAGAGAAAGTTAAACATTAATCTTGAACTTGATTGGCATATGCCAGGAATGGCAGCAGTCAGCATTTTAAAATCTTTAGAGTGATTCTCTTTTCTGATTGTTAATCTCTGCAGGAATAAATGGATGCTAGTTGAATATACCTCCTTAGATAGGAGGGTGGGGACAAAAGCACAGTTGTTTAAGTTGGAAAGTAACCAGGGATAAAATGTTAACAGTAATCTGGTGATGAGACTAGGGTTAATTTAAATTTTCTTCTTAATGCACATAACTGCCAAAGTCTTTGCAACCTATATGTATTAACTTTTTTCTAATTATAAAAGTATTGTAAAAAGAAAAGCTCCTAAAAATATTAAGGAATATTTAGACGTAACACTTTTAAAACTGAAACTGAGCCTGTGAATAATTTAACTAAAAATCATGCATGTTTTAACTGAGACACCAATTGGAGAATTTCTTTATCCAGTACGCAGAGTTAATTGGGGGCCCAGCTAGCTCTGAACTCAAAAGTTCTTTTCATTATTATGTAGATGCTAGGCCCTATTGCAAAGGTAGTGAATCAAGTGGGGGAGAGCCCATGTTGCTGTCTTGTCTTTTTTTAAAGAGATGAGGTCTCATTCTGTTGTTCAGGCTGGACTCAAGCTCCTAGGCTCAAGCGATTCTCTGGGCTTGAGCTGTCTTCCTGCCTCAGGCTCCCAAGTTACTGGACACACATGCTTGTACCACCACCTCCATGAAGCTTTCTTTTTAAACAAGCTCCCCAGGTGGCTCAGATATATACCAGATGTATACTCTAGTATTGTATGCATTGCATCAGAAGGCGCTGCCATTCAGACAGTGAGCCAAGCCAGCTTTCAGATACACTCATGTTGACTAAATCCACCCTTTTATCATGAAAATGGCAATTGTTTTCAGGTTGAGGTTAGTCCTCTTGCATTTGAAAGTTGTACTGAATTGTTATCTAGAGTATATGATTCACAGTGATGTGCCACAGCACTTTTACATAAAAATCTTAAAATATTTTTGATGAGGAAATGCTGATAGCACTAAGCCAACACTTTAATATAAACTGTCTCATTTGCATGCCATAATAAGTGTCATTCAGCAGGAAAAAAAGGAATGTTCTCTTTGATTTTTTTGCCTTCCCTTGTTATGTCTCTATTACAAGTTCTAAGTTATTCTCATAATTAATCAGAACTAATGATCGTTTCATACTCTGAGATATCTTACTTGGCCCACCTTTTCCAAGAGTGATTAGGAGTGAAAAGCTAACATTTATCGTGTGGGGCACTGGGTTCGGTGTTGTACATGCACTGATTTGTTTAGTCTTCACAGGAAGCTTATGAAATAGCTGTCTTTCAAAATTTTCTTTCATCTACAACCTTTGCTAATGCATTTTACATCATGATCTAGTAACACATCTTTGTATGTAACAAGGAGAAGTTTCGTGGATTAATATTAACAGTGCAATATTCTGTATTTTCTGTTTTTTTAAAATGTTGGTTTTGATCCACTAAACAATTCAGAATCCACAAGCAGACAGCAGCTTTCATGAAAAATACTGAGGTGTGGTACTTTATTGTCCTGTTTTACAGATGAGAAAGCTGACAGGTTAAATAAACTGCTGTCCAAGTCTCACAGCTACTAGACACAGAAGCAAGATCTGAACCAGGAGCCTGGACTCTTATTCAGTTTGCTAACCTGAATTATGCAATACAGATAATTTCCAGAATAAATTGGACCTCAGGGTAGTCTCTGTCTTGTGTTGTAGGGGCAGAAAGGGTGTGATACCTTTTATCACCCGTCATAAGGGTCATAGCTGACACGCCTGTAACAAAGGACAGGTTAACAAGAGAAAAGCATAACAAATTTATTTAATCAAAATTTTACGTGAAAAGGAGGCAGAGCAAGATGGCTGAAGGAAGCTTCCACTGATCGTCCACCCTGCAGGAACACCAAATCTGAAAACTATCCACACAAAAAAAAGCACCTTCATAAGAACCAAAAATCAGGTGAGCAATCACAGTACCCAGTTTTAACTTCATAGAAGGTAGGAGGGAAAGAGAGACAGTCTTAAATTGCCAACGCCACCCCCTCCCCTATCCCCTGGCCGCATGGTGCAGAAAGGGAATCTGTGTGCTTGGGGGAGAAACTTTGCATTGGAATGCAGTGCTGCCAACACCAGGCAGAGACCAGCTGGGGCCCCGCACAGCACTTACTCCAGCCCTAGCCGAAAGGAAACGCCCATCCTAGCAACTGGAACTTGAGTTTCGGAAAGCCTTACCACCATGGGCTAAAGTGCTTGGGGGTCCTAAATAAATAAACTTGAAAGCCTGTCTAGGCCACAAGGACTGCAACTTCTAGGCCAGTCCTGATGCTGTGCTGGGCTCAGAGCCAGTGGAATTGGGGTACACACGGCCTAGTGATACATTAGCCAGGGCAGCTAAGGGAGTGCTTGTGCCAGCAATCTCCCAACCCCAGACAGTATAGCTCCTAGCTGCAGGAGAGACTCCTTTCTTCCACTTGAGAGGAGAGGGAAAAGTAAAGAGGACTTTGTCTTGCAACTTGGATCCCAGCTCAGACACAGTAGGACAGAGCACTGGGCAATGTCTTGAGGTCCCCATTCTAGGCCCTAGACCCTAGACAACATTTTCAGACACAGCCTGGGCCACAAGGGAGCCCCGCTGCCTTGAAGGGAAGGACCCAGTCCTGGCAGTATTCATCACCTGCTCACTTTTACCCCCTGGGTGAGACTCTGAGACATGATGGAACCTAGCACATTCACACGTGTGGTGGCTAAGAGGAAAGGCCCCTTATACTTGAGAAAAGCAGAGGAAAGAATAAAGAGGACTTTGTCTTGCACCAGGGTACCAGCTTGGCCACAGTGGGGTAGAGCACCAAGAAGGCTTTTAGGGTCCTCAGTTCCAGACGTTGGCTCTTGGACAGCATCTGTGGACCTGCCCTGGGCCAGAGGGGAGCCCGCTGCCCTAAGGGTGAGTCCCAGGCCTGACCGCATTCACCATAAGCTAACTGAAGAGCCCCTTGGGTGTTAAGTGAACATCAGCTGTGGGCTGGCAATACCCTGTGGGCCTGTGGTGGTGGTGGACATGGGGAGAGACCCCTCTGCCTGGAGAAAGGGGAGGGAAGAGTTGGAATGACTTTGTCTTGTGGCTTGGGTGCCAACTCAGCTGCAGCAGAACAGAGCAGCAGGTAGATTCCTAAGGTCTGTGACTCCAGGCCTTGGCTGGCAAACAGCATCTCAGGACCCAGCAGGGGGAACTTTAAGGGAAGGATACAAGCCTGGCGGGCTTCACCACCTGCTGATTTTAGAGCCCTATGTCCTTGAGCAAACATAGGCAGTAACCAGGTAGGAGTTGCAGCCAGACTGGGGTACACCCAGTGTTGTGATGGCTTCAAGTCTGACCCAGTGCAGTCTCAATGGTGGTGGTGACAAGGATGTTTGTGTCACCCCCTCCTCCAGCTCTAGGCAGCTCAGCAGAAAGAGAGAAAGAGAAACTCCATTTGTTTGGGAGAAAGTAAGGGAAGAGAACAACAGTCTTTGATAATCCAGAGAATTCTTCTAGATCTTATCCAAGATCAGTCAAGGGAAGCACAGTGTCAGTTGGCTTGGGGTATCCCCTAATGCAGATACAGCTGCAGTGACCGAAAACTTAGATCGCCCTACCCAAGTCCCTTCAAATACTTGGAAAGCCTGCCCAAGAAGGATGGGGTACAAACAAGCCCAGCTTGTAAAGATGACAATAAATACCTTACTCTTCAATGGCCAGACACTGACTGACATCCACAAGCATAAAGACCATCCAGGATCACATTACCTCACCAAATGGACTAAATAAGGCACCAAGGGCCAGTCCTGGAGAGGCAGAGATATGTAACCTTTCAGACAGAGAATTCAAAATAGCTGTGTTGAGGAAACTCAAAATTCAAGAGAACACAGAGAAGGAATTCAGAACCCTTATTTAATGAAGAAATATAATTTAAAAGAAGCAGAAATTCTGGAGTTGAAAATTGTAATTATCATATTGAAGAATGCATCAAAATTTTATATGACATGGGAGTCTTCAGAGATACCCAAAGACTCATGGGAAAACTGTCCATTTTTATGCTTAGATTTGATGAAGAGTGGGTAGCCAGGTAGAACTGTGATTGGACAAAAAGGGGATGATCTTATAGTAACAGCTGAAGGGGGAAAACCCATCCAGCAAGGGCCCATCCCAATTCTTCATCTCTCTCTGTGGCATTTCTCCTGCCAGGTATAGGACTGGACCGCTTCTGGAACTGAGGGTCTTACAATTTACTTTCAGATAAAGTAGGCCTAAGAATTTCTTTGTAGCCAGTTCTTACACAGAAAGGCAAGGGAATGTTAGAGTAATAGTTCTAGGCTTCATGGCTGGCTTTGGGGAGAAGGGGATCTAGTTTCTATGGCTTGCCTTGATGACGAGGAATTTTAGTTTCTGTGGTTTGCCTTGCAGGGAGGATGGGGGAGCAGGAGAAAGAAGGGCAGGAGAAGGTCTGAGACAGACTTGACTTCTGAGGCCTTCCAGTGCCCTTCTGTTCAAAGTGCTCAGCATGCCAAGGCACGATATTTTGATGTATTGTTTTCTGAGCTCCAATACTGTGGCAGGAGAAAAGTACCAACAAGTACCACTCGTCAACCTTGTCCTCTGCCTGCCAGGAAGAAGTTGATTCGCTCAGCATAAGGCAAGGAGAGAGGCAGGATCCTAGAGATATGGAAGGGGGCTTTTGGATTCTTACAGGGGACTTTGGGAACTAGGGGGCAGGGCAGAAATATCTAATGGGATGTTTTATTAAGTAATTTTGCGTGACTCTGAAGAAAAGCTCTCTTCTAACTCCCTTCAAAATTCTCAGTAAAAATTACCTCTTTACTGATACTTGAAATGTGAATTTGGTTTGGGGGATTTAAGTCTGGTCTCAAGATGGCAACCAGGTTAGTTTACTGGGACCAGCCACATGTGGGTACCAGTTCGGTTAAAAAAAATTCCATACATTCAGGAAGTGTTTGCTAATTGCCTACTGTGGTCAAGGCACTGTTATGGGTACAATGGATGCAAAGATGATTAAGACCTACCAAACAAATTTTCTGTTTTGTTTGGTAGATAAAGGAAAAGCATCTGATAGACCTTTGCTTTGGAAAGAAACTTGAGTCATCATGTTCACTGATACTATTACAGACTTGTCCACCACTGTACCCCAGTTGCCTAGCACACCTGGCATTTCTTATTAATTGATAGCAAAGTAACTCCTGTAGTATAAGAGCTTAGGTCAAGGAGTCAGGTTATTTACATTTGGCTACAAAAGTATAAGTAAAAATGTAATGGTTCATGTGGAGACACTGCTTTTTCAAGTGATATCCATGAGCATAGTATGTTGTGTTTACCAAAATCAATTTCCTTTGCCCTGCGATTTGCTTCCAAAATGTTGACTGGCCATCTATAGCACCCTGTTTTCTTTTCCACTAGACTGAGTGACATTTCAATGTCTGATTCCTTAGCCCTAGGGAAGTGAAGCAGAACAAGTCTGTTTTCTTCCATTCTTTCAAACCAGTAGATGTTCATCAAGCAGCTTGACTTGAAAGAAACCCTTTGGCTACCTGAGAGGGACTGGTTTCTCCTCCCTGCCTGTTAGAAAAGTCTGGGCTGGCACTGTCAGCTCATACTTCCCAAGACACAAGTGTAGGCATCTAATATGTAGCAGGAGGAGGCAGAGAAAGGCTCTGAGGCAAATAAGTAATCCAAGCAGAAAGCATATTGAAGAGTAGAGGTTTCTTTTCACAGCCAAGAGAGTAGCAGTGGGGGCTGGAAGGAAGGAGGATAAGTATTGTGTATGTGGAGATGGGGGTTGGGAGACAGGATACTCTGGCGGGGGAAACTTATTTGCCTAAATTTTACCTCAAAGTATAGAGTGAAGGATTTCTTAGGAGGAAATATGTGTAAGTAAGCATTGTGTGTGGCATTAGTCACCAGGTGGCAATATGGTTATGTTGTGTGTACCATTTCAGTAGAAATCTGCAATCTACATTCTGAGTAATGATTATTTTGCATTTGTAATATGGGCCTGCTAATTTATGCACTTGCTATATCTGTAACTCTTGTTTCCTTTAATTTGTTTTCCTTTTTAAAGGATGTTTTCTTTGCTATTCATAAATCTTGGGAATAGAGAAATTATAGTCTCCCCCCTGCTGGGTATGACTGGTAGAACCTGAAATTTTAGGTTACTTGGCATAGATATTTTTTTCCAATTTTTGGATTATATTAAAATAAACATAACATAAAATTTACCATCTTAACCATATGTTAGGTTAACATAACATAAAATTTACCATCTTAACCATATATTAGGTTGATGCAAAGGTAATTGCGGTTTTTGTCATTTTTTTAATGGTGAAGTGTACAGTTCAGCGATATGAAATACATAATAAATGTACGGTTCGTGATGTTAAATACATTGATGATGTTGTGCATTATGTAGCTACATTAGGACTAATTGTCCTCAACTTTCCAATTCTAAATTCTTCCTACAGCCTCACTAAGCAGTCTTTTGATCACACCTTTCCCATCTCCAAGCTCCTCTACATCTTTCTTCCAGCAGTTACCAGCGCCGCTGGCTTCGAAGTCAGACAACAAGTTTGGAAAATGGCATCTTTCCAAGGAGGTGAGTTGCAAGTTTCCTCTTGCCGGGAAAAGTACTAGTGTAGGCAACTTGATGAAACTGGCAGGGCAACTGTTCGCGCCTATTGTCAGAGGAAAAAGAACCAGACTTTTTTGTTAGCTTCAGCTTAGCCTACAAGTTTACAAATTAGAAGTTCGAAGGAAAGAATAAATAAAAGCTAAAATGTAAAAATCTCCTCCTTTGGAAGACACTGGGAAGTATCTGGGTAGCTGTTTCATGAGCTAGATTGGGTGTCCATTTAAAATGGTGTGCTCTCTTTAAATTGAGTCCCTTCCAGATGTAGCTTTTACAAGTAATGAGGGAGATGAGTCTCTTTTTGGCCACAGTGATACCAATGTGGTATTCAAAAATATATGAAGTCAAGGGTCTGTGATATATTCTCTTTGTGAAATGTAAATTCTTAAACTAAACAGATATGAATATGAGTATAAATAGAGATGGCATCTAGGTATTTTCGGCTTTCATTTCAGTTGGTTTTTGGATCTAAAGTTCAGTTGTGTGCAAAAACGTACGTTTGATGTTACATTCATGACTTCCAACTTTTTCTTCCTACAGTCCAAATACTTGAAGGGAAACTTTTTTGTGCACCTATAAAAATTCACATCAATTAACTGATTTAGTAAATTGACTATTCCTCACCATATGCAGGGATCTGTGAAGGTATAAGACATTTCAGCTTTGTGCCTGTGCCTAAATAGTTTATGAGATGGTACACACATAAATAATGGTATAAAGATGTTACGTGATACAAGGGCCAGATGATAAATACAATATGTAAAAGAATGATTTGTCTTTGTTTCGATAAAGCATCATTTGTGGACTTTGCAATTTGAATTTCATATATTTTCATGTGTCATGAAATGTTCTTTTGATTTTTTTTTTGCAACCATGTAAAAATGTAGACTTTTTTTTTTTTTTTTTTTTTTTTTTGAGACAGAGTCTTGCTCTGTCACCAGGGCTGGAGTGCAGTGGTGAGATCAGGGCTCACTGCAGCCTTGACCTCCCAGGCTCAAGTGATCTTCCCACCTTAGCCTTCTGAGTAGCTGGGACTATAGGTGTGTGCCACTATACCTAAATAATTTTGGTATTTTTTGTAGAGATGGAGTTTCACTATGTTGCTTAGGCTAGTCTTGAACTTCTGGACTCAAAGACCCTCCCACCTCAGCCTCTCAAAGTGCTGGGATTACAAGCGTGAGCCACTGTAGCCCTAGAAATCATTCCTAACTCACAAGTTGTTTGCTGATTTTGCATCTATAACTCTAAATTTAACATTGTTTTCATCAACCGAAACAGCTTCGTGATGGCAGAAAACTCTGGAGGGTGGAAGGGGATGTGATCGGAAAGGAGCAGGGATGAGGGGGTGGAAAGGAGGGTGTCTCTCTTCAGGAAATGTTCAATTTCTTCACATGGGTGGTGGTTACTTGGGTGTTGACATTGTAATTGTTTGTTAAATTCTACATTGATTTTCCATGCATTTTCCCATGCATATGTAATATTTCACAATCAAAAATGTTTAAAGATAAATAATACATAAATTAACATATAAAAAAAGATGTTATGTGATAAATATCATAGGCAGATATAAAGTGCTGTGAGACTCAGGATGGAGAAAACACAGTGATGGTCATGGAGGGAATTAGGGAGCCCTTCCTGGAAGAGATGGCACTGAAGGGACAAGCCGAGAAACTGAGGGGTCGGGGGTGTGAGTAGCACACATCAGGTTGCTTGCCTCACTTCTGTCTCTTTCACAATCCTAGAAGCTAGCTGGAAAGAAAAAAATTATAGCTTCATCACCCATCAAGAAGCTGCTTTTTGGTTGGTGGACTTTGGATTAAATGATTAAAAGCTTGGAATTTTGTGTGAACACAAGTCCTAGCTCTGTCACTCACTAGATGTATGATAGAATAAGTTAACCTGGATTCTAGGCATTGTATCCTCGTCTGCAATATGATGATGATACTAGCACAGCCTCAGAATGTTGCTGGAAGGGTTAAACGAGATAAAGCAAGTCCAGTGTTTAGCCAAGACATAGGACATGGGCAATAAAATATGGCCAGTGTGAATTATTTACGATTATTATTGCTCTCATTATCATTACTACTGCAACTGTCAGGAGAAGGCGCCACCACCGTCCTCACTGGCATTATACCAGCTTCTGTGATTGGAAGAGATAAGTCCTGGAAACCATCCTTTTTCAACATCTTCTCTTTCCTGAAAATGCTCTTTTATCCCTTCAGGTTTAAATTCAAAGTGGAAATCATGTTTCTCAACTCCTTCGAAATTCTTCAAAACTAATTTGAATTGAGATCTGCCATTGGGGACTAGTGAATCTCTAGTGAACTTACACCTAAAATAAGTATCTTACATTCAGAAACGTTGTGAATACAGTCAAGGCTGGCTACCTAATTTATGGGACCAGTGCAAAATAAAAATGTGATGCTTCTTACTCAAGAAACAAGAAAAGTGTTATTAAAGGGACTAAAAAGGAAACAAGTTTTTCTTTAAGAATATATATAAGATGTAATAGAGATGATAGTGATAGATGAATAATAATATAAACTTATATATTCCAAACATAATATTTTTGGTGTCATAATTTTATAATATGTGATATCTTGTGTCATAAGACGTTTCTGCAGATACATTTGTTTGGTCATTAAAGTTTATAGTTTTAGCAACTTGGCTTTCAATTGATATGATTGAAAGTGATAGTCACTCCTGGCAAATGCAAAGTCGCAAATAATTTTTGATAATTTTTTACTTGGAGAAGGATCTTCTGCCGATGCAGTGTTACATAGCTTTATGGCCCATGACAACATTTGGATCAATTTTTGATAAACTTTCAAGATGTAAATTTTAGTACATCTGGATCAGATGATTCTTGTTAAACAGTTTTTTTAAAGATTTAATTCTTCACACAAATCCATTTTGAGTAAGTCTGAATTTAATTTTAGATGTAAATTTATACAAGGTTATTTTAATATTTCTTCTGACATTTCCTGTAACTTTTGGAGATCTTACAAGAAACTAAAAAATGTTCTCATGAGTTATATATAATTCAAAATGCCTATTTATGCATTTTATCACTGTGTCCTCAATTACGAGGAAAAATTAATTTTAAAATGGCCTTCCTTTTTAATAATTTGTTCATCTGAAACTTCATATGAAAACAGTGTGGGTTTTTTTGTCCGGTATAACAATCTTTACATTCAGTTTCTATTTCTATGCCTATGAATATTTACTTTGCATTGTTGCAGCAGTTTTCAAAAACAGTCTAAACTGTTTGCAGAATAATAATAATAATTCCCCTGATATTCTTTATTGCAATATCCCCATTTAGGCTTTTACTTTGTGATAATTTACTGTCCTGGGGCTCAGGTCAGAGAGTTAAATATCTGTGCAGACTGTATAGGGACTGGCTCCAGTGACTCATTGGCAAGCTGGCCTCCCACCGTGGTTCCTGGAGCTACCAGAATCCTTCCTCTCTCCTCTCCCCTATCTCCCACAACTGTGGCTACTGCAGCTTCTGCTGTCACCACAGTCACAGCCATCAGGGTGGGTTCAAGACCCAGCCATTCCACTTTAGAGTCTCGTAACACCGTGGCCTGCCTCAGACTTGTGGGTAGGTGCCTAGTGCTGGGCCAGTTTCTCACTGTCTGGGCTGCAAGCCCTTGGTTCTCAGATCACCCATATACAAACTGCTGCCCAGTGTCTTCACTACTCATGTACATGTATAGGGGCGGAAAGGGTACGATAACGTTCCTCCGTATCATAAGGGTCATGGCTGACACTCCTATAACAAACACAGGTTAACAAAAGAGAAACATAACAATTTTATTTAGTCAAAGTTTCATATGACACGGAGCCTTCAGAAATGAAGATTGAGGAACCCAAAGAAACTATGTTTTTATGCTTACATTCAAGAAAGAACGGACTGCCATGTAGAAATGTGATTGGACAAAGGAGTGTGATCCTAATGGTAATAAACTTAAGCAGGAAAACCCAGGGGGCCTGTCTTGTTGGAATTCTTTTTGACCTCTCTGTATAGCATTCCTTCCTCCCAAGTAGAAGGTAAGACCCCTCTGGAATGGGGAGGGTCTTATGATCTATTTTCAGACAAGGTAGGTCAGAGAAATTATTTGTGGCCAGCACTCACAAAGGTAGGAGGAAGTTAGAATAGTATTTCTATAATAGGTTTTACAGTAGGCTTTGGGGAAAAGAGGCTCAGGTTTTTATGACTTACTTTGGGGAACAGGAATCCTGGTTTCTATGCCTTTGGGGAGAAAGGGGAGCAGGAGAAGGAAGGGGCAGGAGAAGGTCAGAAAGCAGGGTCTTGCTCCGAGCCCCTGTCCTTCAGTTCAAAATCAAAGTGCCATACTTTGGGGTATCCTTTTCTGAGCTTCATTGTCTCATTAGACTTCATTTATAGCACAAAAGTTCAAAGACAAAGTTATTTAAAATTCAAGATGGTAATCACAGAACATGATATGAAGCCTGGGGCGCTAGTGAGGGCAGGACCCTGTGTGAGCAGGGTCGCATGCCCATGCAGCCAACCCTAATAGAGTACTGCTGAACACCGAGAACGCACGGGTAGCAGACGTTTTAAACTGATCACTGTGCCTGTGAAGATCCCTTCAGTTAAAGGATGTTGTAGTTGATCTCTCCCTTTGGCAGGTATGCGGGTGGGAAAGTAGTTTTTTATGCTATAGGCAGGAGAACAGGGGTACCAAACATGATGATTGCTTCTCTTTGACAGACAATTCATGGTAATTAAAAATGTCCTTCCTAAGAGAGTTAAACGTAGCAGGGATGGTAGTCACAGTTTTCTTTTTTTGTTAGAATTGGGTAACACTTTATTCCATAAACTAGAATGAATGTTTTCAGTATTTCACAAGTCTTAACAGTTGGCTTCACGCTGACCTCAGGGCCCCCTGCTGTGCCAGGTGGTAAGCTTTGATTACTGGATGGGGAATGGGGTTCAGGCATTTAACAGCTAACCTCAGGGATTCCATCACTTACCGAGGCAATTGGAACCTTAAAGAGCAAAGTGTAATGTCCCAGGAAGCCTTTTGATTTGAATTATTAAACTGAACCAACCTTATAAAGTTGCTGATGGGATGTTCTTTGACCTACAATTTCATATGGCCCAATGTAATACATAGATTCAGCATAAGCTCAAAGCTGAAACAAATAATAATTAGACCAAGGAATCCTGATAACAATGATAGATTATTGAGATGTACTTAGTCATTTTTGCTTTAATTATTTATGATCTTGAAGTACTTACAATGTACATAAAAGCTTATTCATAAGTGTTAACAAACTTATATTTGATTTCTTTATAAGGAAAAAAATTGTGTGTAGCCGCTGTCTTTCCTTGACTCTCAGGACTGTCAGCTGGTCAGACTGCTTCCAGCCCCTTCCCCTCAGTGCTCTGCCTGGTATGATGCATTGGCTAGCATGAGCACCAGCAGACAGATTAGGCATAGGGTCGGAGTCCTGGTCACTGCCAGTATCCAAGTAATGAGCCTAGACTGGAAGATAGGAATCCGGGGTTCTAACTCCAGCATTGTCGCTAAGAACCTTTCTGTTCCCAAAAAAAGTTGAGTCAGCACTCTGCCTCAGTTTCCACATTTGCAGAACAGCCTGTGTACCTTCTCTGGTGACATGGAGATAAAGATATGATGAAGTACTGGGGCACATACTTAAATTTTTGGAAATATTCTTAAACATCCTTTTTTTGTAGAATAATTTTTAAATTATAAGTAAGATACTACATGACCTGATTTATTCCAGGTTGCATGGTTGATCCAAGACTACAGAATGAAACTCAGTTGATTTAGAATTCAGTGGAGGGTTATAGTGAAGCAAGTAAATTATCCACTGTATTATAGCTGTGGACGTTTTTCAGAAATTCAGCAGGTGGCACTCTCTGCTACGTTAAAACTGACGAGAGCATTGGCTATTGTTTACAGGGTGGAGATGATAATGATGATGAGAAACTGTATTGAGTTCAGTGTTTATTACAATTTGATTATTAAAGATCAAGCTGGCCTAAAGATGAGTGGACTGATAGAGTCAATTTACTTTGGAAAAGAAGGGAAATATAAGATGACAGAAAAGAGGAAAGGTTAGCAAGCAAGCCTTACTGTAATATAAACTCAGGAGAATTCCCCAAACAGAACAGAAATCAACTACTCTAGTGCGAGGAAACAAGGCTTTAGTATCAGTACTTTGGTAAAAACAAGAAAGAGGATTGGTGCTCGCTTCGGCAGCACATATACTAAAATTGGAACGATATGGAGAAGATTAGCATGGCCCCTGCACAAGGAGAGGATTGTATGAAACTGTGTGAGGTTATCAGGAAGCCTCGAGAATTTTCTCTGATGATTAGAATCTAGGGATTTCCCAGAGAAAGCAGGTGATGGTTTATTATAATGGGTAGCAGTTATAACAGCATCTTGTGCCTTCAGTGACACATCTGGAGTGAAAACCTTTTACTGATTTACCAACCATACCTGCATCTCCAGGCTCTTGCTTGAAGTTAAGGGAAATAGTAACATATAACTGAGGTTAGAATAAGATGTCTGTCTCCTTTCCTTTAAAAATAAAAACAGCCAGGCACAGTGGCTCATGCCTGTAATCCCAGCACTTTGGGACACTGAGGCAGAAGAATCACTTGAGCTCAGGAGTTCAAGACCAGCTTGGGCAACATAGAGAGACTCCATCTCTACCAAAAAAAAAAAGTAGCCAGGCATGGTGGTGTGTGCCTGTGTCCCCACAAAATTAATTATATTAATAGCTTTCCTGAGCATAACAGTTTTGGTGTATATTTGTTTAATAATAAAATCTGGATTTATTTGAAATAACATGAGCATAAAAGACTATGAGTAAAGGCCTAACTAAGTAAGTTGAAGACCAGGGGCAAAAGGCTAGTTCTCATATTCTGGCCAGGATGAGTAATTGTTATGTTGTAATTTGTAATAAAGAAAATGGAGGAAACAGTACCTTCCCATATTGGCAGAGATACGAGACTAGGTGATGGAGTTCGTGAGAAAGATAAAATGGATTGCATACCTACTATGTGCTAGTCTAGGGCTTTCATTTGCACTGTTATGTCCTTTGTGTTGGTGTTTTTGTAGGAAAAAAAAACTATTTTATTTGTATTCTTGCTGTTAGTAGTTATGTGGTAGCTACACTGGCTTTTCACAATAGTTAAGTAAGCGACATGGTTAGGCCATTTTTGTGAGGCTTACCCCTTAAGACAAATTAAATATATATTTAGAAGTTTTGGGCTTCATGGCTGTCATCATAGAAGCCAAGTCTCCCAAAAGAATCAGATTTTTTTTTTTTAATTCTGCTGTAGCAGAAGAGAGGTAAGTCTTTCTGCTTGGAGGATTTTCAGAGAGCTTAATCGCATGGCTTAATCTGAGCACTTAGAAGAGTCACTTCCATATAGTGGTTTTAATAGCCGTGGGAAAGTAATCCTGGAAGTGCCAGTAAATGTTCAAATGTGATACTTGTTCAACAGAATACCACGAAGAATTCCTCTTTGGTCTTCTTATCTATTGGTATCTATCAGCCAAAGCAAAGGGGCTGTGTTTTGGGTAAGCAGATATTTCACACTCCTTCCTAAATACCATCAGTTTGACATAAAATGATCCAAAGGAAAAGGACAAGAGTAACAAAGGGAAATTTAAATTACTTGTAGTTTTCATTTGAGTTTCTTTCCATGTTAGGATAATACTGTGTGGCAAGCAAGCTGATGTTCTCATCTACATGCCAGGGAATTATAGAAGAGAATGAACTAAAGGCAGATACACTCTTAGTTACAACTGAATGTTCTGGGTGTCATCCCAGGCATTACAGTTGATCTTCAGTGTGACTCATTGATGCATGGCAACTTTGCAAACTTCTGTTTCCCCTCCAGGTCAACTGATGAGACATTCAGCTTGGCTGAAGAAACCTGTAGTTCTAATCCAGCTATGGTTAGGAGGAAGAAAATTGCCATAAGTATCATCTTTTCCCTATGTGAGAAAGAAGAAGCCCAAAGGAATTTCCAGGACTTCTTCTTTTCTCATTTTCCCCCTGTTTGAATCTCACATGAACAGGCTGAAGAGTGCAATTGAAAAGGTAATAAGGATGTAATCCAAAGTCAAATAGAGAAGTGATTGTGGGGCTTTGAAGATGGCAGAATTTCTTTGCTTATGTTATCAGATCTTTCCTAAGAGAGTTAAGTCACCCATAGCAGTGATAAATTCTTAGGCATGTTAATGTTAGTTACCAGATACTGGGTTGCCTTAGGGAAGGAAATTACTGCTTTGCATTATTACCTTGAGTGTTTTTAATTGACTGCATATTTTTTTATTAATAAAGCCCAGTAGATAAGTTATAAAATTTCTTCTCAGTAATTTGGCTTGCTTTCTCTTCAATAAAGGCTATGATCTCCTGTAGGAAAATAGCAGAATCAAGCCTCCGAGTCCAGTTTTACGTCAGCCGATTGATGGAAGCTCTGGGAGAATTCAGGTAAAGTGGCAAAGTTTGGCAAATCCAGCAGGAGATATTTGTGAGCAGCCATGGGTAAAGAGAAACTGTGACTTGGAAGAATTGGGGGGCCTGGGCAGTTACTCCTCACTTTTGTGGTTCCGCCCTTTAAGACGGGAACAGAACAAATGAAGCAAAAAATTTAAGTAATTTACCACTGAGTAATCCTCACTACCGCTCAACCGACAGTCCCTGATAGGATTGTTTTTAACAGGATGAAGGGGGAAAACTAATATTGAGGTATCTCTTACCAGTCTATTCATTATCTTATGTCAGCCTCACAAGAAGCCTAAGCGCTACTAACCCCATTTTACAGATGTGAAAACTTGAGTTCAGGGTTGCTTATTCAAAGCACAGATGGAGAGGTTATGCAAGTCAGGGAGACATAGGTTCCAGTTCGCCAGGTCAGTCCTAGTTTATACCCAGTGTCCTCTGAAAACTGGTTTCTAGAGACCTTGCTCCTAGTATCTGCATGGAAAGGTAAACTGTGGTGGGGATCCTCTCGCATCCTGCTGAGTTGGGATTGTTGCACCGTTTCGTAGACCAGTTTCTTGATGGGGAATGGAATCCCACTCCAAAGCAGTCATGAGTTGATGAGTCAAACTGTTACTCCATAGCTGAAGGATAAAAAAATATTATAATCCTTTGAATGTTAGAACACTTTTATGATGCTTAAAGTATATGCTAATGACCTCTGTAATGCTACCTGGAGCAAAATCACAAGCCTTTTTGAACTGTGGGTTATATATAAAGTACTCAAGTAACATGTTACTCGTTATCTCGTGATCGCTAAGACTTAAGTCATACATGTGAGAAATGACATAAAGCTGTGCTCTTTGATGGCAATCCGATGATTAGTAACCCTTCCATAGTTTTTGGGGAAGCACTGGAGATTCGCCTGTTGCTCTGCTGTGGTCAGACTGGACACTGGCTTGTGCTTCACAATCTGGGTCCTACTTTAATGAAGTGTCCATTTTTCAAAGGTCAAGAAACTGAAAGTGCGGCTTTCTAGTTCTGTACTTGGTTTCTGCAGAGTCTCTATAGTAGCAACCCAGCTTAGCCACTGTCCCGCAGAAGCAGCCACAGACAGTAAGTAAATGAATGAACATGGCTGTGACCCAAACTTCTTATTTACAGAAGAAGGTGGCAGTCAGATTTGACCTGTGGGCCATAGTTTGCCAACCCCTGTTACGTGTGGTGCTTGAATCCCTTAAGGACTGCACAGATTCAAGTTGTTTTCTCCTTTATTCTCTTACACCAAGATTATCCAAAATAGTGTTTCTGACACTTCTGTGTTTCCCCGTCTTTCTCTTCTATAGAGGAACTATCTGGAACTTATATTCTGTTCCGAGGATAGCTGAACCGGTATGGCTTACCATGATGTCCAGCACTTTGGAAAAAAACCAGCTCTGCCAGCGCTTTCTCAAGGAGTTTACACTTCTGATAGAACAGATCAATAAAAACCAGTAAGCTTCAACTCTCTGGAGACTTGTATGCAACTGCCATAGCCAATGTAGGTACTGCCTAGGACATGTGTCTTTTTGCATTGACTAAGCTGGTTGTTTCTTTTCCATTTCTCCAAGGTTTTTTGCTGCCTTACTGACTGCAGTGTTAACCTACCACCTGGCCTGGGTCCCAACGGTCATGCCTGTGGATCACCCTCCCATTAAAGCCTTCTCAGAGAAACGTACCTCCCAGTCAGTGAACATGCTGGCCAAAACACATCCATATAATCCTCTCTGGGCACAACTGGGTTAGTACCTAATTTGACTATTCAGATAATATTATATATGGGATGGATTTGCAAAAAATGCTAGTATTTGTAGTTTGTACTGGCTCTCTCACCCAATAATTCATAGGTTGTCATTGGGTAGACGGGGAATAGGAAGTTGGTCCATGGATTCAAATTGTAGGGCCACCCCCTTCCTCTCCTTTCCCCCACTGGCAGCTTTGTGCTACACTCTTAAAGCAGTGTAAGCCGACTGTGTTCTCCCATTCCACGGTGGCTGTTGACCCTAGAGCAGGATTTCTTAACCTCAGCACTGTTGACCAGATAATTCTTTGTTGGTTGAGTCGTGGGGCGTGGGAAGAGCTGTCTTGCGCATTAGCAGATGTTGAGTGGCATCCTTGGCCTCCATGTACTAGGTGCCAGTAGAACTGCCCCTCCTACCTCCTGCCTGAAGTTGTAACAATCAAAAATATCCACAGAAAAAAGCAGCATGTTTTAATAATAATGAAAGCTGATACTAGGAGCCAAGCACTGTTTTTACACATATTCGTTAGATTCTCATCCCTACCTTTACTACTCTCAGCCTCATTTTGTAATAATACAAATGTTGTCTTATCCTTATGCTCTTAAGAGAATACAAGTCCCCTCATGGTTAGGGGTAAAAGATGTGTTCTAACTCAGTTAACTAAAGAATTTATGGATATTTAAATGGACTTAAGGGAGAGGGGGATATGGAAACAGGCTAGTTAAAAAATACAAAATTACAGCTGGATAGGAGGAATAAGTTCTGGTGTTCTCTAGCACTGTAGGATTACGATAGTTAAGAATAGCTTGTTTTCAGAGAAAGCTGGAAGAGAGATTTCCAGTGTTCCCAACACAAAGAAATGATCAAAGTTTGGGGTGGGGTCCAGGCACAGTGGTTCACACCAGTGGTCCCAGCACTTTGGGAGGCCGAGGCAGGTGGATCATGAGGTCAGGAGATTGAGACCATCCTGGCTAACACAGTGAAACCCCATCTCTACTAAAAATAAAAAAATTCGCCAGGCGTGGTGGCAGGTACCTGTGTTTCCAGATGCTCGAGAGGCTGAGGCAGGAGAACTGCTTGAGCCTCAGAGGCAGAGGTTGCAGTGAGCTGAGATTGCGCCACTGCCCTCCCACCTGGGCGACAGTGACTCTGTCTCAAAAAAAAAAAAAAAAAGTTTAGAGTGCTGGATATGCTAATTACCCTGATTTGATCATTACTCAGAACATGCCCACCTCATTCTTGGTCATACAGGGAGTTTTTCCTGGGAAAGACAGAACACGGTTTGTTTTTGTTATGGAACAATAATAGTCTTTAAAAAAAATGCAAGCTTATTAAGTGGAAAAGGAAAGGGGGCTGGATAGTAAGGAAGCATTGTATTCCATGCTGCTGGGTCACCCATTTTAAAACAATGCTAATTAAGTGGTGTGCATTTAGTTAGATAAATGTGTTTATAATTAGGTGTGCTTCTCGTTTGAAATGTAACTAATTGAGAGCCATTAATTCCCTGTGTTCAGCATAACAAGGGAGAGTCTTTTCCTGTGGGTTCACAATCCTCATCTTCCAGAGGAGATCATGTATTGTTGAAAGTCTTCAGTCCTCCCTTCTCCCAGACAAATCCATCAGGGGTTTGGCTATTGACAGGAGGAGTGTGAGGAGGGGACAAGGCCCTGGGCGGCAAAAGCCTGTGATAGCTTTATAAAGCCAAGTGTAAGTGATGGGCCGAGTTTCCATTATTACAAAGAAGTAGGGTGGGGGTGGGGTGGGGAGCTTCAGTAATTTGACAAGTAGAAGCACTTGCTTCACATTTTATTGTTTTCATTCAGCATTTAGCAAGTCATAGTAAACATGAAAATAGAAACTGCTAGGAATACACAATGATGCAGATATAATTTTAATCCAGGTTGTTAAGTAAAAGAGAAGGCCATCTGGAATCGTGCAAAGACTCCTCTGAGAGCTTTTCCGGGACAGGTGCCACTGTGTCTTTTGCCTCTTTTAAATTTTTATTTTTAATTCAGGTAAAAAGCATATAACAATGTTTATTATCTTAACCGTTTCAAATTGTACAGTTCAGTTGGGTTATAAGTACATTCATATTGTTGTGCAATTTCTACATTTAAAAAAATTATACTCATGAAAACAAATCTACTCTAAAAATTAGCTTCAATTATCCAGGACTCAAAAAGAAATTGCCTTCAACTTCAAGATCCAGTAAATATTTAATATTATGGGTATATTGTTTTAATAATGCTTTATTTTATGAAGTTTGGCTATAACGTAATAGCACTGGTTCCACACACATTGCTCTCATTATTTTATATAGTTTAAATTATTCTAAGTTGTATTTTTAATAACCTTCCTTGTTTTACCATTTCCATTTATTCCTTGGTTATTAAAATGTACAGTACTCAAATGCATTGCTAAAAAATAATATCATTCTGAGTGGCCTTTCCCCTGTGGTTTGTTGTACCAGATTTTAGATAAGTAATGTTTCTTCTTTGTTAATATTGCAACTGATTTAACAAAAAATGTTTTCATGAATTTCTGAAATGACTTGATATCCTGCAGCAATAGACAGATGTAATCAAAGTCACAGTAATGAGTTCTTAGGAAGGTTTTCTCAAACAGAAGTCCTGGCTTCAGACTACAATTCTGAGTTACTCTCTTGAATTCTAGGCTGATTTCTCAGTCATTTGCAGAGGCCTCTCAATTAAAGCTCTGTCAGCCTATAATCTAGTCATTTTGTAGAGAGGATTGTTTATTATTTCTGTCCTGCCCTTTGAATGTTCTTAGGAGCCGTACCCAAGGGAATACTCTCAGAAGGAGGTATTTCCTAATGGGGTCCCAGGGGGAGGTACTTTCCGATGGTTCTCATAACTTTTTTTCCATATTCATCTATTTTAATTAGTTTAGTATATACTCTTATAACTGCTTTCTCTTCTCTGTAGATGCACTCTTCAGAGGGGGTCGAAACTTCCTAAATTCTGATTTATACCGATTATCATGTATCACTTCTCCTTTATTTAGTATCTTTTTGGCTTTTGATTTGTTCCAACATTCTGGTTATTCTTTTTTTTTTTTTTTTTTTTTTTGAGACGGAGTCTCGCTCTGTCCCCCAGGCTGGAGTGTGGTAGCGTGATCTCAGCTCACTGCAACCTCCGCCTCCCAAGTTCAAGGTATTCTCCTGCCTCAGCCTCCCGAGTAGCTGGGATTACAGGTGTCCGCAACCAAGCCCAGCTAATTTTTTATATTTTTGGCAGAGATGGGGTTTCACCGTGTTAGCCAGGCTGGTCTCAAACTCCTGACCTCAGGTGATCTACCTGCCTCGGCCTCCCAAAGTGCTGGGATTACAGGCATGAGCCACCACATCCAGCCGAGATACATCTTTAGGATCTTAACACAGTGCCTGTCCAGTTAGTAGACATAGGTTCTTTATTATAATTTTCCATATTATTATCAAACGTGTAACTTATTATGAAATGTAATAATCAAATTATCAAATGCAGTCGTTTTCATAGGCACTTAAGTACTTTTGATGAAAAGCTTATTGCTGGGTGGTTGGATGATACATTTGCCCTTATTCTTTCCTCCTTAAGCTGATTGTAGAGCCCATGGTACATTAGTCAGTTTTTAATCAACTTGTCAGTATATAACTAATGGGACATTTCTTTTTCCAGTTGAATTTTATTTTCTTTTTTTTTCTGAGCCAGAGTCTTGCTCTGTCACCCGGCTGGAGTGCAGTGGCACAATCTCGCTCGGCTCACTGCAGTCTCTGACTCCCGGGTTCAAGCAGTTCTCCTGCCTCGACCTCTCAAGTAGCTGGGACTACAGGTACACACCACCATGCCTGGCTACTTTTTGTGTTTGGGAAGAGACAGGGTTTTGCCATGTTGGCCAGGCTGGTCTTGAACTCCTGACCTCAGGTGATCGCCTGCTTCAGCCTCCCAAAGTGCTGGGATTACAGGTATAAGCCACGGCACCTGGCCGAGTTGAATTTTCAAGTGAAGTAAAATAAAACCTTCAGACTCATTATTCATAAGTGATTTTCTTCTTGTTAAACTGATTCTACTTGGTGTGTGTATGCATATTAAGAGAATTTTACGTAGACCACTTCATTAAATATTTTGAATTAATTCACTGCCCTTCTGTTGAGAAATTCCTGAATTTGGATTTTATTCCAAGGCCCAGTGTCCTGGGATTCTTCCAACAAATTCTTACTATTCTAGTTTCCAAGATATAGTATTAGATCTTGTCACATATTCAGAGTTCTGGCTTTAGCTTTCCTTGGGCCATCTCATTGGCAGACCTGTTGGGCTGTGGGGAAGACCTAGCAGGCACTGGGAGGGGCTGTGTGCACAGCAGCACGACTCCCACACACCAGGGGTGACCAGCCACAGCCTGTGTCCAGGCCTGAAACTCTTACAGTGGCAAAACTAAAACATCGTTCTTACTAGAAAGCAGAAACCAGGAGTCGGAAGCAGTGATTCCAGATTGGGAATATAAGTCACCTGTTTTGCTCTTGTAAAGGCTGATATATCTGTGACAAGCTAACCCCAGAGACCACTGCCTTTGTGTCCACCTTTGCTGTCTAGGTGATCTTTACGGAGCCATAGGCTCTCCAGTGAGACTGACTCGCACCGTGGTGGTAGGGAAGCAGAAGGACTTGGTCCAGCGAATACTTTATGTCCTGACCTACTTTCTCCGTTGCTCTGAGCTACAAGAAAACCAGCTGACCTGGAGTGGCAATCACGGTGAAGGTGACCAAGTTTTAAACGGGAGCAAGATCATGACAGCCTTGGAGAAAGGAGAAGTGGAGGAATCTGAGTATGTGGTCGTTACAGTGAGGAACGAGCCTGCTCTTGTACCCCCCATCCTACCACCCACAGCAGCTGAGAGACAGAACCCCTGGCCGGCAGAGTTTCCTGAGAGCCCAGAGGGCACTGACAGTAGAGACCTGGGCCTTAAACCTGACAAAGAAGCTCACAGGAGGCCAGAGCAGGGTCCTGAGGCTTGTAGCACAGGGTACCAGGAGCCAGCATCGAATGGTTCCTGGAAACCTCAGAATGGCTTTTGTGGGGGATGAAAAAAATAAAGAGGCACCACAAGAGGGCTCTTCAAGACTTTCCAGGTGTGAAGTTCTGGGGGCAGGAATGAAGCTCGACCAGCAAGCTGTCTGTGAGCTGTGTAAAGTGGAGATGCCTGCAAGACTGCCAGACCGGTCAGTGGCCTGGCCTTGCCCTGACAGACATCTCCGGGAGAAACCTCCCTTAGAAAAGGTCACTTTCCAGATTGGGAGCTCCGCATCTCCAGAATCTGACTTTGAAAGCCGCATGAAAAAAATGGAGGAACGGGGTGAAGGCCTGTGGCCCCTGGCTGGAGGCCAGGGTGGCCGCCGATGTGGCCCAGGACCCGCAGGTTTCTAGGAGCCCTTTCAACCCTGGCTTTCAGGAGAGCGTCTGCTGCCCTCAGAATCAGCCTTTGGAGGGGGGATGAAGGCGAGTCTGACAAAGGTTTTGCAGAGGACAGAGGCAGCAGGAACGAGGCGGCGACAGATGCTGCCGGGCAGCTAGGCCACGCGGCCGACTCGGACGCAGCCTTGGCCGGTGCGGCAGGAACCGGAGGGAGGAGGCTGGAGGCGGCTAGAGGTTTGTATGTGAAGGCTGCGGAAGGACCTGTGCTGGAGCCTGTTGCCCCCAGGTGCGTCCAGCGGGGCCCTGGCCCGGCAGCTGCTGCAAATATCCCCTGTGGGGGATGCCAACAAGAAGGCCAACTTCAGGACTGAAGGAGACATTCCCCCGAAATGAAAGCTCGGACAGCGCCCTCGGAGACAGTGACGACGAAGCCTGCGCTTCAGCCATGCTGGACCTGGGTCGCGGTGCTGACAGGACTGGAGGCTCCTTGGAAGTGGAGCTGCCTCTGCCAAGGTAACTCCGGCAGGCTGGGAAGTAGAGGGCACTGAGTTCGAATTCCGCTCTCCTGACCTGACCCCTGTGATCACGTTAGCTACTGTTGTCTGCTTCCCACGCAGTATTTTTTCCCACAAAACGGCAGCAGTCCTATCAATTCTATTACAAACAGCTTCCCGCCTGTCCTTCCAAGGATGGTCACTGGCTTAGCACCACTGAGCTTACAGGGGCAGGCGGCCGGTGGTTGTCTTCGAGCTATCGTGACCCTCTGGGAGAAGCTAAGAGAGGTGGTGGAGGTGGAGGAGGGAGACAGGGGAGTTTAATTTTCTGTCACCTGCAGGGAAGGTCCGTGGCTGGCAGCAGATGCCTTGCTTGGGAGGTGGTGGATCACACTGGCCGTGTGGCCTCTCTCCTGCCGACCAGAGCAGCGTGAGGGGGTTGCGAAACCGCACCTCTTCCTTAACACTCCGTCAGGTTGATTATCTGGTCTGTGATGACTGAAAGCAGTAATTAGAGATTTCTTCTGATCTTCCGCACTGTCGTGGGCACCACTCTGTGCAGATATGTCAGATTCCTAAAGCCAGGCTTTTGGCAAGAGCCCTTCCTCAGACTTTTTCTTTCATCAGTATTTTGACACAGACTGCCTGGTGGATGTCCAATATGAGGTACAAAAACAAACTCGTAACCAGCCATGGATATACTTTCCTTGCCACCCCCCACCTTCCGGTTTAAAATACTCTATTTTCTCTCCCAGTCCCTTCCTTTTTCTCACATCTGTGATCCACTTAACTTGAGGCTTGGTGACATGGACCACCCTGAATCTATTTTATTTACCTGTGTCATTGGGGTGCTGGTACCAATTATAATGAATGAAGAAAGTACATTTTAAGTTGTGCATTTTAATGGGCCAAATGTTGTTTTAGGTCTCAGAGCGTCAGCACTCAGAATGTAAGGACTTTGGCCCGCTCCCTTCTGGCGGGCTACTGCCCCACATACATGCCTGATCTTGTGCTTCATGGGACCAGCAGTGACGAGAAGCTGAAGCAGTGTCTGGTGGCCGACCTCGTGCACACAGTCCACGTAAGTGATCCCAGCATGGACCCTCTGGCTGCTGACAGTGTGTCAGCCAAGGTCTTGGCTGACAACAGGTGTTTAGACTGAAAGAGACTAGTTAAGGATTGCTGATGGAGATGTGGGCAGGGTTATGGGAACCAGCTAGGGCTAGTGAAACACCTGGGGCCTAGCAGCAGCTGGAAGCCAAAAGCACACTTGGGCCTGGGAGAGTAAGGGGAGGGAGCGCGACATCAGAGCCCTGAAGTCTGAGCCAAGACGAGGGGCAGGGGCAAGGGGCGGCCTGACTGCAGGAGCAATGAGGAGGGGGGTGACTTCCTGCCATCCCTCCTCCCATTCTCTGATCTCTTTCTGGTGCCTCTCATTGGCTAAGCCCAGCGGGGAAGCCAGAGAGCAGGGGCACAGCTGATGCAGACACAGCCCTGTGGTGCTTAAGAGGTCAGCCTCCTGGAGCCCAGAACAGGACAGAGAAGGGCAAAGAGTTGCTCTGGGGGTGTTTGGGGGGAGCAGATAGGCTGGACAAATGGAATAAACAGCACAGATGGTGATAATTATATGCCGTCACGGTGAGGACTGAAGAGGTGTCACAATATGGTTTGTTTTTATTCAATCCTTAAACAAGTTCCTAAAAGTAATTTATTTTAACTGATTTGTCATTAAGTTCACTTTGATGGCTGCATGAGGATGACTGTATAAAGATTAACAAGTCTTACTGGAAAATTGTCTCGTGGCTGCCATTAAGTGCTTTTCTGCTATCTGCAGTGCGACAGGAACTAGGCAGTTAAGGAAACTGTCAGTCTGATGGGCCTGTTTTTAATTGAGCTGTTATTGGGCAGATGTGCAAAAGTAGACCTTTTATATTTGGAAACATTTTGTATCTTGTGCAATAGGGAAAGTCCTCATCACGTTAAGAAAATTGGAATTTGGCCTGTTACCTACCTCTCAGCCAACAAGTATTTTTTTTCTGAGGTGGAACGAAAGCATTGCATGTTATCTTTGGCCTTGAGTATCTCCTCTGTGAAGACTAAACATCAGACACAGGCTAAACAGGCTAAGGATATTTATGTGAAATGGGAAAAAAAAATGTCAGTAGTAAAGCAGATGTCCTTATAACGTCCCTCAAGAGATGAAGCTCAGGCCATCAGAAGCTGGGGAAAGCCGGCCCAGTGTACATGTGTGTGGCCAAATGTTCCTAACCCCACCCCTGCTTTGTGGTCCACACCACCCCTCACCAGGATATTCCTGGAATGAAGCTATGAAATTGCTTTTGTCTCTATAATATCATAATTATGTAGTATCATGATTTCTCTTCATAGTTGTAAAAATCGTATAGTTGTTTATCATTTCACGGGTTCACGCATCAGTGAACCCTGTTGAGAACAATGCCCTCATTGTGTAATGCTATTTTTCTAAGTTGTCCAAAACAATGTCTGATGCCTTGGCAATTTCACAGGCTGTATTTATGTGTGTTTAATAACTTCCTGTAACATTAAGGCACCTTTTCTGTCTGCACCTCATGTTTATATTCACACACGCCAAACTGTGGGTGTTTTTTTCCTGCTCTGCTATCATTTTGATTCCTAAGAACATTGGTGTTGCTTATTGGATCTTCTTCCATGAAACCCCGTGATCTGCTTCTGACAGAGGTACCAAGAGACTACACGGGGGAATAACAGGACTGTCCTCAGTGACAGATGCCCTGGATTTACTCACTGACCACTCTGGAAGTGCAATCGATTGATTGATAACCCTCCTTGAACTTATCTGTAAAACCATTCATGAAATATTTTATGTTTTCCATAGGCTGGCAAGTTTTAATTTTTGTGTATTAGATTTTCATGGTGACCATCTGGCTCTATAATTCTTATATTTGAAAAAACACAACCATGTTTACTCTGTCATTACTCTTCAAGCTTTTTAATATTTCATTTTCCCTTATAGAAGGGGTGTCTTCACACTGTAGCTTTTCTCATTTCTTCATGGATTCACCCTGAGAGATTGAAAGTTATTAAGCATAATAACCCATATTGTGTCAAATTGTGGGTAAATCCAAAGTGCAGCCATGCATGGGTGTTAATAGAAAATTGCAAAGGGTTCATGAAAATATCTTCAGAAGTTTAATATGCTCAGAATATATCCAATTAGCATTAGTGGATTTCTAATTTCACTTGACACATTCATCATAATGAATTTTACTCTTGAAGTAGTGTTCTGTTTAAACTGCCTCTCAGACTGGCACTCTGGTCTGTGGCAGTGTTTTTAAAACACACACACGAAACAGGCCTACTTTCGACATCCATTTACAAACATTTGTTGAAAAATATTTTAGGAGCATTTTTTTTAAACATTATACTGATTTTACTGCTCCATAAAACCTAGTGAATATTTAAATTCTTGATTTTGCCAGAGAAAGAAGCAGAGATCTAAAAACAAGTATATGACCAGAGTTAGAGCTGAAATAATAGCTTGTTGAAGAAGAAAATTGTAATAAATTGCTTTATTATAACTTGCTTCCAAAACCTATTTTTTGAGTTGGCCACAGTGGCTTATGCTTGTAATCCCAGCACTTTGAGAGGCCAAGGTGGGTAGATCGCTTGAGCTCAAGAGTTCAAGACCAGCTTGGGCAACATAGCAAGGCTTCATCTCAAAAATAAAATAGCATTAAAAAAATAAGAAAAAACAAACCTATTTTTTGAATATGAATTTCAGTGTTCCTGCTAGACTTCAGCAGGCCTTGGTACTTACAATTCTTTTTAGAGAAGGTTTTTTAATTATTTAAAAGCAATTGATTCAGGTTATTGATCTATTTTCTAGACCTGTGCACAATTTGGATTTTATAATCTGTGTTATGTATATTAAATGTGCACTTTTTTTTTTTTTTTAAGAGATTGGGATCTCCCTATATTGCCCAGACTGGACTTGAACTGGGCCCCAAGTGATCCTGCCTCATTCTCCCAAATAGCCAGGATTATAGGCACAGGCCACTGTACGTGGCTCTAAATGTACATTTTTATAACTACCAGTTTGGAGTTTTTCTCATTGAGAGATTGCTTTGTAGAGCTTCCAATATTAAGGATTGTTTTGAACTTTTCTTATCCTAGCCTCTTATGAAAGAAAGATATAGTAACTTTATTTCATCTGTTTTCATCTTTATTGCTGACTTTCACATGTCAAGATTCAGAAGTTCTTTAAATATTTAAACATGTATCCTTATTTAGTCCATACACTACCTCTTTTCTGTCATTTGAACTCTCTCTACCTCCTAACATATAGGTTATACAGCTGCCTTAAATTAGTGTAAAGTAATATGGTTTCATTTTTTTTCTTGCCACATCTTATGCATTCTCTTCCTCTGTTTTCCTTTTGACTTGAAATGGAAAGAGAGCGGGGGTGCATGCCAGCAGCATTCTATGCCTGTGACTCCTGAGTACCCTTTTCCCTCTCCTTTTCCTCCTGTGTCTGGCCTGTGACTACCGCTGACAGGGGTGCTGTTGGGGATATGAGGTTGCAACGTAAGGTGATGGAAGATGACTGACTTAGTGTTGATGGCTTGGGTTTGAGTCCTCGTATTGCCACTCCTTTGCTGATAATCTCAGGTAAATCAACTGGCATTGCTAAGCCCCAGAAAAATGTATTTGGAGGAACAGATGAAATATGATTCAGTGGATAGGAAGTTAACTTCTGAAGACAGACAAACCTAAGTTTGAATTATGGTTCACCCCTTAGTGGCTCTGTGGCATTGGTCAAGTGTCTAATTTTCTAATCCATACTGTGAACAGATCTTATGTCATAGGTTTGGTTTGAAGATTCTGTGAGATAATGCATATCAAGTGGTTAGCACATTGCCTGGCACACTGCTAAATGCCCAGAAAATGTTAGTTATTAATATATGTGGGCCAGATGTGGTGGTTCACCCCTGTAATTCCAGAGCTGTGGGAGGATCCTTTGAGATCAGCCTGGGCAGTATAGCAAAACTCTATCTCGAGATCCAAGATGGCCGAATAGGAACAGCTCTGGCGTGCAGTTCCCAGCGAGAACGCAGAAAGTGAGCGACCACCGCATTTCCAAACGAGTTTTACTGCCCACGGACCAGGAGATTCCCAGGCGGAAAAGTGCCAGGAGTTCCCAGCACGGCTGTTTCAGCCTGCACAGCAGGTCTCCGCACAGAAACTCACACAAATCAGGGTGGCCATTTCAACTGGCACCTGGAATGCTTGGGAGACAAAATTGCCCTTTCAACTGAAAAAAAGGGGTCTGAAACAGGGAGCCAGGTGATCTGGCTCAGCTGGTCCCACCCCAGCAAAGATCAGCAGTCTGAAACGCTGTGGATTGAGAGTTTCACAGCAAGCACAGCTGGACCCGGGGACAGTCCAGCTCTGTGGGGGGGAGGGGTATCTGCCACTACCGAGGCAGTCCGCCATTACAGAGACAGCCTGCATTACTTGAGGCAGACCACCATTACTGAGACAGTTCTAACTATACCTCTATAAAGAAAACCGCAAGGAAGTTCACATAGCAACTGGCAGAGCCCACAGCAGCTCAGCAACGCCTCTGCTGGCAGACTGTGACTAGGCTACCTCCTCACTGGGCAGGCCATCTCTGAATGAAAGTCAGCAGCACGTCAGGAATTCATAAATGAAGCCCACCTTCCCAGGACAGAGCACCTGGGAAAAAAAGTTGGTTATGAGTTCTGCTGCAGCAGACTTAAATGTACCTGCCCAGCAGCTCTGAACAGAACAGTGGAGCTCACAGCTCAGCACTTGAGCTCCTATAGGGGACAGACTGTGTCCTCAGGCAACTCCCCCAAACCCCGTATATCCAAAGAGACACCCCATAAAGGAGAACTCAGGCCGACATTGGCGGGTATCCTTCTGGGACAAAGATAACAGAAGAAGAAACTGGCAGCAACCCTTACGGTTCTGCAGCTGCTGCAGGTGATCCCCAGGCAAGCAGGATCTGGAGTGGACCTCCAGTAGTCCTACAGCAGAGGAACCTGACTGTTAGAAGGAAAACTAAGAAACAGAAAGAAATAACTTCATCATCAACAAAAAGAATGTACACTCAGAGACCCCATGCGAAAGTTACCAACTACAAAGACCACATGTACATAAATCCACAAAGATGGGAAGAAACCAGCGCAAAAAGGATGAAAAACACCCATAACTAGAATGCTTCTCCTCCTCCAAGGGATCACAACTCCTCACCAGCAAGGGAACAAGGCTGGATGGAGAATGAGTCTGATGAATTGACTGAAACAGGCTTCAGAAAGTGAGTAATAACAAACTTTTCTGAGCTAAAGAACATGTTCTAACCCAATGCAAAGAAACTAAGGACCTTGAAAAAAGGTTTGACAAAATGCTAATGAGAATAAACAGCTTAGAGAAGAATATAGATGACTTGATAGAGCTGAAAAACACAAGCATACATGAGTCTCAATAGCCGAATCGGGCAAGCACAAGAAAGGATATCAGAGATTGAAGATCAACTCAATGAAATAAAACAAGATGGCAAGATCAGCGAAAAGAGTAAAAGAAATGAACAAAGCCTCCAAGAAATATGAGATTATGTGAAAAGACCTAATCTACATTTGACAGGTATACCTGAATGTGACGGAGAGAATGAATCCAAGCTGGAAAACACTCTTCAGGATATTATCCTGGAGAACTTCCCCAGCCTAGCAAGGCAGGCCAATATTCAAGTCCAGGAAATACAGAGAACACCAGAAAGATGTTTCTCAGAAGAGCAACCCCAAGAAACATAATCCAGATTCACCAGGGTTGAAATGAAGGAAAAAATGCTAATGGCGGCCAGAGAGAAAGGTCAGGTTACCTACAAGGGGAAGCCCATTAGACTCACAGCGGGTTCTCTCGGCAGAAACCCTACAAGCCAAGAAGAGAGTGGGGGCCAAAATTCAATATCCTTAAAGAAAAAGAACTTTCAACCTAGAATTTCATATCCAGCCAAACTAAGTGTCATAAGCAAAGGAGAAATAAAATCCTTTATGAACAAGCAATTGCTCAGAGATTTCATCACCACCAGGCCTTCTTTACAAGAGCTCCTGAGAGAAGTGCTAAACATAGAAAGGAATCAGTACCAGCCACTCCAAAAACATACCAAATGGTAAAGAGCATCGACACAATGAAGAAACTGCATCAACTAATGGGCAAAACAACCAGCTAGCATCAAAATGTCAGGATCAAATTCACACATAACAATATTAACCTAAAGTGTAAATGGGCTAAATGCCCAATAAAAATACACAACTGGCAAATTGGATAAAAAGTCAAAACCTATCGGTGTGCTGTATACAGGAAACCCATTTCACGTGCAAGGACACATATAGGCTCAAAATAAAGGGATGGAGGAAGATTTACCAAGCAAATAGAGAGCAAAAAAAAAGGAGTTGCAATTCTTATATCTGATAAAACAGACTTTAAACCAACAAAGATCTAAAGAGACAAAGAAGGACATTACATAATGGTAAAAAGATCAATGCAACAAGAAGACTTAACGATCCTAAATATATACACACCCAATACAGGAGCACCCAGGTACATAAAGCAAGTTCTTAATGACCTACAAGGAGACTTAGACTCCCACACAATAATAGTAGGAGACTTTAACACTCTACTGTCAATATTAGACAGATCAAGGAGACAGAAAATTAACAAGGATATCCAGGACTTGAACTGAGATCTGGACCAAGCAAACCTAATAGACATTTACAGAACTCTCCACCCCAAATCCACAGAATATAAATTCTTCTCAGCACCACATCACACCTACTCTAAAATTGACCACATAATTGGAAGTAAATCACTCCTCAGCAAATGCAAAAGAATGGAAATCATAACAAACAGTCTCTCAGACCACAGTGCAATCAAATTAGAACTCAGGATTAAGAAACTAACTCAGAACCTCACAACTTCATGGAAACTGAACAACTGGCTCTTGAATGTTGACTGGATAAACAATGAAATGAAGGCAGAAATAAAGATGTTCTTCAAAACCAACGAGAATGAAGACACAACATACCAGAATCTGGGACACATTTAAAGCAGTGTCTAGAGGAAAATTTATAGCAATAAATGCCCACATGAGAAGCAAGGAAAAACCTAAAATTGACATGCTATCGTCAAAATTGAAAGAACTAGAGGAGCAAGATCAAAAAAATTCAAAAGCTAGCAAAAGACAAGAAATAGATCAGAGCAGAACTGAAGGAGACAGAGACACAAAAAACCCTTCCAAAAAATAAATAAATCCAGGAGCTGGCTTTTGAAAAGATCAACAAAATAGACCACTAGCCAGATTAATAAAAGAGAAAAATCAAAGGAATACAATAAAAAACAAGAGGATATCACCACAGACTCCACAGAAATACAAACTACCATCAGAGATTACTACAAACAACTCTATGGACATAAACCAGTAAACCTGGAAGAAATGGATAAATTCTTGGACGCTTGCACCCTCCCAAGCCTAAACCTGGAAGAAACTGAAACCCTGAATAGACCAATAACAAGGGCTGAAGTTGAGGAAGAAATTACTAGCCTACCAACCAAAAAAGACCAGGTCCAGATAGGTTCACAGCTGAATTCTACCAGGCATAAAGAGGAGCTGGTACCATTCCTTCTGAAACTATTCCAAACAATCCAAAAGAGGGAATCCGTCCAAAACATTTTATGAAACCAACATCATCCTGATACCAAAACCCAGCAGAGACTCAACAAGAAAGGACAACTTCAAGCCAATATCCGTGATGAACATAGATGTAAAAATCTTCAATGAAATACTGGCAAACTGATTGCAATAGCACATCAAAAAGCTTATCCACCATGATCAAGTAGGCTTCATCCCGGGGATGCAAGGCTGGTTCAACATACGCAAGTCTATAAATGTAATTCACCACATAAACAGAACCAAAGACAAAAACCACATAATTATCTCAATTGATTGCAGAGAAGGCCTTTGACAAAATTCAACAGCCCTTTGTGCTAAAAAGTCTCAGTAAAACTAGGTATCAATGGAACGTATTTCAAAATAATAAAAACTATTTATGACAAACCCACAGCCAATATCATACTGAATGGGCAAAAACTAGAAGCATTCCCTTTGAAATCTGGCACTACACAAGGATGCCCTCTTTCACCACTCCTATTCAATATAATGTTGGAAGTTCTAGCCAGAGCAATTAGGCAGAGAAAAAGAAATAAAGTGTATTCAGTTAGGAAAGGAGGAAGTCAAATTGTCTCTATTTGCAGATGACATGACTGTATATTTAGAAGACCCCATCATCTCAGCCCAAAATCTCCTGAAACTGATAAGCAACTTCAGCAAAGTCTCAGGATACAAAATCAGTGTGCAGAAATCACAAGCATTCCTAGACACAAATAACAGACTTAAAGAGAGCCAAATCAAGAGCGAACTGCCATTCACAATTGCTACAAAGAGAATAAAATACCTGGGAATACAACTAACAAAGGATATAAAGGACCTCTTCAAGGAAAACTAAAAACCACTGCTCAAGGAAATAAGAGAGGACACAAACAAATGGAAAAACATTCCAAGCTCATGGTTAGGAAGAATCAATATTGTGAAAATGGCCATACTGCCCAAAGTAATTTATAGATTCGATTCTATCCCCATCAAGCTACCAATGACCCTCTTCACAGAACTGGAATAAAACACCTTAAACTTCATATGGAACCAAAAGAGACCCTGCATACCAAGTCAATTCTAAGCAAAAAGAACAAAGCTGGAGGCATCATGCTACCTGACTTCAAACTATGCTATAAGGCTACAGTAATCAAAACAGCATGGTACCAAAACAGAGATGTAGACCAATGGAACAGAACAGAGGCCTTGGAGGCAACACCACACATCTACAACCATCTGATCTTTGACAAACCTCACAAAAACAAGCAACAGGGAAAGGATTCCCTGTTTGAGAAATGGTGTTGGGAAAACTGGCTAGCCACGTGCAGAAGGCAGAAACTGGACCCCTTCATGACACCTTACACTAAAATTAACTCCAGATGGATTAAAGACTTAAACAATAAGACCTAACACCATAAAAACCCTAGAAGAAAACCTAGGCAGAACCATTCAGGACATGGGCATAGGTAAGGACTTCATGACTAAAACACCAAAAGCATTGGCAACAAAAGCTAAAATAGACAAATGGGATATAATTAAACTCCAGAGCTTCTGTACAGCAAAAGAAACAATCATTAGAGTGAACCGGCAACCAACAGAATGAGAAAAAAATTTTTGCAATCTACCCATCTGACAAAAGGCTAATATCCAGAATCTACAAAGAACTAAAACAGATTTACAAGAAAAAAAACCCATTCAAAAGTGGGCGAAGGACATGAACAGACATTTTTCAAAAGAATACATGTATGAGGCCAACAAACATCTGAAAAAATGCTCATCATCACTGGTCATTAGAGAAATGCAAATCAAAACCACATTGAGATACCATCTCACGCCAGTTAGAATGGCGATCATTAAAAAATCTGGAGACAACAGATGCTGGAGAGGATGTGGAGAAATAGGAACACTCTTACACTATTGGTGGGAGTGTAAATTAGTTCAACCATTGTGGAAGACATGTGGCAACTCCTCAAGGACCTAGAACTAGAAGTTCCATTTGACCCAGCAATCCCATTACTGGGTATATATCCAAAGGATTATAAATCATTCTGTTGTAAAGACACATGCACACGTATGTTCACTGCGGCACTGTTTACAATAGCAAAGACCTGGAACCAACCCAAATGCCCATCGATGATAGACTGGACACGGAAAATATGGCACATATACACCATGGAATACTGTGCAGTCATAAAAAACGATGAGTTTGTGTCCTTTGTAGGGACATGGATGAATCTGGAAACCATCATTCTCAGCAGACTGACACAAGAACAGAAAATCAAACACTGCATGTTCTCACTCATAGGCGGATATTGAACAGTGAGAACACATGGACATAGGGAGGGGGAGCATCACACACTGGAGTCTGTTGCGGGGGAAATACGGCAGGGACAGCTGTAGGTAGGGAATTGGGGAGGGATGACACGGGGAGAAATGCCAGATATAGGTGACGGGGGGATGGAGACAGCAAACCACATTGCCACGTATGTACCTATGCAACAATCCTGCATGTTCTACACATGTACCCCAGAACCTAAAGTGCTATAAAATGTGAAAGTGCTTTGTAAATGATACAGCAATACATCATGTTTTTAATATGGGAGAGGAGAATGACAACCGTTATTTTAGTAAAAATGAAAATTACTGTCAGAGTTAAGAAAGCTATATGCATATATATGCATATGTATTTAAAGTTCTCCTAACTAGTCAATGGCCTTGTCAATCTCAGGGGCCTACTGTTGGGGATGACTGAACAGAACCTGTACACACATTCATTGAGTGCTAAAAACATTCACTTTCCCTCTGCCCAGGAACAGACTGGACAGCTCTAACTCTGCAGGGCAGGCTCATCAAGACCAAAATTAACACTACATTTTCATGTTTTTTAAAAATCAACTGTGCTCTAGGGCTTCAAACATTTTACAAAATAATTTATAAGATGAAGTAACCATTGGATACAGCAGCCTCTTCCATTTAATTTTAAGCATAGCAACAGATTGACTCCAGAAATATCATGCAGGAATCAGTAGCACAGATAGAGAGCTTTGCTAAAAGCCTGGCTGTGATATATATGCTCATGAATACCTAATTAGTCCATGCAGTGCAATCAACCTGTAGGACTGTAAAAGAACAGCAAGCCCCTTCAAATGGTAAATCATTACTTAAGTATCTCACACGTAATATTAAATACCTCAGGTCAGCAACAACCTTACAGTCAATAGGACACAAAGAAAACATCTATGTAGGACAAATCTGCTATTTCGGAACATCTCGTTTTCTTTTCCCCCTGATTGGATAATAAACATGGCAGCGCCTCGGGCCTCTGGCACTGTCTTCTGTAGCCACAGCCCTCAGTGCAACACTGCCTATGCCCATTGGCCTATGGAGCATTTTTAAAACTACATATTTTGACCTATAAATGGGTTTTGATTACCAGTTTTTTTCAATGATATAGAACTAAAATCATTACGCGTAATTAGGCTTATTGATTAGTGAAACCTTTGTATTATGTGTGTTTGTATGTATACACACATATGCACACATGTGACACTTGTATGAATATAGCATGACCTGCCAGGCCATGATGTCATGTAAGCATCTATGCCAGGTCATGGTGTTAAAATGTATTTCTTATCATGGATTGTGGTAAAAACAAATAAAATAACTGATCTCTAGGTATCCCCAACTCCAATCTGAAATCACTGTGATTCTCTCCCCTTCTCAGTGTGACTCGTCTTTTTAAGTTCCTTTTGACCTTCCCAAATGGCATTCCTGTGTCCACTTTACCCCTTTCTGTTCATCTTGTACAGTGCTGCAAGAGGACTTTCTAAAGCATCAGACAATCGTTTGTTCTTTTGCTTGAATAGCTTCCTATTTTCTAAGAAAATAAACTATAAACTTCTTAGCTGGAATTGTCCCTTTTATGTCCTTCAAGTACACACACATACCGTGTATCTTTTCTTATACTCCAGTCACACTGTTTGCCATTCTGTAAATAGTCCACCTTTACTCACTCCTGTCTGCCTATCAGATTATACTTTCCTTTGCCTACGGCACTATTGAACACACTTTCTTACATTTTTGAAGACTCATTTCATATGTTGCCTCTTCTTCAAAATAATTCCAGGTACCATGTCCCTGTTCTGTTCCAGATGTCTCCCTCTCACGAGGGCTTCAGGCACTTTGGAGCAGAAAGCAGGGACTTAATTTCCCTGTATATCTCAGCACCTTGCCTGGTACCTGGCACATAGAAAGTGCTCACTAATGTTAGTTGACTCTTCCCCATAAAACTGGGGTTACAGCCATGTGCGTCTATTACTAGAGGGTATCCCTTTTTTCTGAAGTAAAGAGAAAAGGGGAGATGGCCTTTCTTTAAAGAAATGTAAAGAGGAAGAATCAGATGTTTAGACATGATGCCTGCGACTCTGTGTGTTTATTGTCTTTACCTAAAGGAGAATAAACATTTATTATAGGTCTCTTGGGCTTCATGTCTCTTGCATCGTGTCAGAGTTAGACACATGTCTAATTTTGATGTTTTTCCCCCAGTTTTTTACTACCTACAAGATATTTGAACACCTGTGCCATTCTCTGCAAAAGACGCTCCTAATCCTCTCTCTCGTTTTATTTTGGAGTTGCACATCTCATCACACAACTTTATTCTGATAACCCTTTCTGAACTTGAGCACCTCTTCTCAACTTCAGACTGAATTTTACCTCAGCAAGTGGCCAGCCTGACAGTGCAGCTATTCCAGAGGATGCATACTGTATCTTCAAGGCCACGGGCTGCATTTGGGCATGAGCCTGGTGAGCACATAGCACAGATACACAGGAAGTCAGGCGTTTTTTCTGCACCCCTCCAGACCATCTCGCCACACTCTGGATCCTTCCTTCTTTCCCTCTACCCTCAAGTCTTCATGCTGTCTTCATGTATACCTACCAGGATCCCTCAGGCATGTCCCAAGGTCCAAAATGATTGATTTTCCTCTTCTTCTTTACCTCATTACAACTCTTAAGCCTTTAGTGACTGACATTAAACCTGTTTCCAAGAGAAAAAATTCTGATAAGCAAATGCTTATAGAGTTATGATAAGGTCATATATGATTGTTACCCCTTCTGGTATTTTCATGTGTTAAAAATATGTTTGATGCACTAGAAATCTCCAGTGGTGGCACTTCAGGTGGTCGGGATAACTCGTGTCACTTGATGGGGCAGAGAAGCTGGAGATGGTTTTGGGTGGAGTGGCGAGAATCACACCTCAGAGATTTACCTGTTGAAAAATACTTATCAGGTACCTTTTATGTGCTTGGCACTGTGTTTATAGCAGTAGTCAACATCTGAGGTAGAATTAGCTGGGGTGTGGCGGCTGTGTGCCCACAGTCGCAGCTACTCGGGAGGCTGAAGTGGAAGGATGATTTGAGCTCTGGAGGTTGAGACTGCAGTGAGCTATGATGGAGCCAGTGCACTCCAGCCTGGGTGAGAGTGAGACCCTGTCTCTCCACCCCCTCCACCCCACCCCCTACCTAAAAAAAAAAGATCTGACGTGGGAGGATTCCAGCAACATGTACTAAACTGGTACAGATGGCATGCCTCCCCCTCTAAAACTATACAGTGATGGATAAAATATCACCATCCTCATTGCTGCCTCATTGTTAAAATTCCTGTGTATGTGAAAAAATTGGAAATCCTTTTGTGCCAGAGATGAATAGAAATCTAAACCAAAGCAGTAAGCATGAGCTGGTCCTCCGGGATTTCAGTTTTGATACAGCTACGAGGAATTTGGTGCTGAGGTTCTCAGATTCACCCGAGGATGAGAGATTGTGGTCTTACATGCACATAAGTCTTGAGACCTGGAATCAAGCCATTTACCTAAAGCCTGGAGTTTCAGATAACTATTCTTCCATGAAAAGGAGACTAGAAATCGCCAGACATAAGCAGTGAAGCAGCAAAGAAACAGGCTGGAAACAGGTTGGGGAAAATAAAGTCACCCATGAGAAATCAAAACCCCTGGTCTGTGCTATTTGTGGGTTTCAGGTCCAGATTTATTCTACCCAAGTGATTTGCGAATCCCTACCCAAGAAATAAACATAAAAACCAGGAGCATAGAAACCTTTAGGACTCTGGCAGAAGAAAGCACACTACTTTAGACACTTTCACAACCACGAGCTCATGAGATTCATGTAGGAAAATGAAATATTTCTCCAGTAAGATAGGCCCACCTTCAGAAATTACAAACATATGTGGGAAACCAGGAAATCATCATGAGCAGAGAGCAAGCACACAAGCAGAATTAGCACTCTTCCAGTCAGCAACAGCTATTAAAGAAGCTATGTTTAAAATGTTTACGGTATAATCAAAAGAAGGAATTGGAACCTTAAAAAAAGAGAGGATAATGATAAATGATCATTTAGATTCATATAAAAACTAAAAAGAACTTCTCAAATGGAAAAACAATACCTGAAAATAAAACTCACAGGGATAGGTTAAAGAACAGAGCAGATTAAATACAGCTAAAGAGAATTAGATTGAAATGGAGGCTACTTAAGAAATTATCTTTTTGAGCTCTGAGACAAAAAGACATGAAAAATATCAAAGAGCAAGTAAAAGATGTGGAGGCCAGAATGAAGAAATTTTATAGCATATGCAGAAAGAGAATAGAGAAAATGAGAGAAAGTAATAAAGAAAGAGTAGCTGGAATTTTTCAGGTTAAATAAGCAACTGTAGGGAGAATATAAACAAATTCACACTTAACAACTGAAGATCAAAGATAAAGAAAACTCTTACAAGTAGCCAGAGAGAGGAAGACATGGCACCTCTCCTCAGGGAGTTTGCAATCTAACAGGAAATACAAAGAAACAGGCAGTGAAAACAGCGTGGTCAGGTGTGTGGCAGCGGGAGGCGGGTGCTGAGGACGTGCACACAGGGTGGCTGTGCTGAGGACTCAGCTGGGGTCAGTAGCAGAGTGAGAATGAGAAGGAATGGTGTAGGGGATAGCATGGCTCTTTCAGGGAATTGAAGCCCCTTTCCCTGATGACCCCTTCAGCATATCTCAGCCGGCTTTGCCACCATCAGGAGGTCTGTCTGTCCCCTCTCTCAGTAAAACTGCTATCAAGAATGTCTACTCAACATGTAGTTTAAAAAAAAAAAAAATTCTAGATGACTTTGTATATTGGAAGAGATGGTTTAAGAATAATGAGTGATAACCAGGTTTCTTTTCTCTGGATGGATTTGAGACTGAAGAGGTTTTGTGGTTTGTTTACATTTTTTTAAAAAACTGGTCTACAATTTGCACACCTCTGCAGTCCTTTTAGTGGCTCTCAGCCATCCTAGTGAGGTAGCTTGCCCAAGGACTATCTTGCACGGCCTAAATCTTCAATTCCAAGACTGTGAAAGATGGAGTTATATGGGTGGGTCTTCTCCTCTGAGGAGGCAGGAAAACACCAAAGGGGATCTGAGGACCTTCAACTAAGAGTAATGCTGAGAAGGTGACTGTCACTGCACTCATCATACTGGGCTCTTTGCATGACTGACTAAAGGCCTTTCTTGAAGCTGTGTAAAAGCTAATATTAAGTCATGGTGCTGTAACATAATGAGAATCATTGTGGAAAGGCATTTTATCATGTAGCATCCTCTTACTCAAGTACAGTTTAATATATGTATAAAACTTATCAGAATTATATAAAATGATTAACAAATGGGCAAATGAAGCCAAAGAATCAGATATTCTGGATAATATCCAGAATATCTCAGAGAAAAACATAGAGGGAAGTGCTTCCAGTTACCTGAATCATAAGTTGCCTGTTTCCTTTGTATTTTAAAGAGGCTTCCCAATAGCTTATCCCTGATAGTTAAACCCGCACTGTTATAACTGGTGGGCAGATTTCAGAGCTGGTTATGAATACAGAAGTCTCCATGCTCCTGCTTTCTGTAATACACATGTGGGCTGAGACATCTTTGAAGAATGATAAAGGGTCAGTGTCAAGTAGCATAAAGACGGGGAACTTTTGTAGCAAAGTGCATGACAGAAGTAGCTGTGTTTCCTCCTAATGACAGTAAATTCAGACCATCATTCACACTTCTTGGACTCTTGTCTTCTAAGGGATTTCTACCCTGATGTGGTCCTTGGATTTTATAGTAGAGGGTTTGGCAGACTCATTAGGCTAAAAGTTGGAAACACTTGTGAGTTCCTAGACTCTGTTTCTTACATACCAAGATACTTAATAAGCTCTTTATATATTTTTTTGTCTCGAGTGTTCTATCTGTAGAGCAGTACTGTGTTCCTGCCCCCCACCCACAAGAGAAATGGCGTGATGAATTAATAAGTAGTTAATGAGAAGCATATATGTAAGAACGGCATTTCCTCACTCTTCATTGGGTTAAAAATAGTAATCACATGAAATATCAGTCATTTAAATGTGGCACATAGAAAAGAAATATATTAATTATTGTGCATTGGAGGTATAATATGCCAGAAAAAAAAAAAGGAAAGGCACAGATGACTTAACCGGAACTGGGCTGAATCCAAAAATAAACCGTTTACTAAGCTAGATTATGTATGATATTTTGCACATGCCCAGCGCTTTGTTATGTTTCTTTCAAAGGCTACAGAAAAAAAGAAACATGATTTAGCTCCTTGAGTTACATATAAAATCACTGAGTAAACAAACATGTGAAATCAAGAACAAGTGAAGACACTGTGTGATGAAATGCCAAAATGAATGGTGTGGAGAGCAAGTGTTCTCAGAGGTCAAAGGAAGAGCAGTGCAGTGCGTGGGGGAAGGTTTCCAGGGCAAGGGGTGGACCCACGCCAGGTCCTCGAGGGATTGTAGACTTCAGACGGGGTGGCAGGGAAGGCATTCTGGGCACAACCCGAGGTAAGAGCAGGAGTCTTCTGGCCTGGAGAAGGAGGCTGTATTAGTCCCATTTTCACACAGCTATAAAGTACTGCCCAAGACTGGGCAATTTATAAAGGAAAGAGGCTTAATTGACTCACAGGTCTGCATGCTTGAGGAGAAGCAAGTACCTTCTTCACAAGGTGGCAGGAGAGAGAGTGAGCGCATGCGAGGAAGTACCACACTTTAAAACCATCAGCTCTTGGCCAGGTAGAGGGAGGTGGATCACCTGAGGCCAGGAGTTTACAATCAGCCTGGCCAACATGGCGCAACCCCACCTCTACTAAAAAAATACAAAAATTAGCTGGGCATGTGATGTGCCTGTAGTCCCAGCTACTCGGGAGCCTGAGGCATGAGAATCACTTGAGCCTGGGAAGCAGAGGTTTTGGTTTTGGTGAGTCGAGATCGTACCACTGCATTCCAGCCTGGGCAACAGAGACTCTGTCTCAAAAAAAAAAAAAAGAAAAGAAAAGAAAAAAAATCGGCTCTCGTGAGAACTCACTATCACGAGAACAGCATGGGGGAAACGCCCCCATGATCCAGTTTCCTCCCACCTATTCCCTTCCTCAACGTGGGGATTATAATTCGAGATGAGATTTGGGTGGGGACACAGAACCAAACTATATCAGGGTCTTACTGGGAACTGGATATGTACAGGTTGGGTGGGCCCGGGCGGTGAAGAGCTCTAAGTGTGGAAGAACAGTTTTAACTTAACGGTTTGGGTGAGGTATGCTAGCATAGATCTTAGAGTTGGTGAGGGAAAGGATAATGTGGTATTTTAGGAAGTTCGAGGTTTTAGGTAAAGTACATAGTCTAGGGCAGTGTTGTCCACAGTCACGCTATTTGTGAGCTCCAAGTTTGAGGTTTTAGGGGACATGGTCAATACAGAGAGGGAGTGGTTCAGGAGAGCAGGACGAATGTTCGATCACCGAATGTGTTAGGTTCTGTTTCAACACATTTTTCTCACAGAACACTTGTACTTTAAATGGCATTTAAGCCTCACAGAAACTCTGAAGTAAGTACTATCCCATTTTACAGACATAGCAACTGAGGCCCAGATTGAGTTGCTGAGGTCCCACAGCTGCTAAGTGACGGTGGTTGTATTCAAGCCCAGTCTGACTTTAGAGCCCTTGCTGTCATCTTATCGTTGCCCTTTGTTGAATTATCAGAACCACAGCTCTTGCGATTCTCTAAACATTGTAGACATTTCTTGTTCGTGGAAGTTTAAGTTAAGCAGAAGTCACGTGTATGTGAATAAAGGCAGCATGCTTTGTGTTTGCAGCAATCCGACATAAAATCTTGAAACTGGAATGTCCTAGGCATTTAACACTCCCGGGAAATGGACCCACACATCCTTAGAAGCTACAAATTAACCAGGCTTATCTTGTTGAGTCAACAAGCTGTAAAAGCAAAGAAAACTCAGTAATCTTATAAAGATCTATAAAACAAGGCATTTCATTTGTTAATCTATCTTGAGAAATCTTCACAGGAAAGTAGTTTGGGTAAACAAGATATTGACAAGGTAGAACTGAATAAATGACGGTTTTAACTTCTCCTATGAGTGCAGCAAGGGGAAAATGATAATGGCATACAGCCTCTACCTCCTTTCTCTCTGGAGACTGGCCGTCTGCCCTAACAATCGTCTGCAGCTTCTTACTGATCTCCAGTATTCTTCTATCCTCAAGTCCCTGTCAGAAGTTTCTGAGTTACCCAGTCAAGTTTCTGTGGAGGCATATAACCTGCTAGCAGTGGTCTGGCAAGGGTGGCGGGGAAGGTGCCAGGATGGCAGCTCTGCACTGATACCCCGGCTGCCATTGGACACTCAGTGTGGTGTGGGCACTGCGGAGGGTGGTGATAGGGCAGTGCTTTTCTCAGATGATGGAGGAAGTACAAACACATTGCAGATTCATTCTGAGAGGATAATTTGAAAAATTCTTTGTACAGGAAACTTACTTCAAAATTGATTCTCCTTAGCTTGAAAGAGAAGAGGGAAATTGATGTGTGTCAGCATCCGTCAGGTTTGTAAAGTTTCTCAAACAGGCATTTTAAGTGGAAATGACTATATTTAGTATTAGTATTTCTCTCAGGTTTTCATTTGGAACTCTTACATCGGAGGACCTGATAAATCTGAGACAATAATGGTTTGCAGGGGAACTTTTGAAAAGGTAACAATACAGTGTGGACTTTCTGGTTTGTTTTTCTAGAGATATTTAGTCAAGGTTAAAAAAAAAAACCCTTTGGGAAAAAAGATTTTAACATTAAGAAGAGAAATTTTGCCAAGTAATCTTACTAAACCAACAGGTATCCAGATCGTATCTCCTTTTTCCTTAAGGTGTTTGGGAGGCCAAAGTGAGGCCCACCATGGTTCAGTTGTCAGCACTGGAGTACAGCCACGCCCTCCTTCCTATTCCTTTTCTTTAGTCCCCAGGCCCAAACTCCAGGTCCTAAGAATAGCAGATAGTGGATCAGGCTTTTCATAGGTATTTAAATCAGTCAATCTTAGGTTAGCATTTTTTAGAGTACTTAGTTTCTTAAAAATACTGCTACAGGTGGGCTGGGCACGGTGGCTCACGCCTGTAATCCCAGGACTTTGGGAGGCTAAGGCAGACAGATCACAAGGTCAGGAGATCGAGACCATCCTGGCTAACACTGTGAAAGCCCCTCTCTATTAAAAATACAAAAAATTAGCCAGGCATGGTGGCACGCGCCTGTGGTCCCAGCTACTCGGGAGGCTGAGGCAGAATTGCTTGGATCTGGCAGGCGGAGGTTGCGGTGAGCCAAGATTGCACCACTGCACTCCAGCTCTGGGCGACAGAGTGAGGCTTCATCTCAAAAAAAAAAAAAAAACAAAAACTACTACATGTTATATGTATGTTACTGCAAATAAGTATATGTATGAAACCTGCTGTGGACATGAACTTGATGTCCACAGTTAAAAAACTTACTTGACAGATTTCACTATTTACTAATGTCTATTAAGGTATGGCTGTAAGAAATAGTATTATAAAGAAGCATACATATAATTCAGTGTTTGTTTATTGTGGTTCTATAGATGCCTTAAAAATAGTCTTCCCAGCCAGGCATGGTGGTTCACGCCTGTAATCCCAGCACTTTGGGAGGCTAAGGTGGGTCGATCACTTGAGGTCAGGAGTTCAAGAGCAGCCTGGCCAACACAGTGAAATCTTGTCTCTACCAAAAATACAAAACATTAGCCGGGCATGGTGGCAGGTTCCTGTAATCCCAGCTACCCAGGAGTATGAGGCAGGAGAATTGCTTGAGCCCAGGAGGCGGAGGTTGTAGTGAGCCGAAAACGCACCGCTGCACCCCAGCCTGGGTGACATAGAGAGACTCTTTCTCAAAAAAAAAAAAAAAAAAAAATCTTCCATAAGAGAAATGTTAAATTGAATTCCAGGGCATAACGTGTGTGCAGGTATGTATTTCTGCGACAAATCCATAGTTTTCTGGATCTTAGAGTTCTTTAAATTCTGAAAACCTAGAGACTGGTAAGTCTGTTTATACTGCCCACTCTCTAATGGGGGAGGAGTTCCTTTGGAAAGATTATCAGAAATCGCCAGTCACCAGAACTTCAGCTTCAACTCTCTGACCCTGTGCAAGTTCAGGCCTGATCAGGGATGGCCAGCAGTGGCTCCGGTGCCCTTTGCATTGTAACTAAAGCAGTTGATGATATTTTTATCTCTTTCCAGCATTCATTTCTTTTTCCTGAATATTTAGACTCCCCCTCTAGTTTGTTCTTTCTTTAAAAGTTGTTTATTCTTTAGTAAATAAGTAAGTAGCTACTAAGTGATACAATTAGATGGAGGCAATTGGATTGATTCAGGGAATTGTGTAGTATGGATTTAGTAGCGTGAGAATGTGTAATTCTTGGAGTTTTTTTTTAAGATGCTCTTTGAAAATGTTCTGCTGGTTCTTTTCTGTTCCTGGGGCCTGCATGCATGAAAGTCAGCAATCCACGCTGTAGGGAACACAAATGCTCATCAACTCTTGTCATTTGCTTGTGTTTTCATCTGTTTCATTTTCATTCAGCAAGTAACATTTTTCAAATGCCAGCTCCTGTGCTAGAGGCTAAGGATGCAGAGAGAAGATTTGTCAGTTTGCCTCCATCTTTAGACTTATTTTTCTTTAATCTTTACTCAAGTCTCTGCCTGATTCTGCCTCTTTGCTCCAGTGATTTAAAAATTACTTGTGAGCCTATAGTCCCAGCATTTTCGGAGGTTGAGGCAGGGAGATCACTTGAGGCCAGGAGTTTGAGACCAGCTTGGCAAACACAGGAAAACCCTGTCTCCACTAAAAATACAAAAATTGGCTGGGTATAGTGGTGCACACCTGTGTTCCAGCTACCCAGGAGACATGAGAATCGCTTGAACCCAGGAGGCAGGTGTTGCAGTGAGCCGAGATTGCACCACTTCACTCTAGCCTGGCGACAGAACAAGACTGTCTCAAAAAAATAAATAAGAAACTTTAGAGGCCAAATGTAGTGGCTCACACCTATAATTCCAGTTCTTTAGAGGCAGAGGTGAGAGGAGCACTTGAGGCCAGGAGTTTGAGACCAGTCTGGGCAACATAGCAAGACTGCATCTCTACAAAAAAAATTATTTTAATTAGCCAGGTGTGGAGACACATGTCTGTAGTCCCAGCTGCTTGGGAGGCTGAGGCAGGAGGATCACTTGAACTCAGAAGCTTAAGATTACTGTGAACTGTGATCAGACTTTTACACTCCAGCCTGGGCAAAAGTAAGACCTTGTCTCTAAAAAAGAAATAAAAAGACTTGTGCTCATTTTTCATGTTTTTACATGAAAACTCTGCAAGCCTAGGTTACATCAGTAAAAGGGACAGAGAGGTTGGCTCAATTATTTTAAAAGTAAGCAGGTAAGAGTTTTAGAATCTTCCATCCATCACCTTCCTAGTATGCTTCTTGGCCCTTATTCCAGCAATTAGTTGCTTAAAACAAAGCCCTTTGTGTTGGTAATGGTACCATATAATTTATAGTCTATGCACTGTTGGATAAGGGGATTGGAACACTTTTCCCTTCCCTATCACTGCAATGGGAAGATCATTTAGAAGACTAAGTTTGATTTGAACCTAGGGCCAAATTACCTACTGCAAATCAATCCTCCTCCTCCCACTTCCCCTCACAAAAGCCAGAATTCACTGTGAAAGGTGACAGGTGTATGTTCAACTCATTGTCTGTATGTTGACATATGGTCAGTATGAGGGAACAGTCCCTAATATAGATCTGTCCCGTGGCGTGACCAGCATGTCGTGGATTTCTAACAGATGCAAAGCCGTGAAGGAGCTTGAACCCCAAATACAAATATTTTAAGTGTTTAAATTTCCTTGTTTTTTTCATAAGGACCAGACACATTGATGGCATCTTGCTATAAATTTATGACACGTTGATGAACAAGACCTTGGAAGAACTTGTAAAGGCAAGTCACCAAGGCCATGTATCTTTAGGTGTCCATTGTGGAGAGTGTATCTGTGCCTGTGTAAGAAGCGTCGGGGTGAAAGGGTCATTACCTTTGGTTTAAAATGGTGAGGAGGTCATTATGAGTGTAAGAAAATCTTTGTTCTCTTCAATTAACAATTCTACAAAACGAGAACTGTCTTGGGAAACTGAGCTTTATGAATTCAAAGTATACTTTATCAAATTCTTTATATCTCATGTTTAAAACTATTTGAACAAATAAATGTTGAACATTAGACTTTGCCTGTTCCTTTCAATGGAAAAAATATAAACTCTGATAATAGGGTTTAATATTTTTCCTACTACTCCCCCTTAGACAAGAGTAGGAAAAACTGTTGGTCCCCACAAAGTTTTCATTCATCTCACCACTCTCTTACCCATTTGTGAGCAGAAATATGAAGCTGCACAGGCTCCCCTTTTAATCACAGAGTCTAAGACTAGGGAGTCAGATCACCTGTTAAATTATAGTATGGCACCATGCATGTTTGATTTGTATTTGCAGCCTTCCCACTACTTAAGTTGTAAAAATCACAGGTAACCATGGTCCAGTGGCAAAGTTGTGTATCTCTTTGGGTTCTTTGTTGCAATTAGTAACTCATGTTAACTTAAACAGGAGCGACTTTAGTGGAAGAATATTGGAAATGTATAGAATTATGAGAAAACCAAAGAATTAGGGTTGAAATAGGCAACAAAGCAATTCCGAAGTTCCAGGAACCATGAACTACTTGAAGGTGTTTGTACTAAGTCTCACCAGGCCTTGTACTAATTGCTGTCTGAGCAGGAATATTGTAGTGCCAACCGTTTTTGGTCTTCTGTGCCAGTAGTCACAAGGAACTCCCAGGGTAGGAGCATCCAGCTGGCATAGCTTGGGCCATACAACCACACCTTGATGGAGTGAAAGGTGGACCCCTGATTGCAGTCTCACTGGGCCTTATCTAAGACAGACCATTCTTCAAAGGCAAATTCGGATGGATTTATTGGAGGAAGTTATTTAAGCAGCCAAAAAAATCAAGCAGTCACCCCATGATAGTAGAAAGGATTAAGGACAGATGCAGCCAGTACTAATATTCCTTGGTAATGAGGGTTAGAAAAATGTGCCTATGTGCATTGGCTTTGAGGCAGGTCTCTCTGTCTCTGGCTCTCTCTATTTTCCCCCTCCCCTACCCATCCCTCCCAAGCAGTTACACTTTGTTTTGGGAAATTAGATTTTTTAAAAAGTCCAGTGACTGCTTCAATGTTTACCCTATTTACCCTATGGCACAATTTACCAGTTGTTAAATCTGCTGTATCCATAACTGCCCAGCTGTCCAGAATTTTACATTTTAAGTGTATTTATCAGTAGTGAAACTTTGACCTTTTGGATTCACCTGGTGATTTTAGATGGTTATTAGAGATGATTTGTGTACGTAACACACACAGTTACCCAATTTTGCTTCATGATTAAAGCTGTAACTTGAAGGAAATACTCAGTTATCCTGCCTAGCTTTGTTATTAGAGAAATGAGGATGGAATGTCCTACACTTTATGTACACTTTCCCCATTTTCAAAGGAGGGTGCAGCCTTTCAAAAAGAAATGAATTTTAATATCCTGAACTGTAGTGAGGGCACATATCTTGTTGCTTTCTGTGAACATTTAACAATGGTTATAGCAAACCTCCTAGGTGTAAGGAGAAAGGTTAAATGCAGTTTTATGAAATTAATTTAAAATGATGATTTAGTATACTCCTGTTTGAGTCCCTGTAAAGCTCCAAATTTCTGTAGCTCCCACCTTCAACTTCTAAACTGTTAGTGTAACGCTAAGCAAAAAGACTGTGGACATTCTGAGTGCCACTTGGAGGTATGGTGGGAAGTTGACCTACTGTGTTTCTCTTTCAGCATCCAGTGTTGGATGAGCCAATAGCTGAAGCCGTCTGTATTATCGCAGACACGGATAAATGGAGTGTGCAGGTAGCTACAAGTCAGAGGAAAGTGACGGACAGCATGAAACTAGGCCAGGATGTCCTGGTCTCTAGTCAGGTGTCCAGTTTGCTTCAGTCCATCTTACAGCTCTATAAGCTTCACCTCCCTGCTGATTTTGTAAGTACTGGTTCTTACATCACCAAAGAAATACAGTTTTAAAATACTTTTAATGACATTTTGATTATACATCACAAACTCAGTTTATTGGAGGTTAGCATAACTAAAACTAGAACATGCAACATAAAACCAGCAACAGGACAGATTTCAGTAACAATAGCTCTTCCATGAAACAAATAACAAGGAGTAGCACTGGAATTTTTTGGAACAAGATATATGGTGCAGTAAATAAGGAATGGGTGGAGAGATCAAGCATAAAAGGAAATTGTAAATCATTTTTTTACAATTATTAGATTGGTATTATAATAAGGCCAGTTTCCGAAGGGATTGTAGTTCCTTCTGTTAAGTGAACATTTTCACAAAGGTGTTAAGAATAAAATAGAATATTGTTTGGGTGAACATTTCAAATTTTGAAGTACTATATACATGTAATATTATATCAATTGTTGTCTTTTTTTTTTTTTTTTTTTTGAGACAGGGTCTCACTCTGTCACCCAGGTTGCAGTAATGCAATGGGGTGATCTCCACTCACTGCAACCTCCGCCTCCTGTGCTCAAGCAATCCTCCCATCACCCTCCTGAGTAGCTGGGACTACAGGCGTGTGCCACCACACCAGCTAATTTTTGTATTTTTTGTAGAGACGGGTTTTGCCGTGTTGCTCAGGCTGGTCTCAAATTCTGGGCTCAAGCAATCCACCCACCTCTGCCTCCCAAAGTGCTGGGATTATAGGTGTGAGCCACCGCACCTGGCCTAATTGTTTCTTTCCAAATGGAATTTTAAAATCGCTTTCGTACAGTGCTTTAAATACAAACAACAAACAGAGCCTATAAACTCTTCGAAAAAAGTGTCAGTAGCTCCCCGCTAGCCACTGGAATTGACATCCACAACAAAATCTTTTCTGAATGTGTATGTGCCGAGAAATTGAAAGAAAGAGAAAATACATTTAGAGAGGGAGGGGGAAAGGTTTCAAAAGAAGAAAAGCTTTTCTAGTGATGATGAACACTTAGAGAGAGAGAGAGAGAGAGAAGCTTATGGCATATGGCAGATAGCTGGTTAAAGCGGGATGGGCTGACCTCAGAGACAGGTGTGTGAGGAAGGAGTCTGCTTTCTTTGCTCTTCCCTCCTATCTGCACAGCGCTGTTCTCTGCAGCACAGCCCAAAACCAGAATATCTGTTGTCTGCCTCCTGGCCTCCAAAAATGATGCAAACCTGTTTACCCAACAAAGCAGGAAGCTTGGAACATTAATTACCGACGCTCACTGCTAATGCAATGGTCATTGGCCTGGGTTTTTATGACTGAACCTATACTTGTACCCATTCCTCAAAGAGAGTCAAGACTTTTATGGCTTTGAAGAAGGTGCTCTGAATACCGTCTGGTTGTTATCAAAGTCCTGACGGTGTGGCAAGGCAGGAAGACCACACTGCGTAGCTGGGTCCTGGTCTAGGCTTTGCCATTGGTTAGTTGTGTAACAATGGACAATCCTGAGACTCTCCGAACCTCAGCTTTCTTATTTGTAAAATGAAGATAGTACCTGTTCAACAAGGGTGCTGTGAGAATCTTCTGAAAATTAGGAATACAATAACTGCTTTTTACTGCCAAAGCACCATGCCAATATAAGATACTTTAAAAGCCGTATATGTTAGCTTTAGAGTCCAATAGCCTGGAGTTAAATACAAGTTCTGCTATTTCCTAACCACGTAACCTTTCAAAGCCTCAGTTTCCTTATCTGCAAAGCTAGGGAAATAACAGAACCCATCTCATATGGTTAAGAAATTATATTAGAGAATTAATGTAGAGCATTTAGAAAGGTGTTAGATGTTATAAGCATTCAGTAAACAGCTACTGTTAGTATGAGAGTTAATAAAAATTAGTTTTATGAAACAATATTAATGGTTGCAAAGACTGACAACACCTTTTTTTCCCACACTCTATCTTTATTTTCCAAACTCTGTATTTTAAGCTGAAGCATACTCTTGCAAGACATCTGTCCTGGGGCAATATGAGAAGCATTTATGGATTATGATGATCTTATTTTTCATTCTACAGTTGTAGGCAGTTTTTCCTTCTAGAAGCAGTTGAGTTATGCTCATGTAGAGGCTAATGTTTCCTTTTCTGTAAGGGAAGGAATGTATATTAGACTTCATAGTTTCTTAAGTATTTGCCAAACTTTTATATTTCATTCTATAATACATAGGTCTTATCATAGTTGATATCTTGGTTATCAAAGCAGTAAACTGTTATAGTTAATTCTTTTTACTTCATTTGGACAGAAGTATGTTCAAGCGCTTACTAGTAAGAAAACCTTATTAAACCTAACAAAACCAAGATTACAGAAAATTTTATCTTTAGTTTAAAATTTTTCTTAAAAAAATCACTTGAATGAAACCTGTGATTAAATGGCTTTTAGAATCTTCAATACAAAAAGAGAAAGTAGCTATTTGAAATTTCAGAAATTAAAAACTGCAGAAATCCATCTCAGGAATACAATCCCAGAAAGAGGAGTTAAAAAGCCCCTAGCACAGTCTTATTTAATAATCAAGTATTTTTTAAAATGGGTTTTTTTTGAGACAGAGTCTCATTTTGTTACCCAAGCCATAGTGCAGTAGTATGATCTTGGCTCACTGCAGCCTGGACCTCCTGGGCTCAAGCAATTCTGCTACCTCAGCCTCCCGAGTAGCTAGGACTACAGGTATGTGCCACTATGCCCAGGTAATTTTTTAATTTTTGTAGAGACAGGGTCTCACTATGTTGCCTAGGCTGGTTGCAAGCTCCTGGGCTCAAGTGATCCGCCTACCTCAACCTCCCAAAGTGCTGGGATTACATGCATGGGCCACTGTGCCTGGCTAAAAATTGTCTAAATGCTTGGATTTCATGTCTCATATATATTCATATAGACCAGCGTTCTTATTTTCACATTGCATCATACAGTTTTCATACAGACTGTAAACACTGTAATTACGTTTTCAAAAGAGAAAGGATTCAATGTAATATGAATTGTTTTTAATATTTTGTAACTCTTATCAAAATTTTTCTGTTTGACTCCATAAGGAACTGAAAGCTAATTAGAGATCCTTTCACCACTTTGTTTACTTGGAGGAGCATTTCTATGAGAATTGGTGAAGTCCCCTCTTGCTTTGTAACTCTTAGTCACTTAGCAGTTGTGTTTCATGCACCTGACACAATGCATTTAAGATTTTAAACCAATGATAAACTGAAAACATTGCATCTCTCATAGATATTTTTCCATGCCACTGATAGCCCAGATGGTCAAGATCAACATTTTCAAATGCATCTGTTAATCTTTTTACCTTGAAAATAACAGGCCTAATGGTCTAGACGAAAATTATGTATGATGGAATTACCCTTGCCAAAGCCATCAGGTGTCTTACTGAAGCTGTCTGGGTAGCTCTGCCTGCCAAATGCAAAAGCATTTGCCTCTGGTGAAAGACACAGATGGTTGCTAGTCCCTGAAAAATGCAGCAGAACACCATTCCGAGGGTAAAGATGTCCTGAAAATAATTGCCTTTTCTTTATTGTTACTAAAGACCTAGTTAAAATACATTCTTGAAGCAAAAAAAAAAAAAAAAAAAAGTTGCGGGGCAGGTTCAAAATGACCTGTTCCAGTCAGTCTCCTGTGGAAATGCACTGGGCCAGAATAATCTGAGATACTGGGGGAAAAAACAACAAAAGAGATACTGTTTACTAAATTATTTATAAGAACAAAAATGCAAATTGCTATGTGGGTAAGTGTAAATTCACATTCTCAAGATTGTTTAGCTATAAAAATTATATCCATAAAGAGTTCTTAATAATGTGGGAAAGGATTATTATAAAGTTTTTAAAGGCAAGGTATATACTTTTGGAATGATTGATTTCAACTATAAAAAAATACTTGCTTAAAAAGACCAGAATAATACATATGTAAATCTTAATAGTTAGCAAAAGTAAGCTTTGTTTTACAAGAACCTGTTCTTATACCCGGTAGCGGTAGGGTTTGAGTTGGCTTGTCATTTTTTTAAGTGTATTTGAAACAGATGAGATTAAAGCTGTGTAGTTAGAAATGAAGTAAGAAAATTCTTAAAATATTGGCAGATATTTGACTTCTGTTCCTCACTGTGAATGTCCTTGGCTTTGCAGTGCATCATGCATCTTGAAGACAGACTGCAGGAGATGTACCTTAAAAGCAAAATGCTGTCTGAATATCTCCGGGGGACACACACGAGTCCATGTGAAAGAATTAGGTGTCGTACTGGGGTGAGTTCTGTGAAGTGCTGCTGTGTCTCCCTTTCATGGGCATCCCTAGCATTGCACCCACTGATGTGTTTAGCCTGTGCCACCCTAAACTCAGGCCCTGGTCACCCATCAAAGTATGTGGAGTCCATCAGATACGTGCCTCTGCAGCTCCCCAGTGAACAGCATGTTCCTTGTATCTGATTGATACTGGGTTTCATACCCACAATCACAGGAGTTTAGGCTGGTGGTGCTGTGTTACTCCTCTCCGTGGATTACCTTATGCTTGGAAAAATTTAATCCCACACTGCCTGTTTCTAGTAACTGAGTAAGATGCTGAAGTCACAAGCTGTGGGACATGCAGCAGCTTGTGTTTACATTTCACTTCCTGGAGGAGGAGCAGGTCGGCGCATTCCACCTGGTGGCAGAAAGGCCCTTCTGGGCTTGAGCCTGCCTGAGTGTCTGTAGGGTGAGAGTGCTTTCCTTCCTTTACTATAAGCCCGCCGAAGAGGAGACGCGTATGATACTAAAATTGCCTATCATCCTCCAGAGGGTATTTGCCATAACTTCTCTAGAGGAAGAAATTCTGACCTTTGTTTTACTGTCTGCTTGATCTTCAAAAGAGAACAAAGACATTGTCCATTTGGGGAACTGCACCCCACTCATCCATGATGACGATTCCCCGAACTCAGGACAAGAAAATATTGTTTATATCGTCGACGTTTAAATTCTCTAAGCCTGCTAAGAGACCTGGACCTTCGTATTTTCCTCAGATTTTTCATCTTTTACACCCAGAATGTGACGCCTCTATTGTTTGGCTCTTGGCATTTCCTGTTACAGATTTTTCTTACGTACTTTATTTACTAAGTATTTCCCCCTTATGAGGTGTTTGCTTTTGCAGTTAACTTGCAGCCTGTCTCTTTGTGGTTTCTTTGCTTTTGTTTCTCTCTCTAGCAGCCTCATACTTCACTCCTGCCTTACTAGACTCTTCACTGCCGATGTGTACCTTACAGTTGGAGGACTTTCCCCCAGTCCTCGACCCTCACAGGTGTGCATCAACACCTGTTATCATAAGCTTTGATTCCCCTTTGCACTCGTCTCTAGGTCCTCTTAGTGCATTATTAGCGGACCCATGTTCATCCTTTCCTTATCCCCTTCCGCCCAGTCAGGGCCAGTAGGACTAAAAGCACTAGAGAACTCCTGTCCACTCTGAAATCAGATCTGTAGGTAGCATTACTGGAGAAGGACTAGAAAACCCCATGAAGTGATGCCAGATACTGTTTTTTTATTTTGAGAAATCCAAGGGAAAGAATTAGGACATATTCCACAGACTGAAACAGTTGAATTTTTTTATGACATCTGACATCATTTAGCCAGTGGCCACACTGTATGCACCTCTGCTGGAAGAGAGGCGGCCAGTGCTGTGTCCATTCGAAACCGTGATGTCACCTTACTCTCAGAATCTTGTGAGGATCTCAGTTGTATAACCTTTGAACACATGCCCAAGGTTTAAGAAACTGCTACCATCACCATTTTTCTAAGAGCAATTTGACCTTAGGTGAAAAATCAGTATGTGTTTAGGAGTGTTGACTGGAAGAATGAGTTCATAATGGAGAAAACCTTCAAGTACGATACAATGAAGTTATACAGGGAATACAGGAAAGTAAGAAAGTCTGGTGGCCCCTGCCATGGGAAAAGAGCTTCATGTCTCACACAGGCACAACACACGTCCTGTATTTCTCTCCCTTTGCTTCCCTGGTCAGTGTCCACTGGAATATTTTATGAAAAGAATAAGTTTTTTATCCTTCCATCTGTTTTGCTTTTTCATTAGTTTTAAATGATAATCTATCAAACTTGGTACCTAGAAATAACACTTTCTCATAAAACCGTGCCATTTTAAAGTAATATTCTTTTCTTTTCTCAACATTCAGGATTGAATCCAACGACCTGCCTCTGTTGACTGCTATTGCCAGTACTCATTCTCCTTATGTGGCTCAAATACTCTTATAAGCTAAAGCTCAGGATAGTTCTTCCTTGGAAGAAAGAAATCAAATTCTCAACGGAAGGAGAAAGGAATAAGCTCTCTGCGATGTCAAAAGCATGAGAAGAGCAAACAGAAACAGTCATTCCACCTTTTTGTTTTGTGTTTTTGCTGTCAAGCTGATGCTTCATTGAAGACTTAGGTTTACTTGACATAATGGCATTTGTGATTGTCAAGAACACTGTAGGCCATTTGTTGCCCATGAATCAACAAAGAGACCTTTTTGGTAGGAGGAAACATAAGCACTACACTAAACACTAAGCTATTGGGACAGATTGCCTTGTGCTGTTTGGGCAGAATAAGGACAAGTGACTTGAGCAGGGAGGTCAACAGTGTACGTAACATTCCAGTAGGAAACTGCTTCCAGGTTTGAGCATGAGCTCCCCAAACTGGAGAAAAGCTGTTTTGCTATTCTTAGACGACAGTCAGAAACGCAGACTTTGGAGTCCACGTCAGAGTTTGCTTTTTACACAAGGTGAAGTGAAGAAAGCCACACTGTGCCATCTTCAGCTCCAGTGGCGGTAGCAGTGACTATTTGACATAAAACACGTAAAAGAATTGCCTGTTGGGGAAGAGTGCTTTAGGGACCCACTGTTTTCATTTCTTCTTGGAGTTTACCTTGTTTCAGATGTAGCCACAGGTAGGTCAGAGACGGATTGTTGGTGCAATAAACCCAAGAATCAATGTAGCCTCTTAATCCCATCAAGACGTAGTTTGCAGCAGCAGAGTGTACAGTCTGAAACCATGTGTTTTATCCTTATATTTTAGAGCTTTCAGCAGCCTTTTTAAGAGAGGCCATTTACCAAAGTTATTTCTATAAGCTCAAGAGTGTTTCTGTTGGTAAGGTCTTCCAGCTGAAGCCACTTTTTTTCTTATAGTTAATACAAGTAACTATTTATACATTAAAAGGCACAGCTGTCCTGGTGGGGAAATGAAACCTGCAACAGTTCAGGATGACTAATGAAAGCAATTAGCTTGAACATCTAGAAAAAATCCATATATGATCTCAATTTTTACATTATCATTTCTGTGCCTTCTAATTCCTACATCCTTTTCAAAATATTTTTCCAAAAATTAACTTACCCATTGTATAAAACCTACCAAAATGAATTATTTCCCAAAGTTCATGCAAAAAAAAAAATCTGTTAATATAGAAGAAATTTTAGTTTACTGACCATGAAACAGACTATGTACCAATATCCAGGGTAAAGTAAAAGACTTTTAAAAATCGGTCATTAAAAGGAGCTAATGTAGCAAAGCTAAACATCATTAGCACTTTGCAGTCCTTCAGCAGGCTCCGATTCCCTTCCATTGTTTTATGAATTCCAGTTCTTTTCATGTATCTTTGTACCTAAGAATATGAAGTAACTTCCCTATTAGGGACTAGAATGACTTCAATTTCTTTATTTGATAAAAATCAGAATTGCTACCTTTCCCCCTATTTTTAATGATGCAAAATGTAGATAACTGTATTAAGGTTTGTAAGATCTTTAATTTTCATGTCATTCATTGAAAATGAAAATATTCATTCTTTTTAATGTTTTCCTATTTCCTTTTGCCTAACATTTGACTTTGGTGTTCTATAGTTCCGTGACATCATTGTTTGCTGTTGTGTTACAGAGAGAGAAGGAACCTCACCTGTGGCTCAGCTCACCCCACATCCATTTCTCATTATGTGTTCACTGTCAGAGCTGATGTTACAGCTTTTACAGTTTAAAGCATTCCCCTTGTCTCTAGTTCCTTTTTTTCTTGTTTACATGTTTTGGGCACTTTCCCTCATTCACCACCTTCCAGGTTTTCATAGAAAATAACTTGTTACAAAATCAGTTCAATTCTAATGTGGACATAGTGGCATATTGATAATTAGACCCATATAGGGGACACTGAGCTTTAAATGGTTCTAAACTCTATACATTAAAAAAAATTCAGCCCAGATCCCTCAAAGCCTGAGAAAATTTAATTTGCCTCTTAATGTTCCAAAACTCACTCTTGGAAAAATGCCTGTTGGAAAACAGGTGGGTCACGTGTGGGGGCTGTCTCCCGAGACACTCAGGATTCCAGTCAGAACCTACTCCTCATATCTGTTGCCTACAAAAATAGACCAAGAATGTTGCTGCTCTTTTATAATCCTTTAAATATTTAACATTCAAGTTTCTTTGTCTTAAATTCAACCTCTTCCTAAAAGCGAAAAAGAAAAACAGCTCATGGACTTGTGTTGAGATCCACCCGCTCACACATCGTGCACCACCCAGTGGCTTCATTCTGGCTTAGCCACAGAGGCAAGAAAGGGATCCCACCCACTCCCATGCCCACCTCAAGAAAAAAATAAAATGTTTTCTAAAAAAGAAAAGAAATCTACCTCAGTTGCCAGGATTCCACCTTTAGGGTTTCTTCAACTTATTAAGTCTTACCTGTTGAGTGTAACTTTGTAGCAGCTTGCTTTTCTAAGCAAGCTAGTGAGGCATGACAGAGCGGAAGTCTGTAACTGTCCCTGTGATGGACCTCTTTCTAGCATGTTGCAGTTTTATTTTTAATAAATTGATAAGTGAAATGAATGTAAAGGTAATTGTGTACGTTTTTAGACTATGACAATGAAAAATTAAGATGTAGCTTCCATACTTGTGCATAATTCCAAAGTATTTTATTTTTTATCAGTGTTAAATAGCTTTTTGTACAGGCTTCAATCCATTTTTCTGAAGTGTGCTGTTTTTTAATGAAAGTAACTATAATCTTTTCACATCCCATGGAACTGCCGTTACACATTGCAACTTTTTAAACTTAACCATATTTTTCAAAATTAACTTTTTTGGAGGGAGAAAAAAATCCCCGGCTAGCTAAATGATACTAAACTGTTGTTTGGGCTCTTGTAATTAGGTCCTGAGATTTTATAAAAATTTAGTCTGTAGCTTTTTAGGTTCTTCACTAGAGTTGGTTGTATATAAAAATAAAGAATATAAAGTGACCCCAAAATTCTTTTAAATGTCTGGATTTTTCCACCACTATGTACTTTTGAGAGTATTTTGTTCATGCATACTTTCACTGTTAAATTGAAAATGTCTTTAGCTTCTCTTGGTAAATGTGAACAATTTGTTTTTTATTGTGCTTGGGGGGAGAGGGTATTTTAATATAATTTTTGCCTAAATCAAGCAGTCCCCCTCTGAATGTTAATTTTTAAATGTCAAAACATGATGAACCATATATCTTGAAAGCGAGATTGCAGTATGCTTAAACTTAAGTGGTATTTCAAAAAAGAGAAAATTCTGGAATTTGTTATTGAAGCTCCATAAGAGAAATTGATAGGACTTTGTTTTTGATCAGTTTGAATAGATACCAATGTCATTGTGTGGGAATTTTTTTTAAACTTGTTTGTGTATTATTTTGATCCATTTTTCTGTGGCATTTGGTGCAATAAACCTTTTGAATTTATCTTGAACATTTTCCTGGTGCTACATGTGATTTGCTTGTTGCATTTAATCAAATATTGAGGTTTCATTTCTAATAATTGATGCTGAAAACAAGCCAATTATATATGTTAGTGGTTTTCAACCAAGATGTTTCGGAAATGTGGGGACATTTTTGGTTAGCATGCTGACAGGTTAGGATTACTGGCACAGAGAAGGTGGGAGCTCAGATGACAGGCAAAATGTCCTGCACCACGAGAGACAGCTCCACGGGACGAGGAACTGTCCCACCTCCTGTGTAACCCTTCAATGTCCTGCTGGACATTTATGTGGCTAAGAACGCCCATTTATAATGATCTGATAATTCTGCTGTATATAACACAATGTATTTTTTACATGATTTTAGTATATAATGCATTCTTCAGGAATGCAGCTGTTGTATAAATTGAGGGAAGATTTTTACTTTGTAAGGTTTAGAATTTTAACAAGAACTGGTCACTTGGTCTTTACCAAGAATTGACATACTTTTGGAAAACGATGTTGCCAACAGCTATGGTACCCATGGAACTGAGTCGCCAATACAGCACGTCTCTATCGGTCTTCATTCGTAGCTACTGCATTCATGAGGACTCTATATATGGATGCTTACTTCATCTGCCTACTTCATTACATTTTCTAATCTAGTGCCCCAACAGTTACGGATTGAAGTAGTATTATAAATTACTTTTACATTTATTTTAAATTACAATAGGGTACTGTATTGGTTTGATATAAATTGAGTATATTTGTAAATTTTAGGGTAATAAAGGGGGCATTATAAAATATTTGGTCTCAGGAAAAAATATGCCATTGAGTGCAACTGTTCGTACCGACATAATGCCATACTGAGTTACGTTAAAAACCATGGGGGAAATTACAGTAGATATTTCAAAATCCTTTTCCTGATAAATGAAAATCTCAAGTGTTTTTCCCAGAAGCCTTTTTTTTTTTTCCTTTTCCTGCATGCTCAGCTCTCCAAGGTTGGCTTCCCCACTGTGCATTCGGGTGAAACAGCTTTACAATCATGCCATCGATAAAAGGATTTAAACACACGTGCACACCACAGTGCTTTTTGGTTCCCTAGAACCTGGACCGTTCTGTCAGGTGTTTTTTTTTTTTTGTATGTTACCCTGATTTAATCCTCACAATGGATGAGAGGGGTACCATGACGGTTAATTTTTTTTTTTTTTAAGAGACAGGGTCTTACTTTGTCACCGAGGCTGGAGGGCAGTGGCATGATCACAGCTCACAGTAACCTCAAACTTCTGGCCTCAAGTGATACTCCTGACTCAGCCTCCCAAGTACTTGGGACTACAGGCATGCACCAACACACCCACTAATTTAAAAAAAATTTTTTTTTGTAGAGACAGGGTCTCACTCTGTTGCCCAGGCTGGTCTTGAACTCTGGGACTTACAGGATCTTCCTGCCTCAGCTTCCCAAAGCATTGGGATTATAGGCATGAGCCACCAGGCCTAGCCTGTGATGGTTAATTTTATATGTTAACTTGGCTAGGCTATAGTACTCTTGATTATTTGGTCAAACACCAGTCTGGATGATGCCGTGGAGGTATTTCTTATGTGAGTTAATATTTAAGTCAGTAGACTTTGAATAAAAGTGATTATCCTCCATAATGTGGTAGGCCTCATTCAATCTGTTGAAGGTTTTAAGAGAAAGACTGATGTTCCCCCAGGAAGAGAGAATTCTGCCTGCAAACTGCCTTCAGGCTCCAGCTGCAACCTCAGTTCCTCCCAGGGTCTCTGCCCTGTTGGCCCACCCTGCTGCATTTGGATTTGCCAACTTCCAAAATCACTGAAGCCAAAATAAAACATCTCTAAACTTATTTTAAGCCTAAACACCTCTCCCAGCTCTTGAGTGCCTGTGCGTGCGACACACACACACACACACACACACACACACACACACACCCATTGGTTCTGTTTCTCTGGAGAACCCTGACTGATACAGGTACTTAGGAGATCAGCCCAATGATATGGCATGATAACACGCAATGGAGTTGAAAGGATCAAAAAGTGATCATTCCAAGTTACAGGAAGTAGACTTTTCAAGCAAATACCTTTAACATAATAAACACTACCAACTTGAGGGTTATCCCATAAAGGTTGACATAGATGTCACATAGTCTCTGAATATGTGTTACAAAGAACTGAAAAACAGAAGCAACCCTCTGAGAAGGAAGAAGGTAACATTTTGTTAAAAGTGGAGGAAGAGTTGGGCACGGTGGCTCATGCCTGTAATCCCAGCACTTTGGGAGGCTGAGGCAGGTGGATCACCTGAGGTCAGGAGTTCAAGACCAGCCTGGCCAACATGGTGAAACCCCATCTCTACTACAAATACAAAAATTAGCTGGGTGTGGTTGCAGGCACCTGTAATCCCACCTACTCTGGAGGCTGAGGCAGGAGAATCATTTGAACCCGGGAGGCGGAGATTGCAGTGAACTATAATCACGCCATTGCACTCCAGCCTGGGTGACAGGACGAGACTCCGACTCAAAAAAGAAAAAAGTGGGAGGGGGCGGGGAGGGAAAGAGTTCCCTTCCTATAAAGAATCATCCCTACAGTTACATATTAATTCCTGTAAGTTATGCCTCTCCCTCTTTTTTCTTGAGGATCTCAAACCATCAGTTATCCCCTTCCCTCACCTTTAGGTTCTCAATTTACTTTTTTCGACTCAAAATATATATTTTTAAAAAATCCCCTTATATTAAGCCCTTCCTTCTCCTTTGCTCCCTCTTTGTCTTTCCTTTGTCGAGAGCTAAATATTTTCTAGAGAGCTTTACTTGCCTTTCACTTATTTGCTTCCTATTCATTCTCTACGCACTGCCACCTGGCTCCCCCCTCCCCACCACCTCACAGAGATCTGAGGGTTCAGCCTGTATGTCCTTCCTTCCCACAATAACAAGTTTTTTTTTCCCCCACGTCTAGTCAGCAGTGAGAGCTGTCAAAACAACCTTCCTTATGCCTCAATTGCATTACCTTTGCACCTTTCTTTCGGCTGTACGACAATCCTTCCTCTTTCTCAATTGAGTTTGAAATGCCTTCCAAACAAGACTTTTCATAATCAAGCAGCTCTAATCAGTCCTCCCAGCTGATGCCTCCATCTTTCTAAAATGAAAATTTAATCCTGTCACTTCTTTATTTAAAGGTCAGCCTAGGCTGAGAGCAGTGGCTCACGCCTGTAATCCCTACACTTTGGGAGGCCAACGCGGGTGGATCACTTAAGATCAGAGTTTGAGACCAGCCTGGCCGACATGGTGAAACCTTGTCTCTACTAAAAATATAAACATTAGCTGGGCGTGGTGGTGCGCGCCTATAATCCCAGCTACTCGGGAGGCTGAGGCAGGAGAATCACTTGAACCCAGGAGGCGGAGGCAGCAGTGAGCCAAGATTGCACCACGGCACTCCAGACTGGGCAACAGAGTGAGACTCCATCTCAAATAAATAAATAAAAGTCAGCCCAGCCCTGTGCAAATGACCCAGCTGATTCATCTTCTCCAGCCTCATCACCAGATACTCCTGTGTTCTATCTTCAGCCACACTGAACCACATATACTTCCCCAGAGGTGCTAGGTTATTGTTGTATTTGCCCTGTTGAGTGTATTCTTCCTGAGAACAGACTTTCCTTTGCCTCATCAAATCCCCTCTGTTCCCTCTTCCCTTTGCCTCATCAAGTTCCCCCTGTTCCTAGCACAAAATTCAATTCATTGTCAGTCCTCGAGCACATTGCTCCTCAAGGTCCCCACACCAGCAACAACTAACTGCACTTCCTGGGAGCTTGACAGAAATGCAAAATCTCAAACCCCATTTCAGACCTGCTGAATCATAATCTGCGTCTTAACATGATCCCCAGGTGATGCGTATGACCTTTAAAATTTAAGAATACTGCTCTCAAACTCGAGTGGATGAGGAAAAGAATGTATCAATCACTGAGACTGATGTCCATGTATTGGAATGAAGGGAGACAATGAGAATATTTGCCAGCAAAGAAATGAATTACGTTAAAAGTGTCACATGCACATAAATTTTACAACACTTAGGTAGCTATTATATGAAGGAAAAAAACTACCAGAAATCCAGAAGGGAAAAATAATGAATGGACTAGAAGATACAGCTTAAGAGACATTTTGTGATTTAAAAAGAGAGATTTGGGACATTATAGAAAAAGCAGTTTAGAGACAATGAATTTCCAAAAGCATTTATAAGAACATTTTTGGGTGAATGTAAACAAGAATGATACATACTATGTTAAATCCCCTAAATTGTAGTTTTTAGAAACATTGTAATTAAGCTCTCTAAACTTAAGTTTATACATGGAAAACCAAACTCAAAAGCATCAAAATAAATTATCTCCCTTTTCAACCATCTATTTTGATAACAAAGCTTGTGATACTGTCTACGGGTCTAAGCTTTTAAAATTTCCCCCAAGTCGCCTAGGAACATAGACAAATTTCTACTTTTTAGAGGCTTTCAGTGCATGGCTCTGATTCTTGCAGCATAAGAATGGAAAATGTGTTGGCATCTCAAGTAAGAAAGTAATGATAGCCACTCATGGGCGGCTATGTGTGAGGCATTGCGTTGGAGGCTTTTCACATGTGGTATTCATTATTTGCTCTTGAATATATAAGAGCACTTGTTCCCATTTATTTTCCCTGAAGAGGATTCATGTAAAAGAGGGATTGAGTATTTATTGAAGCATCCACACAAACTCTGCAGGATAGTCCAAAAAATGAACGTGTGTGACAAGTATCTAATGTATCTCTAGAAATTTAGAAGAAAGGCTCATTGATAAAAAGAAATTATTTTGAATGATTCAGTATGTTGTTCATTTCTGGAATGGAAGGGAGTATGACCAAGTGCTCAACTTACTCTCATGAATAATGGGTTAAAGCAGCCTCAGGCGCCTTTTGATGTGATGCACTGAGCATAAAGCTACATCACTTATCTGGGATTCCTCACAAAAACACACAACCTGAACCCACTCCTGAGGAAACATCAGACAAGCCTATTTACATTCCTCAAAAATGGCCATGTCATAAGAGACCAGACTGAGGAACTCTTCCAAATTGAAGGAGACTAAAGAGATGTGATAACTAAATGTAATACATGGTCCTAGATTGAATCCTGGATCAGGATATAACAAAGGTTGTCGGTTAATACCTTGTTGCTGTTATTATTTAAGACAGACCCTCTGTCATGCAGGCTGGAGTGCAGTGATGCAATCATAGCTCACTGCAGACTTCAAGATTTGTGCTCAAGCAAACCTCCCACCTCAGCCTCCTGAGTAGCTGGGATTACAGACATGTACCACCACACCTGCCTAATTTTTTATATTTTTCGTAGAGACAGGGTCTCACTATGTTGCCCAGGTTGCTCTCAAACTCCTGGGCTCAAGTGATCCTTCCACTTTAGCCTCCCAAAGTGCTGGGATTATAGGTGCAAACCACCACCATCTGCTATTTAAGAAAATATGACTGTGAACTTTAGATTAAACAATAATACACTGCATCAATGTTAAATTTCCTGAATCTTATACATTGTACTGTGGTTATGTGGGAGAGCATCCTTGTTCTTAGGAAATACACGCTGAAATATTTAGTAGTGAACTGTCCAGCCTGTAGACCATTTAATCCACAGGGTCTGTGCCTACAGTCCTAGCTACTCGGGAGGCTGAGGTGGGAGGATGGTTTGAGCCCAGGAGTTCAAGGCTGTGGTGCACTGTGGTTGTGCTCATTGAATAGCCACTGCACTCCAGCCTGGGCAACATAGTGAGACCACCATATCTTTAAAAAAAAAGACAAGAGAAGGTGGGGGGGCATCATGGCTGCAACTTGACCTCAAATGGTGCAAGAGAGAGAGAGAGCAAGAGAGCAAACATTAAAGCGAATAAAATTAACAACAGATGGGGCTGGGGAAAGAGTATATCAAGAGTTCTTTGTGCTGTTGTTACAACTTGCTCTGCAAATTTGAAATCAAAATAAGAAGTCTTCTAACAGACTTCCTTAATGCAAAAAATATCTCAGCTGGATTTGGTGAATGATAGAGGCATTTGGGATAATTTAATCCATAATAGCTCTAATCTGACACAAAATTAGTTCAGTGACGAAAAGTAACTAATCCAAGCCCTCCTCCACACACTGCAATAAATCATTTCATTTGGACCTATCCCAAAATTCAGACTCCATAGAAATGTTATTTGTTGAACTGTTCCCTTTTTCAATATGAACTATTCCTAAGGTCAGCATCTACTGAGGCGGACAGCTAAGTCTCCCTCCTGCACAGAATGTCTCAAGTAGACATAATTCCTTGCTAATGAATCAGATCTCTGGCAACAGAGGGTGAGTAATATTCTAGTGAGTTGGCAAGATTCTCCAAAAGAGCAAGAAGTCTTTCTATGTGTAGGGAACAGGAGTCTCTGAATGGGCCTGAGTGATTCTATTCCTTTTTCTATCATGGAAATTTGCTGTCAAACTCTATTGAGAAAACTGGACGCCTGCAAAGTTCATTGTGCTGTGGGATTAGGCAGGAAGCTATTATTGGCGAATGGTTTGTACACAGACCTCAGGAAATAGTTGTTGAATATATACTTCCCCATTCTTTACTTAATTCTCCTCCTAACTCTGTAAAATATTCAGAACAGATACCAAAATCCCCATTTTACTTATAAAAACCCATGCAGGGAATTAGGCAGCTTGCCCATGATTCCGTAAGTAGTTCAGGGGAAATCCCAGCATTCGAGCGGGTGTAAGTTTGCTCTGCGAACCAGTCTGTGAGGGTTTTGAGGGGAATTACAGATTCACTGCCATTTCACAAACAGTGCTTTCCCGGTTCTTGGAAATCACAGGGATGGCTGTTAATTCGAGGTCAGACCTAGTGATAAGAAATTCTGAGCACGCAACCTCTTGTTTTAACTATAAAAGGGGAATGATGCCCACTTACCCACTGAATAAACATCACTGTGGCAATCCAATATGGATTACAAAATGCTTTGATGGGTTAAAAGAAGCTATCAAACTTAGTATTACTATGAAAAACCCCTCCCTAATTTATACGTTAAAGTAGCCTGACTTTTTCTATGATGATTTAGAAAAGCAAAAAATCGTACCTTTTCCTTTTTCGGTAGCTTCGGCAGCTTAGATGGCTCGGAAGCTCTTGGCATTGGTGACTTAGTCTGCCTAACAAGAGTAGCCCATTTGGAATTTCTCCGATCAGTGTCCTCGAAATCACTCATATGCCAGGCAAAAGAGGCACGACTGTGTTTTCCTTGCATATCCAGGACATGAGGTTTTGGTTGCCTGGAACAGGAACACATTGATTGGTTCTCAAATGGTAAAGACCTAGAAACAAGGCCACCAGTTTTCAGATAGTTGAGATTTGTCTGTTTTTCTAGTAATTTAAGGTGATTCTAGCCATGTGGCTTAGGAAAGTTGAAGACGTGACCCATTCCGAGAAGTTTCTGGACTCTGGCCACTCTACATCAGTGGACTGCTAGAGATCCAAAAACTACCCCCCAGAGGGACACTTATCTAGGAAGCTTGTTGATGAATGCACTACTGTACCATTATGGCCCTATGTCCCTTCACAGCCTAGCATGGAAGATGCTATGAAGTTGAAGGGATATGCTAAGGCTGAGACATCATTAGACCCATGTGGTCTCCTGAAGGACATGGCCTGCCCATTTCGAGGTCTCATGGACATTCAGGAAAACACCAGCTTTTCTAGTCCAAGCTCTGGTTTTGGACTGCATTTTAGAGGAAAGACCTAGGCTTCTTCCTCTTGCCCTGGTGAGATCCTTGGCTAAGTTCTAACAACCCTAAATTAGAACATTATCTCAGCCCTGCCTTTCCATTATAAAAGGCTGGCTCTAGGGAACAGACAGAAACAGGATTGTAAGGGTAGGGGTTTGCCAGCTCATTTGGAAAGCGATGTTGCTTAGAGAGCCTCTTGAGACTTCTTATTCACCACCTCTCAACCTGGGCTGCAAGAGCCCTTTGGGGACTGCAAAGTCTCTTTCTAGAATCTGAGTCTGAGTTTCCAAGGTCTTGGACCGTGATTTGTGGGAGATTTGCATCGCTCTTCACTCATTCAAGAATCTACAAGCATTTTCTATACGGCTGGCACAGTACAAGGCACCGTGAGGACCAGCAGGAATAAGACAAAGTCCCTGTTGTCATAGAGTTTATATATCTGTGGGGGGAGACAAACAACACACAGATATGTGAAATATTGGGGAAGTTCTAGGTAGAAAAATAAAGGCAGATGAGTTGTAGAAAATTTTGGGCATGCTGTTTTCGTGAGGTAAGACAGGAGAGGAAGAGGTAATGTGTGAGCAGATAGCTCAGTGAAGAGTGTAAGCAATTCTCACAGCATACAGCGGTCAGGCAGTTCCTTCCTGCTCCTGAGAATCACAGAATCCCTGTGCTGGGAGGGAAGTGACCATGGGTGTCTCCAGCAGACCTTCCCCTGACATCCCATCATCCTAGAGGAAAATCCAAACTCCTCAGCGTAGCATACAGGGGAGTTTGTTGTTGCTGATTCATTTTTGTCTGCTTTATTTTATTTAATTGATTGATTGATTTAGAGACCGAGTCTCACTCTGTCACCCAGGCTGGAGTGCTACGACACAATCTTAGCTCACTGCAACCTCTGCCTCCCGGGTAAGCAATTCTCCTGCCTCTGCCTCCCAAGTAGCTGGGATTACAGGTGTATGCCACTATGCCCGGATAATTTTTTGTATTTTTAGTAGAGACAGGGTTTCACCACATTGGTCAGGCTGGTCCTGAACTCCTGATCTTGTGATCCACGCACCTCGGCCTCCCAAAGTGCTGGAATTACAGGCATGAGCCACTACGTGGCCTGTCTGCTTTCTTTGTAAAAATGGTCCTGCTGGGTGTGGTGGCCTGTAATCCCAGCACTTTGGGAGGCTGAAGCAGGCGGATCATCTGAGGTCAGGAGTTCGAGACCAACCTGGCTGACATGGTGAAACCCTGTCTCTACTAAAAATACAAAAAATTAGCTGGGGGGTGGCACACACCTATAATTCCAGCTACTCAGGAGGCCAAGGTAGGAGAATCTCAAACTCGGGAGGCGGAGGTTGCACTGAGTCAAGATCAGGTCACTGCACTCCAGCCTGGGTGACAGAGTAGGGGAAAAAAAAGGTCCAACACCAATGGGTCCTTCTGGCCCACTCTCCCCAGCCTGTCCCTCCTGTCCCTACTCTCAGATACACACAGTCCTTCCTTGTGCCTTCGCCTTTACCTCGAGCTCCAAAGAAGCTGCACTGTGAGACTCAGACTTTGCTTTAATTTCCTTCTGTTGTGATTCCCTCTCCTCCTTCTTTCTGGAAAGCTGCAGACTAAGTTAGGGCTTGAAACATCACCTTTTCCATGAAGACTTTTCTTATTCCTGTCATGCAGCAATTTTTCTCCTTTAACAGCACTATGTGACTTTTTTTTTTTTTTTTTTTTTTTAGACAAAGTCTCACTCTGTCGCCCAGGCTGGGGTGCAATGGCATGATCTCGGCTCACTGCAACCTCTGCCTCCCGGGTTCAAGCAATTTACCTGCCTCAGCCTCCCAAGTAGCTGGGATTAAAGTGTCTGCCACCAAGCCTGGCTAATTTTTGTATTTTTAGTAAAGATGGGGTTTCACCATGGTGGCCAGGCTGGTCTTGAACTCCTGACCTCAGGTAATCTACCTGCCTTGGCCTCCCAAAGTGCTGGGATTACAGGTATGAGCCATCACGCCTGGCCTGACTTCTTCTGTGGAAAGTACTAGAATTTTTTTTTTTTTTTTTTTTTTTTTTTGAGACAGAGTCTCACTCTGTCACCCAGGCTGGAGTAAATAGCTGGGGTTACAGGCACGTGCCACCACACCTGGCTAATTTTTTTAATATTTTTAGTAGAAAGGAGGTTTAACCATATTGGTGAGGCTAGTCTCGAACTCCTGACCTTGTGATCTGCCCACTTTGGTCTCCTGAGGGCTGGGATTACAGGTATGAGCCACCATACCCGGCCAGAATATTCTTGAATTCCTAGCTCAGCAGTCTCTTTCCCTACAAATTCAGTGCTCCTGAAAAGGCCCAGAGTGTATCTGTTTCATCATTGGCTCCCCAGTGCCATTACCCTGCCTGAAATGTAACTGACACTCAACTAATCTTGAAGAATGGAAGAAGAGGGAAGGACAAGAAAGATCAGAACTGAGTGATGAGATGCCTGCTACCCTGCACTCCCTTCACCTCCACCTGCTCTACAGCCTCTTCCCCCTCCCCCCAGGGAGCTATATAGGACCAGGTACCTGCGGTTCAGTGTGTCTGAGTTTTGTTATTTACAAGTATAGATTAATAGCTGGAAATAATTTCAAGAAAGTTTAAAGACCGGATAGCTGATGGTGAGAATATAAGCAACAGATATTGCTTACAGTTCATATTAGCTTGATTAACGTTGCATGGGAAAACCATTTCACACAAATGTCACTTTTTTTTTTTTTGAGACAAAGTTTCACTCTTGCTACCCAGGCTGGAGTGCAATGACGCAATCTCGGCTCACCGCAACCTCCGCCTCCTGGGTTCAAGCAATTCTCCTGCCCCAGCCTCCCGAGTAGCTGGGACTACAGGTGCACACCACCACGCCCAGCTAATTTTTGTATTTTTAGTAGAGACAGGGTTTCACCATGTTGACCAGGATGGTCTCGATGTCTTGACCTCGTGATCCACCCGCCTCGGCCTCCCAAAGTGCTGGGATTACAGGCGTGAGCCACCGCGCCCTGCCAAATGTCACCTTTTCTTTACCATGTTATACAAGTAACTATATAGAAGTGTTTAGAAAAGAAAAATTCTTCCCCATCTTTAGTCTTCACTTAAGTGCTAAAATATTTTATAACCTTGTAATTTAAATTCAGTATCTCCTATGTCCCTGAAATCAGGATCACCAGAAGCAATAGAAAGTCAGAAATTAGATGTACTTCAAAGATATTAAAGGTTTTACAAATGTACTGGCCACATCAACTATGGGCATTTACCCACACTATATTGAACTTTCAGATGGACCCTAACATCTAAAGAGACAAACCAGGGAACAGAAGGTTTGGCTCCACATGGGGCATGAGTGCCAGGCCTGGGTGATGGTTAGGTGTCAGGGGCACACGCAAAATAGCATGAAACACATGCATGCCCCACGATGAACACCACCACCACCACGCATTTTGAGTGCAACATTCTTACTACTTAGTTATTACAATAAACAGGCCCCTTAGGGTCACATGCTTTTCTTTCTTTGAAACAATCTGAAGCTTATAGAAAAGTTGGAAGCACAGTACAAAACCTTCTTTTGCCGAACCAGTTATAAGTATGTTGACAGGAGACCTCTCATCCCCAAGTACTTCAGTGTGTAATTCCCACAAACAAGGACATTCTACAGAACCTCAACATAACTGTCAAAAGCAGAGAAAATGGAAAATTTAACATTTTTATATTACTACCATCGAATCCTCAGACACCAAGTTTGGCCAGGCATCCCAATAATGCCCATTTTGCAAAAGGACCTCATTCAGAATCACGTGGTACATTTAGTTTTTATGTCTCCTTCAATCTGTAACTATTTCTCAGTCTTCCTGTGACTTTCACATAGCCTTGACACTTTTGAAGAATCCAGGCCAGTTATTTTGTAGATGTCTGTCACTTTGGGTTTCTTATGCTTCCTCTGGGTTAGATTCGGGTTATGCATCTTTGGACAGGAATAACACAGAATAACCGTAATTTTGAATTGTCCCATTACGATGACATTAACTTAGGTCATTTGCTTAAAATACTATCTACCAGAATTCTCCTTTATACCATCACATTTCTTGTTATTCGTTTCTGGAAAAATACTTTGAAATTATGTAAAAATCTCATCCCATATCAAATGTTTTATTTGTTTAAGTCGATTTATTTCAGTATGGGCTCACGGTTTCCTGCCTTATCCAATAAGTAATAATCCATCACTAACATTTTCATTTCGATGCTCAAGTTATCCCAGATTTGGCTAGTAGAAGCCCCTTCAATCTGCCTTCTGTGTCATTTTGACATGTCCCTGTCATTCTTCATAAACTTCCTTATGCTCTGGCAAAAAAGATGTTCCGTGGTCATCTTTTCCCACCTCAGCCCTGGAATAATCCATTTTGTGAAGGAACTTGTTGGAGGTGGGGCCTGGTGGGGAGGTGATTGGATTATGAGGGTGGTTTCGAATCATTTAGCACCATCCCCCTAGCACTGTCTTGTGACAGAGTTCTCACAAGAGCTAGTTGTTTGTGGAGGCCGGACACAGTGGCTCACGCCTGTAATCCCAGCACTTTGGGAGGCCAAAGCGGGCAGATCACCAGAGGTCAGGAGTTCAAGACCAGCCTGTCAAACATAAGTGAAACCCATCTGTACTAAATATACAAAAATAATTAACTGGATGTGGTGGTGGATGCCTGTAATCCCACCTACTTGAGAGGCTGAGGCACAAGAACTGCTTCAATCTGGGAGGTGGAGGTTGCCGTGAGCCAAGATCATGCCACTGTACTCCAGCCTGGGTGACAGAGTGAGACTCTGTCTCAAAAAAAAAAAAAAGAAAGAAAGAAAGAAAAGGAAGTGTGTAGCACCTCCCACTTAGCTCTTTCTCCTGTTGGCCATGGGAAGATGTACCTGCTTCTGCTTTCCCTCCATCTTTAGCCATGACTGTAAGTTTCCTGAGCCCTCCCCCAGAAGCAGCAGCCTGTACAGCCTGCAGAACCGTGAATCAATCTTTTCTTTATAAATGACCCAGTCTCAGGTATATCTTTATAGCAGTGGGAAAAAAGATTAATACAGAACTCTAGTTCCTTTTCATGGAGAATGGTATTTAGAAACCAAGATCTCGATGTTAAGCATTCTTACTGCCATAGGGGTGACACTGCTCCTGAGCTATAGTTTTCTCCCTTGCCATATTTGTAAATTTATTCTACTACAGTGATAAACATGGCTCCCATTCCTTTTACATATTTACTTATCTGTCTCCCTGACTATAACCAATTTCCCAATGCTACTGCCACCCCCTCTGCCTTGTGTATGCCTTCCTCACACCACTCGGACCCAACATCCCAACTCAGGATATTCTCCCCAGCAGACCCCTTCTTACCCTGCTCTGGACCACCACAGTCCCCCAACTCCCCACTTTGGGGCAGGCGTTCACTTTGCCAGGCTACACCTAGTGGCTCTAAGACAGTATTGTGGGGGGAAAGGGAGAGGAAGATGGTGAGATATTTCTGAGACATCCCCAAATGTCTGGAAGGGGATATTGTATATATCTGCTGAGTAAATAAATTGATTTATATCACTAGATCCAGATTGTTAGATAACATTATTTTATCATGTTTTAGGTCATTTTTAAATTGAGATATAATTCATATGCTATTGAACCCACACACATTTAAGTGAACAATTAAGTAGGGTTTTCTTATATTCAAAAGATTAAACAATTGCCACCACTTTATAATTTCAGACATTTTCACCATCCCCAAAAAGATATTTCATATTTATTAACACTCAGTCCCCCATTCTCCCCTTCCTCCAGCCCCTAGCAACAACTAATCTACTTTCTATCTTTATGCATTTGCCTATTGGGGACATTTTATATAAATGGAATCATACAAAATGTGGCCTTTTGTGATTGTCTTTCAGTTAGAATGATATCAAAAATTGAACATGAAGTAGAATGTACTTCATTCCTTTTTATGGCCAAATAATATTTCATTGTATGGACATATTATGGTTTCTTGATGGATATCCAGTCATCCCAGCACCACTGTTGTAGAAAGTAAAAAGTTCCTCTTCAAAGTTTCCCTTCTTATTAAATAATAATAATAAATGTTAGAAAGTTTCTTTTAAAGACTAACTTTCTTCAAAGTCTTCTTACTTTTTGCTAGTAACTCTTTATTAAGCCCTATTTTATGTACCTGTTAGATGTAAAAGAATAAGTACATTCTATGTCCTTGTACTTTAACCAAGATATTTGTGCTGGACATGCTCACAGGCATGTCCCATGACCCTTCCTTATTCAGAAATGTTATTACTTTTCTAAGTCCTTTTGTAAGCAACTTCCTTTTTTCCTTTGTTCTCCATTGCCTTTACCTATTTAGGAAAGTTTTAAGTTGTTAGCCAATCTGGTTTAGCTTAGACTGAAGTCCAGCTCCAACCAACAGAGATAGGACACAGCAGTAAAGACCCAATGTGTAAGGAATAAATATTCCTGCCTTTCCTTTGTTCAGTGTGCTCTCATGGTAGTACTGTTGACAGGTAACACCTTTTAGGCAGAAAGTAAAATTGCCTTGAGAAAACATTTTGTCTGAATGCTAATTTTTCCTTGTGGTACCTAGGAACAAACATTTCTAACAAAACAGTGGCCCATATAGGGACCCATTCCCCCTCTGGGAGCACTCTCTGGTTCTCCTTCATGAGGAGATGTGCCCTGCTGCCTCACTGCAGTGGCCTCAGGAATAAGGAATCAGGACCTACCTGATGCAAGGAATAAACCCAAACTCAGCAGCATGGGGAAAAGGCTTGCAGCATTGCATCGACCAGGCAACTCTATGCACAGACCAAGGTAGGAAATATCACAAGCGGATGACAAAGTACTACCTTGGTGGTCAAAATTCTGGAGGTTGTGGGTGTCCATGTGTGAGTTCGATGTGAGTGGCTCTTCTCTGCAAGATCTGTGATAGTTTCATACAGCCTAGAGGCCAGACGGCAAAATGAATGGATCTGAAAGTTCTGTGATCATGTCATACAGCCTAAAGGCCAGAGAGGGTGAAACGAAAGGAAAGGAGTGAAAGAGACCTCCAGAAGTGGGGGAGGGGATAGTTAGAATTCTCCCTGGGAAAAAGAAGGACAAGCCTCTGAAAAAGGGGATAGGCAAGAAACCTCTGGGTCAAGAGGGGTTAAGTCTAACTGGCACCCAGTATGGGGACTGTTTCTAAAAACAGGGATAGGTAAGAGAAGCCACGGGGAAGATGGTGAAGTATTCCTCGGTCAGGACCAAGGAAAGAGAAGCCACAGGGTCAGTATTCTTTAGTTGAAGTGTCTTAAAGGTTAAAAATAGGTAAGAAATCCCCATTAGAACATACAGGACCTTAAGGAATTAGTAATAAAAGAAATTAAAGAGTCAGTAGCCCAAATCCAGAATCTTTTTGTTTTTTTTGAGATGGAGTTTCACTCTTCTTGCCCAGACTGGAGTGCAATGGTGCAATCTCAGCTTACCGCAACTTCTGCCTCCCAGGTTCAAGTGATTCTCCTACCTCAACCTCCCAAGTAGCTGGGATTACAGGCATGCACCAGCACACCTGGCTAATTTTGTATTTTTAGGAGAGACAGTGTTTCTCCATGTTGGTCAGGCTGGTCTCAAACTCCCAGTCTCAGGTGATTTGCCCACCTCAGCTTCCCAAAGTCCTGGGATTATAGGCATGAGCCACTGTACCTGGCCCAAACACAGAATCTTACCCAGACATTTAATATACAGCAAGGGAAAGACCAGCAGAGAGGAAAGAGAAACTTGGAGAGGGAGAAAGTAAGAAAAGAAATCATAAAGAGAAAGGAGAGGAAATGCCAGATGTGGAGAACCAGAGAGAGAAAGAGCACAAATGAAATAGTGACCTAAGGAAAAGACTCTATGAGTCTGGCAAAAAAAGATTTGGACAGAAACAAAGATTAGAGAGACAAATCGAAGGAAAGAATAAGAGACAGACTAGAAGAGACAGAGATCAGAGAATGCACAAAGTGTAAGACAAAGGAGAGAGAGAAAAAGGAAGAGAAAGAAATATTAAGAAAGTTATAGATATAAGAATGCACCTTTAGTAAAGAAGGCTATAAAACAAAGTAAGAAAGTTAAGGCATGTTGAAGATTGTCTGTGAAAGTCGTGAACAATGTTACAAAAAGGAATGGGCTCAAGTGATCTTCCCACCTCAGCCTCCTGAGTAGCTGGGACTACAGGTGCATGCCACCATGCCTGGTTACTTAAAAAAAAAATTCTTTTTGTAGAGATGGGGCCTCACTCTATTGCCCAGGCTGGTCTCAAGCTCCTGGCCCCAAGCAGTTTTCCTGCCTTGGCCTCCCAAAGTGATGGGATTATAGGCATATGCCACCACACCCAGCACAATCTTTGACTTTTGATTGGATTGTTTAGTCTATTTGCACTTAATATAGTCATTTATTTGGTAGGATTTATATCTGTTATTTTGCTATTTGTTTTCTACAAGTCTTAAATATTTTTTGTTTCTCTATTTCTTCATGCTTTCTTTTGTGGTAAATAGATTTTTTTTTATCATTTTAGCCTTGCATTTCATTTAAATAATACACTATTTTAATTTCCTTGTTGTATCTTTTAGTAAGTGATTTTGAGTTACTTTCTTAGTGGCTGGCCTGGGGATTATCATTAATACCTTATTTCAAAATAATCTAGTTAGTTAGGATTAATACCAACTTAATTTCCATCATATGAAAAACTTCGCTTCAGTATAACTCCATATCCTCTTTCCTCCTTTGCTATTAGTTTCAGACAAATTACATTTTTCTAAATTATAAGCCTAACAACATAAATTTTATAATTACTTTTATGTAGTTATCTTTTAAATCACATAGGAGAAAAGAGAAGTTCCGAACAAAAATATATTGACTTTATAGCATACCTATGTAGTTACCAGTGCCCTCTACCAGTGCTCTTTATTTCTTTATGTGGACTTGAGTTCATGTGTATGGTCCTGTCATTTTAGCCTGAAATATTCTGTTTAACATTTCTTGCAGGGCAGATCTGCTAGTGAAAAAACTTCTCCATTTTTGTTTATCTGAGAATATCTTTTTCATTTTTGAAGCATAGAAGCATAGTATTTCTGCATACTACAAATTGCTGCATACATGGAATTCTTGGCTGACAATCTTTCTTTTAACACTTTGAATATGTCATCCTCTTGCCTTCTGGCTTCTATGGTTTCTGCTGATAATTCATGTAAATCTTATTGAGGATCTCTCTCTCTCTTTTTTTTCCTCTTGCTCTCTCTGAGTTAAAAGAAGTCTCACTCTGTCACCTAGGCTGGAATGCAGTGGTACAATCACAGCTCAGTGAAGCCTTGACCTCCCACATTCAAGCAATCCTTCCCACCGCAGCCTCCCAAGTAGCTAGAACTACAGGTGTACACTACTTTGCCTAATTTCTGTATTTGTTACAGAGAAGGGATTTCATCATGTTGCCAGGCTGGTCCTAAACTCCTGGGGCCAAGGGATCCACCTGTCTTAGCCTCCCAAAGTGCTATGATTACAGGCATGAGCTACCATGCCTGGCTTTTTTTTTTTAAGAGACGGTCACCCAGGAATGTAGTGGTGGGATCATAGCTCACTGCAGCTTTGAACTCCTGGACTCAAGTGATCCTTCTACCTTAGCTTCCTGAGTATTCATGACTACAGGCACGCACTGCTATACCCAGCTAAAGTTTTTATTTTTATTTGGATAGAGATGAGGTCTGACTACATTGCCCAGGCTGGTCTCACACTCCTGGCCAGGGTTTCACCTTGTTGGTCAGGCTGGTCTTGAATTCCTGACCTCAAGTGATCCAACTGCCTCAGCTTCCCAAAGTATTGGGATTACAGGCATGAGTCACTGTGCTCGGATCTGACATACAATTCTTGAGAATTGCTTGAACCCAGGAGACAAAGGTTGTAGTGAACAGAGATCATGCCACTGCATTCCAGCCCTGGTGACAGAATGAGACCCCACCTAAAAATAAAAAAATTCTGGAGTTGAAAAGTATAATAAAAAATAAGGAGTTTACTAAATTTTCTAGAGGAACTCAAGAGGAGATTTGTGCTGTCAAAAAGTAATCAGTGAACTCGACTATAGGTCAATTGAAATTATTCCAGTCTAAGTGACCAAAAAAAAAAAAAAAGAAAAATGAACAGAGCCTCTGAGACGGTAGGACACCATCAAGTGTGCCAACACACAGCAAATGGTAATCCCAGAAACAGAGAGAGAGAGGGGAAGAAAGAATATATGAAGAAATAATAGCCAAAACTTCCCAGATTTGATGAAAAACAGTAATCTGTATATTCCAGAGGTTTAACAAACTCTGAGTAAGATAAGCTCAAAGACTCATCATGGTCAAACTGTTTAAAGGTAAAGACAGAGAATCTGGAAAGTAGAAAATGAAAAGTGAGTATCATATATAAGATATCCTTAGTAAAGCCTGGGCACTGTGGCTCATGACTCTAATCCCAGTGTTTTAGAAGGCCAATGCAGAAGGATTGCTTGAGGTCAAACAAAAACAAGCCCTGAGAATAAAGTTTTTTAAGAGATTTCAAGACATGTCAAATATGACCTGTCTTTGGGTACAGGGCTTCTCAAAGAGCTTCAAATCTGTGTTCAACTTCCAGTGACTGGTAAGCTACTGATGTTTACAGTTTCCATGGACGTGAGGCTGTTGGTTTTTAAGGCTGCCATGGAGCTAGGTAGAGAGATGAGAAAGCGCAATTTCAGATGCCACAAAAATCACTATTACCAAGATTCGGCCATGTTTCTCAAATAAATGCTCCAAGAATTGCTACAAGCATTTGGTTCATTCCCAGGGGTTTTTTGTTATTTATTTACTTATCTGAGACAGAGTCTCAGTCTGTTGCCAGGCTGGAGTGCAATGGCGTGACCTCGGCTCACTGCAACCTCCACCTCCTGGGTTCAAGCGATTCTCCTGTCTCAGCCTCCCAGGTAGCTGGGATTACAGGAGTACACCACCACACACAGCTAATTTTTGTATTTTTAGTAGAGACAGGTTTCACCATGTTGGCTAGTCTGGTCTTGAACTCCTGACCTCAAGTGATCCACCCACCTCAGCCTCCCAAAGTGCTGGGATTACAGGCATAAACCACTGTGCCTGGCCTCCAGTGTTTTTAAGAAGGTGATTTTGATGATTTTTGCCAGCGTTCTTATTTCCTTTTTAGAGGAGCATATTTTTGGAGGTCCTTAGTCCACCATTCCTGAAGTGCTTTCCAAACTGAATCACTGTCAAACGAAACGGAGACTCACTATTTAAGAGAAAAACTTCCTGTTCTTTTGTTTCTACTTCTTCATTTACTTCTCCTTCATATGGTGAAGTTGTGCCTTCGGTTGCCGTTACTTCACTGTAATGGTTCTCACCCCAGCCAACAGCAGCCTCTTTTGTATCCGTCAGATCAAGTCATCTCTTTTTAGATTTTCCAATATGGCTTCCCAGAAGCATTTGTGGTTTGACATTGCCTTCTTCTTAGAAACCCTTTGCTCTCGAGCTTGTAAAACTTTTCTATGTCTCTCTCTTACTTCTAATATTATTTCATCTATATTTCTTTTGGAAGAATCTTTTATTCTTCCTGCTCCTTTACCATTGGTATTTTCTAGAATTCTACCCTCAATTCTTATCTCTTCATACACTGCCCCTCACCTCCAAGCCAGGGAATAGTATTTATATCCAAGGATCCAATCAATATCAACATATTGATGTTTAAATATTTTACTTTCAGTTCTTACAACCTAGACACAAGGACCTAGCACAAGGATATCTCATCACTGATAATAATAATACTTTCTAGTATATATTGAGACATGTGAGGTGACAGACTCTATACCAGTGATTTATACGTATTATCTCTAATCTTTATAATAATTTTGTATAATAGTTATTACCCATTTTTTTTTACATACTCAAGATCAGACTGCTAAAAAGCAGGAAAGCTGGGACTTGAACTCAAGAGTTGTTGCCTTCCAAACCTATGCAATTATCTCGTCTATAAAGCAGGAACAGGCTGGGTACAGTGGCTCACGCCTGTAATCCCAGCACTTTGGGAGGCCTAGGCGGGTGAATCACTAGAGGTCAGGAGTTCAAGACCAGCCTGGCTAACATGGGGAAATCCAATCTCTCCAAAAAATACAAAAAATTAGCTGGGTGTGATGGTGAGTGCCTGTAATCCCAGCCACTCGGGAAGCTGAGGCATGAGAATTGCTTGAACCCGGGAGGCAGACGTTGTAGTGAACCAAGATCATGCCACTGCACTCCAGCCTGGGTGACACAGCGAGACTCAGTCTCAAAAATAAAATAGGAACAAGACTGTGATACTACTCTTTATGAGGATTAAATGAGTTAATACTTACAAAGCATTTAAAATGGTGTTTGACCCATAGTAAAAATTTATACATGTTAGCTGTATATTATAGAATGCTGCCTCTCAACTTATCTCCCCATCTCTCTGCTTTCTCTACCCACCTGTCACCCCCCAAAATACTCTCTTTCTGTGTTCCCTATTTTGGTCAATGATATCACCATATACTCTGCCACCCAAGAGAGACATATCAGAATTAGCCTTCACTTTTACTTCTCCTCCATTCCTCCACACTTAGTTAGTTGCCAAGTCCCACTGAGTCTTTCTTTAAGCTATCCCACCACCCCCAGCTCTCTAATTCAGGCTCCCATCATCAGGATTATTGTAGCCACCACTTGTCTCCCTCGGTCTCTCCTTCCTCAGCTCCATTCATTCAGCAAACAGTTTTCTATACTTATTATATATCAGATATTCTTTCTAACACATGATTTGATTATATCACTTCCTTACTTAAAAAATTTAAAACAACAGCTCATGGCCTATTAGAATTAAGCACAAAATCTTCAGTGTGGACTTTAAAACACTACACAGTCTGTTACCTGTACTGCAATTCCATCTTTGCTTCCCACCACACTTTCAAAACAATTCCCTGTATTTTATCCATGCCAGACAACCAGTCATTCCCTCAAGACATCACGATGGTTCACCCTTCCGTGCTTTGGCTTATGCAATTCCATATGACTGGAATTCCTTTCCTGCCTCCACCTCCACACTCTTTTGATTTCCCACACAGCCTTGAAAAGGCAGCCGAAGCGTTACCTGTCCTACAAAGCATCCCTCAGTAGCTACCCACCTGCAACACCGGGACACAATGATTCCCTCCCGTCTTCCCCCACAGACCATTGTTCATACCGGTGACACTTAGGGTTGTCATGTTGACTCCTGCCCTCAGTAAATCTGTGATAAAGGGAAGGAATCGTTCCTTACGTTTTTGTATCTTCAGCGTCTAGCAGAATTCCTGACATAGATCACATTTTCAGACAATTTTGCTTGCTTCTATGGTGATACCAGAAAAAGAGGTATTTTCTATCTCTGGCAACAGAAATTGTGACTGCACATGATAAAGGGTTTGGAGTGTGGTAGAACTGATTTTAAATAACAAAACGTATTTAAATTTTCCTTAAAAATTGTTGGTTATTTGAGAAATGACCAAAATTTTCCTAGCAGCCTGAACAGCAGGGAAATGGAGTGAGAAGATAAAATAGGCTTCAGCCTTCAGTGAGGAAAGGACTGGCTGTGCCTTGCTTATGTAACTGTCTAAAACCAACGGGACAAACTCGACTTTCATTTTCACTCTTTTGCCAGAGAAAACACTCTAGACTGTTGAAGAAGGGACCCTCTGAGGATGCTGCCCAGCTGGGTCTTCAGTCTTCCACCTTCCTGTGACTCGAGCTGAGCCCACAGTAAAGTCCATGTCAGCCACTTTGATTCATGACCAAACAATTCAATGAACTCTCGGTATGTTGACAAAATAAGCAGCTTGAATAAACATGTTGACTTAAATGGATGAAACCAGATGGTTATTCTGGATAACTGGCCACCCCAGCTTCAGTCTTGCCCAGGAACAAACCTTATATTCTTCTCTTGGCATTCAGACCCACATCTTCTGGATATTCTCTGGTTGACTAAAAATAGTTCTAATAAGTGGTTAAATTACTGTATTTTTAGATTCCAGGATTAAAGAAGAAAATTACTGTTTGTTTAAGTTCCAGGGAGTTAGTCTAGTTGCCTAATATAAACCCCAGAAACAGTCATTCACTTGAGTTTCAAATAGAGGAGTGATGGGGACACTTCCTTTGGGACTTCAGCATTTTCCTTGCAGCATCTGAATGTGATGTAACTCTGTGTACTCGTGTATTTCAAGCTTGTGAAGAGGACCAGTGCCATATCTGCGCTGTGACTTAAAAGCACGACTACCTGTTTTCTCAGCAAGCTGGTTTCCTTCAATGTTTGCTTTCTCACAGTGGTACCGATTTCTGCTCCTTCCATTTCCAAAAGTACTAAAAAGCCATTGATGGTACATGGAAATTTTTGAGAAACACATTTAGAAACCATTTGGCAGGATCTGTGCTTTCTGGGAGAACAAGCCTTCTTTCCCTGTTATTTTCTCTTTGGAACATTTGCAGGAAAACAAGACCTCTGCTCTTTAAAGATCTTTTTCGTGTGTGATGGTGTAGTCCACACCTACAGACAGAATCTTCCAGGGAATCACACTTAGGACTTTAAAGGGCTGCATAGGTGGGGTGGGTGTTACTGCCGACACAGGCAGCCACATATGTGGTATGATTTCAGTGACCCTGGCTGCCTGAGAAAATACTCCCTTTTACTCTTCTCTGCTCCTTTTTATTCCAGAACTAGAGACCAGGCCTCCAGTGCACACAGCTAGGATAGGTACTATAAGGCGTGACCAGTTGTCCTTCAGAAAGCATAGTTTGAAGGGTCATACCACAGAGGAGGAACAGGGTAAACCAATACTACAGGTTTGCTTTAGACATATCATCATTGAGCTGCTCCAGCCTATTTCTCACACATTGATCTTCCTTTTCTCCCTGCCTCCACAGAATCATGCATAATGTATCTTATTTGCAAAACATTTAATCTTAATCCTCTGGGAGAACGCTTATTTAATACTAGATCAATAATTGTCATGGAGATGATTAAAAACAGGAAATCATCTTTATATTTTATATTTGGATGAAAAAATACAAAATTTTATCTTTGTATTTGGATGAATGAATGAATCTACAACCATTTTAGCTATTATTAATAGAGAAAAATTTAAACGTTAATGGAGTTTACCCAAGGATAGTTGATGCGTGAGAGATTCTTGGTAAGTGCAACAGAAAGGGGCTTATAAAAAGCAGCAAAATTTTAGTGATCAAAATCCACAGGAGCTTACAGAGATTTATCTAGAAGTCATGGGTCATGCTTACTTGTTTTATTTGCAGTCTTTTGGATGCTGGGAAAATTGAGGTTCTACTTCTGAGTGTTAACATCCTGTTTCAAATAAAGGCCCAAAGTAACATTCAACTGATTAATCAGGACAATAAGCATCCAGAACCTTTCCGTCTGTTCCTCCTGACTTTAGACATTGTCTTGGCCAAAGTCATTGAGCAAACACCAGCTACGTGTTCAGCCATGTACCAGGTCCTCTGGGAACCCACAAAGAAAGTGAAAAGTCTATGTAATACAGACTCCTGGCAAAAGGCACAAACATTAGTATATGCATAAACAACAGCTGATTTACTGCTATACCTGTACATGAGTGAAATGGGTACTAAAAGGTTATTTTATGGCAATCAACTTCCAAGGATAATCAGTTGTTCGTGATGAAATGTGAAAGTTAATTTTTTATACCAGCTTAAATCTTTTATTCTTGCTCAAGAGTTTCTACCCTCCCAAGATAGCAAAAATGTTTATGATCATTAACAATTCAAAGATAAATTTATGAGATGGGTCTGAGTATCTATGGACAAACCTATTTTGCAAAAATGGGACAGAATTAAGTTTCTAAACAGAATTGGATGATCCCACAGTAGTATGATACCTATGCTGTCTCGAGATCAAACCAAAATCACTCCCTAAAGAAGTATTTGAGAATGCACAAGAGATGGCATCCCAAATTGCCATTATACCTATTTCAGACATATTAATATTGCTTGAATGCCATTGTTAAAAGGCAGAGAGACATAACGAAGTGTAAACATATTTATTTTTCCTTTAAGAAGGAAAAGCCCACTCTCTAGGGCTCTCCTCTGCAAGGAAAACATCAAAAAGATTATGCAGTTCAGCAAAATTACATGCACCATATGCTTCAAACCTCAGGTTGTAACTATTTTGGTTTGATTTATTGCTTCGATTTCATAGGAAACACAACCACTTTACTTGAAAGTGGTTAAAATGTTAAATATTCTACCACTATTCCAAATAATTAATTGAAACAAGAAAGGTCTCACATTACCCTAAGTGAACACTTCTTCACTAATTTGCCAGATTGCCTTCCCCAAGCTCCAGAATGTCAAAAATGCCGTCCTTGCCATAGTGATGTCACCAACATTGCTGGTTGCCCTTATGGGCTCCAGCTGGGCTTCTAGTGACACCAGCCATGCACTCTAAATCAAGCATGTTGTCTTCCCGGGCAGAATAACATACTGCCAAAGGTTACTGTTGCCAAGAGTTTGCCCATGATGTAGAAATACACAGAGCATTTATTGATTTTCGTTAAGTATTTTTAAATGATTTATATGGAGTAATGATCACATCAGGTTTTCTTGTGCACACAGCCTCAAAGGCAGCGGTCCAAAATCTTACCAAAAATGCAGTCTATTAGATCATCTAGGGTCACCTATTAGAAGAGTTGAATGTAATTCCTGATGTTCCCAAGAGAGGTGGGAGATTTTATGTAAGACACTGAGGAAAGTCTGCCAATTCCAGCAGCTTGGGGCTTCTGAAACTAAACCAAGTCTAGTTTCTCTTCATGCTGGTGCTTCCTCAGCATCACTTGCTAATTTATACATCAGAGGGCAACACAGGGAAGGAAGGAGGACAGTGTTTCTGTGAGCCGATTGGTAGCAATTGGAGTGAAGGTTCTTTGTGAGAGTACAGCAGTATGACTCAGTTTAGTTTTGGAAAAGTTTATCCAGATGGTAAATCGTGACATTTATTAACTAAGAATAAAGTTGATACAGCTTAGTTACTTTGCAAATTTTAAACAGACAGAAAAAAGACAAAATAGCATAAAGATCCACAGAACTAATTACTCAACTTCAAAAGTTATCAATATAGATACAATCTTATTTCATCTCTATCCTACTTACTAATCCCCACCCCATTATATATTTTGGGTTTTGGGGGGCAAGACTACCATATTAGTTTGTTAGGGTGGCCATAACCAAGTACCATAGACAGGGTGGCTTAAATAATAGCAATGAATTTTCTTACAATTCTTGAAGCTAGAAGTCCAAGATCAACGTGTCCACAGTGTTGGTTTCTCCTGAGGCCTCTCTCCTTGGCTTGTACATGGCCATCTTCTCCCTGTGTGTTTATATGGTTCTCCCTCTGTACCTATCCAAATTTCCTCTTCCTATGATCCCACCATTAGAAGGGATTAGGGCCTACCACAATGACCTCATTTTAACTTAATTACCTCTTTCAAGGCCCTGTCTCCATATACAGTCACATTCTTAGGTACTGGGAGTTCAAAGTCCACCATATGAACTTGGAGAAGGACATAATTAGTCCCATAACACCTACTCCCTAGGTGGTTGTGTGGTTTTCTACCAAGAAGCACTCAATATCTCACCATCACTCTTTTTGTGATTTTGGCAGCCTTTTTCAGTTCTTAGATTCATTGATTTATCAGGGTTTGCAAAGCAGCGATGTCCCAATTCTGTTGTTCCTTCTTTATTTTTTTTAGCTGAATTACTTTGATTTTTTTTTTAAGTCATTTTATTTTCAATTTGGTTATGTAGCAGTGTATTGCAAAGGTGGAATTCATGTTTCTTTCCCCTTATTTACCATTTTCAAAATAATGAGTTTGTTTTAAAGTAATGTGACCAGTTTAATATGGACTCATGAATGCTCATGGAGTCATTCCACGGATATGTAATGGATGACGTATGTTGATCCATGGCAGCTATTGCCTCTATTTTTGCGGCCAGCAGAACTCTTCTGCAGGTTTGGCTCCTAAGACCCTCAAGACAGGACTGTAGTAGTCTCTGATGACTTTCTTACTGTCTGATATGGCAGGATGTTCTAGGTTCATCTTTTTCATTTCCTTCTCCAGATCCAGAATCAGCCATTTCTTCAAGCAGCACCAATTTCTTTCAGGGGAAAAGGTATTTGAAGAATCTGAGTACTAGGAGACATCACAGCTACTGAGGTGATCTCTATGTCTAGGACTTACAGAATAGAGCCAGTGAAAAATGCAAGTGCATACATACAGATAGACAGAGACATATATAATCTTCCAATCAAATTCAGGGTTTGTTTTTCAGTTATTTTATGTTAACATCTGTATTTTCTCTCTCCCACTCCAAGAATGCTGGCACTCAACCAAACCAGGAATGATTGACTAAGAACATCACATGATCGATCATTTGTTTTATCCCACAATATACCCACAACAGAATCTGAGTAACAATATGAACACTTCCACCAAGCTTTCCGCTGTTCTGTTTGTTCCTTGGGTACACCCCATTAGAGATTTATACTTTTTGGGTGGCTGAGTTGGGAGGATTTCTTGAGGCCGGGAAGTCCAGACAAGCCTGGAAAACATAGTGAGACTCTGTATCTACACAAAAATTTTAAAAATTAGCTGGCTGTGGTGGTGCCTGCCTACAATCTCAGCTACTTGGGAGGCTCTGTCGGGAGGACTGTTTGAGCCCAGGAGTTGAAGGTTGCAGTGAGCTATGATCACATCGCTGCCCTCTAGGCTGAGTGACAGAGCGAGACCCTGTCTCAAAAAACAAAACAGAGATTTCTACTCAAATTATTATGCTTGAAATATCTTGGGATAATTCTTCTCCGTGAATTACACCATCAACTAGAAACATATTTAGCTTTTAAAAAAATTTAATATTTAATTTATTTTATAACTAGGTGAGATATGTACCTGGTTCCAAAGAAAATCAAGGATGGAACCAGCATTGCTCTATTTTTTTTTCTTATTGCTCTCATTACCATATGAGTCTAATGCAGATTAAGAGATGGTGGCGTCACGGTAGGTTTGGAGGAGGTGATATTTGAATCATGTGTTACTGAACAGCTGCAAAGAGTGACTTTGGTTCTGGGAGAAACTGTCTCGAAGGTCCTAGCTCTGCTCAGTGAAGAAAACATTTGTTCTGCCACCCACCATGTAATTCATCCTTGAATTTTAATGAGTTAGCCTTTAGGCTGCTAGACAGAAACAAGCCACATCATACTGCATAAACCCCGCCACCTTTACATATTGCTGTAGAAACTAGAAGTGGAAAGTTTTTATTGTCAAATGTGTGGTAATTGTGCTCCAAGGTAATGCGTCTGAATGTGTGAAGTTCTATCTCTAAAATAGCAGCATCTTGGACTCTAAATCCAGCACTTCTGGCAGCTAACTCCTACCCATCCTTCAAGCTCAGGTGAACTTATTGAGCCTTCCTGATCCCTATTCAAAGTTTAGACTCCCAGATAATGTGTTTCCACTGCACCCTCTAAAATCCCCCTGATGTTAACAGGCTTTGCACTTAGTTGTTAAACTTTGTTAAGTATCCAAACCCAGCATCAAGCACCGTGTCAGCATAAATAGGTAATCCTGGCCAGGCGCTCTGGCTCATGCCTGTAATCCCAGCACTTTGGGAGGCCGAGGCGGGCAGATCACTTGAGGTCATGGGTTCCAAACCAGCCTGGCTAACATGGTAAAACCCCATCTCTACTAAAAATACAAAAATTAGCCGGGCGTGGTGGCGAGTGCCTGTAATTCCAGCTATATGGGAGGCTGAGGCCCAAGAATCACTTAAATCCAGGAGGCAAAGGTTGCAGTGAGTCGAGATTGCACCACTGCACTCCAGCCTGGACCACAGAGCAAGATTCTGTCTCAAAAAAACAAAAAAAACACAAATAGATAATCCCTAAATATTGGTTAACTCAAAATTTCTATCACTGAATCCTAATATACTCTGGTAAAATTACCTATTTATATATTCTCCCCGCCAACTAGATGATAAGCTCTTTTAGGGCAGGAAGTTGTCTTATTTTCTTGGAACTGTATTTGTCCATAGTTTGATGGAATAAAGAACATTAGTTTGAAAATTGAATTAGAATTACAAAGAATAAACATAAAAATGTATAATACACAATAAAAAAATTACAAAGAGCTGCTCTTGAGGAATATATTTTAAGTCTGAGTCAACATTTAAAGAAAAAGTGATAACACGCAAATCAACGTAATGCTTACTGCCACAGTCTGCCTTTTGTACCCTCAGACTCTATAAATGTCATATAAATGTTACTATATATTTTATTCTGTGTTTTAATATCAGCCCTTTAAAGCAGTTAATTGCTTAGTTCATCAGGATTAATTTTATTGCAGGCTTTGAGGTATAGCTCTAATTTTACTTTTTCCAAAAGGTTAGCCAGTTGCCCCAATTCCAATTTTTCTTGGATCCTGTATCGAGGTTGCACAACTGTTCTACAGAGCAATTGGATAACCTTGCTGACACAGACACATGGCCTCTGACGTCAAGTGGGCCTTCCTTGTTTCCTCACGACCCTGCTCACTTCTCATTCCCATCACTCTCATCAGTTCTCTATAGAACAGAATTTTTTACATGACTTCATAGACCGCTCAATTATACACTTAAAATGACAACAGTAACATTCGTAATATCTCTTTACCACCACTTTTTTAATAGCAAAAAAAAAAAAAAAAAAAAAGATGACAACGACTCCATGGAGAACAAGGCCTTCAGGTTTAAACTTCGTCAACTACTACCATAAACCCCTACCCCACAGTTACACGCACAAGTGCACCCCTACCCACATGTGCAAGCCAATCCCGTCTCCTCTGTAGTCTGGGAATGAGGGATCCTTTCTCTCATCCAAGGCCTCCATAACCACCTGTGCCCTTAAACCCACAAGTGCATCACTGCTGACAGCAGAACATTGTTCCACAGCAGTAAGACCTTCTCTAGATCAAGCTTCTTCCATCCTAAAAAAAACCCCTACACTTGGCCTTTCATCTGCCTCTAGTTACTATTCACATTTTCTTCCTTTTCTTATCCAAATTTTTCAAAAACCATGGCATGCTTTGGTTTATTCCAGTTCACCTCCTGTTCGTACTTCCCATCTATCCCTATTAGCCTTCCGCTTCCCCTAAACTGTTCTAGCTGTTCTATTCTCACCAAGTCTCAATGACAGCCTGGCTACTGAAGAAAGTAGACATCTTATTCCTTATTTCACATCTTATTTCATGGTGAACCTCAGCCCCCAGGGGCTCCTCTGCTTCTCCTGTGTCTTCTCTCATGGCTCTTCTTTTACAATCAGAGTGTGAATTTCCTACAGTTCTGCCCTTATTCCTGTAGTCTTTTCCCTTGTTATCCACTCATACATTTTCAAATACAACCGAAAAATGATGGCAGATAAAGCTCTACAGCTCAGTGTTTCCATCTAGCTTCATACACATACCTCTGCTTGTCATCTGTGATCCCACAGAAACCTCGAATCCTCCTGAACTCACCTCATCATCTTCCCCACTAAGGGAGACGCTCTTCCATGCTGCATCTGAGTTGATCTGCTGCTGCTTCTTCACTCAAACTAGAAAATTTGGAGTTGTCACTGCCTCCATCACTACTTTCATCCCTTCTGATAAGTCCTAATAATTTTTCTCCTGAATAATTCTGGAAGCTGTCCCTCCTCTCCACCTTGATGCCACTCCTCTAGGCCACCATCATTCTCCTGGGCTAACTGACAGATTCCTGCCTGATCATGCCCCACTCACATCTATCTTCTATCCCAAACGTAAACCTGGCCTTGTCACTTTGGGTACTATGTAAAGGTGGACAAAATTTAAATTCCTTCCTGGCTTTCCCCCTCCTCTAAAGGTCAGAACTCAAGAATTAACTTGCCCCTGACTACGTCACTGTCTTCATCGGTCCCTGCACTGTTCATGATTACACTTTGGGATCTGGCAGTACTATGCCACTCACTTCCATCAGTCTACGCTATTTCTCACTTCTGGACTTTTGTTACTGAGGTCTGCTCTTCTTGAACCACTCCCCCATATCACTGCCCTTCCTTTTCCACCAAACTTTACTTTTCAATTTCCTCCACAGACAGCCTCTGTGCCTTCTCTCTTCACCCATGTTCTGGGTGATATGCATAATACCCTGGTGCATCACTGCTCTGGCCATGTGTTTCAGAGTTACCTATGTGTCCACTCTCTCCACTACACAGGGAGCAGTTTGATGGAAAGGACCATGCTATAAAAACACTTGTTGATTTACTGACTGAAAAAATGAACGATCCAATTGAAAGCTTTAACAAAAGTAGTCAGAAAAGGGCATTTCCTCTTCACTGAACACGGAAGAGACCATTTGGAATAAAGTGAGTTCCAAGAAAAAGACAAATACTGAACAACTACTCTCCTTCTATCAATAATTTTAAAACACCCTTGCTACAGGGACTCTTGATGGTTTTTTCCATAGTTGTCAAATATCACAGAGCCACGTGGCTCTCTTCCTCATCACATTGCCAACGAGCAGTTGGAAAACCACACCAGCCACAGACATAACGATGACACCAATGAGAAGCTATGTGCCGCAGATAAGACATTCCCCATGACTGAAAGCGAAATTTTACCAAATTCAAAATCTTTGAACTAGTTTGACCCCGACCAGGAAGATGGACATAAGACTTGTAACATAACTTGTCCATTATTTTTTTTCTGTCATCTTCTGTTCAGTACATGAACTTTGCCTAGACCTAACATCTTAGCTCATCTGTTTACTTACTTGTAGTTCACAGTTCAGGCTTTGATTTCATCACCAGAAATCATTTTGTTAGGTCCAGGAGCTGTTCCCTCGGTAACCCTAGTCTCCTGAAACATGCTGTAAGAGAGCTACAGTTCTCTCTGAAATGCCGAGAAATTACAGATGACAGGCCAGTGAATTGATAGTGCCTCTTTCTCACATACTTTGATGTGTGTGAGATACTTGAGATGTAGCTTTCATAGTTTATGTGGAGAAGAATTTGCCGTAAAAGGCCACACTCTGAAATGAACTGATTTTTCCCCAACTTGGCATCAAGTAATAAATTAGTAAGTTTTCTTCTTAAAAACACAGTACAGTCTTTTGAGCAAGCTTTTCTTTAAAAACAGTAGCTTTTCAAAAGTCAGTGACATCTCATCTGTTTGCTCTCAGTGCTCCATTCTGAGATGAAGAATACTCAGTTGATAAGGTTTGGCTCTATGTCCCCACCCAAATCTCTCTCAAGTTGTAATCCCTACATTTCAGGGGAGGGACCTGGTGGGAGGTGATTGGATCGTGGGGGCAGTTTCCCCCATGCTGTTCTTGTGATAGTGAGTTCTCATGAGAACTCTGATGGTTTAAAAGTGTGGCACTTCCCCTCCTCAACTCCCCTGCTGCTTCCTGCTGCCATGTAAGGTGTGCCTTGCTTCTCCTTTGCCTTCTGCCATGATTGTAAGTTTCCTGAGGCCTCCCCAGCCATGCTGAACTGTGCATTAATTAAACCTCTTTCCTTTATAAATTATCCCATTTCAGGTCATTCTGTATAGCCACGTGAAAATGGACTGATGAATCATTCATTCACCAAAGACTGACTGAGGTGCATTCTGCATTTCTCCCTTGTGGCACCTATTATGATTACAATTAAATAATCAATCATGTATTAAGCTGTTTCTGTCCTGTCTTCCCAATAGCAGGTAAAGAAAGCAGGAACTATGTCTGTCTTGTTCACTTCTGAATCCCAGGTTAGCACAGTGGCTGGTACATAGTTAGCATTTGGATATTTACTGAATGAATATATCAGCACCAACTGTCTGTGTGACTACAGGGGTAACAACTACAGGAGCTCTGTACGGACCCAACTACCACAGCAGCTTCCTGAGAACCCTGCTCCCCAACTGCCCAGCTGAAGGGAAAGCAAGGGAGGGAGGAAGAGGCTTGGGAAAAGAAGCGGGAAGACAGTTTTTACAGAACTGACCTATAGGGCCAAATTAAGAATTTGCACTAATTATCTCAAAAAAATCACAGAACTTTGCTACTTAATGCTTATGGAAATCCCTCCAATGTGCCAGGCACTGACTGTCCAGATTTATGGATGTTTTGAGGAAAACAACTCCAAGGAAAAAAAGCATGCATTTATGTACCAATATGGTTTAAAATAGTGGCTGACATTAAGTCTGTGCTAGTTTAACAACTGAGTTTGGCAGTATTTCTTATGAAACAGGCAATTTTCTACACACTACCCAACTAACGCAAAATATAGGCACACCTTACACCTTTCTGGATAAACAAAAAGCCCTGTTTATTCAGGTCAGTGAATATTTCTTTAGCACTGAAAGTCCTAGCTCTAGATTGCATTTTTTTTCAATTTAGAAACCCTAATTATTGCTATTTTTCCCTTAGTAGGTTGATAGTGTCACTAAAATAACAAAGCAAATATGCCTATTAATATTCATATTGTTAGCTAAAAATAATCAGTGTAAAGGTTCAGTAAAGAAATGTTATACCACAGTGATGAGCTAATTCTTCAAAAGTAGAACAAAAAGTCCAAGAGATAGAAAAGAAGAGGAAAGAAATAATAAAAGATTAAAAGGTATAATATCTAACTAATAAAATATCCAAAAAGAGGATGGAGAAAACAAAAGGAAATCAATTTTTTAAATTATTAAGTAAAAATAGAAATGTTTATTTTTAACAATAGAACACTTGTACATGTACATAATAGTGTGCTTTTTTCCATTTTAATAATTTAGATATATTTAGAAAATACATGCAAACAATACTAAAATGCTTATTATTAAAAAGTTACTCCCCTTCTCTCCCTGTTCCCTGCTCTAATGTTCTCTTCCCCAAAAACAATCATTTTTAGCCCATTTGGTTCTAGTACTGTATTTAATACAATACTTATACTCAATAAAGCTCCTTCTGGAGCTCCCACTTTGCTTGTTCCTATCTGAATTGAAAGTTCCCTAGGTTCCTGCATGGCCACATTCCTAGTTCTTTAACACTGTCTAACGAATTCCCTTTGCCCTTCGCCTTTATTGGGTACCCTGGACTCCTTTATGTTTTACCTGCTTGTCCTGCTAGATAACATTCCTCAGTTGCCTATTAGGGAAAAAAATGAGCTTGGAGGTACATATTTTGAGTATATACATGCCTGAAATTTTCCTTTTTTCTTCCTTCCCACTTGGCCATTGGTTGGGTATAAAATCTAGGTTAAAAGTCATCTTCTATCAACTATGGAAGTCATTGCCCCAGTGTCTTCTAGAATTCAGCATTATATCAAGAAGTGTGATACCATATTGATTCCCCGATCCTCTGTAAATATCCTAATTTTCCTCTAGAAGGCTTTAGAGTTGTGTTTTAATTCTGGTATTATGAAGTTTCACAATAACATGCCTGTATATGGATTTGTTTTTTTTCAATTCACATTTGATGGAGACTTTTTTTTTTTTGGAGACAGAGTCTTGCTCTGTCACCCAGGCTGGAGGGCAGTGGCATGATTTTGGCTCATGGCAGCTTCAATCTCCCAGGGTCAAGTGATCCTCCCACCTCGGCCCCTCAAGTAGCTGAGATTACAGTTATATACCACGAAGCCCAGCTAATTTTTGTATTTTTTGTAGAGATGGATCTATGTTTTCCAGGCTGGTTTTGAGCTCCTGGGCTCAAGTAATTCACCTGCCATGGCCTCCCAAAGTACTAGAATTACAGGCATGAGCCACCATGCCCCGCCATTGATGGATAATTTCAATCTGGAAATTTATTATTCTATTCTGTTAAATTTTATTGTATTATTGATTTCCTTCTGTTTTTGTCTGACCTCTCTCTGAATCCTGTATAATATCCTCGTTAGATATTATACATTTTAACTGATCTATTTTTTTCCTCTTTTTTTCCATCTCTTGGACTTTTTGTTCTACTTTTAAAGGATTAATTCATCCATATAGTATAAAATTTCTAGACTATACTGAATCTTTATCCTGATCATTTTAGCTAACAATATGAATTTTAATAGATATATCTGCTTCATTATTTTGGTGTACTGTATTTGTTTACCTAATACATAGTATTTATTAATAGAGTGGCTTGCTTTGTTCAGGAGAGTTTCAGTTTATCCTGTTGTCCTGGTGACTCATTGATTAGCTTCCTCTTTTGCTTTCAAAAGTATCCTGTCTTAGGTGATAAATTATATGGTCATACTATTTATTAAGCCCTTCATATGTACCAATTGCTGTTCTAAGTCTGTATATATAACAATACAATCTATACAACAATCCAGTGGAGTAGATTATGTTATTTTACAGATTGGAAAACAGGCATAAGTAGTTTAAATAACTTATCCAAGATGTCATAGGTACGAGGTGGTGAAGCTGGGACTTAAATTCAGGAATTCTGTCTTCAAAGCCATCGTACTAAATTAGCATATAGATACTGCTTCATGACTGATTAGAATTCCCTATTTGTGGGACATTAAGTGATTTCTGACTTTTTATTCCTGATCACATATTGTTAGACTTCCAGCAAAACCTTTGTATATCTCCTTTATTACTTACTTGGGAAGGATAAATTCCTAGTGAACCCAATTTTCTAGATTCTCAATTCAGTGCTCTTTCAACTCAGTCATGCTGCATGTCTGTTGAATGTGGGTGCTAACTAATGAAGTCTAGGATTATGAGCAGACAGATCACAAGAAAGCAGATCAGTTACATATGATCTTGCTTCTATTAAAAAGAAAAGAAAAGCAGACTAGGAGAGGCAATATCGAAAAGAGCTGTGCTTCTGTGACTTTCAAGCAAATGAAATGCTGGAGGAGGTTGTAGTTAATTCTGATCCTTTAAAACCCATGTTTCTCTGGTCTCTGTGGCTGACAACCACTTTGACTGTCCTTACCTCGGGATTTGCAGCCTCTTGACCCCCAACCCCACCTACTACAATGACAGTCCACAGGAACTTGAAGTGTTCCTTAAAACAAATCCATAAATCAGCAAGTAAGAGGCAAATTTATCAGGCACCCCCCCGCTGGTGAAGAGGCATCGTCATTGTGACATTAGATCAGAGGCATGTCATCCTTTCTTTCTAGAATGGTGTTTGACTGTAACTCCATTGATTTAATAATCTCGTCTTTCATTTGCACATATTGAAAAATTCACCCATGGAGGTAGCTACAGTTTTCCCTAAAATGTTCCTTCTATGTCTGGCTTAAATTTCCTCTCTCTCAGGAATTCCTCATCATTTGAACTCATTCAGCTTCTCAAGCCTAAACTGTAGCCATTTGAGCTGTTAGGGGTAGAATATAGACCAGGACTTGCCTTTTACACACAATTCAGCAAACTGCATCAAGCGCTCATTTATGCCCAGTACCGTGTTCAATGCAAGGGAAGGGGAAAGCAAAACTCTGCCTGCTGCACGATCTTGGGGGGGAGGACGAATCGGCAAGGGAGTTGAGTCGGTCTTCAAAATGGAGACTGAGGCCAGGCATGGTGGCTCACACCTGCAATCCCAGCACTTTGGGAGACCAAGGCAGGTAGATAATCTTAGGTCAAGAGTTCAAGACCAGACTGGTGAAATCCCATCTCTCCTAAAAACACAAAAATTATACCACAGTGGGGGTGGGCACCTATAATTCCAGCTACTCAGGAGACTGAGGCAGAACTGCTTGAATCAGAGAGACAGAGGTTGCAGTGAGCCAATATTGCACCACTGTACTCTAGCCTGGGCAACATAGACTCCCTCTCAAAAACAAACATCAAGAGGGTGTGCCAAGATGGTCGAGACAACACCAGAATGCAGCTCCCAGCGAATGAGATGCAGAGAGCTAGAGGACTTCACAATTCCAAGCGAGGTGCCAGGTTTGTTTCGGTGGGACTGGTAGGACACTGAAAATAGCCAGGGAAGGTGAGCCGAAGCAGGTGATAGCAGCCCAGGGAGGGTGAACTGAGATGGGGTGGGCGCATCGCCACCTGGAACGTGCAGCCGGCTCAGAGGGTCGGGGACTTCACCCCCTCAGTGCTCCGATTCAGATCCTGTGCTTCCCTTATCCCTCCTGCAATCCATGGTCCATGAGAGCCCCACCGGACTGAAGGGCGCCATGGGTTGTCAAAGCAAATCTGAGCAACAGCTCCCTCCTGGTGCCGCACGTTGCGGGCAGGGACCTGGGTAGAAGTCTGGACTAATGCCAGTGGGATGGAACTACTGTCCCACAGAAAGAGGCAGAGTGAAAGCAGGGAAACAGGCCATAAGGCCTGGAAGGCCCCAGCCCCACAAAACTCAAACTGAAGCCCACACACTAGAGAGCATCACAGCAAATACACCAGTTTGACCCCAACTGGGAAGATCCAGCTCGGGCAAGGAGAGGCGCCATTGGGAAGGCAGGGCTAATCTCACCTGCGTAAACAAACTCCAGGGGAAGACCACCCACCCAGCAGCCTGACTGAATCCGAGACAGCCCAATGGCGCCTCTACAGGCCAAAAACGATATAGCTCCAACCTCAACAGAAAGGACCTCCACTCAGATTCCTCCCAAAATGACCAAATTCAAAGATCAAAGGGAAATAAATCCCCAAAGATGGGAAGAAACCAGTGCAAAAAGGATGAAACATCAAAGACCAGAACACCTCTTCTCCTCCCAGGGATCACAACTCCTTACCATCAAGAGAACAAAACAAGATAGAGAATGAGTTTGACAAATTGAGACAAGCAGGCTTCAGAGGGTGGCTAATAATAAACTTCTCTGAGTTAAAAGACCATGTTCTAACCCAATGCAAAGAAACTAAGAACCTTGAAAAAAGGTTAGACAAAATGCTAACTAGAATAACCGCTTAGAAAAGATCATAAATGACTTGATGGAGCTGAAAATCACAGCACAAGAACTTTATGAAGCATACACAAGTTTCAACAGCTGAATCGATCAAGTGGAAGAAAGGATATCAGAGACTGAAGATGAAATCAATGAAATAAAACAAGAAGGCAAGATTAGAGATAAAAGAGTGAAAAGAAATGAACAAATCCTCCAAGAATTTTGGGACTATGTGAAAAGACCTAATCTACACTTGAATGTGATGGGGAGAATGAATCCAAGCTAGAAAACACTCTTCAGGATATTATCCAATAGAACTTCCCCAACCTAACAAGGCAGGCCAACATTCAAATCCAGGAAATACAGAGAACACCACAAAGATACTCCTCAAGGAGAGCAACCCCAAGCCACATAATCATCAGATTCACCAGAGTGGAAATGAAGGAAAAAATCCTAAGGGCAGCCAGAAAGAAAGATCAAGCCACCCACAAAGGAAAGACCATCAGACTCACAGCAGATCTCTTGGCAGAAACCCTACAAGCTAGAAGGGAGTGGGGGCCAATATTCAACATCCTTAAAGAAAAAAACTTTTAACCCAGAATTTCGTATCTGGACAAACTAAGCTTCATAAGTAAAGGAGAAATAAAATCCTTTATGGACAAGAAATTGCTGAGAGATTTCATTGCTACAAGACCTGCCTTACAAGAGCTCCTGAAGGAAGCACTAAACATGTAAAGGAACAACCAGTACCAGCCACTGCAAAAACATACCAAACAGTAAAGAACGATGACGCAATGAAGAAACCACATCAACTAATGGGCAAAACAACCAGCCAGTAACAAAATAGCAGGATCAAATTCAAACATAACAATATTAACGTTGAATGTAAATGGCTTAAATGCCCCAATCAAAAGACACAGACTGGCAAACTGGATAAATGTCAAGATCCATCTGTGTGCTGTATTCAGGAGACCCATCTCAAATGCAAAGACTCACATAGACTCACATCGACTCAAAATAAAGGGATGGAGGAAGATTTATCAAGCAAATGGAGAGCAAAAAAAAGCAGGGGTAGCAATCCTAGTCCCAGATAAAACGGACTTTAAACCAACAAAGATCAAAAGAAACAAAGAAGGGCATTACATAATGGTAAAACAATCCATGTAACAAGGAGAGCTAACTATCCTAAATATATATGCACCCAATACAGGAGCACACAGATACCTAAAGCAAGTTCTTAAGTCTCTTTGTAGGTCCTTAAGACCTAGGTCCACAATAATAGTGGGAGACTTTAACACTCCACTGACAATATTGGACAGATCAATGAGACACAAAGTCAACAAGGATATCCAGGACTTGAATTCAGATCTGGACCAAATGGACCTAACAGATGTTTACAGAACACTCCACCCCAAATCCACAGTATACACATTCTTCTCAGCACATCACATTTACTATAACATTGACCACATAATTGGAAGTAAATCACTCCTCAGCAAACTCAAAAGAATGGAAATCATAAAAAACAGTCTCTCAGACCACAGCACAATCAAATTAGAACTCAGGATTAAGAAAAGCACTCAAAACCACACAATCAATGTAAACTGAACAACTTGCTCCTGAATGACGAATGGATAAACAATGGAATGAAGGCAGAAATGAAAATGTTCTTTGAAACCAACGAGAACAAAGACACAATGTACCAGAATCTATGGGACATATTTAAAGCAGTGTCTAGAGGGAAATTTATAGCAATAAATGCCCACATGAGAAACAAGGAAAGATCTAAAATCGACACCCTATCATCAAAATTGAAAGGGTTAGAGGAGCAAGATCAAAAAAACTCAAAAGCTAGCAGAAGACAGGAAATAACTAAGATCAGAGCAGAACTGAAGGAGATAGAGACACAAAAAAACTTTCAAAAAATCAATAAATTCAGGAGCTGGTTTTTTGAAAAGATCAACAAAATAGACCACTAGCTAGACTAATAAAAAGAAAAGAGAGAAGAATCAAATAGAAGCAATAATAAATGATAAAGGGGAGATCACCACAAATTCCTTGGAAATACAAACTACCATCGGAGATTACTACAAACAGCTCTATGCACATAAACCAGTAAATCTGGAAGAAATGGATAAATTCCTGGACACTTGTACACTCCCAAGACTAAGCCAGGAAGATGTTGAAACCCTGAACAGACCAATAACAAGGTCTGAAGTTGAGGCAGCAATTAACAGCCTACCAATCAAAAAACGTCCAGGTCCAGACGGTTGACAACCAAAGTCTATTAGATGTACAAAGAGGAACTGGTACCATTCCTGTTGAAACTATTCTAGACACTACAGAAAGAGGGGAATCCTCCCTAACTCTTTCTATGAGACCTGTATCATCCTGATACCAAAACCTGGCAGAGACACAACTGAAAAAGAAAACTTCAGGCCAATAACCATGATGAACATTAATGCAAAAATCTTCAATAAAATACTGGCAAAACCGAATCTAACAGCACATCAAAAAGCTTATCCACCACAACCAAGTAGGCTTCTTCCTGGGGATGCAAGGCTGGTTCAACATATGCAAATCTATAAACATAATCCACCACATAAAAAGAACCAAAGAAAAAAAACCACATGATTATCTCTACAGATAAAGAGAAGGCCTTGACAAAACTCAACAGCCCTTTATGCTAAAAACTCTCAATAAACTAGATATCAATGGAACATATCTCAAAATAATAAAAGCTATTTATGACAAACCCACAGCCAATATGATACTGAAAGGACAAAAACTAGAAGCATTCCCTTTAAAAACTGGCACTAGACAAGGATGCCCTCTCTCACCACTCCTATTCAATATAGTATTGGAAGTTCTAGCCAGAGCAATTAGGCAAGAAAAAGAAATAAAGGGCATTCAATTAGGAAAAGAAGAAGTCAAATTGTCCCTATTTGCAGATGACATGGTTGTATACTTAGAAGACCCCATCATCGCAGCCCAAAATCTCCTTAAGCTGACAAGCAACTTTGGCAAAGTCTAACAATAGAAAATCAATGTGCAGAAATCACAAGCATTCCTATACACCAACAACAGCCAGCCAAATCATGAGCAAACCCCCATTTATGATTGCTACAAAGAGACTAAAATACTTAGGAATACAACTAACAAAGGATGTAAAAGATCTCTTCAAGGAGAACTACAAACCACTGATCAAGGAAATACAAGAGGACACAAACAGACGGAAAAACATTCCATGCTCATGATTAGTAAGAATCAATATTGTGAAAATGACCATACTGCCCAAAGTAATTTACAGATTCACTGCTATCCCCATCAAGCTACCGTTGACCTTCTTCACAGAATTGGAAAAAAATACTTAAAACTTCATGTGGAACCAAAAGAGAGCCCACATAGCCAAGACAATCCTAAGCAAAAAGGACAAAGCTGGAGGCATCATGCTACCTGACTTCAAACTATACTACAAGGCTACACAGTAATCAAAACAGCATGGTACTGGTACCAAAACAGAAATATAGACCAATGGAATACAACAGAGGCCTCGGAAGCAATGCCACACATCTACAACCATCTGATCTTTGACAAATCTCACAAAAACAAGCAATAGGGAAAGGATTCCCCTGCTTAATAAATGGTGTTGGGAAAACTGGCTAGCCATGTGCAGAAAGCAGAAACTGGACCCCTTCCTTACGCCTTATACAAAAAGTAACTCCAGATAGATTAAAGATTTGAACATAAGAACTAACACCATAAAAACCCTAGAAGAAAACTTAGGCAACACCATTCAGAACATAGGCACAGGCAAGGACTTCGTGACCAAAAGCAGTGGCAACAAAAGCCAAAATAGACAAATGGGATCTAATTAAACTTAAGAGCTTCTGCACAGCAAAAGAAACAATCATTAGAGTGAACCAGCAACCAACAGAATGGGAAAAATGTTTGCAATCTACCCATCTGACAAAGGGCTAATATCCAGAATCTACAAAGAACTAAAGCAGATTTACAAGAAAAAATTAAACCCATCCAAAAATGGGCAAAGTATATGAACAGACAATTTTCAAAAGAAGATATTTATGTGGCCAACAAACATGAAAAAATGCTCATCATCACTGGTCATTAGAGAAATGGAAATCAAAACCACATTGAGATACCATCTCATGCCAATTAGAATGGTGATCATTAAAAAATCTGGAGACAACAGATGCTGGGGGGGGATGTGGAGAAAGGAAAACTTTTACACTGATGGTGGGAGTGTAAATTAATTCAACCATTATGGAAGACAGTGTGGTGATTCCTCGAGGATCTAAAAATAGAAATTCCATTTGACCCAGCAATCCTATTACTGGGTATATCCCCAAAGGATTATCAATCATTCTATTATAAGGACACATGCACATGTATGTTCATTGTGGCACTGTTTACAATAGCAAAGACCTGAAACCAACCGAAATGCCCATCAATGATAGACGGGACAAAGAAAATGTGGCACATATACACCATGTGATAATATGAAGCCATAAAAAAATGATGAGTTTGTGTCCTTTGTAGACATGGATGAATCTAGAAACCAAAATTCTCAGCAAACTGACACAAGAACAGAAAACCGGGGGGGGAGATCCAAGATGGCAGATCAGGAGCAGCTCAGGATTGCAGCTCCCAGTGAAAGCGCGGAGGGTGAGTGGACACCGCATTTCCAGATGGATTTTTATTGCCCACAGACCAGGAGATTCCCAGGCGGAGGAGGCCCACAGGTCACCAGCGCAGCTGGTTTGTCCGGCGCCGCTGTTTTGGCTGGCGTGGCTGTTTTGCCAACGCCCTGGCGTGGCGGTTCCCCATACAAAATACACAGGTCCGGGTGCCATTTTAGCTGGCAATTGGAGCTCCGGGAAGGCAGAGTCACCCATTCATCTGATTAAAAGGGGGACCGAACAGAGAGCCAGGCCAGGATATTCCCAGGCAAAAGAGCACCACGAATCTCAGCGCCCGCTGTTTCAGCCGGCGCAGCGGGGTGGCCGCACGGGAAATCACACAGATCCTGGTGCCTTTTCAACAGGCAACTGGAACACCTGGGAGACAGTCAACCATTCCACTAAAAAAAAAAGGCTCTGAGGCAGGGAGCCAGGTGATCAGGCTCGGCTGGTCCCACCCCCCACAAAAAAACAGCAATCGGAAACGCTCTGGATTGAGTGTTTCACAGCAAGCACAGCTGAACCCAGGACGGTCCAGCTCTGTGGGGGGAGGGGTGTTCGCCATTACCGAAGCAGTCCACCACTACGGAGGTAGTTTGCCATTGCCGAGGCACCCCACCACTGCCGAGGCAGTTCTAACTACACCCGTATAAACAGGACTGCAGGGAAGTTCACATGGCAACCAGGCGGAGCCCATAGCAGCTTAGCAAAGCCTCTGCAGGCAGACAGTGACTAAGTTGCCTCCTCACTGGGCAGGGCAGCCCTGAAAAAAAAGACAGCAGCACAACGGAAACTCATAAAAAAAGCCCTAACTGTCTGGGACAGAGCACCTGGGGAAAAAAAGGGGTTTATGAGTTCTGCTGCAGCAGACTTAAACGTACCTGCCTAGCAGTTCTGAACGAACAACAGAGCTCACAGCTCAGCATTTGAGCTCCTATAAAGGACAGACTGTCTCCTCAAGCAGCTCCCTGACCTTGTATATCCAGAGTCACCTCATAAAGGAGAGCTCAGACTGACATCTGGCGGGTATCCTTCTGGGGCAAAGATAGCAGAAGAAGAAACTGGCAGCAACCCTTACTGGTCTGCAGCCACTGCAGGTGATCCCCAGGCAAGCAGGACCGGGAGTGGACCTCAGTAGTCCTACAGCAGAGGGGCCAGACTGTTAGAAGGAGAACTAAGAAACAGAAAGAAATAACTTCATCATCAACAAACTGGACATCCACTCAGAGACCCAATCTGAAAGTCAACAATTACAAAGATGACAGGTGGATAAATCCACAAAGATGGGAAAACACCAGTGCAAAATGGAGGAAAACACCCAAACCCAGAATGTCTCCCCCTCCTACAAGGGATCACAACTCCTCACCAGCAAGGGAACAAGGCTGGATGGAGAATGAGTGTGATGAATTGACAGAATCAGGCCTCAGAAGGTGGGTAATAAGAAACTTCTGTGAGCTAACAGCACATGTTCTAACCCAGTGCAAACAAACTAACAACCTTAAAAAAAGATTTGATGAAACACTAATGAGAATAACCAACTTAGAGAGGAATATAAGTGAATTGATGGAGCTGAAAAACACAAGAAGTTCTCAAAGCATACACAAGTTTCAACAGCCGAATTGACCAAGCAGAAGAAAGGATATCAGAGGTCGAAGATCAACTCAATGAAATAAAACGAGAAGGCAAGAGTAGAGAAAAAAGGTAAAAAGGAATGAACAAAGTCTCCAAGAAATATGGGACTATGTGAAAAGACCTAATCTACGTTTGATAGCTGTACCTGAATGTGACAGAGAGAATGAATCCAAGCTGGAAAATACCCTTCAGGATATTATCCAGGAAAACTTCCCCAAACTAGCAAGGCAGGCCAATATTCAAGTCCAGGAAATACAGAGAACACCACAAAGATATTCCTCAAGAAGAGTAACCCCCAAGGCACATAATCGTCAGATTCACCAGGGTTGAAATGAAGGAGAAAATGCTAAGGGCAGCCAGAGAGAAAGGTCGGGTTACCCACAAAGGGAAGCCCATCAGACTCACAGCACATCTCTCAGCAGAAACCCTACAAGCCAGAAGAGAGTGGGGGCCAATATTCAACATCCTTAAAGAAAAGAACTTTCAACCCACAATTTCATATCCAGCCAAACTAAGCTTCATAAGTGAAGGAAAAATAAAACCCTTTGCAAAAAAGCAAGTACTCAGAGATTTCATCACCACCAGGCCTGCTTTACAAGAGCTCCTGAAAGAGGCACTAAACATAGAAAGGAACAACCAGTATCAGCCACTGCAAAAACATACCAAATGGTAAAAAGCATCAACACAATGAAGAAACTGCATCAACTAACAGGCAAAACAGCCAGCTAGCATCAAAATGGCAGGATCAAATTCACACATAACAATATTAACCTTAAATGTAAATGGGCTAAATGCCCCCAATCAAAAGACACAGACTAGCAAATTGTATAAAAAGCCAAAACTCATCGGTGTGCTGTATCCAGGAAACCCATCTCACATGCAAGGATGCACAAAGGCTCAAAATAAAGGGATGGAGGAAGATTTACCAAGCAAATGGAGAGCAAAAAAAAGCAGGAGTTGCAATTCTCGTCTCTGATAAAATAGACTTCAAACCAACAAAGATCAAAAGAGACAAAGAAGGACATTACATAATGGTAAAAGGATCAATGCAACAGGAAGAGCTAATGATCCTAAATATATATGCACCCAATACAGGAGTACCGAGATACATAAGGCAAGTTCTTAATGACTTACAAAGAGACTTAGACTCCCACACAATAATAGTGGGAGACTTTAACACCCCATTGTCAATATTAGACAGATCAATGTGACAGAAAATTAACAAGGATATCCAGGACTTGAACTCAGACCTGGACAAAGCAAACCTAATAGACATTTACAGAACTCTCTACCCCAAATCCACAGAATATACATTCTTCTCAGCACCACATCACACCTACTCTAAAATTGACCACATAATTAGAAGTAAATCACTCCTCAGCAAATGCAAAAGAACGGAAATCATAACAAACAGTCCCTCAGACCACAGTGCAATCAAGTTAGAACTCAGAATTCAGAAACTAACTCTGAACCGCACAGCTTCATGGAAACTGAACAATTGGCTCTTGAATGTTGACTGGATAAACAATGAAATGAAGGCAGAAATAAAGATGTTCTTTGAAACCAACAAGAACAAAGACACAACATACCAGAATCTCTGGGACACATTTAAAGCAGTCTCTAGAGGAAAATATATAGCAATAAATGCCCACATGAGAAGCAAGGAGAGATCTAAAATTGATACCCAATCATCAAAATTGAAGGAGCTAGAGGAGCAAGACCAAAAAAACTCAAAAGCTAGCAGAAGACAAGAAATAACTAAGATCAGAGCAGAACTGAAGGAGATAGAGACATAAAAAAACCCTTCAAAAAAATCAATAAATCCAGGAGCTGGTTTTTCGAAAAGGTCAACAAAATAGACCACTAGCCAGATTAATAAAAAAGAAAAGAGAAAATAATCAAATAGATGCAATGAAAAACGATATAGGGGATATCACCACAGATTCCACAGAAATTCAAACCATCATCAGAGATTATTACAAACAACTCTATGCACATAAACTAGTAAACCTGGAAGAAATGGATAAATTCCTGGACACTTACATCCTCCCAAGCCTAAACCAGGAAGAAGTTGAAACCCTGAATAGACCAATAGCAAGGTCTAAAGTCGAGGCAGCAATTAAGAGCTGACCACCCAAAAAAGCCCAGGTCCAGATGTGTTCACAGCTGAATTCTACCAGACATACAAAGACGAGCTGGTACCATTGCTTCTGAAACTATTCCAAACAATCCAAAAGAGGGAATCCTTCCCAAATCATTTTATGAGACCAACTTCATCCTGATACCAAAACCCAACAGAGACTCAGCAAGAAAAGAAAATTTCAGGCCAATATCCATGATGAACATAGATACAAAAATCTTCAATAAAATACTGGCAAACCAATTGCAACAGCACATCAAAAAGCTTATCCACCATGATCAAGTAGGATTCATCCCGGGGATGCAAGGCTGGTTCAACATACGCAAGTCTATAAACATAATTCACCACATAAACAGAACCAAAGACAAAAACAACATGATTATCTCAATTGATGCAGAGAAGGCCTTTGACAAAATTCAACAGCCCTTTATGCTAAAAACCCTCAATAAACTAGGAATTGATGGAACGTATCTCAAAATGATAAAAGCTATTTACGACAAACCAACAGCCAATATCATACTGAATGGGCAAAAACTAGAAGCATTCCCTTTGAAATCTGGCACTAGACAAGGATGCCCCCTCCCTCACCACTCCTATTCAATATAGTACTGGAATTTCTAGCCAGAGCAATCAGGCAAGAAAAAGAAATAAAGGTATTCAAATAGGAAAGGAGGAAGTCAAATTCTCTCTATTTGCAAACCACATGATTGTATATCTAGAAGACCCCATCATCTCAGCCCAAAATCTCCTGAAACTGATAAGCAACTTCAGCAAAGTCTCAGGATACAAAATCAATGTACAAAAATCACAAGCGTTCCTATACACCAATAACAGACTTAAAGAGAGCCAAATCAAGAACGAACTGCCATTCACAACCGCTACAAAGAGAATCAAATACCTAGGAATACAACTAACAAGGAATGTAAAGGACCTCTTCAAGGAGAACTACAAACCACTGCTCAACGAAATAAGAGAGAACACAAACAGATGGAGAAACATTCCATGTTCATGGTTAGGAAGAATCAATATCATGAAAATGGCCATACTGCCCAAAGTAATTTACAGATTCAATGCTATCCCCATCAAGCTACTAATGACCCTCTTCACAGAACTGGCAAAAAACACCTTAAGCTTCATATGGAACCAAAAGAGAGCCTGCATAGCCAAGTCAATTCTAAGCAAAAAGAACAAAGCGGGAGGCATCACACTACCGGACTTCAAACTATACTACAAGGCTACAGTAATCAAAACAGCATGGTACTGGTACCAAAACAGACATACAGACCAATGGAACAGAACAGAGGCCTCGGAGGCAACACAACACATCTACAACCACCCGATCTTTGACAAACCTTACAAAAACAAGCAATGGGGGAAAGGATTCCCCTGTTTAATAAAATGGTGTTGGGAAAACTGGCTAGCCATGTTCACAAAGCAGAAACTGGACCCCTTCCTGACACCTTACACTAAAATTGACTCCAGATGCATTAAAGACTTAAACATAAGACCTAACACCATAAAAACCTTAGAAGAAAATCTAGGCAAAACCATTCAGGACATAGGCATAGGCAGGACTTCATGACCAAAACACCAAAAGCATTGTCAACAAAAGCCAAAATAGACAAATGGGTCCTAATCAAACTCCACAGCTTCTGCACAGCAAAAGAAACAGTCATTAGAGTGAATCAGCAACCAACAGAATGGGTAAAAAATTTTGCAGTCTACCCATCTGACAAAGGGTTAATATCCAGAATCTACAAAGAACTAAAACAGATTTACAAGAAAAAAACAAACAAGCCCATTCAAAAGTGGGCGAAGGATATGAACAGACACTTTACAAAAGACATACATGAAGCCAACAAACATATGAAAAAATGCTCATCACTGGTCATTAGAGAAATGCAAATCAAAACTACATTGAGATACCATTTCATGCCAGTTAGAATGGCAATCATTAAAAAATCTGGAGACAACAGATGCTGGAGAGGATGTGGAGAAATAGGAACGCTTTTACACTGTTGGTGGGAGTGTAAATTAGTCGACCATTGTGGAAGACAGTGTGGCACTTCCTCAAGGACCTAGAAATGGAAATTCCATTTGACCCAGCAATCCCATTACTGGGTATATATCCAAAGGACTATAAATCGTTCTACTATAAGAACACATGCACACGAATGGTCATTGCAGCACAGTTTACAATAGCAAAGATCTGGAACCAACCCAAATGCCCATCGATGATAGACTGGACAGGGAAAATGTGGCACATATACACCATGGAATATTCTGCAGCCATCAAAAATGATGAGTTCGTGTCCTTTGTAGGGACATGGATGAACCTGGAAACCACCATTCTCAACAAACTGACACAAGAACAGAAAATCAAACACCGCATGTTCTCACTCACAGGCGGGTGTTGAACAATGAGAACACATAGACACAGGGAGGGGAGCATCACACACTGGCGTCTGTTGGGGGGAAAATAGCGGAGGGACAGCAGGGGGTGGGGAGTTAGGGAGAGATAGCATGGGGGAGAAATGCCAGATACAGGTGATGGAGAGGAAGGCAGCAAATCACACTGCCATGTGTGTACCTATGCAACAATCTTGCATGTTCTTCACATGTACCCCAAAACCTAAAATACAATTTTAAAAATGGAGGGAAAAAAAAAACAGAAAACCAAGCACCACGTTTTCACTCAAAGGTGGGTGATAAACAATAAGAACATGTGGACACAGGGAAGGGAACAACACTCACTGGGATAGGTGGGGGTTAGAGGGGGAGGGGAGGGAGCAATGGGAGGCAGAGAGGATGGGGAGGGATAACACCAGGCGAAATGCCTCATGTAGGCGACTGGGGGGGCAGGGTGGAGACAGCAAACCACCACGGCATATGTGTACCTATGCAACAATCCTGCAGGATGCAGGATGTGTACATGTACCCTAGAGCCAAAGTACAATTTTTTTTAAATAATGGAGACTGAAGGGAGGGCCTAGAGGAATGTTAAAGGGGTCACAAAGGAGAAAACATGTTCAAGCTTATGTTTTGGGGCTTCCAGAGAGCTAGAGATGTTTCCTCCTGTGAGCAGCCATAGCATACTGCTTCCCATATCCTGGCATATTAAACTGCCATTTTTATATCCTATTTTTATTTCCCCCTGGTATAAGCTTCTTGATGCTAGGTGCCAACCTTTTATTTATCTTAGTTTCCTAAATGCTTTGCTGTAGTGCCTACCACCTAGTATGTTCTTACTAAATGCAGTCACACACCACTTAACAATGGGATATGTCCTGAGAAAGGTGCCCATAGGTGATTTCATCACTGTGTGGACATCATAGAGTGCACTTACACAAACCTCCTAGGCTATTTGGTATTCCTATTGCTCTTAGGCTACAAACCTATACAGCATGTTACTGTACTAAATACTGTAGACAATTGTTAAACAATGGTAAGCATGTGTGTATCTAAACAAATTCAAACATAGTAAAGGTAAGGTGACAATATAACCTTATGGGACCACCTTTCTATATACGGCTCCTCATTAAGCAGTGCAGAGATTTAACTATTGAATGAAGAAGGAATGTTAAATTCCCCATTTGATGAATAAGTCAAAGAAACAGATGCGGGGGAGAATGCTTTGTGAGAAAAAGTTATTCCAAGCAGAACAAAGAGCACAACCTCCCCCCAAAAAAATGCATACAGAAAAGAATAGAAAAGGTTTCACAAGCTAGATCTACATAGAATGTCGGATTATTGGGAAACGGTATCTGAGGAGCCAAGTTCCCATGTGTGAGTTCCTATTGCAGTGAAACGGTTTCCCTAACTAGGTGACTAGCTGAAATATGTCAGGGATGGATGAAAGCTCAGATTGCTCAGTGATTTCAGAACCTTGAGTAGTTTTCCATAGATTCTCACTACAGATGTGGGGTGAAGAAAAAGGGAAAAGACTTAGGGGTAGACTTCCCCAAAAGGACGTTGTCCTAAATTCCTCTTTCTGACCTATAAAATGGCAAGGAAATCCAGCATCTATTTGCTTTGTACAGCAGACAAACACATTATTTCTACTTTTTGGGTAATCTGGGATTGCTAGTTTGACATTTTAACTTTAAAGATTTATATTTAAGTATTTCATGTTTGCTGATCTACTGTATCTGAGGTAAGGAAAATTAACACACTGAAAGGAAGTAAAACTTACCAACGAATCAGTACTCCCTGCTTTTTATGAAAAGACCATGACTTGAAAAAAATTTTTATTAAATCATGAGTAGAAAGATGATACGTTTTGCCTGTGTCCCCAACCAAACCTCATCTTGAATTGTACTCCCATAATTTCCATGTGTTGTGGGAGGGACCCAGTGGGAGATAACTTGAATCATGGGGGTTGCTTCCCCCATACTGTTCTCATGGTAGTCAATAAGTTTCATGAGATCTGATGGTTTTATTAGGGGTTTCTGCTTTTACATCTTCCTCATTTTCTCTTGTTACCATCATGTAAGAAGGCTTTGTGGAACTCTAAGTCCAATTAAGCCTCTTTTTCTTACCAGTCTCGAGTATGTCTTTATCAGCAGTGTATGGACTAATTTAGTAAGTTGGTACCAGGCGTTGGGTGTTGCTAAAAAGATACCCAAAAATGTGGAAGCAACCTTGGAACTGGGTAATAGGCAGAGGTTGCAACAATTTGGAGGCCTCAGAAGAGAGGAAAATGTGAGAAAGTTTGGAACTTCCTAAACATGTGTTGAATAGCTTTGACCAGAAGCCTAATAGCAATATGGACAATAAGCCCTAGGCTGAGGTGGTCTCAGATGGAAATGAGGAACTGGTTGGGAACTGAAGCAAAAATGACTCATTATGTTTTAGCAAAGAGACTGATGGCATTTTGCTCCTGCCCTAGAGATTTGCGGATCTTTGAACTTGAGAGAGATGATTTAGGGTACCTTGTAGAAGAAATTTGTAAGCAGCAAAGCATTCATGAGGTGACTTAGGTGCTGTTAAAGGCATTCAGTCTTATAAAGGAAGCAGAGTATAAAAGTACAGAAAATTTGCAGCTGGACAATTCAAAAAAGAAAAACCCATTTTCTGAGAAATTCAAGATGGCTACATAAATTTGCGTAAGTAATGAGGGAGCTGAATTAATCCTGGAGACAATGGGGAAAATGTCTCCAGGGCATGTCAGATGTCTTCATGTGGCCCCTCCCATCACAGGCCTAAGGCCTAGGAGAAAATGGTTTTGTAGGCTGGGCCCAGGGTCCCTGTGCTGTATGCAGCCTAGGGACTTAGTGCCCTGTATCCCAGCCACTCCAGCTGTAGCTGAAAGGGGCCAATGTAGAACTTTGGCCTTGGCTTCGGATGGGGCAAGCCCCAAGCCTTGGCAGCTTCCACATGGTGTTAAGCCTGTGGGTGTCAGAATTGGTGTTTGGGAACCTTCACCTAGATGATTTCAGATATATAGAAATGCCTGGATGCCCAGGCAGAAGTTTACTGCAGGGGCAGGGCTTTCATGGAGAACCTCTGCTAGGGCAATGGAGAAGGGAAATGTGGGGTCAAAGCTCCCACACAGAGTCCCTGCTGGGGTACCACCTAGTGGAGCTGTGAGAAAAGGGCCACGATCCTCTGGACCCCAGAATGGTAGATCAACCGACAGTTTGCACCATGCACCTGGGAGAGCTGCAGACACTCAACGTCAGACCGTGAAAGCAGCTGGGAGGGAGGCTGTACATACCCTGCAAAGCCACAGGGGCGGAACTGCCCAAGACCATGGGAACCCACCTGTTGCATCAGCACGACCTGGATGTGAGACATGGAGTCAAAGAAGATCATTTTGGAACCTTAAGATTGACTGCCCCTCTGGATTTCGGACTTTTGTGGCCACTGTAGCCCCTTTGTTTTGGCCAGTTTCTCCCATTTGGAACAGTTGTATTACTGAATGTCTGTAGCCCCATTGTACCTAGGAAATAATTAGCTTGCTTTTGATTTTACAGGTCATAGGCAGAAGGGACTCACCTTGTCTCAGATAAAATTTGGACTGTGGTCTTTTGATTTAATGCTGAAATGAGTTAAGACTTTGGGAGACTGTTGGGAAGGCATGATTTGTTTTGAAATGTGAGGACATGAGATTTGGCAGGGGCCAGGAGCAAAATGATATGGTCTGTCTCTGTGTCCCCACCCAAATCTCATCTTGAGCTGTACTCCCAAGTGTTGTGGGAGGGACCTGGAGGCAGATAATTAAATCACAGGGGCAGTTTCCTCCATACTGTTCTTGCGGTACTGAATAAGTCTCAACAAGATCTGATGGTTTCATCAGGGGTCTCTGTTTTTGTGTCTTCCTCATTCTCCCTTTGCCTGCTGCCATCCATGTAAGATGTTACTTGTTCCTCCTTGCCTTTGGCCATGATTGTGAGGCTTACCCAGCCACATGTACCTGTAAGTCCAATTAAACCTCTTTTTTTTGTAAATTGCCCAGTCTCAGATATGTCTTTATCAGCAGTGTGAAAACAAACTACTACAGTCTACTTATAGATTTAAGATTCCCAAATGAAAGGAAACTAAGAATTTGTCACCAGCAGATATGGTCTTCAAAAAAAAAAGTGTTGAAGTTCCTTAGATGAAAGAAAAATTTTTTACCAGATAGAAACTTGGAACTTCAGGGAACAAGGAAGAATAAATAAAATGAGAAATGTCTTAGGAAATAAAATAGACTGTATTACTCCCAGTGTTTTCTTTAAAATATGTATGATGGTTCAAAGCAAGGATTATATCATTTCTTCCAGGGTTTTCAATGTATATGTAATACATAAAACAATCACAATATTTTTTTTAAAAAAAAGCAAGTTAGTTACCTCCTAGATACAATGTAGGTACAGGTATTGGGTAAATAAGCTGTTCAAACGAGAGAAATTGGCCAAAACCAAGAAGTTACAGGGCCCATGTAAGTCCAAAATCCAGCGGGGCAAATTTTAGAGCTCCAAAATGATCTCCTTTGGGTATGTCTTTATCAGCAATGTGAAAACAGACTAATACAAAAGAATTACAAGAACACTGTCCCTTTCCAAACTGGTTTGCCTTTAAATCATTGTAGCTTCACAGAAACCCACTGCCTCTGAGATAAATCTCATACCCAGCTGTCTAATAAGTTATATTCCAAAGAGCTAAAGAAGTCCTATGCCTGGAAATAGTTTTTCTTGAGTTCAATGACTCAGAAACATCTAGTACAAAAGATGATCACAAAAGAAAGTTTGCTCTCATTAGAAAAGAAAAACAGAGGCATTTCTGAAATTAGCCTTCTGATTATTTATTAAAGGCCTAGAAGATAGGGTGGGCTCTTCAGTAATGGTGAGTAGCTGCTGCAGAATCCACTCACCTCAGACAAAAAAAAAAACAACCAAACCCTGCGAATTCATTGTTTGCCAATACCTTCTCTTATGACCTCTCTTAATTGGACTGTAACTGTTCCTCTATTTCCTATTAAGGCTTTTTACTCTGCTTGTTGAAATTAGAAATACTGTAGATATACATAGGGAAACACTCCACTGAAAACAGAAAAGATTGTATGAAAATACACAAATCATTGGATCATGTATCTAGAGAAACTTGGGATATTTAAAACAAGAGTGTATTTCCTTTACTTTAAAATTTTTTTCTAATCAAAATGGATTAAAGATTTAAAACACACACACACACACACACACACCCCAAACAAAAAACAATTAACCTCATAACTGTACTCTGTCTCCATCAGTGAACCTTGTGCTGAAATCGTCTGTTACATCTGCCGTGAAAGTCTGTGAGCAACCTGAGAGTAAGAACTCGGCTTACAAATTTTTAAATTCTGAGTACTTAGCACATAGCCATCATTTCATATTGGCTAAACTACATCTTTATCAGTCTTTAAGGTATAATTAATTATATAACACACCATTCATTTTTTTTTTTTTTTTTTGAGATGGAGTCTTGTTCTGTTGCCCAGGCTAGAGTGCAGTGGCATGATCTCAGCTCACTGCAACCTCTGCCTTCTAGTCAAATGATTTTCCTACCTCAGCCTCCTGAGTAGCTGGGATCATGGCTAATTTTTGTATTTTTAGTAGAGATCGGGTTTCACCATGTTGGCCAGGCTGGTCTCAAACTCCTGACCTCAGGTGATCTGCCCACCTTGACCTCCCAAAGTACTAGGATTACAGGCATGAGCCACTGTGCCTGGCCTGAGCCACTGCACATGGCCATTAATTTAATACAGTTTTACATGGGAGGACAAAAGGAGGTACCACATTTGAATATTGCATTTATAAACAACTATTATAAAACACATCCTGATTTCAAGATATTAAAATGTAAAACATATGCCTTCAAATGGAGGAAATCCTGTAATTGTGCTCTAACTGAATTTCTCATGTCATAAAGAGTGGACTCTTGCCTGCATTATGTCAGTAGACAAACATTCCTCAGCACAAGTGATGCTGACTCAAAGCATCCTACTTTTCCTATACTGCTTTTACTGAGGCCACTGATCACCCCTAAATATTTGTCTGCTGTGTTTTCCTTGATTTCTCTGTTTCCTTGTATTAAACTCTTCTCCTCAAAATTCTTCGCTCGCTGCTGTATGTAGCCTTCTATAGGAATTGACCCCTAAGGCTCCTTTTCTTCTTCAGTGGCTCCCATTTATCTTGCCCTCAATGTGGACACCCCACAAGGCTCGGTCCCCTTCATTTCTCAGTTGTCGCTAGTGGTTCTCAGCCCTGGTGACACATCACAATCATTGGTAGAGCTCTTTCAAAATGTCCAAGCCCAAGCTGAATGTGGTGGCTCATGCCTGTAATCCCAGCACTTTGGGGGGGCCACGGAGGGTGGATCACCTGAGGTCAGAGTTCGAGACCAGCCTGGCCAATATGGCAAAACCCCGTCTCTACTAAAAATACAAAAATTAGCTGGGCTTGATGGTGCATGACTGTAGTCCCAGCTACTTGGGAGGGTGAGGCAGGAGAATGGCTTAAACCTGGGAGGCAGAGGTTGTAGTGAGCAGAGATCGCAGCATTGCACTCCAGCCTGGGCAACAGAGCGAGACTCTGTCTCAGAAAAGATAAATAAAATGTCCAAATCCAGACCAACAGGATCAGTCAGCCTGGACTGAAACGTGAGCTCTGTGACCCTGGTCATGTGACATAATCTCTGACATCAATTTCTTCAGCTGTAAAATTAATGTTAAATCTGCTTCATCAGATTGCTGCACACTCATGCTTTGCTTCCCATCATTATAGTGAATATTGTCTCCTCTTTCTCCCTTTGCTTAAAGCCCACCTTTCTTTAAAAGCTCCAGTGAGCCTTTCCCCTGGCTCCAGCTCTCCGTAATCACATTTGTTTTGGCTTGTTTGCAAAGCCCACTGAAAACTCAAAATGGGCCTGTAAAAATGAAATTGTCTCCTGGCTCTTCCTTCCTTTCCTTCCCTTTCTTCTTTCCTTCTTTCTTTCTTTTTGTTCTTGAGATGGGAGTCTCACTCTGTTGCCCAGGCTGGAGTGTAGTAGTATGATCTCAGCTCACAACAACCTCTGCTCTGCCTCCTGGGTTCAAGTGATCCTCCTGCCTCAGGCTCCCCAGTATCTGGGATTACAGGTGTGCGCCACCACATCCGGCTAATTTTTGTATTTTTAGTAGAGATGGGGTTTCACCATGTTGGCCAGGATGCCCTTGAACTCCTGACCTCATGTGATCTGCCCACCTTGGCCTCCCAATGTGCTGGGATCACAGGCGTGAGCCACTGCACCCAGCCCTGATCTTTATACAGCTGTTCTTGTCACCTTCCAATCCATTCTCCAGGTAGCATTCCAATATTCCAGAATGATCTTAACAAAACAATTAGGATCATGTTGCTATTTTAAATCTTCTAATGAATTTTCTTTGTTCTTGTATTTATTAAAATCCAAATTCTCTAACCTGAGTCACAAGAGTCTACAAAATCTGATCCTCCTCTCCCTACTCTTCCCACTGCTTTCATACAGTCTGGCAGCACAGGTTGTAATTTGATGTATTGTTTCCCACCTCAGGGCCTGGCTCATGCTGTTCTCTCTGCCAGGAATGATCTTATATTCACCTGCCTTTTCTTTTTCTATTTTTTTTTTTTTTTCAGACACAGTTTCTTTGTCGCCCAGCCTGGAGTACAGTGGCCCAATCTCATCTCACTGCAACCTCCACCTCCCAGGTGCAAGCAATTCTCCTGCCTCAGCCTCCTGAATAGCTGGGATTGCAGATGCCTACCACAACAACTGGCTAATTTTTGTATTATGAGTACAGACAGGGTTTCACCATGTTGCCAGGCTGGTCTTGAATTCCTGACCTCAAGTGATCACCTGCCTTGGCCTCCCCCTCCCACAGTTCTGGAATCACAGGTATGAGCCACCACACCCAACCTCATCTTTCTTTTCAACATCAGTTTAATAATCACTTCCCTCAGCAAACACTTATCTGACCCTCACCAGGTGGGTGCCCTGTGAAAACCTTCTCCTTTAACTCCTGTATTCTTTGTAATGAACTATTTTATCAGAAACTGGTTGGATTTGGGACTGGCCTAACTTTTTCTCAATATAGCTCTACATTTTTTATTCATTACCATAAGCATGATTTATATTTGTAATTTAAAAAAATTTGTTTTTAAGTTTGAGAAACAGTATGGTTTGGGTTTTGTTATTTATTTTTTATGTTTGGAGAAGGGGCTCTATCGCCCAAGCTGGAGTGTACTGGCATGACAAGGCTCACCCCAGCCTCGACCTCTCGGGCTCAAATGTTCCTTCCACCTCATCTCAGCCTCCTGAGTAGCTGGGACCACAGGTATGCACCGTCACTCCTGGCTAATTTTAAAAATTTTTTCTTGTAGTGATCAGGACTCTATGTTGCCCAGGTGGGTCTTAAACTCCTGGGCTCAAGCCATCCTCCCATCTCAGCCTACTGAATAGCTGGGACAGGCACAGCCACCACGTCCAGTTAAGTTTCTATTATTTGCAGAGACAAGGTTTTGCCATGTTGCAAAGGTTAGACTCAAACTCCTGGCGTCAAGGGATCGTCCCATCTTGCTGGGCCTCCCAGCGGATCAGGGGTGTGAGCCACTGTGCTAGGATTATGAGTGTGAGCCACTGTGTCCAGCCAATACATTTTTTTTTTTTTTTGAGACGGAGTCTTGTTCTTCGCCCAGGCTGGAGTGTAGTGGCACAATCTCAGCTCACTGCAACCTCCACCTCTTGAGTTCAAGTGATTCTCCTGCCTCAGCCTCCCAAGTAGATGGGACTACAGGCACATGCCACCATGCCTGACTAATTTTTTGAATTTTTAGTAGAGATGGGTTTTGCTGTATTAGCCAGGATGGTCTTGATCTCCTGACCTCATGATCTGCCTGCCTCCGCCTCCTAAAGTGCTGCGATTACAGGCGTGAGCCACTGCACCCGGCTGCCAATACACTATTTTTAAAAAGCAATATAGTTGCTTTAATGTCTGTCTCCTCCCCTAGAATACAAGTTCCAAGAAGGGCATATACTGATTAGCCAGCTGGTTCACCATGATGGCCACAGAATCTAACAGTGCTTTGAACTCAGGAGATGCTGAACATATTGAGTGAACGCTGTTGACTGAAAAAGCAGAACATAAAAATTGGTTGGGAGGCTAAGCACTAACCTTGCCTAGGAAAAAGATGGCTCTCAGGCCACCTTACAGGATGCAAAGGGGTGGGGCACACCTGAACCTGTCTGAGTCAGGGGCCCTATTCTAGAGTATCCTGCTAGCAACGGCTTTGAAACAGGGTAGGTGTTTATAGTCTCCAGAAGGAAGCAGTATTCAGGTTATTGGTGTCTGACTAGTTAGAAATAGGACCCAAGCCAGGAGTTTTAGAGGAGTCCAGGGGGTTGACAATACATTTAATTAAAAAAATTTCTAGCTATAATTTTCTAGTTATTCGTTATTAATTTGGCTCTCAGTATTTGCAAAGTAATTTTGTCATTTTTCTTCACATATATCCCCAGTTTCCTAGTTGAATCTGCAATCTCCTAAATACAAGGTCTCTTTCATAACCATTCTACATCGTCATGACTCAGTTCAACCCATAGCATATTCCCTAGAAATGAATATAGCCAACATTCTTTCATTCAAAGAACATGCTCAGAGCTTTGGTGTTTCTCAGATACCTTCCAAAAAGTTTTTAATGTTTAAATAAATGCAACACATTTTCATGTTTTTATCATCAATGCTTGTTGAAGTTTCATTGATTTTCAATGGTCTTTAATGTTTTTCTTTGCTTGGAAATATTTCACAGGGTATTTGAAGTGTATGCCTGCAATGCTATCTAAACAAATGAAATAGAATATTTTAATGAGAGTATGTGTTATTCATGCAATAAAGTATACCTGTTTCTTTGTGGCTTTAAATATGGTACATGCTTAATAAGTTACAGGAACTGCCCACTCAGGTATATTTTTGTTCTGAAATAACTAACAGACTTTGACATCTTTTCTCTATTTGATGCAGTTTATGTTGGTATAGTATAGCCACCTCAGGGCAAATAAAATCCAGTGATTTTGAACGTGCTAAAAGCTGAAGCCTTCAACAATCCTTTGTTATCTTTGTTCAACGATAACAAAGACAACATGCACTCTGCAGTCTTGTAAGAGCAATGCTGATTAGTCTTTTCCCTCTTAGGACTCTGAATCGTACATTATACCTAGAAACAGGCCAGCTTTTGCTTGTTTCCTGTAATTTAGCATGCCTTGAGCTACCCATATTTCATTTGGGTCAGAAGCTGCCATAAGATAACATGAATTGAAGCCATTATGTGACTTTAGTAAGATTATGTTTATCAACCAAGATTATCCATTATGATGGTTTCCAGGCCAACAGCATGAAATGAGTATTTTTAAAATCTGAAAAAAATTAATGTTGTTGTTTCTTCTACAGAGATAATTATTTATAAAGTTAAAGCTAATCTACTAACCCCGTTGCCATTCTTAATAGCTTCAGGCTCGTTTCTTTTCTTTACTATATTCTAAGTTTCTTATTCTAACTATGCTTGCTTTACTTCTTTCTGCCCTTAATATTTAGCAAATAGTGAAGATTTACTGTGTTTATTAGAAATAAAAATTCATAAATTTATTAAAAACCTATATGAAATAAGGTGATAATATACTTAAAAGTTTTTAAAAATGAATCCTGTTACCAAATTAGAAAAAAATACACTAATTAATAAAAAATATATTCATATTTGCTTACCATGGGTTTTGATATCTGTGGGTTATTGCATCAAGAGAAGCTTGACTTAGTTCTGCATACTGTAAAAGGAAGAAAATTAATGTACCCTAATTCCAAACTAAATAGGCAACATGTCTAAGTATCCATATTTCTAGATAAAAACGGAGTCAGATTGGGAAATGAAATAGGAAATGCTAAATTCAGCTAAAAGAAGATCAGGGAAGAACATAGTCTTGACTCCTGAACAGAGAGAAAAAAGTACAAGTAGTAAAATAACAAGACCTTATGTGCTTCACTTTCCCTCTTTGAAATGAGGGGGTGTTAGGTAGGTAGCAAGAAGAGTGTAAGGCATCATCACTAAGTTGCTTTCCATCTTTAGGATTCTATGTCTAAATAAGTGAGCATTCTAAACTATTGTCATTTAGACTCAAACACGTTAGCTCTTTTCCCTTTCTCCTTCTAGAATCAGAAAATGTGGTCACAATAACGTAGGAAAGAGTTGGATTACAGACAGACTATGGTAAAAGTGTAGACCTAAAAACTCCTTTCAGAAGGAATAATTCAGAGTATCAATAACATATTTAGTGGCTTAGAGCTGGTTCCCAGATTAAAAAATAATTCCCGCCCCCTCCCATGTGCATTGAAATGATCTGTTATTAATGAATGAATGACTGCTACATACTCCTCCAGGAACTATCCAATGAATAGTACATCTTGTAAACAAGCATGGGGAATAAAAGTTTCAAATTTATATTGAAAAGCGTCTTGGTCTATAACCATTTCTCAAGTTTCTATACTAGGATTAAGAAACCATGACATGAATTATCAAAAAGTATTTCACTTCAATTGTGGAATGCATTTTTTACTTATATTAATATGGGATGCAATATTCATAACATCTCAAAAAGTAGCAAAATCCTGTTATAAAAATTTCAGCATTAAAGGAATGATGTTACTTGGTACTTTTTAAATTCTCTTCCCTCTTCTTCCTTTTCCCACAAGCTTCGGTTTAGAATGACTTTCCTTACTGACTACCATAGAGTTTTTTTGTGCTTGAGGAGGCAAATTCATTTGTGTCATCTTCTCAGGGATAAAGATCTGAAACCTTAATCTCTTTAATGTTCACACATAAATTGAATAAACAAAGGAAGGTACAAGATAAACAAGGTCACTATTCCACAGAAACTTTGAAAATAATCTGCATATGATGGAAAGATCATAGGACATCTTTCTCAATTGATTCCTGACACGATGCCCTGAAAATTGAGCTTATCCATTGACCTCTAAGTACTTTTATTATCAACTTCTAGATAAATTTTGCAGGACTTGGATGATCTTTGATTTTATGCTATTCTTATCTTTAATAACCAAAAATTGCATCTTCTTAATTGGAGAAGACTTTTTTCAGAAACAAAATAACACATCTTTTTTCCATTTCTCCTGTAGATATCAGCGCCAAATATCATAAACAATTTGTCATCTAAAATATGCCAGTCCTTCTCTATCTTAATTAACAAAATGTATCATGATTTATTTAAACAGCTATGCTTATTGTAGTGTTAAACCCAATGAAATTGAGACTTAGATAAATCATTTTTTTACTGGCCAGTCATTTCTAAGAGTAAAGATTGATTTAAACACCAATTCAACATCTTCGTAGAAACAGGTAACAATTAGTACATTTTCTATCTTAAATCAGTGAGAACCTTTTACACTTATTTTGAATGTTTTCAACAAAAATAATTACAACTCCAGTTTGGATATTCCCTACAGAACAATCTTCAACTAATCATATATTAACAAAAGGGAAATACCTGCTAACTACATTCACATACTGTGAGGTACACAATTTCTAAAATAAGTAAAAACTATTAAATTTGAATTAAATTAATTGCAGACATTTGGGGCTCATTCTAGTTAAAAATTAAAGTCATTGCTTAAGATTTCACTTTTAATCTGTAACCTCTAGTCTAGCCCTGACACATTTAGGAAGTCTTTCAGGGACTGTTCCTGAGGAATCCTCTTGCTTTGTTGCAACAATCCAAGATGCTTTTCTTAGTATATTCGATTTTGACTTTTCTTACTAGAAAGAACAATTTTCCATCTCTCTAACTATGAGGTCTTTCTCACCCATAGAATGAATACAATGGCAATGTAGTTCAAGAATGCGGTAGACACTAAGGGTTTTCTTCTGTAGCCTCGTCCTTGGTAACATAGAGCTCTTAGTACCAAACATTTGAGTGGAAAATTCCCTACGGCTATCTTTTCTTATGCTAATGTATTTTTTTCTTCACTTGCCTCAATTTGCAAAATATTACTGTTAACCCCTTAAGGTGTCTTTTTCCCACAGCCTGTGAGAAGCATTTCCATTGTTACAGCAGGGTCACCAAATTGCATAATGTTGCCTATTCTAGACTGGAACTATTGCAGTGAGAAAGGGGACATAAAGGCCTTTGCATGAATGGAGCATTTGAAGTATTCATTTGACATTCAGAGCATGAGTAGAAACAATTCTTTCTGGAAAATGTTAGTGTTTAAGGCACGGATTCTGTGATGTATTTCTCTTGTTAAAGCAAAAAAATGTTCAATGCAGAGACCCGTACATACTTCATTTTATGCCACATTATAGATGGGCTTGAGTGCCAACATGAAGGATATCCTGGTCTTTTACCGTAGTTTTTAAATAATTTGAATTCATCAACTTTCAGCAAATAGACTAAACATTGGGTTCTGTGAGTTTGTTCATGTGGCCCCAGTATCGCTGCTTTCCGTGGAGTATCCAAATAATGAGAAACATAGTCTCTCATGTTTCTAGTGTGCTTGTAACACTATAATTTAAAAATCCATGTAGGCAACTACAGTATACAGAGACATTAATAATACTAGATCCCATTTGTTCAGCCTCATCTCATTTGTTGAGCATTCTAAGTGCTTTACACATGTCTCAATCCATTTAATAATACTCTAAGGTATTACTGTTATCCTATGGTGGGCAGATTTTTTTTTTGAGACAGGGTCTCGCTCTGTCACCCAGGCTAGAGTACAGTGGCATAATTTCAGCTCACTGCAACCTTTGCCTCCGAAGTTCAAGCAATCCTCCCACCTCAGCCTCCTCAGTAGCTAGGACCACAGGTGCACACCACCATGCCCAGCTTGTAGAGACAGGATCTTGCCATGTTGCCCAGGCTGGTCTTGAATTTCTGAGCTCAAGATAGCCGTCTGCCTCAGACTCCCAAAGTGCTGGGATTATAGTTGTGAGTTACTGTGTCCAGCCAGTAGGCAGAATTCTCAGAGAGCACCCAAGGTTCTCACCCTCTGATAGACAGGTGTTCTCTCAGATACTCAACTGAATACGAATCTAGCTGCTACTGTGAAGGGATTTTGTAGATGTAATTAAAGTCCCAAATCAGCTGACTTGAAGAAAGAGAGATTATTGTCAGTGGGCCTAAGCTAATCAGGACAGCTCTTAAAAAGACCTAGGCTCTTCTTGGCAAAGGAGATTTGAAGCATTAGAGGGATTTACCATGAAGGAGACTCTCCACAGCTGGCTTTAAAGATGTGGAGGGGTCATGGGGTGAGGTGCCTGGGTGGCCTCTGAATGCTGAGAATGGCCCCTGGCTGACAACCAGCAAATAAATACAACCTCAGCTTTACAACCATAAGAAATCTTCCACAACCACATGAACTTGGAAGAGAGCCCCAGCCTCAGATGGCTTCACAGCCACAGTTAACACCTTCATCTTTGTAAGAGCTGAGTGGAGCCCCCAGTCATGCCATTCCTGGATTTCTGTCATACAGAACTGTGAGCACATAAATGAGTATTGATTTAAACTGCTAAATTTTTGGTAATTTGTTATGCAATAGAAAACCCACATAAGCCCCATTTCATACATGGGAAAACTGAGGCATTATAAAAAATAGTATTCAGACTAGCATGCAAGGGAGAAAAGAGGGAATACAAAGAATTCTTCAACTGGCTATTTTAGCTTGAAAGCCACATTCCATTTTTCACTAAGGCCATGTATTAGTCCGTTTTCACCCTGCTATGGAAATACTACCTGAGATTGGGTAAACTGCAAAAAAAATAAAAGAGGTTTAATTTAATTGACTCACAGTTCCACATGGCTGGGGAGGCCTCAGGAAACTTATAATCATGGCAGAAAAGGAAGCAGGCATGTCTTACATGGTGGCAGGCAAGAGAGAGCCAAGAGGGAAGCCCCTTATCAAACCATCAGATCTTATGAGAACTCACCATCAGGAGAACAGCATGGGGAAAACCACCCCTACAATCCAATTACCCCCTACCAGGTCCTTTTTTTTTGTTTTCCTATCGCACTTGATTCTTTTATTCATTTGTATATTTATTTTTTTTTAAATTATTTATTTATTTTACTTTAGGTGCATACTATATCTGGCATTTCTCCCCATGTTGTCCCTCCCCACCCTCTCCTCCCTCCTACTCTCTATTGTCTCTCCCCTACCCACCCCCCAGCACTGTCCCCTATGTGTGATGCTCCTCTCCCTGAGTCCACATGTTCTCATTGTTCAACACCCACCTACGAGTGAGAACATACGGTGCTTGGCTTTCTGTTCTTGGGTCAGTTTGCTGAGAATGATGGTTTCCAGATTCATCCCAATCCCTACAAAGGACACGAACTCATCGTTTTTTATGGCTGTGTAGTATTTCATGGTGTATATGTACCACATTTTCTTTGTCCAGTCTATCATTGATGGGCATTTGGGTTTGTTCCAGGTCTTTGTTATTGTACACAGGGCTGCAATGAACATACGTGTGCATGTGTCTCTATAGTAGAACGATTCATAGTTCTTTGGGTATATACCCAGTAATGGGATTGCTGGGTCAAATGGAATTTCTATTTCTAGATCCTTGAGAAATCGCCACACTGTTTTCCACAATGGTTGAACTAATTTACACTCTCACCAACTGTATAAGAGTGTTCCTATTTCTCCACATCCTCTCCAGCATCTGTTGTCTCCTGATTTTTTAATGATTGCCATTCTAACTGGCACGAGATGATATCTCAGTGTGGTTTTGATTTGCATTTCTCTAATGACCAGTGATGATGAGCATTTTTTCATATGTTTGTTGGCCTCATATATGTCCTCTTTTGAAAAGTGTCTGTTCATATCCTTCGCCCCCTTTTGAATGGGGTTGGGTTTTTTTTTATATCTGTTTAAGTTCTTTGTAGATTCTGGATATTAGCCCTTTGTCAGATGGGTAGATTGCAAAAATTTCTTTGCCAATCTGTGTCTTTTGATTGGGGCGTTTAGGCCATTTACATTCAATGTTAATATTGTTATGTGTGAATTTGATCCTGCCATTTTGTTACTGGCTGGTTTTCTTTCTCATTAGTTGACTCATTTTCTTCATTGCATTTTTGGTCTTTGCCAACTGGTTTGCTTTTGCAGTGACTAGTACTTGTTCCTTTCCATGCTTAGTGTTCCTTTCAGGAGCTCTTGTAGGGCAGGTCTGGTGGTGACAAAATCTCTCAATAATTGCTTGTCCATAAAGGATTTTATTTCTCCTTCACTTATGAAGCTTAGTTTGGCTGGATATGAGATTCTGGGTTGAAAGTTCTTTTCTTTAAGGATGTTGAATATTGGCCCCCAGTCTCTTCTGGCTTGTAGAGCCTCTGCCGAGAGATCTGCTGTGGTCTGATTAGCTTCCCTCTGTGGGTGACCTGACCTTTCTCTCTGGCTGCCCTTAGCATTTTTTCCTTCATTTTGACCCTGGTGAATCTGACAATTATGTGCCTTGGGGTTGCTCTTCTTGAGGAATATCTTTGTGGAGTTCTCTGTATTTCTTGAATTTGAAATTTGGACTGCCTTGCTAGGCTTGGGAATTTCTCCTGGATAATATTCTGGAGTGTGTTTTCCAGCTTGGATTCATTCTCCCTGTCATATTCAGGTACACTAATCAAGCATAGATTAGGTTTTTTCATATAATCCCATATTTCTTGGAGGCTTTGTTCATTTCTTTTCACTCTTTTTTCTCTTGTATTGCCTTCTCTTTTTACTTCATTGAGTTCATCTTCAATCTCTGATATCCTTTCTTCTGCTTGATCGATTTGGCTATTAAAACTTGTGTTTGCTTCATGTAGTTCTCGTGCTGCATTCTTCAACTCCATCAAGTCATTTATGTTCTTCTGTAAGCTGGTTATTCTAGTTAGCATTTTGTCTAACCTTTTTTCAAGGTTTTTGGTTTCTTTGCATTGAGTTAGAACGTGTTCCTTTAGCTCTGAGAAGTTTGTTATTATCCACCTTCTGAATCCTGTTTCTGTCAATTCTTCACACTCCTTCTCAGTCAAGTTGTGATCCTGTGTTGTTGAGGAGTTGTGATCCCTTGAAGGAGAAGAGGTGTTCTGGTCTTTTGTGGTTTCACCTTTTTTGCGCTGGTTTTTCCCCATCTTTGTGGATTTACCTGGCTGTGGTGTCAGAGAGCTGCCTGATGAGGTCGCTTCTGCCTGTGGGGGGCGCTACTGGGTTTCTAGGGACTCCTTCAGGTTACTAGGGGAAGCTTCCTGTGTCTTTTTTGTTTATGCTGGGAGATTAGGCCTGCCTCTTCCGCTGACCTGTAGGTGCTGCTGGTTGTCGAGAATGCTGTCCCATTGCTACATAGGCTTCCTGTGTTTTTTGTTAAAACATGTAGCCCAGTCCCACCCCTCTAGTGGTGGGCTGTGCCCTTCCTCCACTGGGCTGGATCATTCAGGGTTCCTCTCAGACTGTGACACTGGCTACGCAACCCACTAGAGTCAGAGCTTCAGCCCTCTGGGGTTTGTCGGGGGAGGGTAGGGGCCCACCCAGCCACACCCAGCAGTCTCCCGCTTTCAGCTTTCTCTCTCTCCAGTCACGGGGTAGGGGCCGCCCAGCTGCTCCCGCTTACAGCTCCGTCTCTCGCCGGGCGGGGGGAGGGGTCGATAGCTCAGTCTGCAGACTCTTATTCAATTCCGTGCTTGTAATTCCCGGCGCTTGACTGGCAAACATCCCCTGTTGTGTGTATTGCTGAGGCTTTGGGGGAAGCAGTGTTTCTGGACCAGAGCGCCAGAGGTGGAGCCTCCGACTTGCCGGTCAGATGCACTTTCTGGGTGAAGCAGCACCCCTCCCCGCCTCAGTCTGCCCCTGAGTGGGCTTTGCTCACCCTCAGACCAGACCCGTTGAAATGCACCTGGTACCCCGGTTGGAGCTAGGAGATCTCTGGGTTTCTGCATCTCTTTTGCTGGGTGTTGTGCCCTGGAGTTGTGTCTAATCTGCCATCTTGGATCCCTCAGTCCCTTTTTTTGACTGATGGAGATTATGGGAATTACAATTCTAAATTAAATTTGGATGGGGACACAAAGCCAAACCCTATCAGGCTACAAACATAGATTTGCCCTGAGAAGCGATATGAATGCTAATTGCCTCATTAATTCTCAGAGAAAAGGCATATTTTTCAATGCTGTGGGTGAAAACAAAAAACAAAACAAAATAACAACAACAAAGATAAATTTGTTATTTTTTCCCAGTATCCTTCCAAGGAGATAAATATTTTCCTTATTTCATGCTATAATTCAAAATACACGAAGATTTTTTAAAAAAAGAAAGACTGGAAATAATTTTCCTGGGAATTGTTATGATTTGTGATAGATAACCAACCATTCTGTTATCAGTGCTTTATCCAGAGCTGGGTGATGATTCCTAGCAGGGTCTGAAATCTGAGTGGACTATTCAAGCAACAGAAAGCTATTCAAGCACTTCCAAGATGCTACGTGTGCTCAGCACAGTTTCTGAAATATTATCAAGGGCCTACTTTGCAACTGTACTCGCCCTTGGAGTTTTCTAATATGTTTGACACTGTTGTTAATTCTAAGGTTAGAAAGTGTGCTCTCCCAAGTTAACTGTCCAATTAGCTCTACAATGACAGGTTGTAGAACAAGCATTGTGAACATGGGATTTGATATGAGGGAGACTATGCCCAGTTTCCTTAAGTTTCTGTTTAAATAAAAGGTAAATAGTTTTGAATGATTTTATTGAATAAGCTGGGAGTGGACTAATTGCTAACCTAAAACACACTTAAAAATTTATTATTGTTCATCTACAACTTGGTCTCTCAATAAAGACACTGCATGAGAATAGACTAGATTCCAGTCTCCATTTCTCACCATTTACTGATAATCATCTACCCCATGCTAAGCACTAGGAGATGGTGGGTGGGGACCGGCATTGAAGTTGTCAGTAGAAAGACACATACAACAGATCTCAGACCTCAAGTTGCTTAAAGCCATTGGAATGTGGCTGGGATTGTGTAGTGCATTTATTGACAATAGTCCCACTAAACTTCCACAAAGAAACTTTCCTATGAATTCTTCCCAAGTAGGTGGTCATAGTGGATTCCTATAGCATATATTTTCAGTGCCATTTCTTCATGCCAAAACATAGAACTGAGATCATGAAGTGGGGGGGCCCCCTATATTTAATGAATTGTTCCTAAACTTTCCTAATTAAAGTTCCTTGGTTTCCCAGATTTAATCCTGGGAAAAGAAATCTCCAGGTTTCTGGTATCATTTGCTATGCATGCTATGCATTTTCATCAGTATAGCTGAGATACCCTGGGAGTGTTGTATATGAATAACAGGGAAAACTAGAGTCATAAATTTACAATGATTTAAGAATTTCCTCCCATAATCTTAAAAAGACAGGATTAATGCCAGATTTAGAAAACAGATGTCCTGGTATTTGATCCACCTGCGCTTGGGATATTGGCTCACACACAAATTTCAGAATTCTTTGACAATATGCTTAACAGCCTAGCTATGGAGTCATACCACAATTTTACTAGCACCTATTCTAAGTTACAGAATCTTTTCTTAGCTTTGTATGTCACTATCATCAAATAACATTTGTTGAAAAATCTATGACATATGCTTAATTACTAACTTTAAGAAGCTTAATTTTTTTAAAAGGTGACATTTACATTTAGACACATATTCCAGATATTAGGTCAAGCCTTATAAGAGTTCATAACTACCCACAATGTATTTTTAGCCTGCCTAAATTAGGGGATAAAATCATCTACCAAGCTTTACGTTACTTGGGTTATTTTTCTTTCCTTTTTTCCCTAAATTTTCACATCCTAACAAATGATGTGATGATTAGGACTTTTGTTCTCCAATTTGCTAATAATTTTCTAGAAAGTGTCCTCTAAAAGAGAGGGAAAGCCCTGTGTTTAGTTGGAGCTGGGATGCCCCCTGGAATGTGGCAGCACTGCTGGCTACCAAGAGAGCTTCCATTCCAAATGCATTATTCATTGTGGAATCGCTTTGAACACAGTACAGAGAGTGCAAATCAGTGATACATGCCTCCCTTGATGTTTCCATGGTCTGTTAGAAAAAGGAAGCATCAAACATAAAATTTATTGTCTGGAAATTTAGATACAAGTAAAATTTTATAAGGAAATTGTTTCCTTCAATGTATTTGAGAATCCTATAAAGCTAAGCTTTGTAAAACGGAGAAAATGTAACATCTGCATATAAGGAGGTTAATGATGTTAATATATTATTTTTAAGAAAAAGGAGGGTTATTGGTCTCTACAGTCGATGTTTCTCCTGCCTCACAGATGGTCAGCACGTGGTACTCTCTCACTAAAGCCTCTTCTGGTGGTATCATAAGACATACTACTTTATACATCCCTTAAGGATGAAAGGAGCTAATTATTTTTATATTAAACCACAAACTGTTAGGATGCAAATAACTATAAGTAAAAAGTGATACTAAACACACACCCATCTGGGAAAGAACAGCAGCCCTCCAAAGACATGGCTAATTTTAGAAAAGCTATTTTCTATTTTGCTTTTATAACTTAGTTGAAAAGGGGAGCTTTATTATGTTTCTAAAATCGTCTACACTGATGATAACATCTGGAGATTTGGAATTTCAATGAGACTCAAAACTGGTGGCTATTTTTATGATTGCTCTAGATGAACCCCAAGGTAAATGAGAATTTGGAGATTAAAAAATGCAGAAATTCTGAAATATGTATTTTGGTGGTTTACAAACTTATCACCTCCATGCTGGCAATACGTTTTTCCCAGATGGATCTGAAAACACAGAAGATACTGTTGTGTAGGAGAGGGCAGTTTGAAAGATTGCATGGAGTTAGTGCAAGGAAAGAGGGTTTGGCTTGGTGAGAACTCCCTGTTTTTTCTCCCCATAATGCCAATAATTGTATTTCATATGTTTTGAAAGGCAATAAAGTGTTTATAAAATACAAATTCAAAAATAACTATTATCAAGCTATTTCTTATTATGTCAAATATGTGGGTGGTACCATCTCTACTATTTATTATTTTATTTATTTATTTTTGAGATGGACTATTGTTCTGTCACCCAGGCTGGAGTGCAGTGGCACGACCTTGGCTCACTGCAACTTTCTCTTCCTGAGTTTAAGCAATTCTCCGGCCTCAGCCTCCTGAGTAGCTGAGTTTACAGGCACATGCCACCACCCCCAGCTTATTTTTGTATTTTTTTATTAAATTTTAGGTTTTGGGGTACATGTGAAGAACATGCAAGATTGTTGCATAGGTACACATATGGCAGTGTGATTTGCTGCCTTCCTCCCCATCACCTATATCTGGCATTTCTCCCCACACTATCTCTCCCCAACTCCCTACCCCCCCGCTGTCCCTCCCTATTTTTGTATTTTAGTAGAGACAGGGTTTCACATATTGGCTAGGCTGATCTCAAACTCCTGACCTCAAATGATCTGTCTGCCTCAGCCTCCCAAAGTGCTGGGATTACAGGCATGAGCCACCGTGCCCAGCCTCTGCTATTTATTGATATTATAAATGAAGTATATTGTGTGCAAATGTTGCCAGTCAGATGCTTGGAGACAACTGAGGGAACCATGAAGAAAGGGATGCATGCCTAGTAAGGGAAAGCCAAGTAGGTTTGACCCCAGCCTGACCCTGCCTTATAGAAAAATAACACAGCTGTGTACTTTACAAAGTGCTTCCAATCTAATGTTCCAACTCATTGTCTATCATTGTATTTCATACATCCTGTATTCCTCCGAGTCCTTGATTTCACATGGCCTGGGTTGAAATTCTGGCTCTACCATTTACTAGCTGTGTGGCCTCAGACAAGGAACCTGGCCTGTTTATACCTCAGGTTCCTCAGCTGTAAATCATCACAGTACCATTCTTATTAAGCAATCAATTGTAGCTCTTTTTATGTTTACCTTCTTTAAATAAATTCACAGTGAGCAAAATGTCTAATAAACCAACCTTGGATGAGTTTATTCCTTAGCTATCAAGAAATTCGACATTTCATCAGAAGTCTGCTCAAATGTCCGTAAAACCATCACAAGGACGTCCTATTTTACAACAGCCGAACTTGTAACAGTTAAAAACGAGGCAGAGATTTCAAAGCCTCGAAAATTTTGGTTTTTATGATATCATATTACTATAAATATATTGATGGGTTCCCATGATTATCCTATTACTTCGCAGAATTTTTAAAAGATATATGATATATTGGTTATATTATAACTGATTTAATATTGTCTTTGGGATCACACCAATGAAAAGTTAGTCATCTTGTCCAGTATAACATTGTTTCTGTGAGAAAACCAAATGGCTTAAATTATTTTGTCACGAGGTCAGAGCACAGGAGTAGAAAATGGACATTAGGAACCCAGCAGACCCTGTTGTGGTTTGGGTTAAAGAAAGGCCAGTGACACAACCAGCTGAGAAGCAGTTAGAAAAGTTCCTCAGTTTAGCATGGGATCGAAACCAAAGAAATTGTTTCAGTTGTCTCCATATATTCTTGCATATAGTTTGGCAGAGACCAAATCCATTTTTTAAAAGAATGTGCTGCTCTTAAATCTGAGATAATAAAAGTAATGGTCTGTTCTGGTTTATAGATACATTTATTATTATTGCATTGTAACCCGTGTAAGAGTGAGTAGGAAATAGCTAAACATTAAAAAAATCCAGAAAAGAAACTTGATCTTGTGGTTTTTACTGACCTCCGTAACGTGGGAGAAGTTTTTCAGGTGTCACTCAGCAGGGGAAGTTATTATCTTCCTACAAAAAGCCAGATGACCTGCAGAACCCCTCTGAGTGCCCCAAATAAGAGAGACCATTCCCGGGTAGGAGGCAGCTGCTCCAGGCATTTTACCAAGACTCGATTGGAGGTGCCTGAGTGTCCTTAGCTGCCAGTCTTATATAAACCTGGAGCAGTAAATTAGGCAGAGCAGCTGTTAGAGCTATAAAAATCCAGCAGACAAAAGTTTGCTTAAAATCTAAGCTCTGAGCAATTGCCGTGAGAGACACTGAGGAGTCTCTGCAGTTAGATTAAAACAAGAAGTGATTATTTTGATTTGGATTATTACAGGACAAGGAAGAGCAAGGGATATGGAAAGGATGCACAGACAGATAAGAAACTGGAGAAAGAAGAGGAAGTGGGTTGAGACATTTCTCACAGTGACACTGCACTGAGAAGTTTACTAGCTCCCTTGTGAGGCAGGCCCTGGGTTAATGCCACCTCTCTTGTATATTCTTTGTAATTAGGAGCATGTTTGTATGCATGGAGTGTATGTGTATGTATCAGCTCAAGTGTCAATTAATGTACCAAGTCTGATTTTTTAGAAGTAGCTGCCTGAAGCCCAGGGTTGATAAGGAATCAGTCTGAGTCTAGATGCAAAAAATGATACTGTGGGCTGGGCATGGTGGCTCAGGCCTGTAATCCCAGCACATTAGGAGGCTGAGGCAGGAGGATCACTTAAACTCAGGAGTTTGAGACCAGCCTGGGCAACATAGACCTTGTCTCTACTGAAAAAAAAAATTGTTTTTTAATTATCTGGGTGTGGTGGCATATGCCTCTAGTCTCAGCTACTCAGAAGGCTGAGGTAGGAGGACTGTTTGAGCCCAGGAGATGGAAGCTGCAGTGAGCTCTGAGTGTGCCACTGTACTCCAGCCTGGCTGACAGCGTGACACACTGTCTCAAAAAAAAAAAAAAGATATCTTGATCTGCCTTGGATGGAAACAGAAAGGTATGCCTTAGATGCAGAGGGAGAGATTAGTAGCCGGAGTGACAAAACCTAGCTCCTAACTGATAAGGAAATTATAGATGCTTCGATGCTATTATGTATGGTCATTCTCAGTGAATCTCGTTTTCCCTATCATAAACCTCTAAGTCCGAGGAGCTTTAAGGTATTGTTCAAGATTGTTATCTGTGACAGACAGACCCTTGAAAACAATTACTGTTAAAATACCAGGGCCAAGAAAATGCACAGATGATAAGCAACAGCGCTTACAGCATATTCCAAGCAGTTTCTGAGGGTGCTGCAGCTGGGAAAGAAAACCACCGCATGGCTCACAATCTCAGAGACAGAGAGGACCCCATTACCCAGCAGTGCAGTGATTAAAAGCAGTCCATGAAATACTAAAGATATGGAATAAATACATTCCTGGAAGGCTAACTTGCAGCTATCATCTCTTTCGGATTCCCAGCTTGCTTTAAAGACCAAGAAATGCTTGTTCGCACTTCATTTGAGCAGAAAAATGGGTTCTTAAGTTAAAGAAGGAAGAGAGGCTATACACACTCAAGATGGTCTGACAGATTGAGGGCTGTGTCCGAGAGCAGGGCATCATCACCCAAGGATAAACACCAAGACAATGCAAGTTCTGGACTTTATTCAAACCAGCTGCCTTGCTTTGGGGCTGGACTCTTCTGGCTGGTGGCTAGTTTGATATTTAATCAAATTTCAGATTTTTCCTTTTTATTGCCTAAGTGGAAAAGGACACAGTTTAAGAACCTAAGCATTCATTATACTCAGCTTGTCACATGCTCAGAAACTGGTCTTCTATGGAATATGCTGTAAGAGACGTTCCTTATCATCGGTGCACTTTCCTGGCCCTGGCATTTTAACATATTACAATATACTAAATATAATATTAAATTTAATGAAATACATGAAATACAACCACAACAGTACTAATAGCTAAAATCTAGATGTCAGCCTGGTGCCAGGATCGCGCCCACTGCATTCCTTGGGTTCTCACATTTAGTCCTCACAACATAACAATGAAACACATATAGGGCTTGCCACATGCTAGTTATTGCTTCTGGCGCTTTATGAGTATTAACTTGTGTACTGTTTACAACATCCCGTTAACCTAGAACTAAGATTTTATAATGAAGACACTGAAGCACAGAGGTAAATGAACTTAACCAAGGCCATACACACTAATAGGTGGCAGAACTAGGATAGAAAGTCAGGGGATCCTGTGAAGTAGGCCTCTGAATACTGACATGTAGAAGAGGAACAAACGAAGATACAGAGAGGTGAACTCATTTGCCCGAGGTCACAGAGCTAGACCTAAGTCAGAGTGTAACCCCAAAGACTGTGCTCCCATCCACCCTCCTGGACTGCCATAGTTTGGGCCAGAAAAAGGTTTTTCTGGCCGGGTGTGGTGGCTCACGCCTATAATCCCAGCATTGTGGGAGGCTGAAGCAGGTAGATCACCTGAGGTCAGAAGTTCGAGACCAGCCTGGCCAACATGGTAAATCCCCGTTTCTACTAAAAATACAAAAATTAGCTGGGCACAGTGGCATGCACCTGTAGTCCCAGCTACTCGGGAGGCTGAGGCAGGAGAATCACTTGACAGGAGGCGGAGGTTACACTGAGCCAAGATCGCGCCACTGCACTCCAGCCTGGGCGACAGAGTGAGACTGTCTCAAAAAAAAAAAAAAAAAAAAGTTTTCCTTTTGTTAACCTTTACCAGATGAGACTGTCTTAGTTTGCCTTAAGACTTTGAGGAAATTCAGTTATTGCATGATTGATACATCCAATTTTCAGACAATGTAAAGGCCTTCCTGGAAAAAAAAATGCAAATTCTCAGATTTTACTTCTAAAATCACTTGTGCACTCTTCTGTTTCAGAGGAGGCACCGTGACCTCATGCCTATATCACCAAAAGGAAATAAGGTTTCTGAAACTTTCTGACAACATACACTGAATTATTAACACTTGAAATGAAGGCATTATCTATACAGTGAATCTTAAAGATCCGAGATGCACGCGTTAGGTTTGTAGATTATGCCCAGCACGGGCTGCTTTCTTTGCTCCACCCACGCATGAAGCAGTGCTAGGACGGGGGAAGTGTGTGCCAGTGCCTCGGCCTGAATGTGAACTGGAACATTCCAAAGCCAAACACAAACGCTTTTGGACTATCCATGGCTTCATTTTCTTCATACCCTTCCATTGGTGTAGTAAAGGGGCTCCAGGAGAGTTGTGGAGCCATGCATTTATTCACACATTTGTCTTCCTGCAAAATTCAAACCTCTTTATATCTCAACGAGAAATCAGGCACCCAACATTTCCTTTGGAAGCAAATTCATAAAGATTCAACTTAGAAAACAGTGTACTATGAAGAGCATAAATTTAAGAGCAATACCTTGATATGAAAGCCACTCTCCAGTCTTGATTTGTTGATAAAATTATACTGTGGTACTCCCCAACCGATTTCACCAACGTACTCATGTTTATATTTTGCTGGGAAGCTTCTATTTAAGGCAGGCCTCCATAAATATCTGAGATCTCCAGTTTTCTCTAACGCTGGATGCTGTTCTCCCACATAGGAAGTGTGCTGATGAACTTTGGGCAAATAATCCTTTACATAGTCTGGACCTGTGAAAGAAAAAAGTATTTAAAGCTTCTCCACCCTTTATTCTAAGATACTTTTGCTATTTTAACCTTGGAAATACTAATAGCCAATAATTACATGGCACTATGTTCTAGGTACTATTACAAGCCTTCTAGACATGTTAATTCAATTAATACTTATTAATAAACAAATGAGATTTGTAGAATTATTTTCCCCAGTTTATATATGGGGGAAATGAGGTGCAGAAAGATTGGTTACTTGTCCAGAATTACAGCTAACAAGCTCTCTGTTACCCAGGCAGGCTGATGTGAAGGTTGGGCTCTTCATAGCCCCACTAAACTGCTTTGTTTGTAAATCAACTTATTACAGACATGGGCTGGATATGGTGGTTTATGCCTGTAATCCCAGCACTTTGGGAGGCCAAGGTGGGCAGATCTCTTGAGCTCAGGAATCTGAGATCATCCTGGATAACTAGTGAGACCCTGTCTCCACAAAAACTAAAAAAAATTAGCCAGGCATGGTGGCACACACCTGTGGTCCCAGCTATTTGGGAGACAGAGGCAAGAGGATTGCTTAAGCCCAGGAGGTGGAGGCTGCAGTGAGCTATGATTGTGCCACTGCACATCAGCTTGAGCAGCAGAGCAAGACTGTCTCAAAAAGACATGATATATACTAAAATTTCTCACATGCCACATTTGCAGAATGTAGGCCTTTAGAAATTGAGGTATTTTATCTAGACAAAAATCTGAAATGAGTATTAGAATACTCCCCAAATGTATTAGCAAAAATTGAAAAATGGAGAAAATTGTTAGATGAGGATAGCTTATAACAGATGATGACTAAAGAAGTATTTATATTTTAAATGTAAAAAAAAGAACAAAAAATAATCAATGAATTATAGAAGTGGATGAAACAAGCAGAAATAAGAGAAGGTCTGGAAAAAGATCGCTTAAATTCTTCTTTTAAATTATACTTTAAGTTCTGGGATACATGTGCAGAACGTGCAGGTTTGTTACATAAGTATATATGTGCCATGGTGGTTTGCTGCACCCATGAATCCACCATCTACATTAGGTATTCCTCCCAATGCTATCCCTCCCCTAGGCTCCCAGCCCCCGACAAGTTCCAGTGTGTGATGCTCCCCTCTGTAGCCGTATGTTCTCATTGGTCAACTTCCACTTATGAGTGAGAACATGTGGTGTTTGGGTTTCTGTTTCTGTGTTAGCTTGCTGAAAATGATGGTTTCCAGCTTCATCCATGTCCCTCAAAAGGATGAACTCATCCTTTTATATGGCTGCATAGTATTCCATGGTGTATATGTGCCACAATTTTTTTTATCCAGTCTAACATCGATGGGCATTTGAGTTGGTTCCAAGTCTTTGCTATTGTGAACAGTGCTGCCGTAAACATACGTGTGTATGTGTCTTTACAGAATAATTTATAATCCTTTGGGTATATACCCAGTAATGGGATTGCTGGGTCAAATGGTATTTCTAGTTCCAAGTCCTTGAGGAATCACCACACTGTCTTCCACAGTGAGTGAACTAATTTACACTCCCACCAATAGTGTAAAAGCATTCCTATTTCTCCACATCCTCTCCAGCATCTGTTGTTTCCTGACTTTTTAATGATTGCCATTCTAACTGGCATGAGATGGTATCTCATTGTGGTTTTGATTTGCATTTCTCTAATGACCAGTCATGATGAGCTTTTTTTCATGTATTTGTTGACCACATAAATGTCTTCTTTTGAGAAGTGTCTGTTCATACTCTTTGCCCACGTCTTGATGATTGTTTTTTTCTTGTAAATTTGTTTAAGTTCTTTGCAGATTCTGGATATTAGCCCTTTGTCAGATGGATAGACTGCAAAAATTTTCTCCCATTTTTTAGGTTGCCTGTTCACTCCTATGATAGTCTCTTTTGCTGTGCAGAAGCTCTTCAGTTTAAATCCCATTTGCCTATTTTCGTTTTTGTTGCCAATGCTTTTGGTGTTTTAGTCATGAAGTCTTTGCCCATGCCTATGTTGTGAATGGTATTACCCAGGCTTTCTTCTAGGGTTTTTATGGTCTTAGGTCTTCCATTTAACTCTTTAATCCATCTTCAGTTAATTTTTATATAAAGTGTAAGAAAGGGGTCCAGTTTCAGTTTTCTGCATATGGCTAGCCAGTTTTCCCAACACCATGTATTACATAGGGAATTCTTTCTTCATTGCTTGTTTTTGTCAGGTTTGTCAAAGATCAGATGGTTGTAGATGTGTGGTCTTATTTCTGAGATCTCTATTCTGTTCCATTGGTCTATGTGCTTTCCAATGCAAGAAGCTAAGAACCTTGAAAAAGGTTTAGAGGAATTGCTAACTAGACTAACCAGTTTAGAGAATGACATAAATGACCTGATGGGGCTGAAAAACACAGAATGAGAACTTCATGGTGCATATACAAGTATCAATAGCCACATCCATCAAGCAGAAGAAAGGATATCAGATTGAAGATGAACTTAATGAAATAAAGTGTGAAGACAAGATTAGAGAGAAAAGAATGAAAAGGAGCGGTGTACCTGAAAGTGACAGGGAGAATGGAACCAAGTTGGAAAACACACTTCAGACACTTCAGGATATTATCCAGGAGAACTTCTCCAACCTAGCAAGACAGGCCAACATTCAAATTCAGGAAATACAGAGAACACCACAAAGATACTACTCATGAAGAGCAACCCCAAGACACATCATTGTCAGATTCACCAAGGTTGAAATGAAGGAAACAAAGTTAAGGGCAGCCAGAGAGAAAGGTTGGGTTACCCGCAAATGAAGGCCCATCAGACTCACAGCGGATCTCTCTGCAGAAACCCTAACAAGCCAGAAGAGAGTGGCGGCCAATATTCAACATTCTTAAAGAAAAGAATTTTCAACCCAGAATCTCACATCTAGCCAAACTAAGCTTCATAAGTGAAGGAGAAATAAAATCCTTTACAGACAAGCAAATGCTGAGAGATTTTGTCACCACCAGGCCTGCCTTGCAGGAGTTCCTGAAGGAAGCACTAAATATGGAAAGGAAAACTTAGTACTAGCCACCACAAAAACAAACCAAAATGTAAAGACCATCAACACTATGAAGAAACTTCATCAACCTATGGGCAAAATAACCAGCTAGCATCATAATGACAGGATCAAATTCACATATAACAATATTAACCTTAAATGTAAATGGGCTAAATGTCCCAATTAAAAGACACAGACTGGCAAATTGCATAAAGAGTCAAGAGCCATCAGGGTGCTGTATTCAGGAGACCCATCTCATGTGCAAAGACACACATAGGTTCAAAATAAAGGGATGGAGGAATATTTACCAGCAAATGGAAAGCAAAAAAAAAAAAAAAAAAAAAGCAGGAGTTGCAATCCTTGTCTCTGGTAAAACAGACTTTAAACCAACAAAGATCAGAAAAGACAAAGAAGGGCATTACATAATGTAAAGGGATCAATGCAACAAGAAGAGCTAATTCTAAATATATACGCACCCAATACAGGAGCACCCAGATACATAAAGCAAGTTCTTAGAGATCTACAAGGAGAATTAGGCTCCCACACAATAATAGAGAGAGACTTTAACACCCCACTGTCAATATTAGACAGATCAACAAGACAGAAAATTAACAGCTTTATTCACAACTTAAACTCAGCTCTAGACCAAGTGGACTTAATAGACATCTACAGAACTCTCCACCCCATATCAACAGAATATACATTCTTCTCAGCACCACATAGCACTTATTTTAAAATTGACCACATAGTAGGAAGTAAAACACTCCTCAGCAAATGCAAAAGAACAGAAATCATAACAGTCTCTCAGACCACAGTGCAATCAAATTAGAACTCAGGATTAAGAAACTCACTTAAAACCACACAACTGCATGGAAACTCGACAACCTGCTCCTAAATGACTACTGGATAAATAACAAAATTAAGGCAGAAATAAAGAAGTTCTTTGAAACCAGTGAGAACAAAGACACAACATACCAGAATCAGAATCTCTGGGACACAGCTAAAGCAGTGTTTAGAGGGAAATTTATAGCACTAAATGCCCACAGGAGAAAGCAGGAAAGATCTAATGTTGACACCCTAACATCACAATTAAAAGAACTAGAGAAGCAAGAGCAAACAAATTCAAAATCTAGCAGAAGACAAGAAATAACTAAGATCAGAGCAGAACTGAAGGAGAGAGAGACACACAAAAAAACCCTTCAAAAGAATCAGTGAATCCAGAAGCTGGGTTTTTTTTTTTTTTAAAAGATCAACAAAATAGACCACTAGGCAGACTAATAAAAAGAAGAGAGAGAAGCATCAAATAGACACAATAAAAAATGATAAAGGGGATATCATCACTGATCCCACAAAAATACAAACTACCATCAGAGAGTAGTGTAAACATTTCTACACATATAAACTAGAAAATCTAGAAGAAATGGATACATTCCTGGACAAATATATCCTCCCAGGATTAAACTAGGAAGAAGTTGAATCCCTGAATAGACCAATAGCAAGTTCTATAATTGAGGCAGTAATTAATAGCCTACCAACCGAAAAAAGCCCAGAACCAGACAGATTTACAGCCGACTTCTACCAGAGGTACAAAGAGGAGCTATACCATTTCTTCCAAAACTATCCCAAACAATAGAAAAAGAGGGACTCCTCCCTAACTCATTTTATGAGGCCAGCATCATCCTGATACCAAAACCTGGCAGAGACACACACACACACACACAAATTTCAAGCCAATATCCCTGATGAACATCAACAGAAAAGCCTCAATAAAATACTGGCAAATCAAATCCAGCAGCACATCAAGAAGCTTATCCACCATGATCAAGTCAGCTTCATCCCTGGGATGCAAGGCTGGTTCAACATATGCAAATCAATAAACATAATCCATCCCATAAACAGAACCAATGACAAAAACCACGATTATCTCAATAGATACAGAAAAGGTCTTTGATAAAATTCAATATCCCTTCATGCTAAAAACTCTCAATAAACTAGGTATTGATGGAACATATCTCAAAATAATAAGAGCTATTTATGATAAACCCACAGCCCAATATCATACAGAATGGGCAAAAGCTGGAAGCATTCCCTTTGAACACCGACACAAGACAAGGATGTCCCCTCTCACCACTCCTATTCAATATAGTACTGGAAGTTCTGGCCAGGGCAATCAGGCAAGAGAAAGAAATAAAAGGTATTCAAATAGGAAGAGAGGAAGTCAAATTATCTCTGTTAGCAGATGACATGATTGTATATTTAGAAAACCCCATTGTCTCAGCCCAAAATCTCCTTAAGCTGATAAGCAACTTCAGCAAAGTCTCGGGATACAAAATCAATGTGTAAAAATCACAAGCATTCCTATACACCAATAACAGACAAACAGCCAAATCATGAGTGAACTCCTATTTACAATTGCTACAAAGAAAATAAAATACCTAGGAATACAACTTAAATGGATGTGAAGGACCTCTTCAAGGAGAACTACAAACCACTGCTCAAGGAAAAAGAGACGACACAAACAAATGGAAAAGCATTCCATGCTCATGGAAAGGAAGAATCAAATATCATGAAAATGGCCATGCTGCCCAAAGTAATTTATAGATTCAATGCTATTCCCATCAAGCTACCATTGACTTTTTTCACAGAATTAGAAAATCTACTGTAAGTTTCATATGGAACCAAAAAAGAACCTGTATAGCCAAGACAATCCTAAGCAAAAAGAACAAAGCTGGAGGCATCATGCTACCTGACTTCAAACTACACTACAAGGCTACAGTAACCAAAAGAGCATGGGACTGATACCAAAACAGATATATAGACAAAAGGAACAGAAAAGAGACCTCAGAAATAATGCCACACATTTACAACCATCTCATCTTTAACAAACCTGACAAAACCAAGCAATGGAGAAAGAATTGCCTATTTAATAAATAGTGTTGGGAAAACTGGCTAGCCATAGGCAGAAAGCTGAAACTGGACCTCTCCCTTACACCTTACACAAAAATTAACTCAAGATGGATTAAAGACTTCAACATAAGGACACCGTAAAAACTCTGGAAGAAAACCTAGGCAATACCATTCAGGACACAGGCATGGGCAAAGACTTCATGAGTAAAACACCAAAAGCATCAGCAACAAAAGCCAAAATAGACAAATGGCATCTAATTAAACTAAAAAGCTTCTGCACAGCAAAAGAAACTACCATCAGAGTGAACAGGCAACCTAAAAAATGGGAGAAAATTTTTGCAGTCTATCCATCTGACAAAGGACTAGTATCCAGAATCCACAAAGAACTTAAAAACAAATTTACAAGAAAAAAACAATCATCAAGAAGTGGGCAAAGAATATGAGCAGACACTTCTTAAAAGAAGATATTTGTGTGGCCAAAAAACACATGAAAAAAAAACTCATCATCACTGGTCATTAGAGAAATGCAAATCAAAACCACAATAAGATATCATCTCATGCCAGCTGGAATAGTGATCATTAAAAAGTCAGGAAACAACAGATGCTGGAGAGGATGTGAAGAAATAGAAATGCTTTTACACTGCTGGTGGGAGTGTAAATTAGTTCAATCGTTGTGGAAGATAGTGTGGTGATTCCTCAAGGACCTAGAACCAGAAATACCATTTGACTGAGCAATCGCATTACTGGGTATATACCCAAAGGATTATAAATCATTCTACTATAAAGACACATGCACATGTATGTTTATTGCGGCACTGTTCACAATAGCAAAGACTTGGAACCAACTCAAATGCCCATCAATGATAGACTGGATAATGAAAATGTGGCACATATACACCATGGAATAATATGCAGTCATAAAAAATGATGAGTTCATGACCTTTGCAGGGACATGGATGAAGCTGGAAACCGTCATTCTCAGCAAACACAACAGAAAACCAAACACTGCATTTTCTCACTCATAAGTGAGAGTTGAACAATGAGAACACATGGACACAGGGAGGGGAACATCACACATTGGGGCCCGTCAGGGGTGAGGGGCTAGAGGAGGGGATAGTATTAGGAGAAATACCTAATGTAGACGATGGGGTCAATGGGCACAGCAAACCACCATGTTACGTAAGTACCCATGTAACAAACCTGCACGTTCTGCACATGTATCCCAGAATTTAAAGTGTGTATATATGTGTGTGTGTGTGTGTGTGTATGTATGTGTGTGTGTGTGTGTGTATATATATATATATATATATGTAAAACAGAGACAGAGTCTTGCTATGACGCCCAGGCTGAAGTGTGGTGGCTATTCACAGGTGCAATAATAATGCTCTAAAGGCTTGAACTCCTGGGCTTAAGGTATTCTCCTGCCTCAACCTCCTAAGTAGCTGGGCCTACAGGCACATTCCACCAAGCCCAGCTAAAACTGGTATTTTAAAGTTGATGTTGTGAAAGTGAAAAGGAGATCTAAGACTTTCTGGAAGAAATGGTACTGATTAAAAATAGACAATGAAGCTATTGGCACAGGAAGAAATTCCAAAGCCCCAGAACCAAAATCAGTGTAGGAGTGTATGGGCAGACTGGGGACAGAAAATACTTCATTTCTTTTCCAAAACTTAACCGAAGACCTTGGAGATAGAATCTGTGTTGTGGTCACAACATTGCCTCAGTCCTTCCCAGCTCCTGTGGCTCCTTTCCTCTTGCTCTTAAATCAGGGAGCTCAGTATTTGCAGAAAGTGCAAGGTGGGCCAGGGCTTAGATCCACTGCCTGACACGCAGACCAGGTACTCTGATAGGATGGTCAACGTGTAACAAGCCTGTGCTCAGAAAACGAATCTCAGCTTTCCAAGGAATCCGAAAATGTGAGGGTTTTTCAGAAACACAATTTTGGCAGGTGTTTTCACAGCTTCCTAATCACTGTCACTCCCATGATGCACTGAGTATTCACTGAGTGGCTAATTTCCCCTGATGAATACCTTGTGGCTTCAATTTCATTTGCTTCAGGTTTTCACTTAGATCTGCTTTGATAAAGCATAGAATTGTCAGAGCATGAAAACCTGTTTTCTCTCTCCATGTGACAGGCGTTGAGGTCTCATTTACAAAACTCTGTCATAAGGAACTTTTTGCAATCTCTTCTAATACAGAAGAACTGTGTTAGTCTTAATAGAATTGCAGTGTATGTTTAAGCCAGGTTTTTTTTATTTTACTCTGAGGTGTACCCTTCAGAAAATACTTTTTTTTTTCTTTTTTAGAAACAGAACCTTGCTTCACCCAGGCTGAAGTAAAGTGATGCGATCCTAACTCACTCCACCTGGGCTCCTGGCAGCCTGCTGACTAAGCCTCTTGAGCAGCTGGGACTACTGGGACTACAGGTGCAGACCACCACATTTGGCTGATTATTATTTTTTATTTTGTAGTCATGGAGTCTTGCTATGTTGCCCAGGCTGTTCTCAAACTCCTGGCCTCAGGTGATCCTCCTGCATCGGCCTCCCAAAATGCTGGGATTACAGACACGAGCCACCGTGCCCAGACTTAGGCCAGTGTTTTTCCAAATACTTCATCAAATTCTGCTCCTATGAGTGCACCATGAAGGTGGTGGTGTGTATGGAAGGAATCTCTATAGTCAAATACATTTGGGAACACCCGCTTGTTACATTTGCCTTGTAGATATTCACCACATATTAAAGTATATTAAGAGTTCTGATAAGTCTTATGGTAAATAAACTATTTACAATTACATAACCCAGTGTTTCCCAAACTGATTTAAACATAGATGTTTTTTCCCTACTGGGTCACTTATATGCATCCTGCTGTAAACTTGAGAGTAGATATTTTTGAAAAAAGCCATTACTTGCCAGCTGTCTTGGTTTGTGCTGCTATAACAAAATACCTGAGACTGAGTAACTTCTAAAGAACAGAAATTTGTTTCCATACAGTTATGAAGGCTGGGAGTCCAACATCAAGGTGCCGTCAGGTCATGTGATGAAGGCTGCTCTCTGCTTCCAAGACAGTGCCTTGTTGCTGTATCCTCTTCAGGGGAGCAACGCCAGACCCGGACAGGACAGAGGGTGCAAGGGCAAGCAAGCCGGAGGCTTTGCAAAGCCTTCTTTATAAAGGCTTTAATCCCCTTCATGAGGGAGGAGCCCACACAGCCTAATCATCTCTTAAAGGCCCCACCTCTTAATACTATCACATTGGCCGTTAAATTTCAACACCTGAATTTGGGGGAGGTGCACACACTTAAACCATAGCACAAGCTGAGTCAAAAGCACTTAGTTTTAGAAGATGTGGTGAAAAGCGCACATGCTTTGCAACCCAATGTGTGTGTGTGTGTGTGTGTGTGTGTGTGTGTGTGTGTGTCCAGTCAGTCCAACAAACTTCATCTTCTGCCAACATTTGAAAAAAGGACTGGGCGTGGTGAGTCACACACCATGGGAGGCTAGGATGGGAGGATCACTGGAGTGTAGGAGTCTGAGACCAGCCTCAGCAGCTTAGTAAGACCTTGCCTCTACAAAAAAGTTTAAAAATTAGCCAGCCACCCATGGTTTGCCTGGGTAGTCCCAGCTTCTCAGGAGGCTGAGACAGGAGGCTCACTTGAGCCCAGAAGTTTGAGGTAGCAGTGAGCTATGATCATGCCACTGCACTCAAGCCAAGGCAACAGAGTGAGACCCTGTCTCTAAAAAAAAAAAAAAAAAAAAAAAGGGACCCAACTACAGTGTGTGTTAATAGAGAAGGGGAAAATTCCATCCCCCGAAGCAAATCTCTTTCTGATTTCTCTTCAGTTTCTTTTTTTAAAATTTATTTCTATTTTCATGCTGTTACTGGGATTCTCCGCAATTTCATTGTCTCATTTAGTTCATTCATTTATTCTTTCACTGATTTATTTATTCAACACACACTTATGAACAGCTACTACATGTCAGGCAGTGTTCTGAGTGCTTGGAATATAGCAGTGAAAAAAAACAAAGGCCCCTGCCTTCAGGAAACTGACATCCTTTGAGAGGCAGGTGCTAGAAGTAAACAATCCTTCATCATCGGGATTATCACCACAGCCTCCTTAACTAGTCTTGGCTCTAGTTTCTCTCCTTCTAATCCACACAGCTGCCACGAGTGATTTAAAACTCAGATAACGTTAAATACTCCCTTTCCTTAAAAACATGAAATAATTTTCTCCAGTGCTTGGAAATTTGCATTCATTCAGATTTCTTGGGATTGCAGAATAGGGTCTTCATAATCTGACCATAATACCTTCCTTAACCTCTCCTCATTGTTAAACAAAATCCTACAAGGCTTACTGTAAATGCTTCCTTCTATGGAGAACATATGTAATCCCCTCAAGTCAAAATTAAAACTCAGCATGATGTAGACGGCAGTTTCATTGAATTTCACTTCTTTTCTATATCAAATTTACTGAATCTTCCTCATTTGCAGCTCTTGGAGGGTAGGAGTCTCATCTTATTTATCTCTGTTAATTCTTAATGGCCAGCAGTGTGCTTTGAACGTAGGATATCCACAAAAGAAATGGATATTGAATTGCTGATTGAATAAGTGAATTAAAGCGTTCCCTTATAAGACTGAAGATATATAAAGTCATACTGGGTGAGAGGCAAGTACTTCTTTAAATTTCTAACGAGCAACTTCATTTCCAGAACTGCCTTAAAACCCTCCTATTCTGGGATTATGTTAAGATACTTAAGTGTAAGGTCAGAGGAAGAATTGCTTTTCACTACATTTATTTTTAGTATTTAGAGATAGAAGGATGACAGCTCACAGTAATATTATTTCATTTTATAATATGCCTCATGAGGTCAATCCTCTGTTTCAGCGACCAAATGGAAATCCACCAAGGAAATAAATCAAAAGGAATCAAGTAGAACGTAGAAATGAGTGTTTCAATAAGTATTTTTGACAATCTGTTGACACCGTAGGCAAATTTGCCCATTGCAGATGTGCAGTGCAGAACAGCTGGGCTTGTCAGGGGAATCAAGCCAAGGTAAAGGCCAGAGGGCGGTGGTGGGATTCGAGCCTATGAAATGAACTCTAATGGGCATGTCTGACATGTGCACATAGGGGGAAGAAAAAGGAGGTACTGCTAGAGATTAATTACGACAATTGCTCGTGTAAATCAGACTCTCCAATTCTGACATTTACCACAGAATGGACTCATGAACTGGAAAATTTTTAAATGCTGCATTTCAATTCAGTTCGTACAATTATGCAATGGGTCTAGCCACTGAAAGAACTGAAAGACTCAGTTTGTCAAACTTCTCAATGACCCAAATTAACAGCAGGCAAAAGTGTCCTTGCTACATACCTTAGTTCTATTATCAAATGATAAACTTTCTCTTTTTTTCATTTTCCTTTTTAATAAAGACAGGGTCTTGCTGCATTGCCCAGGCTGATCTTGAATTCTTGGCCTCAAGTGATCCTGCTACTTTGGACACCCAAAGTGCTGGGATTACAAGCATGAGCCCCTATGCCTGGACTTGGTTACTTTTATTTTTTGTAGTCAAACAAAACTTTCCTGTGGGCAACCTGAACACATTAGGGGCAGCAGTTACTAATCAAACTGCTTCCAAAAATAAACTTGTGGGATTATAGTGTCAGTTAGGTAACTGATATAATTATGCATAGAATTATAAATTGGAATTCAGTCACAAAGAATCAGAAAGTTCAACTGACACTTATGCACAGCTTAACTGATGGCTGAAATAACATGGATGGCACCTTACCACGTGTGCAATGCCGGCTCAGTGTGAACAAGAGTCATTATGACATGGCCTGTTGTTCTGGCCTCCCATACAATCTAAAGACCATGCTCACCTCCTTTAGAAAACATTTTCCGGGCCGGGCACGGTGGCTCATGCCTGTAATCCCAGCACTTTGGGAGACCGAGGCAGGCGGATCACAAGGTCAATAGATTGAGACCATCCTAGCCAACACAGTGAAACCCCGTCTCTTCTAAAAATACAAAAATTAGCTGGGCTTGGTGGCTCGCCCCTGTAATCCCAGCTACTCGGGAGGCTGAGGCAGGAGAATCACTTGAACCCGGGAAACAGAGGTTGCAGTGAACCCAGATCGCACCACTGCACTCCAGACTGGCAATAGAGTGAGACTCTGACACACACACACACACACACACAATTCTATTTTCTGTTCTTCATGGCAAACATTATTATTCACTGAAACTTTGAAGGACAATTTGATCTGTTTCATTTGTGTGCTGAGGTGTCCTAGCCGTTTGGTATGTGTCTTGTCTCTTTGCCTGACAGTTAAGCCCTTAATAGTCCCCATTAGAGGTTCACACTAGGTTTCATTTGCTTTGGAACCTCTTTAGCATGCTGATCAGTGCAATGCACCAAGCAAACGCTTGGTAATATTTGCTGAATGACTTTTCGATCGTTAAATTTGCTGATGTAATCAAAAATATAAAATTCCATGGTTTTCCTGGCTAGTAGAGAAAGAAGGCAGAATCAAAAATTTTGTAAACATCTTTGGACTTTTAGTTGGAAAGTAAAACTGACCCATTCTGACAAAATGTTGCAACCAGCTGACGCTCCACATATCCATCTCACCTGAAGGGAAAATCTAAGTAGATAATAAATAAATTACATTTTCTTTATTTTGGCTTGCAATTTTCCTAGCATAAATTACATGATACAGTCTATTCTAAGAAACTCTCACCATTCACATAAATAGGCTCTAGATATTTCACAAAAAAAATTAGCAAGATTTATGTATGTAGAACTATTAAAAATCCACTTGAGTGCTGCAAGTAATGGGAAATCCATTGCAAAACTGATTAAACAAGAAAGGAAAATTATGTCCCATAAGATGATCTTCTGAGGCAGGAGGAATCCGGGGGTTGCTTTCTTCAGTAGCTCCATGATGTCTTCCGAATCACAGGCTTTTCCATCTGTGCGCACTGCATCCTCCACTTACCTCCAGCAAGTTCCCCTTGAGGTCCCAAGGAGGCGGTCACGGTTTCACGTATCATAAGCAGATACAACGATGTTCAAGAGGGTGTGTGTATGTTTCATCAGCGGGGAAGTCCTTCCTAGAAAACTGCAGATAAATTCCTCTCTCATTTTATTCACCAGGATTGAGTCATCTCTTCCTAAAACCAAGCACTGACAAGGGAATTGGAATTTCGAAGACTGTCTTCAGTGATTCAGAATTTAATCCTGAGTCATGCGAGGTCAGGGTAGAAACCCAAATAAAATGGAGGCTCTCTGGAAAGGGAGAAGAGTGTGCTGGCCTCTGGGTAATCAGCTACAAAGCAAAAAGGAAAACACTCCACAGAGAAAACACACACACACAAATACATATACATGCACAAAGCAACTTTTTACTGCTGTTGTGCAATTTACTTTTAAGATCACATGAAATTATTTGAAGTTACTTCTTTTCTCTTCTTTGGTCTTAATTGCTAGCTAAATCATAATAAGTTTGGTGTTTGTACTGTCATACTTGTGGATATGGCTTTTTTTCTTTTCTTTTTTTTTTTTTTTTTGAGAAGAAATTTCGCCCTTGTTGCCCAGGCTAGAGTGCAGTGGCACAATCTCAGCTCACTGCAACCTCTGCCTCCCGGTTCCAGTGATTCTCCGGCCTCAGACTTCCAAGTAGCTGGTATTACAGGCAGGTGCCAGCACGCCCAGCTAATTTTGTATTTTTAATAGAGACAAGGTTTCACCATGTTGGTCAGGCTGGTCTCGAACTCCTGACCTCAGGTGATCTTCCCACCTCAGCCTTCCAAAGTGCTGGGATTACAGGTGTGAGCCCAGCCAAGGATATAGGTTTATGCTAAAGCAATGGAAAGAAATGGAGGCAAGCTAGGGGCTCAGTCAGAGCCATCCTCACAAAACAAGAGAGAGAGGGCAATTATTGGTATTCCTCCATATTCAAGCTCTTTTGTTGCTGTTGTTGTTGTTGTTGTTTAGAGGCAGGGTCTCACTCTGTTGCCCTGGCTGAAGTGCAGTGGCACAATCCTGACTCACTACAGCCTTGAACTCCTGGGCTCAAATAATCCTCCCACCTCAGCCACCCAAGTAGCTGTGATTATAGGCATGGGCCTTCACACTTGGCTAATTTTCTAATTTTTTTGGTAGAGATGGAGGTCAAACTATCTTGCCCAGGCTGGTCTCAAATCCCTAGCCTCAAGTGATCCTCCCATGCTTGGATCACTGGCATGAACCACTGCACCTGGCCTCCATATTCAAACTCTTTGATCTAGAGCAGAGGTCAGAACTTTTTTTTTTTTTTTTTTGAAACAGAGTCTCACTCTGTCCCCCAGGCTGGAGTGCAGTGGTGTGATCTCGGCTCACTGCAACCTCCGCCTCCCGGGTTCAAGCAATTCTCCTGCCTCAGCCTCCCGCGTAGCTGGGATTATAGGTGCGTGCCACCACGCCCAGCTAATTTTTGTATTTTTAATAGAGACAGGTTTCACCATGTTGGTTAAGCTGGTCTCGAACTCCTGACCTGGTGATCCGCCCGCCTCAGCTTCCCAAAGTGCTAGGATTATAGGCGTGAGCCACTGCGCCCGGCCCATATTTTGTTCGGAAAAGGTCAGATGGTAAATGTTTTAGACTTGTAGGTCATACATGCAATCACTATCACAACTATTCAACCCTGTCACTGCAGCAGACAATATGTAAACTAGTAAGCGTGTCTGTGTTCTAATAAAATCTAATTTATGGGCACCAAAATTAGAATTTTATATTGTTTTTATGGGTTGGTAAATAATTTTCTTTTAATTTTTTTCAACCACTTACAAAGTGAAAGCCCACTTTTAGCTGTATAAAAACAGGTGGCAAGCCAGATTTGGCACATGAGCCATGGTTTACTACACCCTGATCTACAGTGGTTTTCACATCTGTCTTTTACCTTACACCTCCTCCTTGCCTATTTTAGATATGAAGCTTCTCTATTTATTATACTTAATTGATTACATAACTGCAAAAATAAGTATTTCATTTAAATGGACTATTCTGTAGATTTGGAAATAACCGTGCTTTTTATTTGTACAATAACAGATCCCCAGTGTAAAGTCTTGCTTGCCTCTACATTGCCAGTGTCAGTTGGGCCCCATCTCATCTCTGCCTTTGTGTTAATTGTTTTGCTTATTATTAGTGCTCTATAAGTGACCAGTGAGAATACATGAATATAAAATAGATGTGCCAGCACAATAAAAAAAAATAGAAAAGTGGGGAACACACCAAATTATACAGATAGATTGGAATTACCATTAGGTAAGAATCACCCTGGTTTTACCCACACGGGAAAGAGCTGAGAGGTATGCATTGCTCTTTTATTGCTCTGAGTAATGATGGTAATTATGATGTAATCCAAACAGCACAACCAACACTGGACTGGGTGGAAACAGTGCTCTAACTCCTCCACTCTGTAATCATATGGGTTGTAAAATGTATGCATCATTAGGGCCAGGCGCGGTGGCTCATGACTGTAATTTGGAAGGCCAAGATGGCAGGATCACTTGAGTCCAGGAGTTCAAGACCAGCCTGGGAAACATAGTGAGATCCTGTCCTACAAAAAATAAAAATCGTGTCCTTTGTAGGGACATGGATGAATCTGGAAACCATCATTCTCAGCAAACCAACACAAGAACAGAAAATCAAACACCGCATCTTCTCACTTACAGGCGTGTGTTGAACAATGAGAACACATGGACACAGGGAGGGGGAGCATCACACACTGGGTTCTGTTGGGGGGGGCTAGGGGAGGGACAGCGGGGGTGGAGAGGTTGGGGAGGGATAACATGGGGAGAAATGCCAGATATAGGTGACGGGGGGATGGAAGCAGCAAACCACCTTGCCATTTATGTACCTATGCAACAGTCCGGCATGATCTGCACATGCACCCCAGAACCTAAAGTACAATAATAAAAAAAAAAATTAACTGAGCATGGTAGCATACACCTGTGATCCCAGCTACTTGAGAGACTGAGGCTGGAGGATTGCTTGAGCCCAGGAGGTCAGGAGGTTGAGGCTGCAGGGAGCCAAGATTGTGCCACTGCACTCCAGCCTGGGAGACAGAGTGAAAAAAAAAAAAAAGTACCATTGGCTTAATACTACCTTTGCTTCAAAAAGATAAAATAAATTTAAATGTAGGCATTGACAGCAAAGAGTATCACAATTATAGGCAAGTTAAATGTAATTTATGAAAATGACACTTTCAGCCTGGGTGAAATATGGCAATTCCCTAGATAAACAGTACATTAGGAAGGGCTTGTCTATTTCTAGATGGCAGTAAATGACTTCATTTTAGGCCAGGGTAATTTAGACCAGTAAGTGGTATTTCTCAACCTTGTAAATACATAATAAAGGGAAAATAGCTAAAAGTATGCTGTAAGAAAAACATATGTGAACCTGCAATCTTTATTATTGAGAAATATTTGTGTTAAGCAAGAAAGCTGTAATTAACAGATAGGTAATCTTTACATTTTTTTTTCTATCTCCTTTGTAAAACCTTCGCCTTTCTCTACTTGAGACAGCCAGGGAACTGGCTGTGCTTCCTGATCATTAAGAAGACTGAAATAAAGTGACTCCTTATTCATTCCAAAAATGGATTTCACTATGCTTCAGCACTTAGCTTGTAAAATGGATTTATAAACAGGTGAAATATTAGGTGGGTAAAGCCACATGAGAGTTAAGATTTACAAATTAAATTTCTTTATCTGAATATTCTTACTTTGAGGATTTATTTTCCCATCCTTGTAAATAAGCATTTTTTAATTTTTTTTTTTTTGTTTTTAGAACCTACTTTGTCTAATAGGAAGAGCACTTGAACAGGGAAAACGGCAATTAAGATTTTGGTTTTGACCTTGCTGCCATTAAGTCATTTCATCTTCCTTTGGTTAATTTAAATTTCTTTCTTTTTTTCTTTTTAAACCAGCTTTATTGAGGTGTAATTGACATGCAATAAACTGCACATATTTGAAGCATACACCTGTATATTTATATATATGTATATGTACACACATAAACAGGGTTGTCAGAGTTAAAGTACAGAATGCCCAGTTAAATTTGGATTTCAGATAAACAATGAATATTTTTAGCATCAGTATGTCCCAAACATTTTCATGGTACATACTTATATTAAAAAAATTTATTCATCTGAAATTCAAATTTAACTGGTCACTCTATGTTTTTATTTGCGAAATCTAGCAGCTCTGTCCATGGATTCTCACTACAGTCAAGATCAAGAACGTATCTGTCATTTTCCCATACCCAGGCAATCACTTTTCTGCTTTCTGTTACTATAGATTAGTTTGCGGTTTCTAGAATTTGATCATCGAATCATACTTTATGCACTCTCTTTTGTCTGGTTTTTATTTTCTTTTTCTTTTTATTTTTTCGAGATGGAGTCTCACTCTGTTGCCCGGGCTGGAGTGCAGTGGTGTGATCTCCGCTCACCGCAACCTCCGCCTCCCAGGTTCAAGCGATTCTTCTGCCTCAGCCTCCTGAGTAGCTGGGATTACAGGCGCACGTGACCACACCCAGCTAATTTTTGTATTTTTGGTAGAGACAGGGTTTCACCATGTTGGCCAAGCTGGTCTCAAACTCCTGACCTCAACTGATCCGCCCACCTCAGCCTTCCAAAGTGCTGGGATTACAGGCGTGAGCTACTGTGCCTGGCTTGTCTGGCTTCTTACACTAAGCATAATTATTTTGAGATCATCCGAATTATGACATGTAACAATAGTTTATTCCTTTTTATTACTGAGTAATATTCTATTGTACAGACAGGTAACAGTTTATCCTTTTACCTGTTGATGGACTTTGGGGTTCTTTTCAATTTGGAGCTGTATAAAGCTGATATGAACATTTGTGCATAAATCTTTTCATGGACATTTGTTTTCATTTATCTTGGGTAAATAACTAGAAGTGGAATGGCTGGATCATATGGAAGATGTATTAATTTGTAAAGGAACTTCTAAATTGCTTCAACAGTGGTTGTGTCATTTTTGCATTCCCACTAGCAGTGTATGAGAGTTCTACTTTCTCCACATCTTTGCCAACACTTGGTCTTCTTAACTGGTGCATTCTAATAGGTATGTAGTGATACCTCATTGCAGTTTTAATTTGCAGTCTCTAATGACTAATCATGTAGAGCATCTTTTGCTTATTTGCCATCCAGATATCTTCTTTGGTGAAGTGTTCAAATCTTTTGCCCATTTCTTAATTGCCTCGTCTTTTACTGAGAGACTTGAGTTTTTTTTGTTTGTTTGTTTCAACTTTTATTTTAGGCTTGAGGGCACATGAGCAGTTTGTTATATAGGTAAACTCATGTCATGCGGGTTTGTTGTACAGATTATTTTGTCACCTAGTTACTAACCCTAGTACCCAATAGTTACTTTTTCTGCCCCCTCTCCCTCCTCCCATCCTCTACTCTCAGGTAGGCTACTGTTCTCTTCTCTTTGTCTGTGAGTTCTCATCATTTAGCTCCCACTTTTAAGTGAGAACATGCAGTATTTGGTTTTCTATTCCTGCATTAGTTTGCTAAGGCTAATCGCCTCCAGTTCCATCCATGTTCCCACAACAGACATGATCTCACTCTTTCTTATGGCTGCATAGTATTCCGCGGTGTATATGTATCAGGTTTTCTCTCTTCAGTCTATCATCGATGGGTATTTAGGTGGACTCCACGTGTTTGCTATTGTGAGTAGTGCTGCCATGAACATTTGTGTGCGTGTGTCTTTATGACAGACTAACTTATATTCCACTGGTTATATACCCAGTAGTGGGACTGCTGCATCAAATGGCAGTTCTGTTTTTAACTCTTTGAGGAATCACCACACTGCTCTCCACAATGGTTCAACTAATTTACACACCAGCCAACAATTTATAAGTGTTCCCTTTTTCTGCAACCTCGCCAGCATCTGTTATTTTTTTACTTTTTCATAATAGCCGTTCTGACTGGTGTTAGATGATACCCGATTGTGGTTTTGATTTGCATTTCTCTAATGATGAGTGATATTGAACTTTTTTTCATATGCTTCTTGGCCACAGGTATGTCTTCTTTGAAAAGTGTTCATGTCCTTTGCCCACTTTTTAATGGGGTTGTTTTTTCTTGTAAATTTGTTTCTGTTCCCTATAGATGCTGGATATTAAACCAAGAGTTTTTTATATGCTCTCAATACAAGTCCTTTATCCGACAGGTACCTTCCAAATATTTTCTTCTAATCTGTGCTTGTAGTTTCATTTTTAAAAGTGCCTTGTGAAAAGCAGAAGTTTTTAATTTTGATAAAGTTTACTTTATTAATTTATTCTTTAATGGATCATACCATAGGTGTTATACCTAAAAATTCTTTTGTTAAAAACATTATTTTTTTGTAGAGATGGGATTTCATTATGTTACCCAGGTTGGTCTCAACTCCTGGCCTCAAGTGTGAGCTACTGTGCCCAGCCTAAATAATGTTTGTCTAATCTAAGATCACAAAGGTTTTTCTCCCATGTTTTCTTTAGAAGTTTTATAGTTTTAGGTTTATACATATAGGTCCATGACCCATTTCAAGTCCATTTTTGTATATAAGAAGAGACATGAAGTTCAATTATTTTTGTATGGATATCAATATGGACATCCAGTTATTCTAGCACCATTTGTAAAAGATTATCACTTCTTCACTAAATTGCCTTTGCACCTTTGTTTCAATGATATGTATCACTACACACACACACACACACACACACACACACACACACACACACACACAGATTGTTGTTAACTGGGTCCCTAAGTAAAATGTATTTCTTACTGTAAACTGCAGTCAGAAAAGTTTGAAAGTTGGTGCTATGATGGTTACCTGAATTTTTTCTCTCTCTCTCTGGTCTCCTAATCATTCTTGTCTATCACTTATATATATTCAGTCCTTCCTACTTCTTCGATTTTCACTGTTCCTCTAAAACTTCATTTTCTGTGAAAGCACATTTATGATCACCTCAGGAAACCATTGTTTTTGCTGTTTGTTCCATTTTTTTCTTCCCTCTCTGCTATACAGGGAAATGACAAAACATTTTATTTCTCCCTGCCAAGTTTATATCACTCTCTGTGTAATTCACATTATGACCTTTCAGTCAATATTTCTTGTGGTTTGCTATTGGTTTACAGCAAATCATTTCCTTTTGCATTTGCTTTGCTTTATTGGGAGGTAGCGCGATGTGGAGAAAAGAGAACAGACCATACTTCAGCTGAACTCTATTTCATTATAGGCTCATAACCTTCTTCAAAATACCATCTCTCAGGCTCAGTTTCTTTATCTGAAAAATAAAACCACATCTAACAACCTCATATATTTGTTGTAAGAATTAAGTAAGGTATTGTATGTAACATATGTGAGGTATGTCTAGTCCTGTACGGGGCATATAATAGATGCCTGGTGATAGCTATTATCACCATAGTATGTACCTTCTAACCCCTTCTGTTATTTCCATCACCTTCCCTCAAGTCCATATCTTCTACTATGCTAATGCTATTGTAGCCTGTACAGTATGGCACCTCAGATAATTACATTCAATGCCCTGAACTACCCTTCTGAGAAATGTTTAATGATTTTACACAGCAGTGTAATGGTGCCAAAGAGATGAAAGAGATCAGATTTCATTTCATTCTAAAAAAGAAAGACATTTTTTTTCTTCCACAAAAGAGGCTTAAAATCTCCTTCCTATCTTCAAGGTAGACAGAAAAATACTCCTCTTTAAAGAGAACACAGCTACTAGAAATGCTAACCACTCAGCTAACAGGGTCAGAATGGTAGCTCAAACAACCATTCCCTAGGACTTAAAACGCAAAAATAAGAATGCCCTGTGAATGCTGATGGGGACAAGAACATTCTAACCTAGACCAGATAAGAAAATGTTGGACATAGAAAAGGGACTTAGACCGATCCACAGACTTTTGACAAGTTATCACCAGCTGAGTCCATTTTGTTTTTTTGTTTTGTTTTTTTGAGATGGGGTCTCACTCTGTTACCCAGGCTGGAGCACAGTGGCGCAATCTTGGCTCACTGCAACCTCCACAACTTCCACCTCCCAGGTTCAAGTGATCTTCCCACCTCTGCCTCCCAAGGAGCTGGGACCACACCTGTGCCAACATACCCAGCTAATTTTTTGTTGTATTTTTGGTAGAGACAGGGTTTTGCCATGTTGCCCAGGCCGAGCTGAGTCCATTTTGAAGAGAAACTAGAAATTGTCTGAACCTACTCTGTGTTTTTTTTTTTTTTTTTAAGATGGAGTCTTACTGTGTTGCCCAGGCTGGAGTCCAGTGGTGCGATCTCAGCTCACTGCAACCTCTGCCTCCCACATTCAAGCCATTCTCCTACATTAGCCTCCCGAGTAGCTCTGATTACAGGCCCACGCCACCACGCCTGACTAATTTTTGTATTATTAGTAGAGATGGGATTTTGCCATGTTGGCCAGGCTGCTCTCAAACTCCTGACATCAGGTGATCGCCTTCCTTGGCCTCCCAAAATGCTAGGATTACAGGCATGATATAGTCATTAGTTTTTTGTTAAATGTTAAAATAATCAAGAGCCACTTTATGAGTTCCTAGATTCCTAGCCTGGGTAGGCTCTACTTGATTATAAATAATAATGGAAATTCTGGCATCTAACATGATTGTTCTATTTTTGTACTGGGTCACAAAATTTCAGTAAATTACTCACTTATATTTATACACAGTAAGTTTCTAGCTGTTTTTCACCATAATTCATTCATTATTATTCATCCTAACTATTAATTATACAACCTGGTGTTAAAGCTACCAGGTCAAGAGTGTTTAATTAATACCTCCTTCCAGAAACTTAGTTACAAAAAAAAAAAAATCAGAGTGTTTGGATATGTGGATGTTCCAAGATAATATTAATCTGAGTTTTAATAACTCTACACTACACTTTCCAATGGAGCAGCTACTAGCCACGTGTGTTATTATGGCTATAAGTCAAAAGCACACACCAGATTTCACATACTTAGTGCAAAAGAATGTAAAACATTTTGTTAATAACTTTCAATATTGATTTCACATTGAAATGATAACTATTTGGATATACTGGATTAAACATAATATATTATTAAAGTTATTTTTACCTGTTTTAATTTTTTTTTTTTTTTAAAGAGGGAGTTTCACTCTGTGGCCCAGGCTGGAGTGCAGTGTCACAGTCCTAGATCATTGCAACCTCCATTTCCCAGGTTCAAGTGATTCTCCTGCCTTAGCCTCCTGAGTAGCTGGGACTATGGGTGTGCACCACCGCGCCCAGCTAATTTTTGTATTTTTAGTAGAGAAGGGGTTTCGCCATGTTGGCCAGGCTGGTCTCAAACTTCTGACTTCAAGTGATCTGCCTGCTTTGGTCTCCCAAAGTCTGGGATTACAGGCATGAGCCACCGTGCCTGGGCCTCTTTTAACTTTTTAATGTGGCTACTAGAAAATGTTCTATTATATGTGTGGTTCGAATTATGTTTCTGTTGAACAGTGTTGGTCTAGAGTTTAGAAACTTGTGAAATTTTACAGTACAGCTTTAAAGCTGCTGGCTAATTACAACTGGCTCATTAAGATTTGGAAAACTTGTTGCAATGTTTGTTGGAGAGGGAGAGGTTTTTAGTGTACTTAACTGGCTGAAGAGTCAGACAGAAGCAGCATAAGAAGGGTCATTCAGAAGACCAGAATGAAACTAATTTGAGCAACCATGTTTACGCAAGATGAAAAACTAGCGGCTTTCACCTGTGGGAAAATGTACCACACCCTGCCAATGCAATGTAAAGTTCAGCTTGTTACTCATCCCTGAAGCCTGCCCCCCAGCTTTCTACAGCTAATTGCTCACAGTTGGATCCCTTTTAAAGTGAGATTACACTCCCTACAGGATATGTTGTACATGCTGGCATCCAACTTTCCAAGGTTTTCATTCAACCTAATACTCATTTTTAGTCATATTATGGCTTTGAACAAACTACTGAACATGAAAAAGATGAATTGAAGATGATACTAAGTGGTGACAGATAGAAATCCCCAGGATGCATCCTGGTTGTATCAAATAGATAAAAAAAATAAATAAATACTTAAAGACAGAAGTGGTTTTTTTTTTGTTTAGAGATGGAGTTTCCCTCTTGTCTCCCAGGCTAGAGTGCAATGGGGCAATCTCCACCCACTGCAACCTCCACCAGAGAAGGAGGAGGTGACCACAAGCCACAAGGAAAGAGGACGAAGTTTGAATAGCTTCTGTCCCTCTGCTTTCCCTTTTCCATTTGAAAGAAAGGACTCTGGAGTTTTTACTGTTATCTGATCAATGACAGAGCCTTCTGAGGACATTCCAAGACAGTATACAGTCCTGTGGTCTCCTTAGAAACTCCGCCTCCCGGGTTCAAGCAATTCTCCTGCCTCAGCCTCCCCAGTCGCTGGGATTACAGACGCTTGCCACCACGCTCTGCTAATTTTTTTTTTGTATTTTTAGTAGAGACAGGGTTTCACCATGTTGCCCAGGCTAGTCTCGAACTCCCAACCTCAGGTGATTGACTTGCCTCGGCCTCCCAAAGTGCTGGGATTACAGGTGTGAGCTACTGCTCCCGGCTGACAGAGGTTTTAAAGTCAGAGCAATTACAGATTGCCAACGACTTACTAATAATATATAAATTTCAAATATGTTAAACACAGGTAGGACAACATCAGGAAAGCATAGAAATTGGGGAGTCAAAGTGGCAAGCATTGATAACGTCCACGAACCACAAACGAGGGCTGAGGGTCCTCCTTTTGAGAGGCAAAGCTCAAAACAGAAGGGTTAGGATCGGTCAGGTTATTACAGTTTAATGCCACTAATCCAATGTTTACCATTGGTTTCCCTAGAATGCCAGTGTTGTTCTAATATTGTTCTGTGAAAGTTTTGATGCCAGCAGTACTTTCTTCTAAAATATATATAAGACTATCATCTGGAGCTGGGCACAGTGGCTCACGCCTGTAATCCCAGCACTTTGGGAGGAAGCTGCCTCACCCTCCAAAGCCTCCCCGGCCTCTGCCACCAAATCCTCCTCGGCCTCCTCTGCCACCACCTCGTCCTCCAAAGCCACCTCTGCCTCCACCATCACCCCCGAAGCCACATTGACCCTTAGGTTTGGCCCAGTCCAAGGTAACTTTATTAGGGCAATACCTTGTTGGTTTTGACTGCATATTTGTATAAACTTTTTAAAGAGTTGAGTGATCGAGCTAATCCTTATCTGTAGGTTTTGAATTTCTATTGTTTCATCCCATGTACAAAACCATTCTTTCCTACAAAAAAAAAGAGAAAGGAAATGCTATATGTGAGGTTTCCAGGACATTACCTATGAGATCATCTGATACACACCTGCCTCTTTCGTATACACATCGATACCTCAGTACACATATCTGTTACTGTGACTCAGTGTTCTATCTGTAAAGTGGGGGGATAACATATCTACATCACAGACTTTTGTAAGAATTGAGATAATTCATGTAAAGAATTATGACAGTGCCCATTTTAAGCAGCTGGTAAGTGTTAGATGTTGATGAACTAGTATTGTACATATATTTAATGATCACTGTGTTCATTTTCATGTTATAATTTTAATACACATTTATAAAGTGGATCAAATGTTGACTATTCTTAAATAATTAGTAAAAAAAATTGCATTGTCTTCTTTAATCCAAGAATACACTTTATGTCATGAATTCCATTCCTGTTAAGCCCTTTCAACACATTATAATTGAAAAAAATATTGCTGTGGTTATAGCCAGGACTCAAGAAGCATTCAGTAAAACTATGAGTGAAGTGAATTTGAGAAACATTGCATCGATCATCCAATATTTTCATTCTGCTTCGCGGCCATAGCAGTGGCTTACTGGGCTCTCAAGAGAAAAAGCTATGGTTTTAGCATTTACCAGTATCTGTGGTATAAACATTTCCACCATGGTCAACTTCAAACTATTGTGTGATGTCACTGAATGCAAAGTTGGAAAGAGATGCTAATAATTGTTTCTCTCAAGAAAGTACAAACAGGCTCCCACACATCAGTCACACAAATACTTTGCCATTTTCTGATTATAGCGTGGCTTCTTACATGGTGTTCATTCATTCATTATGCCAGGGGTTCTGCAAATGTGATCCCCCTCACCAACAGCATAAGCCTCACTGGGGAACTTATTAAAAATGCAAAATTTCTGGCCCCATCTCATATCTCCTAAAACAGAAACCATGAAAATGGGGCTTTGCAATCTGTCTTAACAGTCCCTCCAAGTGATTTTGATGCACAATGTTGGAGGACCCCTGCCCATGCTCTTGCTGTAGTTTCTGAAGGAAAAGAAGTGCCAAGTCATTTCTAACATTTATTAATTAGTGTACCAAGATTAGCAATGTTGGTGATCTCATGCTTCAAAGCATCTAATTATGGACTCTGAAATTGCAATTTAAATATTCCTAGAATCAGCAAAGAACACCAAGCTGCTGCTCTTCTGTATAGAAAGGTAATTTTATCTTCAAATGTCCCCATGTTTCAATTGCTATTGAGAGACTCTGATAAGGGTTAGTTAAGAGCTCTACTGGCTCGGCTCAGTGGCTCATGCCTGTAATCCTAGCACTTTGGGAGGTCAAGGCAGGCAGATCCCTTGAGCCCAGGGGTTTGAGAACAGCCTGGACAATATGGCAAAACCCCATCTCTGTTTTAAAAAAAAAATGGCAAAATTGCAAAAATTAGCCAGACACGGTGGTAGTCCCAGCTGCTTGGGAGGCTGAGGTGGGTGGATCACTTGAGTATAGGAGGTTGGGAGGTCAAAGCTGCAGTGAGTTGTGATTGCCCCACTGCACTGCAGCCTGAGAGAAAGAGGAGACCCTGTCGAAAAAAAACAAAACAAAAAAACTGCTTGTGAATTCTGGTTGCTTCTGCAGCAGAGGCCATGGGCAAAATCCCTGTGCTGAAATAAATGTATGCCCTGTTATATTGGTGGACATGTTAATCTACTTTGTATGGCTGGTTATATGTTTGAAAATCACATAAATACAGCCCTAAATTCAGTTATACTATACACAGTATTGGCAAAGATACATGGTTTCCAGTATGTTCTAAGGCAGCTTTGGATTGGTGCGGCCTTCAGAGGTCAGCAGGTACAACCTTGCACTCTGTGTGGGGCTCCCTTTCACAGCACATGCTCATCCAACAGACAAAATACTTCCAGTAACAAGAGCATATTCTATTTTTGGGCCGGTCTAATTATTCTTCTGTACATTGAACTAAAATCTTCCTTCCTATAACAGTCACACTGTAGTCTGAATTCTGAATTCTGGTAAAGAATCCCTGTATCATTGGAATAGCCCATCAGATCCCAGGAAAGGCTCACTCTAGGCTCTTTTGCAAATAAGGCTTCCCCACTTCTTTCAGGTGTTCATGTAACGACATTCCCAGGCTCTGCACTGTCCTGCCTCTTGATGCTCTTCAATTTATTAACATCTGGCTTAAAATGTGGCATTCATAACCAAAAATAATGCTACCATGTGGTCCAATTAGGGCAGCGTTTGTTTCTGGAACACAGCTCTCTGTGAATACCACCTTTTACTGTGTCAGCTTTGTTGGCAACTGTGCCAACCTCTGGGCACACCTCCAGTCTGCAGTCAGCTACACACTCCCCACCAACCTATTGCATAATGTCTCTTACCTATCCTCTACTTGTATTGTTGATTTTTAAACTCTAAGTTCAAGCTTTATATTTAGTCCTATTAAATTATAACCTTGTGAGTTTCAGCCCTAATTCTAAAATAGTAACATCTTTTACAGTCCAAATGGCCATCAAATTTTACTCTCTCTTCTTCCTAGGTTTACATGTTCAGCAAACGTAACAACATGACCTCTCTTGGTATAAAATCCTGAGGAAACTGTTGAACAAAACAGAGCTGACTCCTGCTCCCCCTCCCTCAATCAATTATTTACCTCGAAACTTGAAACTAGAATAAAATGTCCAAGTGAAGTACCAGTTAAATATTGACTTTCACTTGCCAATTTTACTTCAATCTGTCTTTCAACTGAAGTAGCCTGAAAAAAGGAAATGTAATCACTGTAAATAATTCCTAGGAAACATTTAGAATGCCTAACGGGTACTGAATATTTGAAATATAAATCCCCATTCTTTGATGTATGCCGAAGGAGGTAAAGAATAGTATAGAACAGTTAAAAGCTTTTATCAGGATCTCGGATTAATTGAAGTATTTAGAGAGTAGTGATGCTATACTAAAAACCACCATTACAAAAGTTAATATTTTGTCATTTTATTTGGGTTAATTTGTGCTTATAAAAATTATTCCTCAAATGGCTTCTTAAATCTATAAAAGTTGAAAATAATTATAAAGAAAAAAATTAAAGCCAAGAACAGTAGTTCCAGGACTTGGAAGGCTGAGGTAGGAGGATCACTTGAGCCCAGGAGTTCAAGACCAACCAGGGCAACATAGTGAGACCCTACCTCTATTAAAAAGTTTTTAAAGATATTTTACCTAGCAAAGACTACTGGCACTTAGAGATCATGGGCTATGCGAAGAAATATATTCACAAACTTACTTTATGAGCTACATGATTATGTGAAACGTGGAGCTGAAAACAAATAACATTATGATTGAAAATACCACAGTTCAATTCAGGGAGTATGGGCTCTGAGATGATGTCTAATCTGATACTTTCACAGTACCCAGAGAGGAAAGACCAGAAAATGTGTTTTCAATAGACATGTTATTTTTAACATAAATAACCTAAGCTAACCTAGCACCATAGTATGTGGAAATATTTTTTAAGAGAGGATCTCACTCTGTCATCCAGGCTGGAGTGCAGTGGTGCCATCTCAGCTCACTGCAGCCTCGATTTCCTGAGCTCAAATGATCCTCCCACCACAGCCTCCTGAGTAGCTGGGACTATAGGTGCTTACCACCATGCCCAGCTAATTTTTTTGTATTTTTGTGGAGATGAGGTTTCACTATGTTACGCAGGCTGGTCTCGAACTCCTGGGCTCAAGTGATTCTCCCACCTCAACCTCCTAAATTGCAGGGATTACAGGCATGAGCCACTGTGCCTGGCCAATATTTGATCAAGTTATGCTGATACAAAACGGCACCAAGGATCCTGCTTATTTAGATCTCCACTTCGAAAGCAGTGTTGTGCATCCGCTGCATCACGGCTTACAGGAAAGCAAATGAACTTTACAGATTTGAATATGTCGTCAACAGTCCACATCTACAATCATTCCTCAGTAGCCACAGGTTCTTCACAGTAACCAAAATATATTTAAATGTTTTAAAAATGAGAAATGCAGTGAAATGAGAACCCTTGTATGTTGCTGGTGAAAGTGTAAAACGGTGCATCTGCTGCAGAAAAAGATATGGTGATTCCTCAAAAACTTAAACAGAAATACTGCAAGATCCAGTGATCCCACTTCCGGGTATATACCCAAAAGAAGTGAAAGCAGGGACTCAAGTATTTGTACACGCATGTTCATAGCAGCATTATTCACAACAGTCAAGAGGTACAGAGGCAACCCAGGTGCGGTGTATACATACGTATCGGTTTCCTAAGGACTCCATAAGAAAATACCACAGACTGGGTGGCTTAAACAACAGAAATTGATCTTCTCACAGTTCCAGAGGCCTGAAATCTAAAATCAAGGTGCTGTCAGGGTTGGTGACTGGTGAGCCACTCTTCCCAGCTGGTGGGAGGCCACCTTCCTGTCATGTCCTTAAATGGCTTTTCCTCCATGTAGGTGAAGACAGAGAGAGGAAGATCTGATGCCCCTTTCTCTTCTTATAAGGACACCAGTTCTATGAGATTGTTTTAGCACCTCATTTAACCTCAGCTACCTTCTAAAGGGCTGGCCTCCAAATACAGTCACACTGAGGGGTTTCGGCTTCAACATATGAATTTGGAGGTAGGGACAAAAATTCAGATCACAACAACATACAATGCAATATTGCTTAGTCTTAAAAAGGAAGGAAATTGAGACACAGGCTGTGATATAAATGAACCTTGAGGGCTAATGCTAAGTACAATAAGCCAGTCGCAAAAAGACAAATACTGTGTGATTTCACTTAATGAGGTTCTGAGTGAAGTGGCAGTTGCCAGAAGCTAGGGGAAGGGAGAATAGAGAGTGAGTGTTTAAGGGACAGAGTTTCAGTTTTACAGGATGAGAAAGTTCTGGAGATGAACGAGGTGACAGTTGCACAACAATGTGAATGTACTTAATGCCACAGGACTGTGCACTTTAAAATAATTGAAAGATAACTTCTGTTATGTTTATTTTAACATGATTTTTTTCTTCTTTTTTTAAATTGCATTTTAGGTTTTGGGGTACATGTGAAGAACATGCAAGACTGTTGCATAGGTACACACATGGCAGTGTGATTTGCGGCCTTCCTCCCCATCACCTTGTAACATGATTTTTTTAAAGAAAAGAATGAGAAAAAGCACTCTGACATGAAACCATTCATGTTTTAATATGCAGCCCCAAATGGCACTCACTCTAGGTGGATGTATTCCTCCGGAAACCAGTTTAAACACACACACTTACCGTGTTGTCATGATGTGCTGCCAGCCTATCAGCCACTAGTTTAAAAGTCTGCATTTTATGCTTTTTCTTTATATTGGCTTTTCCAGTGTGTCGGATGGGTATTTCACCATTTATGTCAGGGGTTCCAATCTTTTGGCTTTTCTGGGTCACATTGGAAGCAGACTTGTCTCAGGCCACACATAAAATACACTAACACTTACCATAGCTGATGAGCTTTAAAAAAAAATTGCAAAAAAACTCATGTTTTAAGAAAGTTTACAAATTTTTGTTGGGTCGCATTCAATGCCATTCTGGGCTGCATGCAGCCCACGGGCCACTGGTTGGACAAGCTTGATTTACATCTACCTTTCCATAACTCTTAAATTTTCATTATGCATTGCAGCTTAATTTTTTCCATGTGTTATAATTACAGTGATGGTAATAAAATTACATTTTTACGGAATTACAGGAAAATCCATTTTGGGGTTTCCTAGACCTGCAAGAATGTAAATAATTTAACAATATCGTCAGATGTGGACTGACTCTAAACTAGCAGAATTGGAAAGTCCCAGATTTATTTTGCCTCTGTCTCGTTCCCTTCCTTGACTAGTATACAAATGCAAGGAATGCCTGTGTCCTAACACACAGTAAAAATTTGTGAATACATGAACATATGTGTGTATTTGCATGTTCTGAAAATAATTTCTTTACTGAAGGAAATGAAAAATTCAATGCCTCATGCAAACCAGTTATGCGCGGACCTCTAAACAACATATTTTAGGATAGCATTACATTATTGTAGGAATAATTCAGTTTTTAAAATACAGCTAGTAAGTTTTCATTTGGAAATAATTATTTTCAGGTGCAGCAAAGCATTTAGAAATAAAATTTAATTCAGTATCACTTCATCCCTTTTGAAAAGCAAAGACAATAAAAGCAGCTGCAACTTTCTGAGCATCTGCCCTAACACTTTTGCACGTCATATAAAAGTTTCAAGAGTTGCTAGATCAAGGAAAGAGAAACAGTCTATTCTATTAGAAAAAAAAGAGTTGGAACAAAGAAATTTAGCTTTTTACAATGCTTTGCTTTGTAATTTATACATAAATATGAATAATATACATTAAAATACTGATAAAAGATTAAAAACCTAGAATTTTATACAATTAGAATGATTAATGATTATAGCTGTTTAAAATTTATAGTAAGTGCTCAGTACATGTGTGACATGTTGATGGATGAGAAGGTGGCAGAAGGAGAGAAAGCTTGGCCCAGTCCTCAGAAAGCTTATAATCTAGCTAAGAAAAGAGTCTTATGCACTGAATAACTAGAGCAAAGCTGGATGACCCGCCTTTCACTGAAAAAGAAATTCAGAGAAGGGTGTGGTCAGTGTGTAGTAGTCATGGAAAATGTGGTCCTGAGCAGGACTTAGACTGATGAAGTCAACACACAAGTTTAAAAAATTAGAATTTGTAATTTAAAAAAATACCAGTATACAATCAAATATTTGTGAAATGTGGGGATGGGAATCTGTTTACACTTTCCTGTTCTCTGTGTAAGAGACATGCAGTGTAAAGCAGATTTCCAAAATCACTGCCAATCTCTATTAATCAGACCCTTATGACATCCTATTGATCCATATTAAAAACCTCATAGTTTTCCACCCACTTCAAAAGCTTACAACAGATGAAGAAATTAAAGCTATACCCATGGGCTAATTAGCTGAACTCCCTTTAAGCCACTTATTATTCTGCTGTTCACAAATGAAAACATAACATTACTTTTGCTCCATCAGGTGTTACTTTCTCATGTTAGTTATTATTGGGGAAAATCCAGTAATCTAAAAATTACAGATCGTTTTCTAGCTCCCAATTTTCTAGTTAACAAAAAGAAACAGGGATTAAGTTGGTTATTTATTTATTTTTCCTTGTCTCTTAGGGAGGCTTACTAGATGGTCATCTCTTCTATTTTATTTTTCTACCTTTTTTTTGGTTACCCCTTGTGGTTGCAGCCTAGTTACTTCAAGCGTGTTTGCCAGCTGAAAAAGGCTACAGTGGGAGTCTAACTGGGCTTTCAATTTCGCTTTTTTGACAGCAGCCTGCCCCCAACAGGGAGACACTAGGTGAGCCGGAGATGGGCCACTGGAGAAGGGGGATACATGCGTTCCGTTTCAGTTGCGTGATTCCCTCCCATTGCTACCCACAATGCATCTGTAACACCTTTACTTTTCCATTTCTGCTAGAAAGCAAATCCCTGTCTCTTCCAAAGGACAGTGAGCGTAAGTAGCTGCCACCGTGAAAAGCTCTGTAGGGAGCGATGAGATGGGAGGGGACCGGGTGATTGGAGTATGGATTGGAGGAAGCAGGTGGGAGCTGTTTCTCTGAAATCTGCTTCGAGCTGTTGCTCTCAGCAGTCCTTTACTAGTGAGCAAATAACATAAATCATTGAGAAAGTAGTAGTAGAGAAATGTTAGATGGGAAAAGAAAAAGATACTATGGAGGACTCCTCTCCTTTCCATCAACATACCCTATTCTAGGCAAAGAAAAAGTGAGCAAAAATAGTGTACAATGATAGTTTTTTTCTGCACTGTCTTTTTGTCCTGAGATTATTATTGACCCAGGTGAAGGATAAACAGTTATTCAGAGTGACTCTGGATAGAAGAGTCAATCAAACATGTAAGTTAGTGCCTATGAACAGTAAGACACACACACACACACACACACACACACACACACACAAAGGCCTTAGACTGCAAACTTCTCAAGCCCCTGCAAATCAGCTCATCCATTTACACCTTCGTCCAACAATTTTTTTTTAAGAGACAGAGTCTCACTTTGTTGCCCAAGCTGCAGTGCAGTAGTGCAATCAGCTCACTACAGCCTCGAACTCCTGGGCTCAAGTGATTCCTCCCACCCTACGTAACACAATGTTTTTAGTGTACTCTGCGCTGGGCTGTTCTGGTATGTCCTGTATGTCCTGTCTCCCTATCCTTTAATGCTGGAGCCAAAAAGAGGGTTCCAGAAGTCCTGGTTCCCCAGCTGGAGTTGCCCAAATAGGCCGCTTCACAAGAAAATTTCTGCCAGTGATATACCCAAGTGGCTAGCTCACCAATGCCAGTGCAGGAAAGTGATTCAGATGCTGGGGGAACAAGCAATAGCTCAGAGTCAACGAGTCAATCCGGTGTGGGTTTGAGAACGGTAAAGAGGAGAGCATGAGGCAGCTTACAAGATATACAGGGAGGCAAGACAAAGCCAGGTGTGGGCTAAGAATAAGAATACATCATACAAACCTGGGAGTACTGTGTGTGCTTCAGAAGTGGATCGGGACGGTCCAGACAGAGTCAGTGGGCTTTAAAGTTGTCGCCAAGCTGGAACCCACAAGGGTTAGTGGAACCCAAGGAGGTCTCTTATCGCCTCCATCTCTTTGCAATTGTAGAAAAGAAAGAAGCTATGGAAAGGTAAGCAGGGGGTGGGTGGGGAGTAGGACAGAGGTTAAGGGTGTATCAGTCATTTGGTGAGGGCAGGAGATACCAGAGATCAAAACATTTGTGATCCCTTTTAATGAACCGACTACAGGAATGACTGTTACGGGAGAAGTTGTCTTTGAAGCTGCCTTATGTTAGAGTCACTTGCTCAAAATTTTATCTACTCAGCTGTGTCCAATTGAGATGTGACAAAATGAGTGCCTCACTCTGAAGTATCCCTGCCCTTGGACCTTCAGCCCCTGGGCAGGTTAGAGGTGAGAGAGTCTTTTCCTTTCCAGTTATCTGCGGAGCTACCTTACGCCACCTTCTGTGAACTCTGAACTCTGCTTTAACAGATGGTCCTTATTTTTCACACAATACATAATTTTCCTAAGGCCACTATCGCAGCCCCAAATGTATGCTTCAGCTTCCAAACGTTTAAGCTAAGGCCCTCTGCCATTCTTTTGGGGGTTCACAGTGGTGAAGCAATGGTTTCCACATGTCGTTTCTGTCTGTGGTTCTGTCACTTCATCACACAGAAATGACTGGACAAACTCCCATCCAAATTTGGAGATAAGCTGACTTAATTAAAAGTCAGATGTTATGCGTAAATCTCACAATCTTCTAGAGTCATCCTCCAAAGCCATTAAAACACAGGTACTATAAGAGGCAGCTGTAACGGCCAATTGGAGAAAGCCATTCACATTAAGTTGCTGTGGACCAGGACAAACGTGAGCCTCCATCACAAAATCACAGAGGCAGAGGCTTTCAGTGTCCCATATTGATTTGTGAATCAGCAGCTTCTCCACGCTGGTGCTCATGCCTCAGAGTGCTCCCGGGTGAGCAGCATAATGGGGTTCTTGACCAATATATAGAATAACGTAAGTAACCTCGTACTTTATGGTCTTCACACAAACAATCCATATATATAGACAATAATTCCACAGCATCTTCCTTCCTTCAGAAACAGAATCAACACAGTGTTACAAGATCTACTGCAAATCCTCATTTCAATCTCTATCTTCTAAGTAGTTTTATGCCTGGGTCAATGATATTATTTATTTTTAGCTCACTACAAGGGAGTCTAAGATACTCAGTTTGAGAAAATAAATCCCCAAGATCTGGAACGGATTGTTTTGTATCCATGCAGACAAGAGGAGCTGGCATTCCTCAGGACAGTTCCATACCTCCAAGGGTGTGCACACCCTGGTGAGTGGTGGCGATGAGGAAGGTGAGTTTGGTTCAGTGGTGGATCTTGCGTTCTAAGTGGCTACAGAATCCTCAGAAAACAAAATAAATGAAATCTACCACGTCAGTTCCTTGGTATGATCTGGAATCATAGATTGTTTTATGTTTTTTAACTTCTTCATTCAGCCCAGATGATGAGCATGCCCACTTTGCTCTGTTTCTGTTTTATGAAAAGAGGGTGGTGATAGCTACTTAGCTTGTAAATGGAACTTTGAAAGAATCTGGAAATCCCTAAAAGAAAGAGATGTGAGAGGTATTGTTTCCTTGCAATGAACACAGAATTTATGTAACCCGAATGCTACCAGCATTTATTCACTCCTCTTCCCTTAACTTCAGATTTGTTTGCATGAGTTTTGACCACTTAGATTCCTAATTATCCTGTCACCAGTGCCGTCATTCACTAGGCGGAAAACATATCCCATTTTTATGTCATCATTTATGGAAAGGTATTATACACACTGATTTCAATAATTAAGTTAAATAATAATTAAAATTAAAAGGATGTTGCCATCCTTTTAATTTTTTACTTGTGGGCTTAAAAACATCAGTGGTTGCAAATCAAGCCTTCTGATCTTCCCTCCTCAAGTTAGATGGTAAAGAGCGGTAGACTTGGAGCACAGGTGAGCTTCACGGAGCGGAACAGGCACAGCTCCTACTGCTCTTGGGTCTACTGTGTCTCCCACAGTGTGTCATGGACTGCCTGCATCACAGACTCCTGGGGTGCTTCTTTAACATGCAGTTTCCCAGGCCCCCAAAAAACAATCTGGGGTATAGGGCCTGAGGCTCTGCATTCTTAAGTGTCTCCATAAGTGGTTCTTATGCATATTACATCTCGCTCTGCAGTGCCGTATACGTGGGATTGCGGTTAGCTCAGAGTCCTCCCAAAGGAAGATTGTGATGGTTAATACTGTGTGTCAACTTGACTGAGCTAAAGGACACTCAGAGAGCTCGTTACATATTTTTCCTGGGTGTATCTGTGAGGGTGTTTCCAGAAGAGATTAACATTTGAATTGGTAAACTGAGGACAGAAGACCCTCTCACCCATGTGGGTGGGCATCCTCCAATTCCTGGAGGGCATGGATAGAGCCAAAAGTAGAAAAATGGCAAATCTGTGCTCCGCTCGGACCCTCAGACATCAGTATTCTTGGTTCTCAGGCCTTTGGGTTTGGAGTGGAACTGTACCACTGGCTTTCCTGGTGCTGCAGCTTACAGACAGCAGATCATAGGATTTCTCCCCCCATCATCACATGAGCCAATCCCTCATTCGCTATATCTTATTGGTTCTGGAGGACCCTGTGGTTATGTCACTTCCTCTCACAAAAATGACTGGACAAATTTGGAGATAATCTGACTTAAATAAAAGCTAGATGTTACGACTAAATCTCACAATCTTCTAGAGTCATTCTCTAAAGCCACCAACAGAACGGCTGTATCACAGACAGAATGTTCACAAAGAACCCAAAAACAGGACTGGGCTCACAATTTTTTTTTTTTTTGAGACAGAGTCTGGCTCTATTATCAGGTTGTAGTGTTATGTAGTGGCACGATCTCGGCTCACTGCAACCTCTCCTTCCCGGGTTCAAGCGATTCTCCTGCCGCCACCTCACAAGTAACTGGGACTACAGGCGCGCGCCACCACACCCAGCTAATTTTGTATTTTTAGTAGAGACAGGGTTTCACCATGTTGGCCAGGATGGTCTCGATCTCTTGACCTCGTGATCCACCTGCCTCGGCCTCCCAAAGTGCTGGGATTACAGGCATGTGGGCTTACATTTCACGGCACACTGTCTCTCTTTTTCTCAGTAACCACCCTTGCCCCCATTTATGCATTTGTGAGTTTTGATCATTGTTTAATAAACTTAGAAGCTGCTGCACTTGTTCCAGCCACTTCTTGTTACTGGCTCTGCCCTCAGGTCTCCGCTCCTCCAGCCCAAGAGGTCACCTCATTGCCAAGAATAAAACTTAGAAATAAAGCAGCTCTCTTCTCTCCGCTACCAGGCTTCCCACGGCTGTTGCAGGTCCTTTTCAGAGCTACAGTTAGGCGTCATCCTGACTAGGAAGGAACTAAGTTCTACTCAGACTCAGCTTGGAAACAAAGTAGCTGGACTCGGCATGATGTCTGTCCGTTTCAATCCTTACTACAGAGCACTGGGTGATCCATCAGCTGTTCATTCCCTCCTTTCAAATGACCACCACTCCTGCAATCCTGTCCTTTTGAGAAATTATCTCCTTTATTTTAGAAAGTGCTGCCTCAAATAAATGATTTGACCAACTACATGATTTGATGTCTTTTTCAGTGCCATTATTCTTGAAGGCATGGATAATCTTCTATCCACTGCAGACTTTTCCCTGAGGTATATTTTTCTAAAAGGTGGTATCTTTGGTCAAAGGGGGCTTTTAATAGCCATAGTGAAAGGCTCTACCTTTTCTGAGATAATTGCTGGCAACTGGGGTTAGCAAGACAGTGAGGCACTTTATCCTTTACACTTGCTGTGAATGAAATTGACTAGGATCATACACAGCAGGGGTTAAGGGTAAAGTGCTTCCTTGCTGTAGTTCAGCACTTGCTACCTCTCCTCTTGCAGAAAAGGGAAAAAAGAAAAGGGAAACAGACTCAGGATAAACAGACAAAATGAGCCTGTAGTTAAAAGCTTCCCACTAGAACACCTTAATGAGATCTTTCTTTCTTACTGTGGAATGACACAGAGTTTTCATCAACCAAGATTATGTAAACTAATGAAGTTTATAGGCAGAATTCCAAACTCAGCCATTCTACCATAAATTTTTTTTTTTTTTTTTTGAGATGGAGTCTCGCTCTGTTGCCCAGGCTGGAGTGCAGTGGCACAATCTCAGCTCACTGCAACCTCTGCCTCCCAGGTTCAAGCAATTCTCCTGCCTCAGCCTCTTAAGTAGCTGGGACTACAGGCACCTGACACCACACCTGGACTATTTTTTGTATTTTTAGTAGAGATGGGGTTTCACCATGTTGGCCAGGCTGGTCTTGAACTTCTGACCTCAAGTGATCTTACCCACCTCAGCCTCCCAAAGTGGTGGGATTACAGGCGTGAGCCATCATGCCCGGCCTCTACTATAAAATAATTTTAATGGAACTTGTTTTTCTTTAATGTTATTTAGATCAAGTTTACAAGAAAATCCAAAAAGCCAGTGTTTATCAGGTTAATAATTAGCATCACAAATAACTTCATCTTCTAGGCCCAGTAGCCATCAGTTTACTTATATTGCTTGTGACGTACATCAGGTGACAATATACATACACATATTTAACACACGTGAAGCCTACCACATGCCAGGCACTAAGTACTCTGCACACAATACTGCACTTAAAACCCTATGAGGTAGACTTTATTATAACCATTTTACAGGTGTTATAACCAAGACAGACAGGTAAGTATCTTGTCCAAAGTCACACAGTAAATGGTGGAGCCAGAATAGTTTAGATCTTTGCTACTCAAAGTGTGGTCCCGGATCTAGCAGGCTGGGCATCACCTGGGAGCTTGATGGAAATGCAGACTCTCAAGCCCAACCAAGTCTTGCTCTGTCGCCCAGGCTGGAGTGCAGTGGCATGATCTTGGGTTTGCTGGTGGACAGCAAAGGCTTTGATGAATACGTGAAGGAACTAGGAGTGAGAATAGCTTTGAGAAAAATGGGCACAATGGCCAAACCAGAGTTATCATCATTTGTGATGGCAAAAACCTCACCATAAAAACTGAGAGCACTTAGAAAACAGCAGAGTTTTCTTGTACCCTAGGAGAGAAGTTTGAAGAAACTATAGCTCATGACAGAAAAACTCAGACCGTCTGCAACTTTGCAGATGGAGCATTGGTTCAGCATCAGGAGTGGGATGGGAAGAAAAGAACAATAACAAGAAAATTGAAAGATGGAAAATTTGTGGTAGACTGTGTCATGAACAATGTCACCTGTTCTCGGATCTATAAAAAGGTAGAATAAAAATTCCATCATCACTTTGGACAGGATTAGCTATAAGAACGAACAAGCTCAGTTAAATGAGCAAATCTCCATACTGCTTCTTTTTTTTCATTACTGTGTTCAATTGTCTTTATCACAAACATTTTACATGCAGCTATTTCAGTGTTGAATTAATTAGGGTTATCCCTTTGGTTAAGATATAAATGTGTTTGTGCTAAAAAATAAAAAATAAAAAAATAAAGAAGTGATATTAACATAACCTACAAGGTATCAACTTTGGGAAATTAAATCAAGCCATGAAAAGGCAAAAAAATCTTCCTCCAATCTTAGCTCATGCATATACATATATTTACATATGTTATATATTTACATATATACATATATTTATATTTATGTGCATTTATATTTATACATATATAAAACAAAAACAAAAAAAAACATGAAGCTATGACAAAGCTTTTCCTTAGAAGTCCTCTTCTAAGGGGTTGGTTCAGGTGCTTTTCAAATGGATGGCAGCAACCAATTTTTTTTTCTGCATCACATTGTGTTGATTTAGATGACCATCAATTTAAGGTCGGATTGATTTGGAGCTACTTTCACCTATAGATGAGGCTTTCATGTAACACTTATGGTTTTGTAAAAGTAATAATACGTTTTATAAAAATAGTGTTTGGTGGAGGAAAATGAATAAGGTCTCCCACTTTTGCTATTATGATAGCAGTGCCTAACATCTAATATGCCCTCAGTAAGCAAATAAATCACTGCAACTGGATATGATTAAGCTAACTAGATATTTGGCCATTTTGTTTTAAATAAATGGCCCATTATATTCTATCAGAAGATCATTTCCCACTCTCTTAGCTTTTAATTTATTATTTTTGAATAGGCTGAAGAATCATGGTAAGGATATATGTATACTGTCTGCACTATATCTTCAAATAATAGAACAGATTTTGATTCAGAGCAAACTGCATGCTATGACAACAGAATACAATGCAGATAAAAACAAAATAAAATGCAGTTTACTCAATCAGATATTTCAGTACCATTAAAGTGTGCAAGCGTTTGTCATGAATCAGTTTTTTAAAATCTAAAAGAGTTGCCTTGTGGATTATAGTGCAGGGACTTAAGCTGAATTTGCAGTAGGACTATTTTATTATTTCTTCAAACAGGAAACCACAGACAATTCAGTGTGAAGTCATTTTCTATTTTTAAAATAATTGAATCTGAGACATAACTATTAGTATGACAGTTTCACAGAGCAAAAAATAAGATGAATAAGTGGGTCTGAAATGCTGGCTAATGGAGCAATACATTTCAAAATTACATATACATTTATGTACTTCTACCACTTACAGTTTCATTCATCATATCGCTTTTTGGCCATTTCCTAGAGAGTATTTCCAATTCTAATGTATTTCTAACAGAAATTTCCTGCTGTGATCACTCCTTTGTAAGGTAGAGTTCTGTAATATTTCTAGTTTACATGAGCAGATTGTCTGGTAGATCTATGATGGCTGACTAAATGTATTAATACTTTTATTTAGTCAGTAATCTGGATGTAAGGCACATAAATACCCCATATAAACAGGGAGCAGGCAGAGGCTTCCACCCTTCTGATCAAGGCTGTGTGGCCTTCAGCAAGTCACTTAACTTACCTGAACCCTGAGTATTCCCATGTGAAAAAATAGGTGAAATTAGATTATCTGTTATAGTACCTTTGCAATTTTAAGTCCTATATTAACTATTCCACAACTATATTTAATTTGGGCCAAGTAGGAATTAATGAAGAAAAATCTAAATTAAAGAATGTATTTTTAAATCAATGTAATTTTTAACTTTTTTTTTTTTTTTGAGATGGGGCCTTGCTCTGTTGCCCATACTGGAGTGCAGCGGTGTGATCACAGCCCAATGCAGCTTCAACCTCCCAGGCCCAGGCTATCCTCCTGCTCAGCCTTCTGAGTAGCTGCAACCACAGGTGTGCACCACCACACTCAGCTAATTTTTTTATTTTTATTTTTTGTAGAGATGAACTCTCTCTGTGTTGCCCAGGCTAGTCTCAAACTCCTGGGCTCAAGTGATCCTCCTGCCTCTTCCTTCCAAAGTGCTAGGATTATAGGTGGGAGCCACCACATTCAGCCCAAGTTTTAAAAGGACCTGGAACTGGGTAAGCAAATTATGTCATTTGTATGTAAACAGACGTTTTAAAAATATATAACCATGCTCTAAAGTATTTTTCAAATTTTTTTTATAATTTTGTTTATAAGGTTTTTGTAGTAAAATCTTTTTAATACAAAAATAACATTATCTAGGCCAGGCGTGGTGACTCACACCTGTAACCTGGCACTTTGGGAGGCCAAGGTAGGTGGATCACTTGAGCTGAGGGGTTCGAGACCAGCCTGGCCAACATGGCGAAACTCCATCTCTACTGAAAATACAAAGCTTAGCTGGGCATGGTTGGACACACCTGAAATCTCAGCTACTCAGGAGGCTGAGGCAGGAATATAGCTTGAACCCAGGAGGCAGAGACTGCAGTGAGCTGAGATCATGCCACTGCACTCCAGCCTGGGCAACAGAGCAAGACTCCATTTCAGAAAAACAAACATTACTTATAAAATCTTCCCACTATGTCATTATACAACTTAGCAAATTGGTAGTAAAACTTCTGTGGAAAAATAGCCAGCAAATAAATGTTTTAAAAGTACAGATGAGGCTGGGCGCAGTGGCTCATGCCTGTAATCCCAGCACTTTAGGAGGCCGAGGCGGGTGGATCACCTGAGGCCAGGAGTTCGAGACCAGCCTGGCCAACATGGTGAAATCCTATCTCTACTAAAAATACCAAAATTAGCCGGGCGTAGTTGTGGGCACCTGTAATCCCAGATACTCAGGAGGCTGAGACAGAAGAATCGCTTAAACCTGGGAGGCAGAGGTTGCAGTTAATCGAGATTGTGCCATTGCACTCCAGCCTGGGTGACAAGAGTGAAACTCCATCTCAAAAAAAAAAAAAAAAAGTACAGATGATTAGCTTGCCCTATTATATTAAAACTCACAGTTATCAAAAACATGAAATATAGAACTCACAACAGCGTTTGACTGTGGGAGGATTGACTGGGAAAGGACATACAGGAACTTTTTGGAGTGATAAACATATTCACTATCTTAATCTAAAAGTGCATTCATAAAGGTGCTCCCTTTGTAAAATGTTATTAAGCTGAAGACAAATTAATGTACTTAATAGAGTATATGTTACATATCAGCTTTTTTAAAAGGCTTTTAAAGTTGGATCCACTAATAGTTTTTTCAAAAAGAATTGAGATCCTTTTATTTATTGAAAACTAAATAAATTCCAAGATCCATCTGCAATGTAGGAAGTAACTTATGCTGCAACTATGATACTCAAAAAGAAAAGAAATGAGTGGGAAAACAAAACAAAACATATGGCTGAGTTTTGTGTAGTGTTATGTGAGGTAATTTTTCGTTATTTCTCAGGGTTTTTGGAATTGGATTTTTATTTCCTTTGGATGCCACACTATGCTGTGATGGATATTTAGATTGAGCAAACCAACCCTATTATGTTCTGGTTATGCAACAGATTATAAGCTTCTAGAAAAAAGAGAACTTTTTCATGTATATTTTTATATCCTCCAATGCTCATGGCCAAGTTTTTAGTATTTAATTGGCATTCAATTTGTTAAATTGGATTTCAAATCTATAGGATAAAAAACTAGCATCAAAAATGTATTTTAAAAGGAAATATATCAAAATTTGATAGAAAAGTAAGACTTGATGAGTGATCAAATTAGTCAAAATATACCAAAGAAGTCAAAGTATACCAGATAAATACATATTATGAATCACCACATAGAATAATGAAGTCTCCGTAGAAATTTTTAAAAATGAAAATTAAAATAACTGTAGTTATCAATAATAAATTAGTGTTGGCTGGGTGCTGTAGCTCACAACTGCAATCCCAGCACTTCTGGAGGCCAAGGGGGCAGATCGCTTGAGCCCAGGAGCTCAAGACCAGCCTGGGCAATATGGTGAAACCCCATCTCTACAAACATACAAAAATTAACCAGGCGTGATGGCACATGCCTGTAGTCCCACCTACTCAGGAGGCTGAGGCTGGAGGATCACCTGAGCCCCGGGAGGTCGAGGCTGCGGTGAGCCATAATCGTGCCACTGCACTCTCGCCTGGTTGACAGAGTAACACCCTGCCTCAAAAGAAAAAAAGAAAAAAAAGAGTAGTGTTATACTTATGCCAAGAGAAAGCAAAATTTCATTAACTGATTAATTTGATTATTTAAATAATTAATTAATTTGAAACAGAGTCTCCCTCTGTCACCCAGGCTGGATTGCCGTGGTGCGATCTCGGCTCCCTGCAACCTCCACCTTCCGAGTTCACATGATTCTCATGCCTCAGCCTCTTGAGTAGCTGGAATTACAGGGGTACACCACCATTCCCGGCAAGTTTTTGTATTTTTAGTAGAGATGGGGCTTCACCATGTTGGTCAGGCTGTTCTCAAACTCCTGACCGCAAGTGATCCACCTGCCTTGGCCTCCCAGGTGCTGGGATTACAGGCTGTAAGCCACCATGTTCAGCCAAAATTTCACTTTAAAATTAAGTAAGAAATCAATAAAAATCCTATGAAACCCTTAAAAGAGCTCTAAAGTAACTCTCAGAATTGCTGCAAAATTTCTCAGTATTTTCTCATCCTCCTATACAGTTTTTTTAACATCAGCATCCAAAATAATGTTTTAATGATTTCTCATATTTTATTGTCTTATGTTAATTATTAATAGGGACAATATATTTTTCATGTTTTTATTACAACTAAACAATATTTACATAGATTAAATCAATCTTTTGTTTGCCTAGCCTGGATACTTCACTTAAACTAAGTTTTTATGAAAACACGAGCTTTAAAAACAGTTCCAAACACAGAGGAAAGAGCTCCAAGCCCTAATAGGTTAGAAAGGTAGTAAGTGATGGGCCTTATAGGAGTTAAAATTACTTGAACAGCTTAAAAGTTTGATTTATGTGAATTGACTGGAGTACCATCTAAGACACAAGTATCCCTAAAGAGTTGAACTTGGCTATAATCAAGCCTCTAGAGCCAAATTCAGTTTACAGAGAATAAAAGAACAAGTTAAACGATATGAGAAGGAAGCAATTGACAAATTCAGAATGTTGGATATTTCTGCTGTATAACCGATCCAGTTTCTGCAACAAGTAAATGGCAGGGAAAAAAGAAGGGAAGTCTGGCCCGGTTTCAAAGAGACAAAAAGAGAAAACATAGCTGAATGCAATGTGTGTTGGATCCTTATTCTGAAAATCAACTGTAAAAATACATTTTAGAGACAATCAGGAAAATTGTATTTATTTTATTTATTTATTTTTTTGAGATGGTGTCTCACTCTGTCACCAGGCTGGAGTGCAGTGGCAAGATCTCAGCTCACTACAACCTCTGCCTCATGGGTTCAAGCAATTCTCCTGTTTTGTATTTTTAGTAAAGACAGGGGTTTCACCATGTTGGCCAGGATGGTCTCGATCTCTTGACCTCGTGATCCGCCCACCTAGGCCTCCCAAAGTGCTGGGATTACAGGCATGAGCCACCACGCCCAGTCACGAAAACTTTATTATGGAGTTATTACTTACATGATGCCAAAGGATAGTTATTAATCTGTTAGGTGCAATCACCGCAATGTGGCTATGTAAGAATATGTTCTGCCGGGCGCAGTGGCTCATGCCTGTAATCCCAGCAGTTTGGGAGGCCTAGGTGGGCGGATCACGAGGTCAAGAGATTGAGATCATCCTGGTCAACATGGTGAAACCCCGTCTCTACTAAAAATACAAAAATTAGCTAGGTGTGGTGGCATGCATCTGTAGTCCCAGCTACTCGGGAGGCTGAGGCAGGAGAATTGCTTGAACCTGGGAGGCAGAGGTTGCAGTGAGCCGAGATCATGCCACTGCACTCCAGCCTGGCGACAAAGCAAGACTCTGCCTCAAAAAAATAAAAAAAAAGAAGAATATGTTCACGTTTTTTGAGATGCACAATAAAATATGTAAATGAAATAATATGACATCTGAGCTTAAAATATTTCGCACAAGAAAAAGACAAGAGACATGTGAGTCAAATGTGGCAAAATTTTGATAAATGTTGAATATGAGTGACAGGTAAGTGGGAGTTCATTGGTGTGTGTTTTAAAATAGTCACAATAAAATTTGTAAAAGGCAAAGACAAAAAAGGATTGACATATACTTATTGAAAGTAAATAAAAATGATTTTTAAAAATATTGGCGGGGGCAGGTTGCAGTGGCTCATGCCTGTAATCCCAGCACTTTGGGAGGCCGAGGCAGGCAGATCACTTGAGGTCAGGAGTTTTTGAGATTAGCATGGCCAACATGGTGAAATCCCATCTCTACTAAAAATACAAAAAATTAGCCGGGCATGGAGGTGTGCCCCTGTAATTCCAGCTACTCAGGAGGCTGAGGCATGAGAATCACTTGAACCCTAGCAGGAGAGATTGCAGTGAGCTGAGATCATGCCACTTCACTCCAGCCTGGGAAACAGAGGGAGACTGTCTCAAAAAAAAAAAAAAAAAAAATTGATGGGCTTTAAATACATATACATTGTTCATAGTATACACAATCCTCTAAAGCTTGTGGCATTAATAAATTATACATTTGCTTGTATCTTTCACCTGGTGATTCTGCTCTCTATAAATATACCATAAGATAATAAGAGAACAAGAAAAATAAGAACAAAAAAACAAGAACAAAAAAAAAGTATTCACATAAATTTGTAACAGTGAAAATTAAGAAATTATAAAATACAGGAGGCTGTGAAACTAAGTATTATATGTCAATATAATGAAAGACAAAAACCCATCAAAGGTGACAAGAATTTGAACTATGAAGATACATAAAACTAAGCAGATACACTGACATCAGTTATAAGAAATTTTAAGTATTAAGACTCTTGCACAGTCCCAAATGACAGAAAACCCAACCCAAACTGGCTAAGGAAAAGAGGAAATTTATTGGCTGATTAAAATTAAAAGTTTAAAAGGCACAAAAATCTCTCCAGAATGGATTATAGACCTAAATGAAAACATAACATTGTAAAATGTCTAAAAGAAAACACAGGATAAAAATCTAAGTGACCTTGTTTTTTGGTGATCGGTTCTAAAATGTAGTACCAAAAGCAAAATCCATAAAAGAAAAAACATGTTTAGTTGTACTTTATTAAAACTAAGTTTCTTCTCTGTGAAAGACTATGTTAAGAGAATGAAAACACAAGTGATAGACTGTAAGAAAATTTTTTTGTAAAACACTTATAAAACATTTATATCCAAAATATATACAAAACTCGGGCTGGGTGCAGTGGTTCAGGCCTGTAATCCCAGCAATTTGGAAGGCCGAGGTGAGAGGATTGCTTGAGCTCAGGAATTCGATACCAGCCTGGGCAACATAGTGAGATCTTGTCTCTAAAATACACACACTCTCTCTCTTAAAACTCAACAGTAAGAAAAAAAAATTATAAAATAGGCAAATATAAACAGATACTTCACTAACAAATATATACAGATGGCAAGTAAGTATATGAAAAGATACTTAACATCTTTGGTGATTAGGAAATTATGAACTAAAACAAACTATGATACAACTACACACCTGTTAGAATGTCAAAAAGTAAACAAACAGACAATACCAAAGGCTGACAAGGACACGAAGCAACAGGGACTCTGATTCATCGCCGATGGAAATATAAAATAGTATAGCTAGTTTAGAAGACAGCCTGGCTCAACGTAGGATCCAGCAATTACTCTCCTAGGCATTTCTCAAATAGATTTGAAAACATATCCACACAAAAGCCTGCACTTAAATGTATATAGAAGCATTTCTCACAATGGCCAAAAATTGGAAGCCACCAAGATGTCTTTCAATAGGTGAATGGATAAAAAAAAATGTGACACATCCACACTGTGAAATATTATTCAGTGATATAAAGAAATAAGCTATCGAATCATGAAATGATATGGAGAAACCTTAAATGATATTGATAAGGCAAAGAAGCCAACCCGAAAAGACTACATACTGTATAACTCCAGCTTTATGACATTTAAGAAAAGGCAAAACTGTAGGACAGTGAAAAGATCAGTGGTTGCCAGAAGCTAGGGGAAAGGGAGGAGGAGGGAATGAACAGGTGAAGCCCAGGGGATTTTTCAAGTGGTGAAACTATTCTGGATGGTACTTTAATGGTGAATGCATGGTCTTACTAATATGTCAAGACCCCCATATGCTTTATAGCATAAAGAGCAAACGTTAATGAATGCAAATTTTAAAAAAAATTATTTAGGAGATCATGGGATTTCAGGAAGGAATTCAGACTGTGACAAGAAAATCTAACTATATTACAAGCACATGAAACAACCTTACTGAAGAGGCTAGCAAGAAAATGTGCGGGCCTAATTAACTTTGGAAATGAATGGAGTTTGTAAGAATAAAGGCAAAAGAATTGCAGATATGCAGTGCACTCCAGTCGACAAAGTTCTTCTCACAGGAGTAAAAAAGGGGTAAGAGTGAGGAAAGAGACGGTTTTCCCAAAGCTGGGTGAGTCACAAGAAAGGGAGTGGATGAGATGGATGATGAGCAACACAAATCATAAATGCCCACCATAAATAATGCATTTGATTATTTTTCTGTAACATTGTAAAACATGCTCACAATTTGGAAAAAAAAAAAATGGCCAAGCACGTGTCTCACCCCTGTAATCCCAACACTTTGGAAGGTCAAGGTAGGCAGATCACTTGAGGTCAGGAGTTTGAGACCAGCCTGGCCAACATGGTAAAATGCCATTTCTACTAAAAATACAAACAAAAACAAAAACAAAAACAAACCAGGCATGGTGGCACCTGCCTATAGTCTGAGCTACTCAGGAGGCTGAGGCAGGAAAATCACTTGAACCTGGAAGGTGGAGGGTGCAAAGAGCCAAGATCGTGCCACTGCACCCCAGTCTGGGCAACAAGCAAGACTCTATCTCAATAAATAAATAAATTGGAAAAAAAGGAAATAAGATGAAGTTTAGTTTATGTCTAATAGACTTATCACAACTAGTCATATTCTATTTTTTATATTTTATTATAATTTTGCACACAATGTCCAAAATATTTAAAGTTGAAGGAACAAAACACAAACCAATAACTTTACTAGGTTTAATGCGTATCTTGCTCAAATTTTTATCAATCAAATATGTCGTTTATAATGTTATGAGAAATTTAAATCAGTAATAAAAATTTGATGAAAAGTATGTTTTTTATTACATCAAAGAAGTTTCTCTTGCACAAACCATAAAAGCTATGCTAATAAAAATACTCTTTTGTGAAAGTTACCTCAAATACAGTGATAACTGCTGTGTTAAAGACATGCTTATGGAGACAAGATATCGATGATCAGACTGAGTGGGCATAATGAAATAGCAGTATCATGTAAATTAAACAGGTGGGCCAGGTACAGTGGCTCACACCTGTAATCCCAGCACTTTCGGAGGCCAAAGTGGGCAGATCACCTGACGTCAGGAGTTCAAGACCAGCCTAGCCAACATGTTGAAACCCCCTTCTCTACAAAAATTCAAAAATTAGGGCATGATGATGGGTGACTATAATCCCAGCTACTAGGGAGGCTGAGGCTGGAGAATCTCTTGAACACGGGAGGAGGATGTTGCAGTGAGCTGAGATCATACCATTGCACTCCAACCTGGGCAACAGAGTAAACTCCATCTCAAAACAAAAAACAAACAGATTTTTTTCAAAAAGTGATCATTTCATTGTTATGTCCATTATATACAATCATATATGTGAGAGAAAAAGTAAGTTTAGATCTCCTTGTGAAAGCATACACAAAAACTATTTACCTGTAAAAATCATTTGTTTTCCCACAGTAGTAGATGTTGGCTTCTGGTACGATACAGATGCCATGGCTAAAGTCTTAACTGTGCTACTGGATTTCCTTCTTCAGCTTCTTCAAATCAGTTAAGCTGCACAAAAAGAACAAAAGACTCTGCAGTCCTTCCTCTCCCCTGCCTGTGACCTGAACCAGGCAGTTGCTAAGGACTCTTTATGACAGGGAGATAGGATGTTCCTCTTAGCAGAGTTCTGCGTTCCAATCTCCAAGAGCAGAGAGATACTGCTATAGCCTTCCCAGAACTTGGATCCAGTAATAACTTTTCCTTATTTGTGAATATCACGTTAGAACACGCTTGTTCAGGTACTAGATCCAGTATGTGCTTATGTCTCAGATAACCTGGCAGGCTCAATCACCACTGTCTTTCAACATTTCACAAAGAATGTCTTGCAGACATGTGTTGTAGCAAAAAACAAACAAAAAGCCCCCACAAAGAATAGTTAAATATATTTGACAAACACTGGCAAGATAAAATACAGTAAAAAATCACATAAATGAATGAGATAATTACGCACACAAATATACATAGACATATTTCCAGTCTCATATTTCAATCCCTCCTTAAACACTGCTTTTCCTTGGGTCATGTCAATTTATTTGTGGTTCTCAATCTGTGCAATGTTTGTTCATTGTTCTGAGCCTTTACACATACAATTTGCTCTTCCTGTAATGTTGCTATGCAAATATTTCTTGTTCTCTGACAGCCAATGTCACATCTGCTCTTCTAGGAGGATGTCTGCAGGCACAGCTAAGTACTTTCTTCTTCATGTCCCTTTAACCTCTATAGCACTGTTTAGACCTATCTTTTTAACTCACCACATTAATTATTTGTCTATTTTATCGACCTCTCCACTAGACTCTGCCTTCTAGGAGTTTATAATGAAAGCATACTTATTTATATTTCAATTTCCAGAGACTGGTATGCAATAAATAGTTAATAGATGTTTGCGGGATGAATAAATGTATGAACAGTAATCCTAGCTTGCACAGAAATATATTGACCACCTGATAATCCATTGAAGATAAATTCTAACAGTAATTTTGTATTCAACACTAAATATATGGAGTTCTCTACTGTAAATGTAATACCTTTTATATGTTGACAAAAGAAAAACACTATATTAACTCTGGAAAGGCTTACAGTAGGCTTACAGTAGGCAAAGAGATGTGCTACCCAGGTAGGTTCCCTTTCAAGGAAGGGCTTGTAGCCCAGCTGGAGGAAGGACTGTCAGCAGACAGCATCCAGCTGTCAGCACTTTCAGGATCTGCTTTAGCTGCAGAGAGCTGCCTCCTCTGCCTGAGGTCAAGCCTTTTCCAGGGCAGCCTATGTCAGGTGATTGCTATAAAGACCAGTCATTTCTCATCAGGTTGGTCAAAGCTGTGTTGAGCCCTTATCATAGTTCTTCTTCCTCTGATCAATCCTGCTTCCTCTACTTTCCTTTCACAGGTATTGAACCCAAATTACCACCTTGCCCCCCAACTTCAAGAGAACCTGACCTGAGATAACTAGACGGCGTAAGCACATATGCACAAATGTATTATACAAGAGTGCTTCTCATTTTAACCACTCAACCCTTCTTACCAGACACTGAATATATTTCCCCAGTGTGGGCAACTAGAGTCACTCACTGTTGTGTTACTGATCTTTGGTGTCATTTTCTTTGGTCCTGACCTGCATTGCACTCTTCTTTACCTCCCTACTGGCCCGCTACAGTTGCAGAAGTTTTCCTACTCTTTCTGTGGTTAATTAATTCTGGTTCCTATAGTCAAGGGCTGTCTATCTCCAGCTGAAAGTATCTTCCTTTGAAAAGTTCCTATGTCTTTGGAACTACCATTTTCCAAGGCACCCAACTTTGGACATTCCTAGAAGAGAGAAGCCTGCTCATGTCGCTCGTGGTTTTAAGGATGCTGAGAAGAGAAAGGAAGAAGGAACCTAAATGAAGAAAATAATTATTTGATAAACAAGGCAGAAAATAAATGAGATCGGCCAGGCACGGTGGCTCACGCATGTAATCCCAGCACTTTGGGAGGCCAAGGTGGGCAGATCATGAAGTCAGGAGTTCGAGACCAGTCTGGCCAACATGGTGAAACCCCGTCTCTACTAAAATACAAAAATTAGCCGGGCGTGGTGGTGTGCACCTGTAATCCCAGCTACTAAGGAGGCTGAGGCAGGAGAATCACTTGAACACAGGAGGAGGAGTTTGTAGTGAGCTGAGATCGTGCCATTGCACTCCAGCCTGGGTGACAGAGCAAGACTTTGTCTCAAAAAAAGAAGAAGAAAAAAAAAAGAAATGAGATGTTGGTTTTTGTTGGAAGACGTCCCATTAACCCTTCATGGGAAATGTGAGCTTCTGCTTTGCCCTGGAGACTGTTAGAAACTTTTATCTGTTGCAGGCTTAGGGTCAGACATTCTGATGGCAAAGGCTGGAGGGAAGGGAAAATACGGGAGAAGAACCAGATAGTTCTTCTTCACAAAATTATTCCACTAACTCAGGATATATTTAGGTACATTTGTTTTGTGTTGTTTCACTTTTTAGAAATTTGAAATTTTATTTCTCAATTAAGTAACATATTTACATAGTTTCAAAGTAAAATCCTTAAGGGATAGTCAGAGAAGTCTACCTTTTATCCTTGTTCCCTCTGCCTGTTCCCTCCTTTTCTTCTTGCAGGAAACATTTTAAAAAATATAACTACAAGGCATGGCACAGTGGCTTACACCTGTAATCCCAGCACATTGGGAATTCAAGATGGGCGAATTGCTTGAGCCCAGGGGTTTGAAATTAGCCTGGGCAACATGGCAAGACCCCATCCCTACAAAAATTAGCTGGACACAGTGGTCTGTGCCTATGGTCCCAGCTACTCGGGAGGCTTAGGTAGGAGGATCACTTGAGAACCCAGGAGTTTGAGACTACAGGGAGCTGCACTGCAGCCTGGGTGACAGAGTGAGACCTTGTCTCAAAAACAAACATATATATAAAAACATATATATGGAGGAATTATATATATATATAGAATTATATTTTTTCCTTTCTTAAATAAATGGTAACATACTGAACATACTGTCTTTTAGCTTGCTTTTTTTCTCTTAACAATACATCTAGAGATCACTCCATAGCATTACATAAAGATATTTCGCTCGCGCTCTCTCTCTGTCTTCTTTAGTACAGCTGCAAAATGCATTTACCAGTTTATTCAACCAGTCCACTATTAGTGGTCATTTGGACTGTTTCCAATTTTTTTGCTATTACAAAAATTGCTACAAAGTGTCGTTTTCTGCATACACCTTCTCAGATTTTTTGCAGACATCTTTGGGATAGATTCCTAGAAGTGATATTGCTGGGTCAAAGGAAAAAGACATATGCAATTTTGCCCAGTGTTGCTAACCCTGCCACCATCATGGTTATACCATTTTGTATTCTCATCCACAATACCTAAGAATGCCAATTTTTATACAGCCTCACTCACAGACTATGTCATGAAACTTTCTAATTTTTTTCAATATGACAGGTAAGAAATCGTAACAGTAATTTACACCTCTGTTCTTGTTAGTGTGATTGAACATGTTTTCATGTGAGTCAGGGACCTGTGCATTATACACTATGATTTGTCTAGTCTTTATATCTTTTTCTATCAAGTTGTTGACTTTGTTCCATCCTACATTTTTTAAAAATGAGCTAACATTCTAAAGAGACACGTAAACAGAGAATGACAATACAATGCAGTAAGAGTAATGATAATTGTAGTAATACGTTTAGTAAACACCTGATTTCTCGAGTCAGGGGAACAGAGAGGAAGATCCCTTGCCCGGAGCTAACACGGAAGCTGAGGGCTGACGATGTGATGAGGCAGGGTTGCCTTGAGGAAGCGAGGTTTGAACTGTGTTGTAGAGAATGACGAGGATCTAGACAAGGGACAGGGAGCAGGAGGTTGGGATGGGTGGTGAGGGCATTTGGGGCAAAGTACAGCTTGAGCAAAAAGCTGGAGGGGAGAAACAGCCAGCAGCACTGTGCACAGCAAAAATACAAGCTCCGCATTGCTGGAGAGTCATGACTAAGAGGGTGAGCTGGGAGGTGAGGCTAGAGTTTTACTCTGTAGGCAATGAGGACCCTTGAGGGTTTTACAGTCTTATTTATTTATTTGAGGCAGAGTCTCACTGAGTCACCCAGGCTGGAGAGCAGGGGCTCAATCACAGCTCACTACAGCCTTGACCGCCTGAGCTCAGATGATCCTCCCACCTCAGCCTCCAGAATAGCTGGGACTACATGAGAAGGGATCTCACTATGTTGCCCAGGCTGGTCTGGAACTCCTGGGCTCAAGCAGTCCTCCCGACTGAGGCTCCCAAAATGCTGGGATTACAGGTGTGAGCCACCACGTCTGGCCCTCTGAAAGACTTTAAACGGGCAGAGACTGGTTGGTATTGGGTTTAAATAGAAGCCACTTTACTGTGTGAAGAATGGGCTTCAGAAAAGCGAGGAGTCCGGGGCCCAGCAGGTAACTGTTGAAGTGGTCCAGGGGGAGAGGAGATGGGGCCTGAACTAAGCCAGGCAAGGAGGATACACATTTGGTGTGTGCATTGAAGAGTAAGTATGACCCCCAGTTTTCTAGTTTGGCTGACTAGTGAGTAGTAGCATCCCAAAATAACACAGAGAAAAACAGAAGAAAGAAAACCGAGGCCAATAAATAAATTGATGGCATTAACTAGATGTGGATTTGTACATGCTGCACAACAGACTAATAGAGTAGTTAAAATTAAGCCCAAATTGTCATAAAATATTGTGACAGCGACTGAACTCATTACTGGGACTAAAAGTAGTCTCCATGGGCCACCAGATGCCTTTTATTAGAGAAAATCCCTATTGTCTATGAATCAATAGTTGCGTCTTCTAATGAAACTCAGAGTTTGCTGCTCATTTTGGCTATTGTCTTGCTTCAATAATTTAATAGCTACTTTAGAGTTGATAACCACTTCACCAGTTACAACTGTGGAGGCCAATGCAGTAGCCCTGTAAAAATATCTTGCTTTAACAGTTTGTGAAATAATCAAGGTATACATTTTGATGATATAAAAGAGATACAAACGAGAAGCTTTTGTCATACAGCAGTGACAGATCTCTAGAGGAACACAGGTCAGAATATAGTACAATTACATAATAACGTTTAAATATCCTACTACTAAGCACACTTCGCCAACTGGGAAGCTTTGCCACAATGTATCAGTGAACTTTTCTTATGCTTTTAAGCACTATGTGTATAGTACTTAAATATACATGGTACTTAAACGTGTGTGTGTGTGTGTGTGTGTGTGTGTATATATATATATATATATATTTTTTTTTTTTTCTTTTGAGACAGAGTCTCACTGTTGTCCAGGCTAAAGTACAGTGGTGGGACCATAGCTCACTACAGCCTCAAACTCCTGAGCTTAAGAAATTCCCCCAACCTCAGCCTCCAAGTAGCTGAGACTAGAGGTGTGTGCCACCACACTTGGCTAATTTTTATACATTTTGTAGAAACAAGGTTTCACTGTTTTCCAGGCTGATTTTGAACTCCTGGACTCAAGCCATCCTCCTACCTCAGCCTCCCAAAGTGCTGGGATTATACTTGTGAGCCGCCACACTCAGCCTAGTACCACATATTTTTATGTCTTTTCCATGTATTCTGCGTTAGGAAACAATCTGGAAAACACACTGAATAAAGCCACAGACTTGGCTTCAAATCCCAACAACTTTTCTCAGTAACATTGGCAGGTTGCTTTTCTATGAAATGAGAATCATTGTGCCTACCCATAGGTCAAATGGGATAATGGATGTCAAATGCTTGCCGCGGTGCCTGATACATGGTACATACTCAATAAATGTCAGCTGTAATACTGGTCTCATCACACCTCCCCTGAATCCTTGCCACCCACCCCATTCTTCCCTAAAAAACACAGACGATTAACACAAATTTAAACAGCGACCATCATAACTTTACTTTTTGTATTTGAATTTGCAACCCTAGCTCACAAAAGACTCTGTAGTCTTCCTCTGGCTCATTTAACTCTAATTTGGGTAGGATGACGCTGGGAGTATAGTGGTGCTATTCCTGCTGGGCCAATCAACCCAACTTCCCCCAGTTGCAGTTAATTTAATTGGGGATTATACAACATTTAGGCTTTTCTATAGAAGCACAGTTCTTAAAATTAAATACACAAAGCATTATAATTGCTATCTTCTAATTGCTATACTACACACTTAAAAAACAACAGATAAGTTAAAGCCAGTGTTACAGAAACAATAATGGTTATATCTTATAAATCTGTGAGTTGTTATCGTTAAAAGCAACCTTATCTATTACTGAGACTGAACCCCTTATTTTTCCCATGAGCTGTCTGACACCGGGAGAGGTTAGTTGAGGAGTTAGCCAAAGGTACCAGGGGAGTTGGAAGTAGAACCATCACCACAACCAAAAATCCCCAGCACTCCTGACTCTCAGTTCGGAATGCTTTTCTCTCTATTCTGCCTTGTAAAAGAAACTGTCACCTCATTCATGGTGTTGTGGGTATCAAAAGCCCTTGAAGATTGCTCTAGTGTTTTATGTGGTCTTTCTCCTCCCACCAGTTTAATTTTCTGGTGAAGCCTTTTTCACTGATCAATGAACAAATACAATTGGACACTTACTATGTGCCAGACATTGTGCTAAACACTTTCCCCAAGGTGTTCTTGTTATCTGCACAATAGTGTTATGACATAGAATTATTCAGTGAAGAGGTGAGTTCTACACTTTAATGTCAAAGTTTTGCCCTATTGTACATCCATGACTGAGAATGCTGATTCCCAAATCTGGCTAATTATTTTGGTGTCTTAATAACCAAAATCTAATTTTGATCTTCAACAAACACGTTTTTCAAACTGTTATTTTTACATAATTGAAATTTTCCCATATGAAAAACTGATCATAGTTAGAAACTATTCCCTCTGCGGGCTATTGCAACTTCCCAGCCTGTGAGTGCAAATGAGGTGAACATATCATTCAATCCTAATACTTTCCTACTTTAATATCTTTCCCACCCCCTGTAACTATAAAAAATCAACCTCCTTTCAAATGTCTCCTCTTCTCCGTCCACCAGCTCAAGTCTCTGAAGGTCCCAGATGCCCATGCTTCTCTCTTTGCTCTCTTCTAGGCTGCTGCTCTGTAAGTTTTAGCTTGGCTGCTGCTCGAACATGTTTTATCTAAGCCGGAGGAGCACTTCTCTACATTGGCCATTGGCCAAAGTGAAATTCTGCTAATCTCCGATCCCCAGATCACTCAATTGCCACTGGGCTCTGGCTACCATTCCATTCTTAGAACTGCCATTCTGACTTGGACTCCTTGGCTCAACAAGTCCCTTCCACTATGACATGCTTTCTTAGAGGGTCCCCAGGAGGTTTCCCTGGGCTCCCACAAAACAACACAATTTTGACTGACAACTCTTTTAATTATTTAGCAAGCACACTGCTGACTGGCTAGGTCCTCGCTAGGTACTTTTGTTTTGTTTGGTTTTTGTTTTTGTTTTTTTGAGACAGTCTCACTCTATTGCCCAGGCTGGAATGCAGTGGTGCAATCTCTGCTCATGCAACCTCCACCTCCTGGATTCAAGCAATTCTTGTGCCTCAACCTCCCGAGTAGCTGGGATTACAGGCATGCACCACCATACCTGGCTAATTTTTGCATTTTTAGTAAAGACAGAGTTTTGCCATGTTGCCCAGGCTGGTCTCCAACTCCTGGGCTCAAGTGACCCACCTGCCTTGGTCTCCCAAAGTAACGGGAGTACAGGCGTGAGCCACCGCACCCAGAGTAGGATTGAGAAGCCAAGGTGGACAGATCACCTGACATCAGGAATTCAAGACCAACATGGTAAAACCCTATCTCTACTGGAAATACAGAGTTCTTCTACAGTTCCTCCTTAGAACCAGTGTCTGAAGTTGAGTGTCTCCTCTTCATCCAGCTTCCTGAGGTGCATAATTTAGAGCAGGCTACGATCCAGGATTAGTTTCAGTGTCATTCTTTCGATGTTGCAAGAGAAGACATAACCTCCTAATATTTGCCATGCCATAAAATGAACATTCAAATATATGAATATAGATCCCCAAAGAGGGTCTTATAATGATAACATAAAAACAGCTGTTACCTTTTACCTGCAATAGATTATAAACTGGCTTATGAGTGTTTGGGCTAGGATTAAGAAAATACTCCACGTGAAAATGTTTGTTTTTTAGTAAATTCAGCAAGATTTCAATGAGAAAATGACTTTTCTTGTTTATCAAGATTTTTAAACTTAATCATTTAATTTAAACTCTAGTGTACATTTTTAAACTGTTATTTTCAGTGGCAAGGAAGTTTGAGCTGAGGAGGAGGACAGCACCTGAGAAAGAAAAGACAAATGGGTCTGGGACCTCCTTTGTGTTGGAAGCAGAGACCCCTCCCCTCCCCGCTATCATACAACCTAGATGGCAGAAGTAAAAACAAAATCAATTCAAAAGGCTCTGTATTAAGGAGAAATAAAATTGTGGTGGGGGAATGAATTTGGGAGCTTTGGAACTGGGGGGGAAAAACAGCAAGATGGACAAGAAAAGTATGGGAAGAATGGGGGCAGGTAGGAGAGGCATCCACAGCCCTGGAGGGGAAGTCGTTTCTCTGTGCTCCAGTCATCCAGGACAATGGAGGAAAAGCCTAATTTTAAGTTATTTGCTACCTCCAATATAACATTCTTCAAGGTAATGAATGGGACAAGGATAGCACAAGGCATTTTCTTCAGTGTGTTAAAGTCATAGCTGAGCTTGCTGGGCATGGCGGCTCACACCTATAATCCCAGCACTTTGGGAGGCCAACGTGGACTGATCACCTGAGGTCAGGAGTTCAAGACCAGCCTGGCCAACATTGTGAAATCCCGTCTCTACTAGAAATACAAAAATTAGCCGGGTGTGGTGGCTGGCACCTGTAATCCCAGCTACTCGGGAGGTTGAGGCAAGAGAATCACTTGAGGTGGGGGGGTGCAGTGAGCCAAGATCATGCCACTGTAGCCTGAGCAACAGAGCAAGACTCTGTCTCAAAAAGAAAACAAAAGTTATAGCTGAGCCCAGAAGGCTGGAAAATATGTAGACACATCTCACACAAGAACATGTTGCAATAATCTGAATAAAATGGTAAGCCAAAAATAAAAATATTCAAGATAAAATATTTGAAAATAATTTGTCTAATTACTATAAAAAGTTTAAATATTCAACGAGTTGATTATTTAATCAAGAAGTTTAATCTCAACTTTACAAAATGTATAAAAACTAAGGTATTTTTGAGATGATGACGCTGTAGATACATTATGTATTTTGGATAACTCACTTTCTTAATATAAGTTGAAAAAAATTGTTCTTATAACAGCTAGCAGTAAAGTTTCGCTTAGGTTGAAACCTTTATTATTTTTAGGCCATTGAAAGTGAAGGAGAAGCCCTTAGGGCATAGCTTAAAAGAGCCAACCTAAAGGAGATAGTTTTAAACTTTTGCACGAAAGAAGTAAAAGGAATGTGGGGTGGGAATAGCTATGAGGGGAGAAAGGCTGAGAGAAGGCAGGCTGAAGAAGATGGAAGGCTGGAACTGAACAAAAATGGGGGGGGGTTCATTATGTGTTGCTGCATAACAAATTACTCTAAAATTTAGTGGCTTCAAACAACAAATATTTATCATTTCACGGTTTTCGTGGGTCAGGAATCTGGGCACTGCTTAGCTGGGTGCTTCTGGTCCAGGATCTCTCATAAGATTGTAGGCAAGCCATCAGCTGGGGCTGAGGTTTTATGTGAAGACGCAAGAGGGAGGATATGATTCCAGGCTCGCTCACATGGTTATTGGCAGAATTTGGTTCCTTGGAGGGGTACTGGAGAGCACTGTGTGCCTCTGCATAGAGCAGCTCAAAACATGGCAGCTGACGCCAGGCACGGTGACTCCTGCCTGTAATCCCAGCACTTTGGAAGGCCGAGGTGGGCAGATTGCTTGAGCTCAGAAATTTGAGACCAGCCTGGGCAACATGGCGAAACCCTGTCTATAAAAAATACGAAAGTTAGCCAGGCGTCATGGTGTGTGGGCTGCAGTCCCAGCTACCTGGGAGGCTGAGGCAGGATGATTACTTGAACTGAAGAAGTCGGCGCTGCAACGAGAGTGATTGCACCACTGCACTCCAGACTGGATGACAGAGTAAGACCCTGTTTCAAAAAAAAAAAAAAAAAAAAAAGCCGGGGGAGGGGACAGCTGGCTTCCTTCTGATGGAGAAAATGAGAGAGGGCAACTGAGAGAGAAGCCACAGTTATTTTGTAACCTAATCTTACAGGCGACATTCCATCACCTCTGCCCCATCATGTTTGCTAGAAACAAGTTCACAAAACCCAGCTCACACTGAAAAGAGGGCATTACAAAGGGCATGAACACCAGGAGGTAGGGATACAGGTTACAGGTAGCCAGTGAGAAGCCCTCAGCAGCACTGGGAGTATTTTAAGAGCAAGAATGTTAAATATTGAACTTTCAGTTTTGTTTTTGTTGTTTGGGTGTTCATTTTTTGTTTGTTTGGTTTTGTTTGAGATGGAGTCTTGCTCTGTCACCCAAGCTGGAGTACAGTGGCATGATCTCGGCTCACTGCAACCTCCACCTCCCAGGTTCCAGAGATTCTCCTGCCTCAGCCTCCCAAGTAGCTGAGACTACATGCATACACCACCACATCCAGCTAATTATTCTACTTTTAGAAGAGATGGGCTTTCACCATGTTGGCCAGGCTGACCTTGAACTTCTGACCTTAAGTGATCTACCTGCCTCAGCCTCCCAAAGTGCTGGGATTACAGGTGTGATTATAGTGCCGCTTCAGCCTATTAAGCATCAAAACTGACTCTGTACAACCCATCACATGCTGGAAGAATGACCTATCCATAGAGTTGTGATAAGGTGGGGTTGGTGGATAGAGATTGGAAGTTATCCAGACTTTGACCTATGGTTGCCTCATTCATTCATTCCTGCATTCTCTGAGGCCTTTTAGAGCATTCCACTTCAGTGACCGTGACTTGATCAGTTCTATTAGACCACTTACGCTCTGGAACCTAGCATTTAGAAAACTTAAAAATATTATTTGTGTGGTTTTTTTTTAAATCTATCTTGCGCATTTTAAAACTTTTAATTTTTATTTTATTATTCTTATTATTTTTGAGATGGAGTATCACTCTTGTTGCCCAGGTTGGAGGGCAATGGTACGATCTCAGCTCACCACAACTTCTGCCTCCCAGGTTCAAGCAATTCTCCTGCCTCAGCCTCCTGAGTAGCTGGATTACAGGCATGTGCCACCACGCCTGGCTAATTTTGTATTTTTAGTACAGACGGGGTTTCTCTATGTCGATCAGGCTGGTCTCGAACTTCTGACCTCAGGTGATCTGCCCACCTCGGCCTCCCAAAGTGCTGGGATTACAGGCGTGAGCCACCATGCCTGGCCTTAAAGCTTTTTAAAGAGCTATAAAAAGTAGATTTTTATAGACAAACTGAATAATCAACTTCTAAATAAATTTGCTCCAAAAAGTTACTTAATCCTAACAGAAAAGGTAAACCCCATACATATATACATTCATTTGTGTCTGAAACCATATATTCATCTATTTAAGCAATACTTTTCTTGCTTAATTTTGTATTTTAAAAATTTCCTCTGATTCTTTATATTATCTCAGAGTTTAAGGGCAAAATTTATGCTAGATTTTAAATTAGAAACATTCTTCTCATTCCGGCCTTGTTCCATTGATTGATTAAAGTTTTTTTAATCTCCTAATGCTTATCATCCACACTTAGAAAACAGAGTCTCCGTCAGCCATCATCTATCTTGGCTGCTTTATCTGTTGAGTCACAGTCACGTTGCCACAGATTCTTGGTAATCTGAAAAATACCAAGATGCTCTTAGATAACTGAAATCCCAGAGAAGTAGAATTTCCTGTGCTGTACCAAACAAGCTCTGCAGAAAAGTAACTAGGCTGAAGCCCGTGGTGGACAGTAAGGTTGCCCAATCCCAGTTCTTTGGAGAGTACTGCCTCTGGGGTCTACATAGCGCAATGGAAGAAAGGCAAAGAGAATGGCCTGCCCCGCTACCTGGTCCTCAGTGGCCTGAGATTCTGTATAATCTAAAATAAATCTAAATGACTAAGAAGATGGGGTTTCAAACATGTGAACCATGATATGTTAGCATGTAACAGAATAGCATATAACAGAGAAAGCACAAAGAGGCAGAGTAAAACAGCTCCTGCTCCCAGCCTTTAGAGATGAGGATACTTACCCCGTGCTGATGTGCTTACCTTCCTTCAGAGATGATTGTTCATGCTTTCGGTGACGTTTTGCAGTCTATAAAGGTACTGTTTTGCCCTTCTCTAGGCCTCCTGAACTCGCTTAAGTAATCATACCTCTTCCAAAGCATGGTATTTGAGAACAGACCTGGCCTCTGTTTCAGAAGGAAATAATTGAGCGTTTTGTATAAGCACAAAAGGGGGTGGGGTAGGAGAGCTTTCCCTAGCCTGTGCTATCTCCTGTTCAAGCCCATTTGTTAGCCTCGTAGGCAGGGCGCGCTGGAATGCCTGGCAAGGGCAAGTACAGTGAAATGCCGTCATTGTGCGGCTCTCACGGCGCATGTTTTCCCACGTACAACATTCAAAATGTTCAGTTCCCTGGAAAATGTTCTAAAGAAGTTGCACTGTGTTAGGCTTTGTCTTCTCGTCTTTCACAAAGGCAGACAGCCCTCTGTTGAGAACAGCCTTTCCATAGGCATTTCTTTTGGCTTAGAGCCACATGGACGTAACCTAGAGCCACCGACCCACGAGAAAGGGGGAGGGGAAGCTTCACAGGGTTTTTCCTCACACATTTAATACACACAAGGATCGTGACTTGAAAATGCCTATCAGTTTGCTTATGATGATATTGTCAAAGAAAGTTGTTTACAATGATAACTAATATTTTTTTACTCTCTCCTTCCACTTTTTTTTTTTTTGAGGGTGTCCTTATGTTGCTCAGGTTAGACTCTAACGCCTAGGCTCAAGTGATCCTCCTGCCTCAGCCTCCGGAGTTAGCTGGCATTACAGATATGACAACACTCTAGGCTTAATAATTATTATTTTTTAAAACCTGAGATAATTTACTCAGTGATATGAAGTTAAAATTTTTTTTTAAATCAGAGTATAAAACATGGGCTTTTAGTTGACATAATATAATTTGAATGACTTAAGATACAGATGTCAAATGTTAAGGTTATGTCGGGTACACTTATATTTATTAAATATTATCAGTTACTGTTTTCACAGAAAGAAATGAAAGAATTTTCTGACTATTGTAAATTGACAAAAAGATGGTAGAGATTTCTAAGAAAACACTGTTGGGAAGGATAAAGCAACATCAGCTTGTGACATTTCAATGGATTCTACCTTCAACACAGATTAGCTTATTATTTTTATGTAAATAAACAAAAAGGTCCAGCTGGATCAATTAAGCTCTCATATTTTTCTGTTCTTTCACTGCACACAAGTCTAAGAATTGTTTTATTCATTTCCATAATAGCTTTGAAAATGGTTGAGAAGATGTAAGAAAGTAGTCTGAAACATACAGTGCTGGAATTACAGGTGTGAGCCAGTGCGCGCGGCCAAACCAAGTGATTTTAAATACAGTCACTTGTTTGATTCTAGCTTAGGATGTGTCATCAACTTTTCTTAAAGGTATTTATTCTTTAGAATGTTCTGAATGTTTATGATTCTTTAAGTATATTGATGACCTGGTCTCAATTTTTCATACAAGGTTAGAATCCTGAGTTAAAGCTATATGATTTTTGTGTCTGGCTGGAAAACAGGATTCAACTTCCACAGATGTCATTGAGAATCCAAATATACTGATATTGTAGCTGTCACAGAAGAGAGAGAAAAAAATTTGGCATTGGAGATATCTTGGTAGGAAATGAGCCTTAAAGCTTTTTGATAGATATAAGGCAATCTCTTGATAACATGTCAAGTAACTTAGACGTTACTTTTAAAAATGTGCATTGCTAAAAGGTGCCTCTTAATGTCAACACATATTCTCTGGCCCTGGCTGCTCTTTTTGGCCCTGCAGGGGAAGCCATGAAAATAAAGTGAATGCTGGCATTAATCAAACCAGCCTTTATTTTGACAACATTTGGAATTTATTCTTCTCACTGGGTGGTACTGCCACTGTTCTATTTTTTTGAAATGTGCTTCCTGATAACTACTGTCAGGCTTGAGAAGTGGATAGGTGTGGCTCCCTAACTTGAGCATAGGCCTGTGGAATTGAAAGGGAAAATATTGGGAAGAGAGGTGTGGTAGCATTTTTAATAAATATGTCTGAAATTCATGATAGTATGAGTATAATATAAAAAGAAGGGAGGGGGGAGGAAAGGGGAATGGGTTAGGAGTAAGGATCACCATATCCAGTAACAGGCCAGACTCAGAGAGCCTTAAGATTAGATAAATATAAACAGCATTTGATTGTTTAAAATTTTAAATATAGCCAGACATGATGCCTCACACCTGTAATCTCAGCACTTTATGAGGCTGAGGCAGGAGGATTGCTTGTGCTTCAGGAGTTTGAGACCAGCCTAGACAACATAACTAAGCCCCATCTCTACAAAACATAAAAAATTAGCCATGGCGTGTGCCTGTAGTCACAGCTACTTAGGAGGCTGAGGTGAGTGGATCACTTGAGCCAAGGAGTTCAAGGTTTCAGTGAATTATGATTATACCACAGCATGCTACATTGGGTGACAGAGCAAGAACTCATCTCTTAAAAAAAACATATTACAAAAAAAAACGTAAAGATGTTTCCAAAAAAGTGCTGTTCTTTGCATTTTCTTACAGAAACATAAAAGCAAAGTGGCGGTATAACAGAGTAATTGGAGTTTTAGTAAATGTGGTTTGAATTATGTTCAGATGAATGCAAAGTGGTATGTTTTCTGGAGAAGGTATCTAGCACATAGCTTTTTTATTGCTTGAAACTGTTTAAAATTTGACATGGGCTTTTGGCGGGGAGCTTCGTCCTTCTGAAAATCTAATACCACTAGACTGTAAACTGCTCAGAAGAAAGGATTACATCCACCATTTCCCATGCCTCTCTCCACAGTGCCTGGTACTTCGTACACAATAGGAACTAAGAAATATTGTGTCTGAATTACTAAAGCGTCACATTCAAAGCACTTTCATTACCAAATGCAAAGCAGAGACCATTTATACTACGGCTATTTCCAAAATCTCTTGCTGCTAATTAATGAATTCTTATCTGTCATGAGATGCAACATCTATTTAGAATAATGGAAATAGAATTTCTTTCTTTTATTCTTTTGTCATTCTCATTCTACCATTCATTTATTTCTTTAATAGCAAAAACATTTGCTTTTTATTTATTACTCATGTTTTTGCTCCTAGCATAGTGAAACTGCAATGTCAGAAGAGATGTGTTAAGCTCTGGTACCCAGCTGCGTGCTGAAATACAGTAAACGACTGGCATTCTTATCGCAGGTTCTTTGTGGCCTCTTACTCCCTGTTTCGTTACTATTTAATATTTACTAAGAGTGCTGTCAGCTCCTCTGCTTTCATTTCCTCTCCTTCGAAGGCAGCTCCTGTACATGGCATCTCCCCCTCCTTCCTTGCTCTTCCTTCCCCTGCCCCCACGCCCTCCAGCTACCTACTCTCAAGCTCACCGCAATTCTAGATGCTAAAAAAAAAAAATTTCCCTTGCCATCTTTCATTTGCAAGATTCCCCCCACAAAAGTGCAAATGCTTCGGATGGAGGGGAGTAGACGGAAGAGACGAGGACTCCAGGCCAAGTACACAGAGCTAAAGCAGACGTCTCACACTGACGGCCAGTGAACCTAGTTTGCACAATGTTTTGATTTCTTTTTTTTCTAGATGAACCAACATCAAAATATCAGACCTTGTGTGCAAATAGAAATGTCTGGATTCTCTAGAAAATTGGAAGACCTCGACCTACGTTCCTGTATAGTGACAATCAGCTACAGCAGCATGTTCCATGCTACATGGGTGAAGTAGACCCTGGAAAACAGAAACAAAAAATAAAACAAAACAAACAAACAAAACAACCAACATACCCCTGCACACAATAAAAGATTTATCTGCTCAGATGCCACAAATTCTACAACTAGCCAGTTGCGCACGGTAAAGTCGACTGAAATGGTGAGAAGTTTTGCTGTTGGAACTTGGCTCCCCTGAGCCTCCATCTTCTCTTCCGTAGATGGGGTAGTGATGCTGCTATCTAGCCTCACGGGATTATCTCAAGACTATGTTTTTATAAATATTATTTGAGTGACAGTATCGAGTACAAACTAAATTGCATGGCTGCTAGCTTTTCTTGGTTCATTCTTTTGTGTTAAATAGTATCTACTCGATGCTCCCTCTTTAAAATAGAAGCATAGATAGATGGGTAATATATTGAGTTACGAATGCATAACACCTAGGAGAATACAAGGATGGCTGTGGCCGGTGAGGGCCCCTAGCCATGAACCTGACACTCACATTCTTGGGTTTCCCTAGCCCACCGCTTCCTATTTTAGGTCTATCCCAGGATCCTTTGGTGGTTCCTGAAAACTCAGTGTGTTTCATTTCTGAGTTCCCTTCCACTGCCCCATCATTTAAAGTCATTCCTGGGAGATATGAACCTTACTAATCCATTCTCTAGGATCCATTCTAAGCCGACTGAATCCATCCATGGATGGCATAGGAATAAGGTTGGCAGAGATTTCCCTTCCTTCCTCCCTCCCTTCTTCTTGCCTCTCTTTTCTTACCTCTATTTTTCTTTCTTTCCTTCAATTAGAAACAAATCCAAGCCTGAACACAGTGGTTCATACCTGTAATCTCAACACTTTGAGAGGCCAAGGTGGGAGGATTGCTTGAGCCCAGGAATAGACCTGCCTGGGCAACACAGTGAGACCTGTCAAAAAAGAAAAAAAAAAAAAAAAAAAAACTCACTATGCTGCCCAGACTGTTCTTGAACTCCTATTCTCAGGTGAACCTCCCGCTTTGGCCTCCCAAAGTGCTGGGATTACAGGTGTGAACCACCATGCCCAAACTATTTTGGCAATTTTTTATTCCAATTAGTTTATCATTATTCTAGCTCAAATCCTTCCTTAAAAATCATATCATAATAATCTCCCCTCCTCCATCTCACACAGATGCAGGAAATGTAACCCTAACTCCTAGGATTTCTGAGAAGCCAGGGATCATGCTGCCAAGTTCCACAAGCCCATTTGGGCTGCCACTGTCCCCTCTCACTCCCCACCAACTGCAAGCCTTTTCCTTGGTTGCCTGTCACGCTCACACCTCTCTCCAGTCCACTGCCCTTCAGAGCACAGACACGTGCTTCCCTCCTGTCTCTCAACGCACTGCTAACAGAAAGCCATTGTCTTTGACATTCTTCACGGGATGGTGGGTGCTACATACAGAATGGAAAACAACTTAAGACTTCAGTTCTGTTTTTTGTTTTGTTTTGAGATGGGGTCTCCCTCTGTTGCCCAGGCTGGAATGCAATGGCACGGTCTCGGCTCACTGCAACCTCTGCCTCTTAGGTTCTAGCAAGTCTCCTGCCTCAGCCTCCTGAGTAGCTACTAGGATTACATGCATGTGCCACCATGCCCAGCTAATTTTTGTATTTTTAGTAGAGACAGGGTTTCACAATGTTGGCCAGCTGGTCTCGAACTTCTGATCTTGTGATCCGTCTTCCCAAAGTGCTGGGATTACAGTTGTGAGCCACTGTGCCCAGCGAAGACTTCAGTTTTTAAAACTTTGCTCCAGAGGACAGCAGCCATCCCCTTTCCAGACCTTCCCCTGCCAGCCTCTGTCCTTCACCAGCTAAGCTGCTCAATCCACTGACATCTTTCATGGTCTTCCTCCCCAGCTCCTCCCACCCTGCCCCTGCCACTCTCATAGAAAGTGCTTCAAACCATAATAATCTCTGCAGCATGTGCTCTGGTCCCACTGGAGTCAGCATTTTTAATCATTAAAGACAATATTGAGCACCCCAGGCTGAAGCAGCTGTATTTAACTTATTTCCCCTGTCTGAAGCTTCTGCAAGGAAGTCTGCATGACTTACAACTATAAAGCCTTATCAAGGCCTACTGCCTGTCCTAAAGATGTCCTTTAAAGCTATCAGAAATATTGGAGTCTGGTGTCAAAGCTTTTGGATGCTTTTCTATTTCTGGAGAGATCTCAAGGCTTCCTTAGACCTCCTTAATAAGAGCAGGTTATAAGGAACTACCTGAAGAATTCAGTGAGAGGAAAAGCATGTATTGAACCTCTACTGTCTATGAATCTGTGGCGCTGCCTGGAGAGACATGGGGTGCTCTGTAAGTGTTGTTAGGACACCACCTGATTCTTTTCTTTTCTTCTGTATTTTAAGAATTTACAGATGTCATGGGAAACTGAACCATAGAGTAAAACTCAGCATGCAGAAGCTTTAGCATTTGTAGTCTCTGTTGGCACAAGAACTTTAAAAAAATGAAAAACAGGCCGGGTGCAGTGGCTCACCCTTCTATTCCCAGCACTTTGGAAGGCTGAGGTAAAGCAGGCAGATCACTTGAGTTCAGTAGTTTGAGACCAGCCTGGGCAATGGGGCAAAACCCCACCTCTCAAAATAATAATAATAATAATAATAATATTAATACGAAAATTAGCTGGACATGGTGGTGTGCCCCCTGTAGTCCCAGCTACTTGAGGAACTGAGGCAGGAGGATCACTTGAGCCCAGGAAGTTGAGGCTGCAGTGAGACAAGATCATGCCACTGAACTCCAGCCTGGGTGACAGAGTAAGACACTGTCTCAAAAATAAATAAATAAATATAAAAAGTGAAAAACAAAAACATGAAGAGTGAGGTTGATGTGGTGAACATTGGTAGCAATTACGTTCTGATCGGGTTTTAAATTTCAGGGTGGATACTAGGGAAGTTGGGAGTCCTTCTCCCTTGAAGACTGTGTGTTTTTAAAGCAAAGCATAAAGAAAGCTTTTACTGTAAAGCTTGGCTTCCAACTCACAATGTACACGTATGCCACAGATACTGAACAATACGTTATTCACACCTGTGTCAGACAGAGGAGGAGCCACTTGTCTCGGCTTCAGACCTTACCATGCTCGAAATGATAACCAACGTTCCAACACCTCCCCCTCCTCCCCTTTCCTCATTTCCTTTTTCACTCCCAAAGGTATGTTGTATTTCATTTGAAAGTGCTTAGAGACTACAGCAATATGCACTATATAAATAATAGATGGAATGCAATAGAATGGAAATAGTCTTGGTCCCCTGACTTTGGCTTACATCCCAAAACAGATAGATTTAGACATGCAAACGCTGTTTGTTTGACAGACTTGTTCTTTTCCCCCGCTTTCCTTAAAAGTATCATTTCATTTACTTATTCATATTTTTGTATGCCTGTTTGGAGGGTAGGGGAAGTTCACAGTCTTCCACCTCTACTGTTCATGGTGGATGTGTTCAGTGTGGAATGTCAGTGCAAGGAGAAGAGGGAGAGCAATAGAAAAAAGCATGAAGTATAAGATAGAATTAAGTAAAACAACGATAAACAGTTGCTTATTTTGTGCCAGGTATTATGTCAGAGTGCCATAGGGATACAAAGAACATCGAGGAGGGGACTTCATTTCCAAAGGACGTGGCTTTTGCAGGCAGCAAACTATGATAAATGCTAGAAGGCGGTGGTAGTGCTTGAGAAGTTTGTTATAGTAGGAGAGATCAAGCTGGAAAGGCTTCCTATATAGATCTTCCATAGGATTTTGACGATGTGAAGAACGAGAATTTGATAGAGAAAATAGAATGAGCAGAGGTACAGAAGAAGAAAAGCAACAAGTGGGGTGGGGATCCATGGGCTGGAGTAACAAAGGCTGAGCCCAAACCAAGGAGGAAAGAAAGGAATGCACATGAAGGAGGATGTTCATTCTGTGCTGAGCTTCTTCAAATGAATTTTCATGTAATCTTCTAAACAGCTTTGTAAAATAGATACTATTCTTCTCATTGCACAGATAAGCAAACTGAAAGGTTAAATATTAGCACAGTGATGGGACTTGAACCCAGGTCCTCTGATTGCCCACCTTATCCCTCTGTCAGGGTACTGCCATTCTGTGTATTTTTTCTATTGCCTTAGACCCAGGATTTAGGATTTGGAATTTATCTATGGACAATGGGAGCCACTGAAGCTTTTTCAGCAAGGGAGATACACAATTAAATCAGAAAAGAGAGAAATGTCATTAAAATGTTCAGTTTTTTCAAAATGCACATTGTCAATAAAAAAAGATGTTCAGTTTTTATCAAAGGGCCTCTAAAGCAAGGGGCCCAGATGGGACAGTTAGCAGGCAAGGAACAGTAGCTCTCATTTCGTGACTGCCCTTTTACTATATCTGGTAACTGATCATCTGATATGAGACTTTAGATCATTGTCTAATAGTCTGAAATTAATCTTAGTTTTTTATAATCTAACGTGTGCAGCAGCTACGGTACATTTTTCTGCCTCTATTTGGTTCCCAGAAGATTAATTACATCAAAGACACCTATTCTAAATTTAGTACAAATTAAAATCACGGAAACATACAGTGCTAGAGCATTCATGCATGGCTGACGGTAGAGAAATCAGAAGAATCGCTTGGAAAAGTAATTTGAAACTGTAGATCAAGTCTTGAATGTTTCTTTTCGAAAAGTTTGATAAAGAGATTTGAATTGGAGAAACAGTGTGACTAAACATGCTTATTGCTTCATTAATAATAATAGAAAATAAACCATAAGTGATGTTTAGCAAATAAAATATTATAAATTTATTAAGGTGAAAGACAGCAGCAGCATGTCAGAATATAGAAATATTTATAATGTAATATACAAAAAATTTGAGTATGTTATTATAATTTTTAAAATCAGCACATGTATTAGTAACTACAGGAGAGTAAAGTAAAAAATGGCAATTGTAAATTGTTTGTTTCTTTGTTTGAGACAGGGTCTCCATAGCTGGAGTACAGTGGCGGGATCTCGGCTCACTGCAACCTCGACCTCCCAGGCTCAATCAATCCTCCTACCTCAGCCTCCCAAGTAGCTGGGACCAGAGCTGCATGCCACTATGCCTGGCTAATTTTTGTATTTTTTGTAGAGAAACGAGCTTCACCGCTTTCACCATGTTGCCCAGGCTGGTCTTGAACCCCTGGGCTAAAGTGATCCACCCATTTAGGTCTCCTAAAATGCTAGGGTTATCAGACATGAGCCACTGCACTAGGCTGGGAAATAGCAATTGTATTTGCTGGGCTTGTTTTTTTTTCTTTAAAATTCTTGTTAATGTTGTTTTGAACATTTTTAAATAGTATTACTATCTAAATGTCACGTCTGCAGGCAGAAGCAACTAGGGTGAAAGGGGACAGAAAATCCATCACCAAGAATAGTAATATCAAATTGCAATGGGCAATTTTTATGCCAAGTACTAGCGAAAGAAATAGTTTTTGGTTATATATTGTTTTGTTTTGCCCTTGATCATTGAGTGTTTATACTGTTAAGCCAGAAGTATTTGACATTGAATGAAGGGAAGATATGGGACTTCTTTTCAAAAATCTTTTTATAATCGGGAAAACATTCACATTATATTTTTTCAATTGTGTACATCTTCATCTTCTGAATAGGTTTAAGGGCAACTCTGCCTAAAGGCAAAGAAATAGATAAGAGCTCTGAAGTCTCTTTTAAAAGGTGTATGGTTCCATTCCTATCAATCTAGAAATTCTCAGCTATTACAGGAAAAGAAAGAACATAAGTAGCTACAAAAGAAATAATGGAAGCATGGATAAAAGTGGCTTATTTCTATTTAAAAGCATAATTATAATATTGAGAACAAGATATCTTCTTTATTTTAACTGGCACATTTATGAAAATGTAATAATACAGGAATAACTGTAATAATAACAAATGATATTTTGCAAAGCACTTTCATACCTATTATCTTTACAGTTTTACATAAAAGAAAATACTGATCCACAAATGGCATATAATACCTTTAATTTGCTTCCCACTTTAATTTTAGAATAATTATTATAATGAAAATACAGTAGTTAAAATAAATCTGAGTGCAAATGTCATTATGATAGGTACTTTACAAAATAATTCACCTTGAACATAGACACAATCAGTGAGAGCTTAAATTCTAAAGTGTGCAGCAGGAATGTAGACATATACCATAGGACAGCTTAGTAAAATGAATAAAAACAGAAAAGACAATAGCACAAGTTGAAGCATGCTGGTGGTTAGATCCATAGGAGCTGCAAAGACAATATGAGGTGACATTTCCCTGTGCCATGGGAGTCTATACGAGGCTGGGGGTTGAAGTCTATTTTTTGTCCCAGACCCCAGAAAGCAAGTTTTCTAAGGTTCTGTATCCTAAAATATGAATGTGAATCTCAGAGTGATACAATATGGGGGGTCAAATATTTTTAATATACTGTAGAAATGGGTAGAGTTTATTTTATTTAATTTATTCATTTATTTTTTGAGACAGAGTCTCGCTGTCACCCAGGCTGGAGTGCAGTGGCACAAACGTGCCTCACTGCAGCCATCATCTCCTGGGCTCAAGCCGTCCTATGGCCTCAGCCTCCCGAGTTGCTGGGATTACAGGTGTGTGTCACCAAACCCAGATAATTTTTTAATTTTTTGTAAGACAGGGTCTTGCTATTTTGCCCAGGCTGATCTCAAAATCCTGAGCTCAAGGGATCCGCCAGCCTGAGCCTCCCAAAGTGCTAGGATTACAGGTATGAGCCACCACACCCAGGCTGAGTTAATTTTAAAATGCAGATGAGTTTTGTGAAGCGATCCCTGGGGTATTGAAAGGGAGATAATGTCTGAACAGGAAGGGAAGAGCACCTAAGGATTAATAGATAAGATATGGCAGGCTGACTCCTGAAGAGGAGGCAGGGGCCTGGAGCTTGCTGTCATTCCTCATGAAAGAGATGTGGATACTCAGGGGACTGTGCTTGGCTGACCTCATGATTCTTTGGGGTGAGAGAAAGCACAGGGGCCAAGCACAAGAGTGTTTTTGTTTGTTTGAGACAGAGTCTCTCTGCAGCTGGGCTGGAGTGCAGTGGCGTGATCTTGGCTCACTGCAACCTCCGCCTCCTGGGTTCAAGCGATTCTCCTGCCTCAGCCTCCCGAGTAGCTGGGACTACAGGTGTGCACCACCACACTCGGCTAATTTTTGTATTTTTAGTAGAGACAGGGTTTCACCATGTTGGCCAGGATAGTCTCGATCTCTTCACCTTGTGATCCGCCCACTCGGCCTCTCCAAGTGCTGGGATTACAGGGGTGAGCCACCGCACCCGGCCAAGAGTGTTTTCCAGTCATGTGGAAGCATATGCAGGTCTAAGGCAAAGCCGCACAAGTCCCACTGGGCCGCCAGGACATGGAACAGTGAGTCCTACCCTAGACGGGGTTTCCAGGACTCCTGCAGGCCTGACTGTTGCGTGCAAGGCATGAGCCATTGGGTAAGCCATGTGAATTTCCAGTAGGATTCTAATATATTCTGAGGTTTCCAGAATAGGAACCAAGACAGATTTCCAATTTTACCGGCTGGGACAGATAAGAAAACTGACTCAGAAATTAGAACTTTAGTGAGGAGTTCAACTACCAGGATTGGACAAAGAGGGACACGGATTCAGAGGCCTAATGGGGAGGTGGGCACTGCTTCTCAGCCAGTCCAATAAAGAAAGTTAATACTAAGTTCCAAATGGGGTCATTGTTCTTGCTGCCAACATCAGGAACTGAAGTGGAGCTCAGCCTAGAGTGGCAGCCCTGGAGCTGGCTGCTAAGGAAGATGTGATCTACTGTCAGTGGAGCCAGAAAGTCTCATGTTTAGAGCTGGTGACTACACAGGAAAAACGTTTCTTCTCCCAGACACTGGAAGAGTGTTAGTAACAATGGGGGCCTTAACATGGAATAGTAAGTAAGGATGGTGTACTCCAGGAAGATAAAGCATTTTCTGATAGTTGTAGGGGGAAGGAGGTATGGTTAACCCTTAAAAACCTGAGGGGCTTTGGGCTGGCCAGAGAGATGGAGATCACAGTGTCAGCCTGGTGTTTAATCCTGTACAAAGCAAGCTAAATGCCATAAACCCTATTTGTGAGATAGCTTAACCTTATGTAAATTCTACTTCTAAATTCCCATTCATAGTAGTATTAAGTATACATAGCATAGGCTGGGTGCCGTGGCTCATGCCAGTAGTGCCAGCACTTTGGGAGGTCAAGGCAGGCAGATCGCTTGAGCCCAGGACTTCAAGACCAGCCCAGGCAACATGGCAAAATCCCATCTTTAGAAAAAATATAAAAATTAGCTGGGTGTGGTTGCATGCACCTATAGTTCCAGCTACTTGGGAAGCTGAGGTGGGAGGATCACCTGAGTTCAGGAGGTCAAGGCTTCAGTGAGCTAAGATAGCACCACTGCACTCTAGCCTGGGCAACAGAATGAGACTCTGTCTCAAAAAAAAAAAAAAAAAAAAGTATATGTAACATAGCTGAATACTGACTATGGCAAAGAAATTGGAGGGAGAAGAATATAGCCAGAAAACAGCAGAAAAAAACCCTAGAACCCTGAAGTTTGGCCTCTACTGGAAGAATCTCACCACCCTCACCTCACACACCTTCAGCTGTGAAAGCTGGCCCCAGTCCTGTATTTTTCTCCTCTGTCTTTTTATAACCTTGAGGCCCAATGAGTCCTCAGCCCACCTTTCAGAAAACACTTGCACTTGCCTCACCCTGAGACCACGGACGCTGTTGGCCCTTCACTGTATCCTGGGACATGGTTCATGGTGGGCGGGAGATACATGGTACGGGCTCCTCCATTTATCCTTTGAGCCAAAATGATGGTTTGTAAGAGAAGTGAACACTTAAAAGATAGAGCTGGGTCGGGCATGGTGGCTCACGCCTGTAATCCCAGCACTTTGGGCATCAGAGGTAGGCAGATCACCTGAGGTCAGGAGTTCAAGAACAGCCTCGCCAACATGACAAAAACCCATCTCTACTAAAAATACAAAAAAACTATTAGTCGGGCATGGTGACACATGCCTGTAGTCCCAGCTACTCAAGAGGCTGAGGCACAAGAATTGCTTGAACCTGGGTGGCAGAGGTTGCAGTGAGTCGAAATCGTACCTCTACACTCCAGCCTGGGTGACAGAGAGACAAGACTCCGTCTCAATTAAATTAAAAAAAAAAAGAGCTGAAACAGCAGGAGCACTGTGAAAACTGAAGGCTTCCCTCTGGGAAAATTGCAAATGTCTTTTCCCTGATGGGGAGAGCTTGGTAGTACTGAGTGATGGAGCGAGCACCAGCAGTCATCACAGTGCTGGTATAGAGGCTGGCGGTGACCAGAGAAACCAGCAGCAGTGGGGACAGCACAGCCCTTGTTTGCAGGAGCAATGAGTGACTACACAAATGCCAAGTGTGTGCAGGGAGAGCTGGAACTCTGCGGAACTTAACTCACTGCCAGAAAGAGACAGGACCACCACTGGATCCTGCCAGAGGTTAGAAGGAGGGGATGTCTCATCCCTGATTCCACTGAGGGCAGCTAAAATGTTAACAGAGACTGTTTTCCTTATTTTTGTAGTAGCTGCCTCTTCATTGTTCCCTGCCAGACTGCCTAGAAAGCAAGGGTTACTCGATTTGAAACTAAGATAATTGGCTTTAGTTTTTATGTTAATTGCGTGAATATTTTTCTTTTATTCCTACTATGAGCCACTATTTTAAAACACCTATCATATGCTAGCCATTATGATGGAATGTGTATTTACATATACGTAAAAGATTTAACTATGCCCCCTTTTTAGGTAAGATAATTGACTCTCAGGAAGATTAACTGAAACTTGAACTCAGGCGATGGTGCCTAGTTCTAAAACCCAAGGTTTCCCCACATTTCATTCACTTTCTTTTTACTCTTTACTGTGTAAAGTGAGGTTTCTCAACTCTTTATCACCTCACCTGACTCTCGACTAGTCTTGAAAGCCGCTTGTGATTCCCTGTCAAACATTTGGCTGAAGTGCAGTGGTGCCATCTTGACTTACTACAACCTCCGCCTTCCAGGCTCAAGCAATCCTCCCACCCAGCCAAGATGTTGAGACTACAGGTGTGCACCACTATGCCTGGCTAATTTTTTTTTTGGAGACACGGTTTTGCCTTGTTGCTCAGGCTGGTCTCAAACTCCTGGGCTCAATGGATCCATCCACCTTGGCCTTCCAAAGTGCTGGGAAAATAGGCATGAGCCTAGCAGGAGACTGATTGCATTTTTAAATGGTCTATATCTCAAAAAAGTTTATAAGACTGTATCAAGACATTATCATTTGGTGTAAGTTTAGTTCTATTTATGACTCAATTTCCCAAAGATTCAACCTCACAAAGATGTTAGGGTGGCTTCACAACACAAAGTTTCAAAGCTTTCATTTTAAAGACCAACAAAGAGAAGACACTAAAGCAAAAATAGGAGAGGCTTACACAATTAATAAAAGCTCCACTGATTCATTATTTAGCTCATCATGTTCTAAAAAATAAGCTTATCTCAGCCCGGGCATGGTGGCTCATGTTTGTAATCCCAACACTTCGGGAGACCAAGACAGGAGGATCACTTGAGCTCAGGAATTCGAGACCAGCTTGGCCAACATGGATGACTTCTCTACAAAAACTAGCTAGGTGGGGTGGCACATGCCTGTGGTCCCAGCTACTTGGGAGGCTGAGGCAGAAGGATCACTTGAACTCGGGAAGCAGAGGTTGCAGTGAGCTGAAATTGTGCCACTGCACTCCAGACTGGATGACAGAGGGAAATCCTATCTCAAAAAAATCAGTAAAAAATAAAAATAGGCTGAGCATGGTGGCTCATGCCTGTAATCCCAGCACTTTAGGAGGCCAAGGCAGGTGGATCACCTGAGGTCAGAAGTTCAAAACCAGCCTGGCCAACATGGTGAAACCCTGTCTCTATAAAAATAAATAAATAAATAATATCTTTAAGAGACTGGTACTTTCCTTGGCTCTTTTTGTTGAAAGTTCATTCCTAAAGCTTTAGTTGTTATTTGTTTATTTAAGTACTTACAGGGATAATATCAAAAGACGCCCCAAAGCGTGTTAACTTTGATATTTGTAATTTATCACTATATATAATTAATGAGTTGATGAATAAATAATGAATAGCGAGATGAACAGTGAATATTTTTCAATCAACAAAATTGGTTTGAGCAATGGTTAGAATGGAGTGACTGATATCCAGTGGTTTATGCATTTGCATTCTTCATATTTAACAGGGTAAAAGGGTCACGTGGAACCAGAAAAACGTATGAGGAAAATTTAAGACACTTCAAAAGAATTGTTTCTAAAATCTTTCTAAAAAGGACATGTATAGGGAAATAAATACAATTTATAGGCCGGGTGCGGTGGCTCACGCCTGTAATCCCAGCACTTTGGGAGGCCGAGGTGGGCGGATCACTAGGTCAGGAGTTCGTGACTAGCCTGACCAACATGGTGAAACCCCATCTCTATTAAAAATAAAAAAATTAGCCGGGCTTGGTGCCACGTGCCTATAATCCCAGCTACTTGGGAGGCTGAGGCAGGAGAATTGCTTGAACCTGGGAGGCAGAGGTTGCGGTGAGCCAAGAGTTAGCCATTGCACTCCAGCCTGGACGACAGAGCGAGGCTCAGTCTCGACAACAACAACAAAAAAGAAATACAACTTATTAGTAGCTTCATTGCTGTTCTGTTTCAATGCTCATTTTAATGTTCAAAACAGAAGTCTTGGCTGGGCAGTGACTCAAGCCTGTAATCACAGTTACTCAGAAGGCTGAAGCAGGAGAATCACTTGAACCCAGGAGGTGGAGGTTGCAGTGAGCTGAAATGGCGCCACTGTACTCCAGCCTGGGTGACAGGGCGAGACTCCATCTCAAAACCAAACAAAATAAATGTTTCCGTTTCTTCCACATCTTCCATTTTATTTTATTTATTAATGTTATTATTTTTGAAGACTAGTCAGGTGCAGTAGTGAGAAGAGGAAAAAGGGTCGAACAAGGAGTTTGACTATGAACAATCAATTGACATAACTCATTACCTTCAAACCAGCCAACACCATCCATTTTAATGTGAAAAATAAGCCACATAGGCTAGAAAAGAATCACTAAGTAAAATCACATTTCTGATGTCAGTCATATTCTTGGAATCTTTCACTGTTTCTTGTTTGAAAGAAATGCAGATGATTAGTGTTTTTCCTCTTACTCAAAAATGATCAACAAGAGGATTGCTTGAAAAAACATCACTGGCTTTCATGTTAACTTTTCCCCTAACACTTATAATGTGTATAGCTCCCTCTCCCAAATTCTACTATTTTAATGTCTAAAAAATATTAAATACCCCAAATTTTATGAAAACTACATTATATATATATATAATCCTTATATATATACAAACTGTATATATATGCATATATATGTTTTTAAATTGTTTTCTTTAAAAGATCTTAGTCTAATTTCATTGAGACTACTGTCTGTCTGTCACCTGAGAAGTTGTATAGATTTTTAAAATCAAGTTCCACAAACAGAAAGAATACACATGTGTATTAAGGGAATAAAAGGAAGCATTGATTAGCTCTCAAATCACATTAATGTAACCCAACATTGGGTTTTCTATTTGGTTCCATAGCTTTGCATTAATAATGTATGCAGTTATTTGCAAACAGAATTCCATATTCCAGGGTAGAATGGTGATGGGGAAGATGTATTTTGTCAGGGGACGTTTTAGAGAATTTCACATTATACCCGTTCACATAAACTGACATAAATTTGCACTTTCATTTTGGAAGACCCCTGAGCAAAGATGACTTGCTAGTTCTTCTCTATTCAGATTTTCTTTTAGAACTCATAGCTGCTTTTGAGTATTTGACAATGAGACCTAATGGCAGCATCCTATTTTAAAGGAAGAGAAGGGGTAGAATCTATTCTCCACCTTCTAAGTAAATGTCCTAAATATCTAGAAAAGTTCACCATAAATTTTCATACCACAAGGAAGAGTACCTTTTCATCAGCCTTTCATACTAAATAAAATTGAAACTTTTCAAATATTTATTCATTTAGGCAATTCTTTAAAAACTATTTTTCTTGGCTGGGGGTGGTGGCTCACACCTGAAATGCCAGCACTTTAGGAGGCCGAGGCAGGCAAATCACTTGAGCTCAGGAATTTGAGACCAGCATGGGCAGCATGGCAAAACCCCCTCTCTACAAAAAAATACAAAAATTAGCCAGGCATGGTGGCATGCATGTATGGTCCCATCTACTTGGGAGGCTGAGGTGGGAGGACTTCCTAAGTCCCTCTTCTCAGAATAAGGTAGTTGCCATGGAAACAATGACAATGACTAAATTTAACTAGAAATATTAGCTGTTTATGCCACATATATACAGTTCTTCCTTCCTTCAAAGTAAGAGAGAAGTAATCTGGAGAGTGAGTAACAATCTTAAGACACTGTAATACACTCACATTGATTCCAATAGTTTGCTACATGTCAGACCTATTATCTCCATTTTATAAATAAGAAAGTTAAGGTTATGAGAAGTTAAATAACTTTTCCAAGGGTCACATAGCTAGGATTCAAATTGAGACATGTCTGACATCAGAGTCCTCTCTGCCATGTGGCTGCCACTCATTCATGGCTATGTATGTATCTTTACTTCTCTCATTGTTCACTTCTTTCTCAATTTTCCTAAATAGCTTCCACTTTTATAATTCCACAGATATTGTCTAATTCAAAATTCTAAAATTGTTCTGGCAAAATTTTGCAGTTCTCCAAGATTCCACTTACCTTTTACACAACTTTCAATTCCCAGAAATATGACATATTACATAACTTGAGAAATATTTTGCCATAAAACACTATGAATGCTGGAAAAATAACTAAAGCATATCTGATTTGTAAGTGATATCAGCAGGGGACAAAAATGAAGAGTGGTGAGTATAGGAGTTCTGGGTGCTGCAATCCTTTGGAAGATGTGCGGGTGACACAGGGAAATATGCTTTGTTAGATCTAGAGATGTGGATTTCAATGCCCTCAGAATATGAGACTGGGGGTCCTGGGCTCACACAAGACAGAGAGCTAAAACCAACACCTCTGCATGAATTCAGAGCCTTCAAAAAGCTATGTACAGAGTGAATGTGTAGAATGTGTATATGTGTGTGTGTGTATATATATGTATGTATATCTGTATTACATATATACTATATATGTATGAGATTACATATGTGTGTGCGTATATATATATATATATATATATGCATACAATCTTGAAGGGTTGAGTTTTATATATCTCAACTCTTCTCACTAACACTTGCAGTCAACAGAGAAACTTGTCAGTTTGGACCCTTTCTGGAAGAAAATCATCTCCCTCGGAATTTGTAACCTTATATCAGCTCTTATCCTGGCTTAGGATTTGAATTTATACCAAGGGTTGGCAAACATTTTCTGTAAAGGGCCAGAGAATAAATATTATCAGCTTTGAACATGTAGGCTCTGTTGCAGCTATTCACCCCTGCCTTTGTAGAGTGAAAGGAGCTGTAGGCAATGTGTAAACAAATGGGCATGTCTGTGTACCAATAGAACTTTTATAAAAGCAGGTGGTGGTTTGTTGATTTATACTATCTGCATAGGCCAGGAACCCTTAAGTCGAAAAATTGATCCCAATAAAAATTGGTCTTTCACATATTTCTGAATATAAAGCATACAAGAAAGCAGTACAGCATGACTGGGAGCCAGCAGACATAGGAGGAATGGATTCCCAGGACATTCAGATAATAGAACGACTAGATAGGAAATATAAAATAAACATAAATGTGATTAAGGGCATAGAAAGACTCTAAAGCATGAGAACACAATGAAGAACCTATTAAAACAACAATGTATAGGTTTGAAAGAAATAATTAAATAGAACTTTTTTTTTTTTTAGATGGAGTCTCGCTCTGTCACCCAGGCTGGCGTGTAATGGTGCCATCTCAGCTCACTGCAACCTCTGCCTCCTGGGTTCAAGAGATTCTCCTGCCTCAGCCTCTCGAGTAGCTGGGACTACAGGCGCCCTCCACCATGCCGGCTAATTTTTGTATTTTTTTAGTAGAGATGGGGTTTCATCATGTTGGTCAGGCTGGTCTCGACCACCTGACCACAGGTGATCCACCCACCTCAGCCTCCCAAAGTGCTGGGATTACATGCATGAGCCACCATGCCTGGCCAATCAAATAGAACTTCTATAAATGAAAAACAAAAGTAATTGAAATTAAATATCAATAGAAAATTTAAAGAGCGGAAGTGAGACAATGAGCTAAAACTGACAAAACTACTCATAACTTGGAGAAAGGAAGAAATGGAACATAGAAAAGGTAAATTGAGATGGAGAAGAAACCAAAAAGACATATTACTTACAAAAGAATGATAATTAGAATTGCAGTCTAACTTGGTGAATCTTCCACTTGAATTAAAGTAGATCCTTTTGGGAGCTACCTCTTTAGGGCTCATAATGCAACATCTTTGAGCACATCTTTCATCTCCTAGATTACCTCTTACATAGGTACCTTCTAGAATTTATTTTCTTCTAAGAAACAAGTAGGCATTAGGCTGGGTGCTGTGGCTCACGCCTATAATTCTAGCACTTTGGGAGGCTGAGGTGGGTGGATCACGAGGTCAGGAGGTCGAGACCAGCCTGACCAATGTGATGAAACCCCAACTCTACTAAAAAAATACAAAAATTCATTGGCATGGTGGCGGGCACCTGTAGTCCCAGCTATTCAGGAGGCTGAGGCAGGAGAATCTTTTGAACTGGGGAGGCAAAGGTTGCAGTGAGCCAAGATCACGACACTGCACTCCAGCCTAGGTGACAGAGTGAGACTCCGTCTCAAAAACAAACAAGCAACAAACAATTAAATCCTACTTCAGGTCCTTTTCACTTTCTCTTAAAAATGCTTCTGAAATTAAGTAATGCTAAAAGTCTTTAAGAAGTGTGCATTTAGATTTTTAACTTGTTTTCTTTTTTCTTTTTTTTCTTTTTAGAGACAGGGTCTCACTCTGACACCCACGCTGGAATGCAGCAGCATGATCATGGCTCACTACAGCCTCAACCTTCCCGGGCTCAAGCAATCCTCCTACCTCAGCCTCCCAAATAGTTGGGACCACTGGCATATGCCACCACACTTGAGTAATTTAAGAAAAAAAAAATCTTTTGTAGATACAGGGTCTCCCTTTATTGCCCAGGCTGGTACTTATTTTCTGTTAAACATGAATATAACTTGATGCAATATTAGTGTTTTTCTCATACCCTTTAGAAACTCATTTGTGCATGATACATATTTCTTTTCTACAGTTCTTTTTGATTCCTCACGAAGCAAACATCTAGGATGTTTAATACAAAGTGGAGCTTTCTTGACTAACCATTTAAATATTCTCTCCATTTTGTTAGACTGTGACATTAACAAGAATGGCTTCCACCTGTCTCTAAGTCTACTGGAAGGCTTTGGTATCCTAATAGCGGAGATTGCATATTCAGTGCCACAGAGAACTAAGCATGTAATATTTTAAGCACATTATTATAAAAGAAGGGAATGACTAGTAACCTCTCACAAAGTACAAGCAAGGTGGAACACTTTTTTTGTTGTTGTAACAATTAATCATGACAGAAGGACTCAGATGGGGAAAAGGACAGATGGTTCTTATTACACTCTGCCTCTAACTTGAATTACCATTCCCTACCATAAACAGACTGTGCCAAAATTGTAAGAGAAAAAATCATGAGATAAAAATCTGCAATATTTTGTGCCATCAAATTGTTTAAAACCACAACGTAATGACAAGTACATTTAGTGAATACAGTGAAGTCAGAAAATATTTCGCCATAATAAACATAAACAGTCATCAACTATTTAATTGATTCAAAGGTAATATATACACTGGCAAGTGATTGCATGTAAATATGTTTTAAAGTGAATTTTTAAGGGTCCATCATATTGACTAGCATAATCTTTACAACTCCACTGTAAGCTTTTGTGGCTTTAATAGTTCACTAAGCTTTGACCTATATAAACTAAACTTTTCTGAGTGGTGATTAAGTTTTAATGCCAGGTGATGCCTAGACATTTTCAAATGTAAAGATACACATATGGTTTGGAAGAGCCTTAAATTATTAATATCAACCAAGTGGTAGATAAGGGGAGGGGAATATTTTGCTAACTTTGTAGGTATTTCTTACCTTCTTTACACAGAAATCTTATTAGATTGTCCTCAGTATGGCAATTCATAATGTAATCTTATTAGGGAAGAGTGCTATGAAACGGAGACATGCTTTTTATCACTTACATGTGTGCAGACCCATATATGCAGAATTTTCAGGATTCTGAAAGATAAGAGTAAAAACTTTGTGTCAGAGAATATACGATTATGTGGCACTTATTTGGTTTTATGAATGTTTTGGAGGGAAAGTTGCCAGGCGAGGACTCATCCTCTAAGGACGCTCGATAGCATGCCGGAACCATTTGTTCTGGATCTGCGCCAGGCCTCAGTGGTCAGCAATGATGATGAGCACGATTGGAACACGATTTTCAGAAAGAACAATCAAAACTGATTCTGTTTGTTGCCCCGTGGATTGGTTCCAAGAAACATCTTTGTCTCTGGATGATCAAAGCATGGTCTGATAGGCTAAGAATGTAGTAATTGTTATAATTAGCCAATAATTTTGCAGCAAAAAAGTTATTAGTGGCTGCTAACTCTTTTGCATGTTGATGTTTTTGGAGTGGGGGAGAATCTTTTGAGGCTTAACATTTAAAAAATGGATCTCAGAGTTACTTTTGGCTGTGGTTGTTGTTAGAATAACATAGAGGAGATTGTATTTAGGTGATGCCTTCAGAGAATCCTCTAGGGTGGCTGCTAGAACCTCTGTGTGGTTTCTGGAATCCCAGGTAAAGTTGTCCAGGGTGAGCTTCCTCTTGAGGACAAAGGGCAAGAGAAAGAACAGGAGGAGTCTCGCATTTACAGATTCTATCATTTATTCACAAGAAGAATAAAAATTCAAAACACCTGCCATCTCTCAGGATAAAAAAGCAACATAGTGATTTCTTTTAAACAAATGCAAACACAGGGCAGCAATGAGAAATTCATTATGAAAGAAAATGAAGCAAGTATCTGGACTTGGGCCGTTCGCAAGCCCTGAAAACTAAAGTCTGAACATCTGATAGATGAGTCACCGCCTCCTTCCTGCTAACATTTGTACCTGAGAATTTTTCTTCTTTTGTCACCATGAGGGAAGGAATTGTTTTTTCCTGTTGGCTCAGTAGAAGAGACCGGAGGATTCCACTCGCGTGTCTCAAGCTGTGGAGTTGTGGTTGATGGTGATGTCAGAAAACAGGGAGATATTCCACAGTCCTGGGTTGCAGGTTGGAATATCACTGCTTTCCCACAGGAACAGCAGTGAGCTAGAGTTCTTCGGTTCTGCTGCCTGGGGGTTAGTAGACTTGCAAGGCCTGCTAGGAAACTAATTACCATTTTTAGCATTGTTTCCCTAGGAATATTTTCTTCTAAGTTCCAGATGAATTTACAAATATCTGTTTTGAGAGTAAAAAATAGCAGTTTGAGCCAGGCATCAGTAGCTCACCCCGTAGTCCCAGTACTTTAGTAGCCCAAGATGGGTGGATCACTTGAGCCCAGGGAGTTCGAGACCAGCCTGGGCAATATGGCAAAGCCCCTACTATACAAGAAATACAAAATTTAGCTGGGCATCATGGCGTGTGCCTGTAGTCACAGCCACTCAGGAATCTGAGGTGGGATGATCACCTGAGTCCAGGAAGTAGAGGCTGCAGTGAGCCGTGATTGCACCACTGCACTCCACCCTATCTCAAAAAAAGAAGGAAAAAATATAAATAGAAGTTTGTAGATTGAAGACAACTTGGATTTGAATGTCTCCTTTGTGTTTATTTCTTGATCTTTTCCATTATAGTGTTTTAATGATGCTCATTGTTAATCTTATGAATTCTTTTTTTTTTTTTTTTTTTGTAGCCCAGTCTGGAATGTGGAGTGCAGTGGTGCTGACACGGCTCACTGCAGCCTCAACCTCCTGGACTCAAGTGATTCTCCCATCTCAGCTTCCTGAGTAGCTGGGACTACAGACGTGCACCACCATGCCTGTCTAAGTTTTGTGCGTTTTGCAGACATGGGGTTTCACCATGTTGCCCAGGCTGCTCTTGAACTCCTGGGCTCACGTGATCCATCTGCATCAGACTCCCAAAGTGCTGGGATTATATTAATCTTAGGATTTCTTTTTCCAGTGTCTCAAATACCTCAGAGAAACTACTTCACCAGTAAAAATATAACTGCTCTAAAACTAAATTTAGAATATGAATGAAAAGATGTGCTTTGATTGATAAAAAATGGTGAATTGTGTTGGCTTCCTATGTTTAATTGTAGGAAGGTAAACTATTATTAATATTTATGGACTATTTCCTATCTTTTCAAAGGTTTTGTTAGTCTCACAATGCTGCAGCCAGAGAAGTAGATGACATGTATTGTTAATGCATATGCAAATTATTCTAATAGATTATAATCCCCTTTGACTTTTGTGCTGTGTTTGTGCTTTATTGAATCCACACACTGTCACACCTATGGAGGGGAAGCTATTGTTTAGGAAGAATACATTTTTTTTCCTCTTTTTTTTGTTTTGTTTTGGAGACAGGGTCTCACTTTGTTATCCAGGCTGGGGAGTGTAGTGGTGCAAACATGGCTCACTGCAGCCTTGACCTCCCAGGCTCAAGTGTTGCTTCTAACTCAGCTCCCCAAGTAGCTAGGGCCACAGGCACATGCCACCATGCCCAGCTAATACTTGTATTTTTGTAGGAATAGGGTTTCACCATGTTGCCCAGGCTGGTCTTAAACTCCTGGGTTCAAGTGATCTGCCCACCTCGGCCTCCCAAAGTGCTGGAATTACAGGTGTGAACAGCCACACCCGGCTGGAAGAATACATTTTCCTCTATTATTCTACCTACTCTTCATTCAGGCTGTCTTCAACCAAAAATAATAAATAAGAAAAATTCCACAACAAATAATAAAACCAAAACACCTAACCATGCTTGTACTTTAAAAATAAGAAGAAATGAGACTGGGAGCGGGGGCTCATGCCTGTAATCCCAGCACTTTGGGAGGCCAAGGCAGGCGGATCACCTGAGGTTGGGAATTCAAAACCAGCTTGACCAACATGGAGAAACCCCATTTCTACTAAAAATACAAAATTAGCCAGGCATTGTGGTGCATGCCTGTAATCCCAGCTACTAGGGAGGTTGAAGTAGGAGAATCTCTTGAACCCGGGAGGTGGAGGTTGCAGTGAGCTGAGATCTGCCATTGCACTCCAGACTGGGCAAAAAGAGTGAAACTCCATCTCAAAAAAAAAATATAAGAAGAAATGGAAGCTCTCCTCTCTATCCACCCTGCTGCCATCCTCCCTTTCCCAATCCAGTCATTATTCCCTTCAGGAAATAATTTGGACTAGAAATATGTCCAAAATATGTCCTAAGAAAAACTGAATTTCGGCCGGGCATGGTGGCTCATACCTGTAATCCTAGCACTTTGGGAAGCAGAGGTGGGCGGATCACTTAAGGTTGGGAGTTCAAGACCAGCCTGGCCAACATGGTAAAACACCATCTGTACTAAAAATACAAAAAAATTAGCTGGGCATGGTGGCAGCCATCTGTAATCCCAGCTACTTGAGAGACTAAAGCAAGAGAATCGCTTGAACTCAGGAGGTGAAGGTTGTAGTGAGCTGCGATCACACCATTGCACTCCAGCCTGGGTGACTGAGTGAGACTGTCTCAGAAAAGGAAAATGAAAAACTGAATTCCAGTGGAGGCTTTCTGAAGACTCTTGGTGATAAGGAGTCCTGTTGATTCTGGTGAATATGCGGGTCAAGACTTTTCTAGTGCATTTCTTGCCAGCACCACTGAATTCTTCAAAACAACTGGGGTTCAAATATTACAAACATATCAGTTTATACTTTTTACCATTATTTCAACAGCACTTTTTTTTTAAGTTGCATGTGAGAGAATCTTCAACTATTCAGAGCACAAAGGGCATATACTATAGATGCTGTATGCTCATGTAGTGGTGAAGGCAGTCGTAGAAGAAAGCTGCAGAACAAGGAGCTCAAGGAATGAACTGGGCACAATGACTTCAGGGCCCTCTCCTTGGCACCATCTTTCTCTTATTCCTAGTTGTCTGCTTAGCTCCATTCTATAGAAGGCTCTATTTGAGAAGATGAGTTATGGCCACAGAGAACCCCAAGGTTACATTTATCAGTTATTCATTCAAGAAGAGGACAAGCCCTTTCCCCTCCAATTTGGGAAGTTCTGGGTGAAGAATTCTTATTAATCTGGCTTAGAGTGCAGCTTCACCTTGTGAAGTTATCCTTATTCTAGGGGGAGAATAGGAATACAAGCGACTCACCATGATCCTGGGATGGCTGTTGCAGTGAGTGGGGCAAGGTGCAATGGAGCACATGTTTTACAATCTCAACAGAAGCAGGAGGTTGACCAGAAGAAGGAGTATGTTGAATCTGGAAGGCAGATGAAAATGTTAACTATACAATTCATTATATCATTTCTCTTAAGAATTTGTATCAACCAGAGACCCTAAAAACATGAGGTAAGATGAGGCACTCATACTGGGGGATTTTCAAGAGACCTTAATAAAGAGACTATATACAAGGAAGCAAGGGAGATGTGGAAAAACCACAGTGATGCAATTTCTTGTGGCTGGTAAGAGCAAAGGCCTTACTAATCCTAAGTCTGGTCAAGGATGCAGCCCTTTCCCTCTCACAGTGACCACCTTAGGGAGGGATATGGGGAATAAATACTTCAAACTCTTTCTGTCCCTCTCTCCCATCTCCTACTGATGTACTCTATTAGCTGAAGCTGCCTAGAAGCAAGCAGACAAGAGTCCATTGATGTAATGCAAAGGTCATTCTACCAGTGCAGGGACCAGAGTGGAAATGGGTGGTGATCTGGAGGGCCAAACAGAAAATTCACAGCATGGCCTTATTTATATACAGACAGATACACATGCATATATCTGTACATTTCATGTGTTAGAAACAACCATGTAACTGAATATTCAATATAGCCATATACATAAATATGTCAATGAGATGATATTATCCATGATATTCAAAGATTAACTTGTCATCAAGTATTGGGTAAACAAAATCTAAAGGTTATTATTTCCCTTTAACATTTTTTTCTAATCACACTTTAAAATACCACTGCATTGCATTGGATCATTTTGTAATTATGTTTTTATAATGATGAGAGATTTCTAGTAGATGAGTGGCCTGGAAAAAATTCAAAGAGACAGCATGGCATAATGAGAGCTTTTAGAGACAGGCCAACTTGGATTTGAATCCTGTGTGATAATCTTGGTCATTTTAACTTCATCTGTGCCAGCAGCGTGTAGGACAAAGCAATCATCTCTGGTGACAGCATGTGTCATAGACCAATACTCAGAGACTTCCACTATGCATAAATCACCAACATTCACATTTTTAGATCCAGTTAAAATAGTGATGCCATGACTATCAAGCATCAAGCAGAACATAATTTGACTCATCTTTTTTTTTTAAATTTTGAAAGCTCTTCAGTATTTTGTAATGAGGGCTCACAGTTTATAGTTATAAACATCCATGAAGCACCAGATAATGCTAAAACTTTTGCTTGACTATTGACAGCAGAAAAAACAAAAAAACAAAAAACAACCCTGGTTGGTGACACTAATTTTTTTCAAGTAATCAAGAAGATTTTGCCACTAACTAGGCCTCTAAACCAATAGTTGGCTTTCAGTTTCTTTAATGATGAGGATGATGGTGATGATGAGGATGATGCTGTCATTTATAGGGTACTGTGTACTATGTGTTTCACACATGTTAATTCTTCCAACAATTGGGTGAGTCAGGGACTATTGTCCCAATTTTACAGGTGAAGAACTTGCAGCTCAGAGGGTTATTAAAACAAGATCACATTTTTAATAAGCATTAAAGCTTATTCTCAAATTCTGATCTGTGTCATTCTAATGCTTTCCATGATGGCTAAAGAATACTGGCTCCCAAAAGATTGTTCTTCTGATTTATGGTTTTAATTCTGGGTGGCAGGTTTATTCTGTTATTATTATACAGCATACAGCAAGCTATGATTAATTTCACAGTTACTTCTATTTTTGTAACTGCTGTTTTGATTTCTATTAATTGAAATATGTATCTATGTAATGTCTCGTTACTAGAATAGTAATGGAACAACCAGCATATTATGAAAAGCATTTTAAGTGCTTAATAAAAGCATGTTATTTTCAGCTACAGTTTGAATACAAGCTCACAATTTAAAATATGGGAAAAGTAGGGGTAAAGTCCTGATGTCCATTTTTTAAAATGGTAAACAGTAATAAATACTTTAAACAGACTAAAACAATTTTTTCCTTTCTTTTTTTCCTTTCTTTCTTCCTTCCTTCCCTCCCTCCTCTCTCTCTCTTTCTTTCTTTGATAGAGTCTTGCTCTGTTTCTCAGGCTGGAATACAGCAGTGCAATCATAACTCACTGCAGCCTCAAACTCCTGGACTCAAAGGATCCTCCCATCTCAGCCTCCAGAGTAGTTGGGATTACAGGCATGCATCACCATTCTTGGCACTAAACAGATTTTTCTTTTTTCTTTTTGTTTTTGAGACTGAGTCTTGCTCTCACCCAGGCTAAAGTGCAATGATGCAATGTCGGCTCACTGCAGCCTTCTCCTCCTTCCAGGTTCAAGTGATTCTCCTGCCTCAGCCTCCTGATAGCTGGGATTACAAGCATGCGCCACCACACCTGGCTAATTTTTGTATTATTAGTAGAGACGGGGTTTCTCCATGCTGGGTAGGCTGGTCTCGAACTCCCAACCTCATGTGATCCGCCCGCCTCATCCTCCCAAAGTGCTGAGATTACAGCCGTAAGCCACTGCGCCCAGCCCAGATTTACTTTTAAGGTGTTTTTCTTAGGAGGGTTTTTATTGGGAGGAAAGATTGGCTTCTTTGGTTTCTAACCCAAAGTTTGAGGTTTGTAATACTTTCTTATAAATGATTCTCATTATTTAATAAGCTGAAATGGTTTATAAACCCAGCTGTATTAGAAATTCATAATCAAAATTTTCTTTCATACTTTAAAAATTTATTTAAAAATTGCTTTCATTAAAACAGATGTTACTATACTCAGAAGACCAAAGTCCCATTGCTTAATTCACTTCCGACTTAGTGTTCAAGCATGATATAAAGAGATCTTTAATTACCTGGAAAGATCCTCTTAAGTAACAGAGTGATGATGACTAATATACTGAAACAAAATAAAAACAGAAGCCTTCAATTTCATGGAACAAAGTAATAGCCTGTCAAATAAACTACTGAAACTGAGATATGTAAACCAATGCTATATGGTAGCAAACAGGTGGCACTTTCATTTTCTTGTTCAATTACCAAAGGGGGATGTAATCAAGAGTCTCAAGCTTATGCATAAATAACAAAGAAAAAAGGCAAGCTACCCCTAAAAATCATATTTTAAATGTGAAAGAAAGCAGAGGACTGGGGAGACAGATATTTGGAAGTTAAATCTAAACTTTGATTTTATTTTTGTCTTTGATTTTGCTTCAAAAATTAAATGGAAAGTAAAGGGGGAAAATTGGAATGAACGGCATACAAATAATGTTTATTAAAGAAAGTTTTCAGAGTATTATATATTTTATTTCATGATTCCTGTGTAGTCAGGAGCACCAGAGTTTGATCTGAGATCCAGAAGTGTCTGGCTTTGTAGTAGATCTCCAATAAATATCCTTTAAATAAATAAATTCCTCAGAAATTGGCGGGGATCCAGACTAGAACTTGATAACACTAGTTCAACATCAATTTTCTGAATTTTGAAAACATGAGGGTGGGGAGTTCCTACTGGCATGGAAATGGCCCCGCCCTAAAGGCAAATAGCGCCTGGGCTTCAAGACTTTCCTACTCAAATGCAAATATTTTTCACAGAAGTACTTCACTAAGTTGGTCAGCACTTTTTAATCTTAGGCTGAATAAATTTGAGAGAACCTTCCAAAGCCTGGGTATTTAATGGAGGAGAATGGCTGAGGGTTAGAAAGTGAAGAAAGCTTGAGGATTACATGGGTGGATTGTAAAGAAAGACATAGGATTGTGTGAGTGAATTCTAAGGAAACACAGGAATTAAAAAGACAAACTTCTCACTTTACGTTGGGGATAGAGGTAGCCCTACACAACTCGAATGTTACCTAGTTTCCCAGATAAATATTTCCGATGGATAAACTAATTTCTCATCTAAAAACCAACTACAAGCTGGGCGTGGTGGCTTATACCTGTAATCCCAGCATTTTGGGATGCTGAGGTGGGTGAATTACTTGAGGTCAGGAGTTCGAGACCAGCCTGGCCAATGTGGTGAAAACTCGTCTCTACTAAAAATCCAAAAATTAGCTGGCCATGGTGGTGCAAGCCTGTAATTCCAGTTACTCAGGAGGCTGAGACAGGAGAATCACTTGAACCTGGGAGGCAGAGGTTGCAGTGAGCTGAGATCGTGCCACTGCACTCCAACCTGGGCGACAGAGTGAGACTCCGTCTCAAAAAAAAATAATAAAAATAAAAAATAACAATAACACAAACTGGAAACTTTAAAGCACTGTCATGGTCTAAATGTTTGTGTCGCTCCCAAAATTCATATGTTGAAATCCTAACCTCCAAGGTGATGTTTTTTAGAGGTGGGGCCTTTTGGGAGGCAATTAGGTCATGAGGGCTCCACCCACATAAATGGAATTAGTGGCCTAAAAAGAGACTCCAGAGAGCTTCCTGGCCCCTCCCACCAAGTGAGGACACAGCAGGAAGGTGCCATCTAAGAAATCAGGAAACCCATCCTCACCAGACACCAAATCTGCTGGTACACACCTTGTTCTCAGGCTTTCCAGCTTCCAGAACTGTGAAAAATAAATTTCTGTTTTGATAAGCTACCCAGTTTCAGGTATCTTGTTATGGCACACTGAGCAGACTAAGACAAATATACTGATTTCTGTTGAAGAAGAGTTCTAGTCAAGACTTGGGAGTTTTGCAGTTGCTGTTTGCACAGTAAATTATTTGGTTTTACCAAGCCAGAGATCAACCGTATATTTAAAGCATAAAAATTTGGAATACTGAATTTCATTTTGATTTCTTCTTTAACTTGGTGTTCTGTGTGAGTTCTGTATTTGGCACATGAAAATTGTCACAGGATATTACTTTTTACTTTTAATCACTTTTTGTTTTCGATCATTCTTTCCTGTTTTAAATTAGATTTTTAATAATAGGAAAATGGGGTTGAGAAGAGTATGTTTAAAACACAGTAATGCATTCTCAGGCTGAAAAAAATAGTAATGCATTTTATTTTTAATTGTATTACTTATGTTGCTTTTGAAGCACTTCTCTAGCATTTAAATCCCACCTACATTCTCAAAATGATTTTTTTTTAAAGTTTGAGATGGAGTCTCGCTTTGTCACTCAGGCTGGATGCAGTGGCTTGATCTCTGCTCACTGCAACCTCCTCCTCCCAGGTTCAGGTGATTGTCCTGCCTCAGCCTCCTAAATATCTGGAATTACAGGCACGTGCCACTACGCCCAGCTTATTTTTTGTATTTTTGTAGAGATGGGGTTTCATCATGTTAGCCAGGATCGTCTAAATCTCCTGACCTCGTGATCTGTCTGCCTCAGCCTCTCAAAGTGCTGGGATTACAGGTGTGAGCCACCATGCCCGGCCTCAAAATGATTTTTGCTTTATTCCATCATCTCCCATTATTATCAAATAATAAAATAATAATAAAAATATCAAATAGTAGTAATGGGAGATGGGAATAATAATGAGAATCCCAGTTGTCTATTGGCACGTCTTGATGTATGAAGTGACGGTATAGACTTTTCCTCTGGCCTCTAAAAGCTTACGATCTAGAAAAGATATATGTGTTCTGATACATAGGCACAAAGACTTAATTTTTTTATTTTTATTTTTGGAGATGGTCTCACTCCATTGCTCATTCTGGAGTGCAATGGCACAATCATGGCTCACTGCAGCCTTGAACTCCTGGGATCCAGTGATCCTCCCACCTCTGCCTCCCAAGTAGCCAGGACTATAGGTACAAGTTACCACACCAGGCTAATTTTAAAATTTGTTTGGGAGAAACAGGGGTCTCCCTATTCTGCCCAGGCTGGAACTCCTGAGCTCAAGCAATCCTCCTGCCTTGGGTCCCAAAGTACTGAGATTATAGGCAAGAGAGCCACCTCATTGAGCCCCTTAATTGATTCTTGAGCTATTTCATAAATGGGCAGTAACTTATTGTGACATATAGATTAGCTGTAATAGGAGGTTAGGTGGAAAATATTGGTAGATAATAGAGAAACTATGAAGTTCTACAGATCTGAAAGATTTTCCTAGGTGGTTTTGAGACTGGATTCTATTAATATCTGATTGAAAAGCCATAAACATACATACACATGCTTACATATAAACATATAAATGTATGTTTGAAACTTCAAGCGAGAGAAATAAAGCAGAGATTCCCATCGTTAACACTTTTTGGTATTTCCTTATAGCGAGTGCCCCTCACCATCTATTTCTATTTCTATACGTTTTTCTATCTATACCTCTTTTATAAAAACAACAAAATTGGGCTATCATTGTAAATTCAGGTGTGAAATATGATTTTTTTCTCACTAAGTATATTGTGAGCAATACTCATGTTATTAAATAATTTTGATAATTTAATTTTAGGCTGGTCATGGTGGCTCATGCTTGGAGTCCCAGCACTGGGGACCCCAGGCAGGAGGATTGCTTGAGCTCAGGAGTTCAAGCCTAGGCAGCATAGGAAGACCCTTGTCTCTATAAATAATACAAAAATTAGTGGGGTGTGGTAGGGTAGTGCGCTTCTATAGTCTTAGCTACTAGGGAGGCTGAGATGAGAAGATCACGAGTCCAGGAGGCGGAGGCTGCAGTGAGCCATGTTTGCTCTGCACTCTACTGCACTCCAGCCTGGGTGACAGAGTGAGACTTTTCCAAAGAGAGAGAGAGAGAGAGAAGAAAGAGAGAGAGAGAGAGACACACACACAGAGACAAAAAGAAAATGTATTTTAAAGCTGTATTTTATTTTATTGCTTTAACATAGTAAGCCCTTGATTGTTGAGTATTAACATTGTAACCACCTTTGCATTATTGTAAAGTGGTGCATTAACTCTTATTTACTTATAACTAATTTTTAGACGTGAAATAATCAGTCAAGGAGGGCCTGGAATTCCATGCACAAATTATTGGATTCTTGATTTTCTCCTCTTTTCCTATCCAGACTCTGTTGAAACTCAACACTTATTCATGTAACGAACCTGGTTTACATGAGAGTTCTTTAAAAGTTGTGCTTCTAGGCTGGACATGGTGGCTTATGCCTGTAATCCCAACACTTTGGGAGGAGGAGGCGGGCAATCACCTGAGGTCAGGAGTTCGAGACCAGTTGGGCCAACATGGCAAAACCCTGTCTCTACTAAGAATACAAAAAAAAAAAAAAAAAAAAAAATCATCTGGACGTGCTGGCAGGCACCTGTAAGGCCAGCTACTCTGGAGGCTGAGGCAGGAGAATTGCTTGAACCTGGGAGGCAGAGGCTGCAGTGAGCTGAGATTGCACCATTGCACTCCAGCCTGGGTGACAGAGTAATACTCCATTTTGAATAGACAAAAGTTGTGCTTCAACTATGATTAAGGAGATAAAACCATAAAGAAAAAAATCAAGCAGAAAAAAAGAATAACAATTCCCCTTTTTCTCTCTCCGTGAGTGTGTGTGTGTGCCTCTGTGTGTGTGTGTGTGTGTGTGTGTGTGTGTGTGTGTGTGTGTTTTGAACCTGAAAGGCAGAAGGGTTTATCAAATATGAGCCTGGGAAAGATGAATGGACTGAAGACTGGGAATAGGAAGTTAAGAAAGACATTTGGTGGCAAGTGGGGAGTGCTGAAATATTATCTTCGAATAAATATTGAGCAATTTTACAAATAAAAGGTGTTCAATTATATTTTCACTAACGTAATTAATCTGATCATAATTAGAAACTACATTGCAAAAACCATTCTGGTTATATATTGGCAGGTAAATAATAAATTCAATTCAACTGCTTATGAATTTCCTGTGTTTGAAATTAAACTTTTGGGGCCAGGTGCAGTGGCTCATGTCTGTAATCCCAGCAGCACTTTGGGAGGCTGAGGCAGGAGGATGGCTTGAGCCAGACTGGTCTCAAATTCCACAGCAAGACCCTATCTCTACAAAAAAATACACAGATACAAAAAGAAATTTAAGTTTTGGATTCCTCTAGTCTGTCTGGTTTGTCTTAGTGCCTGACAACATAATCAGAGCTGAGTTTATTGGCTCCTAGCATTTTATTAGATTTCTATTTAAATGTAGTTTTTGGTGATTATTAATCATTTGGGAGATGGAGTCACAATGATGCAATTTTCCCATTTAAAATGTATGCTGAACTCTTGGCAATGTTAATACATATTAGGTGTGCACATCAAGGTAAAACTATTAATAGGCCATGGGAATAGGGAAATTAAATGCTGTCGATATCTCACTGTCAGAAATTGCCTTATTTCTTTCACATGTCACTAATTCAGTTGAGTCCCCTGTGTATCCTAATCATACATTTTTATGTAATTTTTTTGAGTAAAAATGCTCTGTTCTAGAAATCATCTTTTCTGAAGATTCATTCAACTTTGTTTAAAACCATAGCCTTGAGGAGTAGTCATATTTTGAAAATATGTCAGTTTTGCCATACTCATCATCCTTTTCACTTCTGGAGAAACTATAAAAACTAGGACAAGTTGATTTTAATTAATATTCTCATAATTCTCCCTAGAGTGAATTGTAATTTCCATTACTTTAAAAGTGCTTCTGGAATCCCAGGAGACAACATTTCCCAGCTTTACTACAGAGTTACAAGTAAGTATAGTAAATATTAGTATGGTATTGTGATTTAAGGAAATTGTTAGCTGGGCAGGGTAGCTCATGCCTGTAATTCCAGCACTTTGGGAAGCCGAGGTGGAGGGATCACCTGAGCTCAGGACTTTGAGACCAGCCTCAATAAAACCCTGTCTCTACTAAAACTACACACACACACACCAATTAGTTGGGCATTGTAGCGCATGCCTATAATCCCAGCTACCTGGGAGGCTGAGGCAGTAGAATCGCTGCAACCTGGGAGGTGGAAGTTGCAGTGGAGCCGAGATCATGCCACTGAACTCCAGCCTGGGAGACAGAGGCTGACTCAGTCTCAAAAAAAAAAAAAAGGAAAGAAAAGAAAATTGTTAAAATTACTCAAAGCTGTTTGATTAAAAAACTAAGGATTAGGTCCTGTTATATGTTGTGTTTTATGAATTTGTTAGCAATCTACAAATTTAAGAATACAAATGAGGATGTTATTCTTTTGTATGAGATAAGAAAGTGTATTTAGAAGAAAGGTACAATTACAAAAGTTACTGGACTACCTCTGTAGAGCAGAGAGCAATTGTTTAATTTGGATACACGTATTTGTGTTGAAAAAAAATGAAAAATGTCCTGCAATCATAGAAACCAAAATAGGGCTTGAAACCTGAGTGTTAAACAGGTTTGCAGTCACCCTGAGTAATCTAGGAGACAATCCACCATCCGTCGTATTATATAAGAAATCATATTTAGTCTTTTTTAAAGCATACATTTAAAGTTAGACACGCTTTTGGCTGATGCACTCTTGCAAAGCGGTCCTTGAATAAGAAAAGGTGACTCATCACAGCCACAGCACACAGCGGTTGTTTCTGGTTGCACACGTTGTTCCTGGTTGGGGCAGGTGCCCCCAAATTCTGCTGGATTGTCTTCCTATGGTCCCCTTACAGCTAAGCAGGACTGGATACAGACTCTTAGAAATCCTAAACACTGACAAAATTATGGTGCGCCACCCCATATTCAATTCTCAATAAAACCACGGTAATTTTTTTTTTTTTTTTTTGAGATGGAGTCTTACCGTGTTAGTGCAGTGGTGACATCTCGGCTCACTGCAACCTCTGCCTCCCATCTGCAACCAGTCAAGTGATTTCCTGCCTCAGCCTCCCAAGTAGCTGGGATTAAAAGCACGCACCACTATACCTGGATAACTTTTGCATTATTAATAGAGACGGGGTTTCACCATGTTGCCCAGGCTGGTCTCAAACTCCTGACCTCAGGTGATTCACCCGCATTGGCCTCCCAGAGTGCTGAGATTACAGGTGTGAGCCACTGCATCCAGCCAAACAATGCTAATTTGTATGGTAGAGTTCAACAACTTTTGATTTTTCTTTTAATGTTATTATTTATTTCATTGAATTTCTTAGGAATTATACTGTTAGAAACTGTGATTAGATAAAAATGTTTTCATCAGTAGGAATTACATGCTGAAATATTTTGATGTTTAGTGTCACGATGTTTGGAACACGCAAATTCTTTAGCAAAAAAACCCCGTATGTACATAACACACACAGGCACACACACACACACACACACAGAGAGAGAGAGAGAGACAGAGACAGAGACAGAGGGACAGAGACAAGCAGATGGACAAGACAGACAGACAAAGAGACAGAGATGGGCCCAGAGACAGAGAGATGGACCAAAATATGGTAAAATATGTATGATTTTTTTCAAATTTTCTGTAGGGGGAAAAAAATGCATAATCACTAAAATTAGAATGCCAACTATCAAAAGAAGCATAGTTAATATTACATTTAGTTAAGTATTGTGTGGCTTTTTTCATAGTTTGTAAAATATTTGGGAGGCTACAGCTTTGATTTATTAGATTTGTCAGAGAAATCTTAAAATCTTAAGATTATTTTTTGTCACTTTTAACTTTTTTTTTTTTTTTTTTTTTAGGCAGGGTACCCCTCTGTTTCCCAGGCTGGAGTGCAGTGATGTGACCACTGCATGCTGCTCACCGTAGCCTTGACCCCCCGGGCTCAGGCAATCTCCCACCTCAGTTCCCCAGGTAGCTGGGACTACAGACACACACCACTATGCCTGGCTAATTTTTTTTTTTTTTTTTTTTGTAGAGTTGGGGGTCTCATTATATTGCCCAGGCTGGTCTTGAACTTTTGGGCTCAAGCGATCCTCCTGCCTTGGCCTCCCAAAGTGTTAGGATTATAGGCGTGAGCCACTGTGCCCGGCCAAGTCACTAATTTTAGATAAATGGATTTACAGACACACACAGACATGAATTCAGTTAACCTCAGAAGTCATTGGCCAAATGCCAATTACTTTCTAAAGAAGTCCAGCCTTTAGAAGCAAACTATCTAGTTTCTTTTGATGAATGTTTTCTTCTACAACTTTAGCTTTCTACCAACTCAGAACCTAAGAATCAATAAAGCAATATTTATGATACTATCTTAATCAATAATATGTATTTTCTTTTTCATCCACTTAGTAAAAACTTAGTGACTGTCTATTCTATGCCAGGGCTAGTATTGTGCTCTGAACATGCAAAAATAAAAAGACATGGACCCTGTCCTCAAGTTCACAGTCAATTGGAGAGACAGATTTTTTTGTTTTTTTTTTTTCAGACAGAGTCTTGCTGTGTCACCAGCCGCCAGGCTGGAGTGCAGTGATCCGAGCTCGGCTCACTACAACCTCCGCCTCCCAGGTTCAAGCAATGCTCCTGCCTCAGCCTCCCAAGTAGCTGGGACTATAGGTGTGCGCCACCACGCTCAGGCAATTTTTGTATTTTTTAGTAGAGATGGGGTTTCACCATGTTGGCCAGGATGGTCTCGATCTTTTGACCTCATGATCCGCCTGCCCGACCTCCCAAAGTGCTGGGATTACAGGCGTGAGCCACCGCGCCCAGCTGGAGAGGCAGATTTTTGACACATGATTAGAGTCTGATGTAAAAAGTATTATCATAATGGAACTTATAAACTGCTATGGGATCATGGTTTAAGAAGCCTTAATTTATCTGATGAGAAAGAGAGGAGGTGATGAATCAGGTAATAATGATACAATAATAAGTAATAATGGTAACAACAATAATAATAGTTGCCATATACAAAGCAAATCCTAAATACAATAGTTATAGAGGGATAGATAAGGGTTGAAAGTTGGCATAAGCCAATACAAATTACCAGGTAGGAAAGAGGCCCAGGATATGGCAATACAAATCTTGGTTAAAACACGTTAGCAAGTCCACCTGGATAGAACATTTTTGCCATTGCCACAAACTCCCTTCACATGTATTTCTCATATGTCATCTAGCTAATATTGCCTCAACCCAAAAGAGGCCTTGAGGCTCACAGGAGGCAGGTATGCAGTTTGCCTCTGGACAAACAGCTGGTGTGTGGCAACACAGAATCTAGGTCAGAACTCAGATGTCTCAGACATTTGCTCCATTTAGTATATAATGCCACCTGCCCACAGACCTTTGCCTAAGAGAGTCTTTAATAAAAAAGGAGTGGGACGTCCAGCATCAGGGCTTCTACCTGTAATTCCAGCTACTTGGGAGAGTGAGACAGGAGGGTCTCTTGAGCTCAGGAGTTTGAGGCCAACTTGGGCAGCATAGTAAGACTGTCTCAAAAAAAAAAAAAAAAAAAAAAAAAAGTTGGAATTGGGAGTAGGAATTTCACAGGTAAACCAAGGAGACAAGAGAACTGTAGTCAGGAGGTGCATATGCAAAGCGTTAAGGAATTATAGAGTTTGGCAAATTCTCCTAGGTTCAATTAATTAATAGGCATAATTGGGGTAAAAGATATTGGCAGAAAAAACTAGATAGTCCTACCTGGGCCAGAACACAGGGCTTTTGAATATTATGCAAAGCGTTAAGGAATTATAGAGTTTGGCAAATTCTCCTAGGTTCAATTAATTAATAGGCATAATTGGGGTAAAAGATATTGGCAGAAAAAACTAGATAGTCCTACCTGGGCCAGAACACAGGGCTTTTGAATATTATGCAAAGGGGATTGTACTTTATGGAGTAAGTGTTGGAAAGCCACTGAAGGACCTTAAGCTTTGGTATTACATGATCAGATTTGCTTTCTAGAAAGATGACTGTGCAAAGGCCAGGCAGACTCTAATAAGAAGGGAGTCAGCCAAGGGCAAGGGCCAGGCAGGGGTTGAGCCTGCACATGTGACTGGAGGCACCTGGCAGAATAAAGAGGACTTATTCTTTGCCTGTATTCTCTATGTAATTTACAGTCCTTTCAATATGACAAAATGTATCATTTTTCCAGTATAACCACAAAAACCATCATGTCAACATGCTCTTTTAAACCGGTGGTATCACATGCCTGCAGTCCCAGCTACTTAGGAGACTGAGGTGGGAGGATTGCTTGAGTCTGGGAGATTGAGATTGCGGTGAGCTGTGATCACACCACTGCATTCCATCCTGGACAACAGAGCTAGATCCTGTCTCCAAAAAATAAAATAAAATAATAAAATAACATAAACTAAATAAATTAATAACATAACATAAAATATATTTAAAAGATATCATTTCTGCAAATGGTGCCCAGGGGAGCAATGGTTTCCTCTACTACTTCCAGCAATGCTTCTCCTCAAATGGCATTTTGGAGAGATTAAAGACAGAAAATAAGGTTTAGGAGAAAGAGTGCCTGAACCAGGTCAATGAAAGTAGGAATGGTGGTGGGGAGGATTGGCTATGTGATTCAACATAACTTGATAACTAATTGACTATGGGGCTAAAATTGAGAACATGTATCAAAGATGACTCCTGGTTTTGCCTGAGCAACTGGATAGATGGCGGTGTCATTCTCTAAGATATGGGAATATTTGGAGAGAAGATTTTGGAAGACAGATGCTGAGCTTATATTTGAACAGGTTAATTTTGCATTTGGCTGCCAAAATTTTTCAGCACCACTTGTTAAAAGATTGTCCTTTCTCTACTGCATTTTTCTAAAAAATGAGTTGACCATATTTTTTGTGGATCTATTTCTGGCCTTTCTATTCTGTTTCATTGGTCTATGAGTCTATTATTTTGCTAATCATGCACTGTCTTGATGAATGTAGCTTTATAGTAAATCCTGAAGTAGCGTGATGTGGGTCCTTCAACTCATTTTTTTTAACAGAATTGTTTTCCTAGGGGAAGGAAAGGAGCAGGGAATGGTTGAAAAAGTAACTGCTGGGCACTATGCTCAGCACCTGGGGTGGTGGGATCATTCATACCCCAAACCTCAGCATCATGCAGGTAACAAAACTGGCACATGCACCCTCTGAATCTAAAATAAAAGTTGAAAAAGAAAGAAAAATGTTTGCCCTTCCATATGAATTTTAGAATTGGCTTGTTAATATCTATAAAGAAACTTGCTAGAAGTTCGATTGAGATTGCGCTGATTTGATAAATCAAATTGCAGAAAACTGAAATCTTAATAATATTGAGTCTTTCCCATGAACATGATATATTTTTCCATTTACTTAGACATTTTAAATTTCTTTATAAGGATTTTATAGTCTTCAGAATACAGATCATGCATTTATTTTGTTATATTTACCCCTAAGTACATCATTTGTTTTTGCTGAACTTTTTGATTTTGAGGTGTCTGTGTACATCTATGCGCAGATGTGGGAAAATAAATACAGAAGTCTGGATGTCTGGGGTGTCATTTAGGATAAAATTCAGGTTTAGTATAGTCACATTTCTCAGAATGTATCAGATTTTTCAAGGACAAAAAATAGGGAAGAAAATAGGGCTGAGGACCAAGTCACCTTAATCACCAACAAACGGTTAATTATGGCACTTGATGTTCTACGTTTAAGAAATATGTCAAGGAAGACCCAAGAAGCCCCTAATGAGATGGCACCAAAGAGTATGGGTCTAGATCCTGACTGTGGGAGCTCGGTAAGTCTCTGTGTACATATCTGTAAAACAGGTACAGTAATAGTGCCCATCTCATAGGGTTGTTGGAAGATCAAACAAGACAATCACGTGGAGGACATGGAACAATTCTTGGCATACAGTGAGCACTCAATATCTGTCAGTCATTTTTGCCAGTTGTAAAAATTACTTTCTGGGAGCTTACTGTGAGAATGTCTTGGAAAGCACACCGTGGCTTTTAAGATTCCTGGTATTTTGTGGTAATGATTGTTGATTTTCACAAGAAAAACTGGGATTCACTACTGAAATAATTTTTCTCACATCAGATATGCCCAGGTCTGGGTACAAAGATAAATTGCATATAATAAAGTTTGTGGCTGGGTGCAGTGTCTCATGCCTTTAATCCTAGCACTTTGGGAGGCCAAGGCAGGAAGCTCACTGGAGCCCAGGAATTTGACACAAGCCTGGGCAACATAGTGAGACCTCATGTCTACAAAAATAAAATAAAAATAAAAAATTAGCCACATGTGGTACTGCATGCCTCCCAGCTACTTGGGAGGCTGAGGCAGGAGGACTGCTTAAGCCCAGGAGGTTGAGGCTGCAGTGATCACACAACTGAATTCCAGCCTGGGCCACAGAGTGAGACCCTGTCTCAAATAAGTAAATAAATTGTAATATCTGGAATTCTCTGCTAAAAGCTCTTCATTTAGAAACTATGCCTGTTTGCATTTTTTAAAAAATTAAGACATAATTATTGTATATATTTATGGGATACATGTGACATTTCGATACATCCATTCAACGGGTAACAATAAATCAGAGTATTTAGGATCTTCATCACCTCAAACATTCATTATTTCTTTGTGTCAGGAATATTTCAAATCTTCCAGCTATTTTGAAGTATATAATAAATTGTTAATAACTGTAGTCTCTTTACTGTACCATCAAACAGTAGAACTTATTTCTTCTAACTATGTTTTTTGTTTGCTGTTTACTTGTTTTGAAACAGGGTCTCTTTCTGTCACCTAGGCTGGAGTGCAGTGGAGTGCAGTGGCACCATCTCAGCTTACTGTAATCTCCACCTTCTGGGCTTAGGTGATCCTCCCATCCCAGCCTACTGAGTAGCTGGGACTATGGGTACACACCACCATGCCTGGTTAATTTTTGATACAGATGGGGTTTCACCATGTTGGCCAGGCTGGTTTCAGACTCCTGGGCTCAAGCCATCCACCTACCTGAGTCTCCCAAAGTGTTGGGATTACAGACATGAGCTACCATGCCTGGCCCTAACTGTATGTTTATACCCATTAACCAACCTCTCTCTTCATATCCTATACCCCCTGCTTGCTATTTTTGATATGTGTTTCAAACATCTCCCAAATGAAGTATAAGAAATGTGATTAGGTATCATCGTGTATTAGATATACCAAGTTTCTCTTCAAAGAATCAGTATGTCAGTATGTTCAGCTCTCTTATTCTTTAATTCTCCATTTTAAAGTTTAACTTCCTTGTAGTTTTAGTGAACAAGCTATTCCACCAGTTCTAATCAGTAGTTCACATCTATTCCCCCTGATCCCCAGCTCCGTCCTGACTCATCCTGGTCACCTGCTCTGGTCATCTGTTCTGGTCACCTGCCCTGGTCACCTGCTTTGACCTCAGTCACCCTTGGTCACCTGCTCTGACCTGTGCGGTAACCATCCTTCCGGCCAAACTACCCACCCTGCCACTCTGGCTCGTACCCCTTCTCTCTTTAAAACAGCCAGTTGGAATTAGTTTAGACTGTGTAGTCTTAACTCTAGCCAGTAGGGCAATGACACAGCAGTAGGGGCTACCTGCATCAGGAATAAGAACCCCTTACCTTCCCTTGTCCAGGGGTGCACTCGCCATTGCTCCATCTGTGCTATGCACCCTTCTATAGAAGTAAAAATTGCCTTGCTGAGAGAATTTATACTCAAGTGCTACTTCTTTTGCAGCACTGAAAGTTTTACATATAACACATGGACTCAGAATTCATATTTTTCTTCCCTATCCCTCCTCTTCCCAATGATTGCCTCGCTTTGCTTAGAGAGTTTATTCCAATGGTTTAGTCTGTCTCCAGCTTTGCATGAGACCAAAGTTCTTCAAAAAAATCTCACTTTAGAGCAAGGACAGAAATTGGACAATAACAACTAGATGGTCTGGACATTGTTTGGCCCTTTCATGGGGAAAAAGAGATAATTGAAACCCTTTACTAAAGTTATTTGTTTCTCCAATTTCAATCTCACTGTGTTTACAAGAAAAGCCAAAGAAATGTATTGCTCAGAAAGGCGACCACTGTCTAATATTGGCAGGTACCAGGATAGAGGCCCACAGCTAACTGTGCTTCTGAGATAGTGACAGAAAGTACAGATTCTCTAATCAGACAAAAGTGCCTGTACTCCTCTGAGATCTCTTATAGTATATTGTTAGGAAAAAGCCAATTGGTCTAAGACTCAGTGCCAATACTGCTGCTACCATTCCTTCCAGAAATTCTTGGGTGGTTTTGTCTTCAAAAGTTTCCCTAGTTTTTGACAGTTGTGTTAGACTATATAAAGTATGTCTTGCAAGTATTTAAAAAATGGTCATCAGGATAAATCAGTAGACACTGACATTCTTTACAGAATTAGAAAAAACTTTAAAATTCATATGGAACCAAAGAAGAGCCAAAATAATCCTAAACATAAAGAACAAAGCTGGAGGCATGATGCTACCTGACTTCAAACTATACTACAAGGCTACAGTAACCAAAACAACATGGTACTGGTACAAAAACAGACACATAGACCAATGGAACAGAATAGAGATCTCAGAAATAAAACCACACATTCACAACCATCTGATCTTCAACAAACTTGACAAAAACAAGCAACAGGGAGAGGATTCCTTATTTATAAATGGTGATGGAAAAACTGGCTAGCCACATGCAGAAAATTGAAACTGGACTCTTTCCTTACACCGTATACAAAAATCAACTCAAGATGGACTAAAGACTTAGATGTAAAACCTACAACTATAAAAAGCCCTAGAAAAAAATCTAGGCAATACCATTCAGGACGTAGGCATGCACAAAAATTTTATGACAAAAATATCAAAAGTAGTTGCAACAAAAGCAAAAATTGACAAATGGGATCTAATTAAACTAAAGAGCCTCTGCATAAAAAGAAACCATCATCAGAGCAAGCAGACAGCTTACAGAATGGGAGGAAATTTTTTGCAATCTATCCATCTGACAAAGGCCTAATATCCAGAATCTACAAAGAACTTAAACAAATTTACAAGAAAGAAACAAACAACCCCATCAAAAAGTGGGCAAAGGACAGGTGAACAGACACTTTTCAAAAGAAGACATTTATACAGCCAACAAACATGAAAAAAAAGCTCAACATCACTGACCATTAGAGAAATGCAAGTCAAACCACAATGACATACCATCTACACCAGTCAGAATGGTGATTATTAAAAAGTCAAGAAACCAGGTTGGTCCGATGGTAGTGGGTTATCAGAATATATTAACATCACTAAAGTTAGTATACAACCACCCACTGCTAAATTTGACTGGCTTAAAAAAAAAAGTCAAGAAACCAACAGATGCTCGCAAGGCTGTGGAGAAACAGGAATTCTTTTACACGGTTGGCAGGAATGTAAATTAGTTCAACCATTGTGGAAGACAGTGTGGTGATTCCTCAAAGATCTTAGAACCAGAAATACCATTTGACCCAGCAATTCCATTACTGAGTATACACATAAAGAAATATAAATCATTCTATTATAAAGACACATGCATGCATATGTTCATTGCAGCATTATTTACAATAGCAAAGACATGGAATCAACTCAAATGCCCATCAGTGATAGACTGGATAAAGAAAATATGGTAAACATATACCATGGAATACCATGCAGCCATAAAAAGGAATGAGATCATGGCCTTTGCAGGGACATGGATGGAGCTGAAAGCCATTGTCCTCAGCAAACTAACACAGGAACAGAAAACTGGATGCCACATGTTCTGACTTATAAGTGGTGGCTGAACAATGAGAATACATAGACATAGGGAGGGGCCACCACATACCAGGGCCTGGCAAGGGGTGAGGGAGAAGAGAGAGCATCAGGATAGATAGCTAACATAAATAGCAGGGCTTAATATCTAGGTGATGATGGGTTGATAGGTGCAGCAAACTACCACGGCATACATTTACCTATGTAACAAACCTGAATGTCCTGCACATGCATCCCAGAACTTAAAATAAAAAGATAAATTGGTAGAAGAAATGCCTCAGGTCATTTTCACAGATTCCTCTTGGTTTATCAGATTGTAATACTATAGCTAATGTTGGATAGAGGTATGAGAAGCTTCTGAAGGATCATTCTTTGCCCTTTGGTGGGCCAGGGTATGGCACAGATTGATTTGATTTTAAAATCTTTTGAAAACCTGGGGAGTTGCAAATGTTACAAGTAGCACTGTGACTATTACCTTTGAATATAATTAAATTGGATCTCTCTAATTCATTTGACTTTATTACATACTTCTTAGATTTAGCCTTTTGAGTGCTATGTTTACATGTGTACATATTAATATTTGAAATAAATAATTTTAAAATGGGACAATAACACAAATTAATAGATGACAACTATCTCATGCTTTATAAAATGAACATAAACCTCGTAACAGATTAAATATTTGTAAGAGTAAATTCTAAATTTTCATTTATTCAATAAACACAGAGATGCCTCCAGAATCCTGGTTTAACCTGTCTGCAACACAGCTCCTGTTCTGTCCTGTGGAATACTAGAGGATTTCTGGGGACTGCCAGCTCTGTCTACCTGTGCCAGCACACTTAGCACTGTGAAGATACTGATCACTCGCATCTAGAAATCACTGATCCCGATGGAAATTATTTATATTTGAGGCTCTGGGTTGTTTACAACAAATCAATTAAAGCTTATTTTAGTTTTCTAAGTTCAAAATTCTGTAATGTTAATTAGACAAGTTGATAACATTTTTAGCCTAAGTTCTTTCATAGAAACTGGAAGGGCCATATAAATAGTCTACAACTAATGCAATTTCTTTCTGGGAAAAGGAAGAGAGGAAAAAGATTTTTTAGTTTTTATTTAGTCTATTTTATTTTATTTTATTTTAGTTGAGACTGAGTTTAGATCTTGTCACCCAGGCTGGAGTACAATGGTGCAATCTTGGCTCACTGCAACTTCTGCCTTCCAGGTTCAAATGATTCTCCTGACTCAGCCTCCCTAGCAGCTGGGATTACAGGGGCCCGCCACTATGCCCAGCTAATTATTGTACTTTTAGTAGAGATGGGGTTTCACTATGTTGGCCAGGCTAGTCTCAAACTCTTGACCTCAGGTGATTCACCCACCTCATCCTCCCAAAGTGTTGGGATTACAGGCGTGAGCCACTGCGCCCAGCCAAGACATTTTTTTATTAATCCTGCTTTGAGTCATTGTCATATCAATGTAGCAAGGAAGATATTTCTTTTTTGTTGAAACAGAGTCTCTCTCTGTCACCCAGGCTGGAGGGCAGTGCCATGATGTTGGCTCACTGCAACGTCGGCCTCTAGGGTTCACGGGATTCTCTTCAGCTTCCCGAGTAGCTGGGAGTAAAGGTGTGCGCCACCATGCCCAGCTAATTTTCGCATTTTTTTTTTGGAGACAAGGTTTCACCATGTTGGCCAGGCTAGTCTCAAACTCTTGAGTTGAAGTGATCTGCCTGCATCAGCCTCCCAAAGTGCCAGTTGTGAGCCACCTGCCCAACCGTAAGGAAGATACTTCTAAACTCATTTTACAAAGGTGGAAATTAAGGTTCAGAGAAGTTAAATTCGTTACTCAAGGGCACACAGCTAATGTATATCACAATAACCTTTCAAATTCAGGGCTATCTTATATCGATCCCAAGTTTTTTCCATTATATCACTTATATTATATATTCTATTATAACCTTATAAAGCTGCATTTATTGACTCCATTGAAAATGTAGATCACATTTCCCTCCCGGCAGCAATACGATAAAATTCTGTTACTTCAGTCACTTCTATGCTATTTCTTTTGTGTCAATAGACCCATCTATGAGGCACCTGGCCAGGTTGGGGTGGAGTATTATGGGCTTTCTTTGGTTTATGACTTGGTTTAATTATCACTGGATTCTTACAGAGAGGCTATGATGACACAGACTCATTCCTTATAGGTGAGATAAACATAAGGTGAAACTGAGCCCTGACTTAAATGCCATATCAGAATTTATCACTGGTACTATTTATTTTATGTTATAAGTAAAACATTACTAAAAGAAAAACACAGAAGATGTCCAGGACCAATTGTGATATGGCTCTCAAGGGTGTAGACAGTTCTATTTCCTTCTGAGCCATGGCTCATACATTATCTTTACTTAGTCCCTATATTGTATTCCATCCAATGCTGAACCGTTTCTCTTTTTGCCATCTAGTTGTGCTTTCTTCCTTTAGGTCTCTAACTTGATACATGTTGCCATTACACATTTAATCCTTTCTCTTTAAACTCGGAAAAGGGCAGTATGCTTTTCTCCTTTGATTTTCCTCCCTAGTTTTTGTGTTGCAATATAGTGGACTTTCTGACAGTTAAAACTAAAATAACAATCCGGACGGGCACAGTGGCTCATACCTGTAATCCCAGCACTTTGGGAGGTTGAGGCAGGAGGATCATGAGGTTAAGAGATGGAGACCATCCTGACCGACATGGTGAAACCCTGTCTCTACAAAAAATCCAAAAATTAGCTGGGAGTGGTGGCGCGCACCTGTGGTCCCAGCTACTCGGGAGGCTGAGGCAGGAGAATCGCTTGAACCCAGGAGGCAGAGGTTGCAGTGAGCCAACATTGTGCCACTGTACTCCAGCCTGGTGACAGAGCAAGACTCCGTCTCAAAAAAGAAAGAAATAAAATAAAATAGTAAATAATTAAAAAAAAAAAAAGCTTCATTTTTCTAAACAGGTCCCCAATGCATGTTTCCCACACCCTTGTTTGCCCTTCACTTACTTTGCTTAATTTAGATTTGTAAGCTCAACACATAAGCACTTTGTTTGTGTACATATGGTGCCTAGCACTCTAGTCTTGGATTTAACAAATATTAAATAATCATGACTTCAGAACGATTATTAGTATTGGCTTTTAAAAAATCATAGCTGGCCAAGAATATGGTTTTGGTTTTTTTTTTCTCAAATGACCTTGTCTGATTTTGACACTGCTATGGTAGACATCTGTACTGTAGCACACTTGCATTTACCCTTGAATACCACCTGGAGAACAGAGTTGACAATAAGTGTAGCTGTTTTACTTTTTTGGAACACTTTTATAAATTCTGCATTACATACCATTTTGCTTGTGGATGTAATTTTAGTTGTGTATAATCACCTTAACAAAATTGGGAAAACCCAGATATCATCCTGTACAATGCTCTACTATGACAGAATTATCTCAATGGGTTAACTTTGCATATTTGAAATAGGTGGGTTTTTCTCCTTCAATTACTAACGAGCATTCATGATATCTAGTGTAAGCTCTAAAAAATCTGTGCATTAAATACACTTATGGATTATGCAGTGTTTTATATTGTTAGATTTTAAAATAAAGTTCTTAATTTTACCTGCTTTTAGGCTTAAAAAAAACAAAAACCTTAATCTGTATCTCTTACCTAACCTCCTTTACGAGTCCCCTTAAAGCTGGCCAAATGATTTTGGAACATCATCCCATGGGCCAATTTATAAAAATAAATGCCAAATACATAACAATAGAAGGAATTGATGGTGGATTAGAAGTTTAACAATGCATTTCCTTTTAGAAATGTCAGTATTAGCTTTCTCACAATAAGGGAAATACAAAGGTTGTTCTCTGCCACTGGCCCTATATTTCAAGTGCAAACAAATCAATGGAAAAAAGTAGTTAATGCCAGTGTGAGGAATACAATAGTGTAACTGAACAGAACAGTTTTGTTAGAGTGTATATTTTTTATTTAATATTATGTCCAGGGCAGAACCTAGGTAATAATATTGATAAATCCCGGGGGAGATGGTTTCCTTTTTTCTGAATCAGTTCCAAACTATCTAAACATCTACCTGACCTCTATGTTAGTGTAGTTCTGTGGCAGCATCCTCAACTCTGAATTTGTTATGTTCCTGTACAATCAAAGTGAATAGTCTGTTATGATTCCTGTACAACCAAAATGAATAGTCTGATACTCTACCTGTGCTTCTGATACATTTCATCAGGAGGTATATCCTATGGACTCACTGTATCTCTCCCTGAATGTCTGTAATTGTACTCCCCATTAGGGACTCTCTGGAATGCTACTTGCAGGTGAATACAATATTTCCTAGTGGAGTGTGCTCACTGAGAATGGTACAGTGTGTAAACGACAGCCTTCCACTCTCCTGAGATTCTTACTGACTTGACTACAGAGGTAAAAGTAATTGCAAAACAATGCTTTTTAAAAGAGTTTCTAGGGAAGGGGGAGTGGTGTGAGGAATGTCTTTAACAGAATTCAACTTCTCTCAGCTGGACATCTTGCCTTGAGAGGGCTGTAACAACTGGAGAAAGCAGTAACAGAGGAAGCTCTCGTCTTAGTGGAGGAGGGCAGCTTCCTGGATCCTTTCTATTATCCTCACCCTCCTTGTAGGAGAGGTGAGTAAATTAAACCAATGCCTGGCACATGGAAGAAGCTCCCAGGTGGCCAGGGGAAGGAGCCATATTTGTCTTATTCATTATTGGTATTCCAGGCATGGAGATCGGTATCTGGCACACAATAAAGCACATAATAAATATTTATTGATGGAGCAGTAAGGGCTCGACGTGTTTTTAAAACAAAATGACTATGTATGCAAAATCACCCTAATCTTGTATATAGCTGGACTCATGGGAATTTAAAACAAATTATTTTAACTCACTTTTAAAGATGACCCTAAATGCCTAACCCACATGATATTTTTAGGGATATATTAGATTTTACAGTTGGAAAGATCAAAGCTTTTTAAGTTACAAGTAGAATGGTATTAAGGCCAGAACTTGAAAAGTATTTCTGAACTTGAAACCCAGTGCTGTCTTTTCCTATCCCCTAATGATTTTCTAGATAATATGATGATAGTAGAAACAGAACAAAGAAACTCTCATTTTTATACTTGCCTTTATGAGGCAGCATAATAGATGGCTTACTTTGATTATGGTTTGTTGACACAACTTGGTTTAGACTTATTGGCAGAGTGGCAGATCTTTATCTAATTCTGTCTTCCAGGTTGGACCTAGCACATTACTGGTGCTCAAATGTTAATAAAACAGCAATGCATGCCAAGTATCAGATGTCCTAAATGCTGAGTGGTGATAAGCATTATTGACATATGTAGATAAGTAGGTTATACATAGTGTGAAAATTAGCTTTAATTGAAGTTAAATGATAGCTTAGAAGTTGACAGTAAGTTAGTCATTTTGTTGGTGGATAAGACATACTATTATGCCTTACCTGAGGTGATTGATGTAATTCAGTATCACAGTAGAGCACACAGAGAAAAAAGACCTTGGTTTGCAAGTGGAATTCATAACTCCGGCTGTGAGATCTGGCTGAGAGGCATTCTATCTGGTGCAGAGGGTCCCCTCTAGTATCCTCAACCCCACCGTGGGGCAAGGAGTTCCATACTCTCTGACTTCCTGGAACCCTGGTCCTGACTGCCCTGCCACTTCCAGACCTCATCTTCCAAGGCTGGCCCTTATCCCGAGGAATCGCCAAGGGGTAGCTTTTTTGAGGGCTGTGATGTCACTTAGATGCGCAGGCTGGGTTGCCCTCTTATGGGTGAGCCTGTCCATGGGATAGGATGAAGCTGAGACGGAAAGAAAATGGGATTCCAGTTGCAGACTAGACACCAGTACTACCTGCATCAGTGCTCCCTCCGTTAATTTGTAGCTTTTAGTATTTATGATAGGGTATATTGGTTTCCATTTGTTAGCTGGCTCTGGACCTTTCTAAAGTTAAAGGCAGACTGGGAACTAGGGCAAGTCATATAGCCTATGTTAGCGTCAGTTCTTCATCTGTAAACAAGATGATAACACTGTCCCACTAGCCTCAAAGGGTTGCAATGATGAGAATAATCGTAAATATAACTACCATTTGTTGAGTATATATTGTTGTTAAGCACTATGCAAGGCACTTTGCATGTATTGTATTGTATCTTCACAAATCTTCAGGGTATGCAATATTTTCTTTGCTTATTTTTCTTTTTCTTTTTTTTTTTCATGACAAGGGTCTTGCTCTGTCACCCAGGCTGGAGTGCCATGGTGTGATCATAGCTCACTGCAACTTTGAATTCCTAGGCTCAAGAGATCCTCCCACCTCAACCTCCTGAGTAGCCAGGACTGCAAGTGCACCCCATCATGCCTAGCTACTTTTTTTTTTTAAAAGTTTTTGTAGAGACAGAAGTCTTGCTATGTTGACCAGGCTGGTCTTGAACTCCTGGCCTCAAGCTTTCCTTCTGTATCAGCCTCCCAAAGTGCTGGGATTACAGGTGTAAGCCAGTTTGCCTGGCCAGACTACTCAATTTTTACTCCTGTTTTATAAAACAGAAAACAGGCTCAGAGAGGTTAAGTTTCCTCTCCCAGTCTTTTCCCCTAACCAGAGACACAAGTGAGATAACTATGTAACAATCTCATACAACTACAAAGTAACATGATAGTTACTCCTTCCTGTATCCATTTAATACATGTTTGTTGGCTAATTGGCAACAAACCATGTGTTGAGGATATAGCAGTAAATAAAAGGGACAAATATCTCTGACTTCAGAAGCTTACAATACAGTGGAGGGAGAAAACAGTAAATAAAATAAGTATACAAGGTTCTCAATTTATGATGGTCAAGAAATTGACTTTCGATTCTTCCGCTTTACAATGGGTTTATTAGGGCATTAAGTGCACAAACCTATTTATCAGGGTATTAAGTGAATTTCTGAGTTACAATATTTGAGACTTACAGTGGTTTATCAGGATGTAACCCCATCCTAAGTGGATGAGTACCTGCACAATATATAGTATGTTAGGTGGTAGGTAAAGTAAGGAAGATAACCAGAGTATATGGTGTTACAGGGAAGGTGACATTCAAATAAAGATATGATGAAGATGAGGAACATTCTATATTTTGGTTGTTGTGTGTGTGCATTTTTCTTTTTGTTTTTGTGGGTGCAAGTGGGGTGGGGAGAGGTGGAGAGATAATCCAGGCAGTAGAAGGAAAAGCAGATGGAAAGGCCACGAGACGGGAATTTGCTCACTGTTTCAGAAACGAATGTGCTTGGGAATAGAGTAGCAGAAGAGGTCAGAGAGATAAAGGTCCATAGGTCATTCAGGCCATGGTAAAGACTTTGGCTTTTACCTTGAGTGATATGAGGAGCTAAGCAGAGGAATGATTTGAGCCAGAGTGAAAAGAATTCCCTTTGTCTGCTGTGTTGGAAATGAACTGTAGCAGGCAAGGTCAGAAAGAGGGGACGAGGTCGGTGGTTATGATAAAGTGCTGGCCAAACACGATGTTGGATTGTACCAGGGTCATGGCAGTAGAGGTGGCAGATAGAGGTTAGAGTCCAGATATGGTATTTTGGAGATTGAGCTGATGGTTTTTACTGACACTTTTGAGGTATAACAGAAAGAAAGGAGTCAAGGAAGTCAAGGTTTTCACCCGCAGAATGAGAATGGGGATGGGGGAAGGCTGTGGGTGTCTGAGACAGGAGATCTGGAGCTGGTTTGCACATATGAATTCTGAGACGTCTATTAGACCCCAGGTGGAGGTGTCAGTTATATTTTTTCACTTCATTGGGTCTGAATTCTTTTATCCCCCCCCTCCTTTCTTCAGAGCTGTACTGGCACTTATTTATGTTCCTTTGCTTTCAAGGTGTGGCCTATGTCATAGGGGCTCAACCAAGAGGGAGAGAGAAATACAGAGAAGTAGTTATAGCAAGAGTAACATAAAAAGGTCTATAGATACAATTTGTAGCTCAGATTCCGTTTCACAAGGCTGGGCAGGGACAGTCCCTTTGCTGGAAGTCACACAAGCTATTTAGTGCACACAGGTGACTTAAGGAACCCCAAAATGTTAGCTGACAATCTATTCAAAGTGTTTAAAAATAAAGTAGATGTTGAAAAGCATGTTTGAAAATTTGATAAAAGTTCAATGTAGTAGCTCATAAATAAAACTAATTGTCTCTACAGATAGCAAAATATGAACTTGTGGGGGGGTGGGGCAAACAAAAATAAATCCCTGGGACCAGAACAGCAGAGTGGTCCCAGATGCTTGGATTCACCTTACACATCTCCACGTGGCTGGGGCAAGGAGGGTGTCTGTGTGTGTGTGTGTGTGTGTGTGTGCGCGCGCGCCCGCGGGGGTTGGGGGGCGGCTGAGGGAAGCAGCAGGAGCGGTGACATCTTGAAGGACGAGGTATTGTTTCTAGACCAAGTGAGCTTGGTTTGGAAATCTGAGCATCTAGAGGAGGAGGCAAAGCCAGATCTACCAATAAATGTTTGTCCAAGGCAAAGCCAGATCTACCAATAAATGTTTCTGATTATGTCACAGAACTTGCCATCCTGGCCTGTCGCTAAGGAGTGATCATCTTTAAATCTGGAGTGTTTGCTGGTCTAGGGGCGGTAGTGGGTCTGGTGTTGAAACCTCTCTCCCTAATTTCGTGGTCATTTTAGTGTCTGAGTTGCCAGAGTGGGCTTGGAAAGCAGGGGAGGGTGCAGCAAATTACAAACAAGCAAAATAAACCCTAAGAGGATTTAACGCCACAGAAGCAACTCGGGGCCAACTCCTGGGCTCAAAAAGAATGCCCAGTATGGCCCGGGCTGGCGGGCCGGTCTTCTGCCCGGGGTTAGCTTTCAGCCCCCAAGCGGCGGCTTGGCGCCAGGAGCGGAAGGGGAGCGGCGACCCGACGCGGCTGGGTCTCCTAGGAGCCAGCGTCGGGTGTGGGGGAGGGGGCGCGGCGTGAGACAGTGGGGGGTGACTGCGAGAGAAAAGCCCTGCGTTTCTCGCTGGGGCACCGGGACTTGCGCCCCCCTCCTAGGGTCCAGGCCGCGCGAGGGACCCGCCAGCTCGGCCGACGGTTCCGCGACCCCCCTTGCGGCCCGAGCGCTACTCACCTGGGCGCCGCCGAAAGTGCAGCTCAGACGCGAGGGCGCGGCCGGCGGGCGGGCTGGGAGCGGGGAGGCGGGACCCAGCGCGACGGAGCTGCCCCGCCCCCCGATGATGCGGCGGCCGCCGACTCGCCCCCGCGCTGTCACTCACTCCTCACCATGGTTTCAGCACAAAGCAACAAGGCCCGGAGGCCGCTTCCTCCCTGAGGAGCGGCTCCGGCGGCCGGAGAAGGCGCAGGAGGAGGAAGAGGCGGAGGAAGAGGAGGGGAATCGCCGCTTCCCAACACTCTCTCCGAGGGGGCTGTCCGCAGCGCTCGGCTCTCGGCCCTTGGACGCCCGCCGCCGGGAGTCCGAACCCGGGGCTGCCCGCGGCCCCCTCTTCCCCCTCCTCCGCCCGGCACAGACGAGGAACAAGTTGCCGAGAGCGACTGGGCCGGAGGGCTGCAGCCTGGCCGGGTGCTCTGGCCGCGGCGGCGTCGGCGCCGGGCAACTCCGCTCCGGGCGCGCTGATGGGGGGAGGCGGCGGCGGCGGCGGAGCCCACAGCGGCGGCCCGAGCAGCAGAGGCGGCGGCGGCGGCGGCAGGGCGGCCCGAGGGGATGCAGCAGCAGTCGGGAGGGACGCCCGAGCCCAGTAGACGGAGACCAGGAGCGGTGGCGACGGCGGCCGAGGTGATCGGGCTTAGCAGCTTCCAGACCTGAGCCAGACCCACCCGGTCCGTCCTCCCGACCAGCGGTCGCGGCGCCTGAGCGCCCGAGAACTGGGGACGCGGGAGATCCGAGTGCTTCCCCGGAGACCCCTGGGTGGCGGCGCGAGTCCCTGAGAGGAGGGGGCGACCCTCAGCGCCGAGGGGGAGGAGGCTCCGCCTGCCCGCAGCCCTCCCCACTGCCACTCGTACCTCCCTAGAAATAACTCGGGCCCGCTGGGGCCAGGAGGAGCCGCTGCTGTCCCCCGAGTGGAGCCGGGGAGGCGTGTCGAGCCAGGGCCGGACGGAGCCCCCGGAGCGGCGAGGAAGAGGAGGAGGAAGGGGAGTTCCGTCTGCCGGGCGCAGGGCACGGCAGCCTACGGGCGCGACGACCCTCCCGGCTGCGTCCAGCGCCCCTCGCGCCTGTACCGCGCTCCGGGCCGCCGGCCCATTCGAGCCGCCCCCCCCCCCGCGGGCCCCGCGCCGCCGCCGCCGCCGCCGCGGTTTGGCTGATTAGCCTGGGCGGGCGGGCGCAGCGCGCAGGGCGGAGGCAGCAGCGGCGCTGGGCCCCGAGGAGGCCGGCCAGGGTGCCGAGCGGCACGGCCCGACCCGCAGGGGGGGAGATGGCGTCCTACGTCGATAACAGCTTCCGCCAGGCGGTAATGAAGAATCCCCCCCGAGAGGACCCCCCAGGTGAGAACGCGGCGACCGCCTGCACTTGACCGGATTTCTGCCTCGCAGGCTGCGTCTTCCCCTGTCCCCCCACCCCCTTCCTGACCCGGTTCGCCCCAGCACCCCACTTCTTGCATCAGGACCCCCAATTCCAAAGGCGTCTCACCTCCGAGTCTTTCACTCCGCCTATGCTGGTTTTAGTTTTCCCTCTCCTTGACGTTCTCCTCGACGCTCCCTTCCCCATGACTGACCTTCCCCCCATGTTGTCCGGCATTAGAGAGAGAGAGAGAGAGAGAGTGAGAGTGTGAGAGAGAGTGTGTGTGTGTGTGTGTGTGTGTGTGTGTGTGTGTGTGAATTTTCTAGCTTTCCCTCTCCCCGGCCGCCCCTGGGGACTCTGAATCGCAGGGGATGAAGTCTTATCTCCCCCTCGGCCAGGGACTCTTGACCCCCTGACTGCAGGTCCGTTCCTCCCCTTGCAAGTGGCCCTTCTACCTTAGGAGTTCCGTGGTGTTTGAAAGGTACAGGAAGAAGCTTGTACAGTTGTACTAAAGACAAATCCATTTTGACTTTCTACAGTAAGACATTGAGGTGTTTGTATGTTTACTATTTTTCTTTTTTTTTTGAAGGATGCTGCTTTCAATTGAAGGGAAACAAAGTTGAGTAGCTAGGCTAGTGCTTTTAGTTTAAATTGCAGACCTAGCTGCAGAGCAGGCATGTTCAAATACACCCCCGGGAAGGGCACCCTGCGGATTCTTTTGGTGTTGCACAACCTTGTCAAAATTAGATAAGTTTGTTAACCTTTATACATTTGTTTACCTTCAGGCTTATTCTTCTCTTACTTTTAGCGGTCAGTAGGGTTGGATTTGATTGTCTCAAGTTTTACTAGACAGGGCCAAATTTTATAAAAATGTGGCTTAATTTTCTCCACTTTTAGTTGCTGACCCGATAATGACGCATATTCCTAAGCATTGGGATGGTGACTACAGGAGATCCTGCCTGCCAACCCTTTTAAGACGAATAAGCCCTCCTGATTCTTGGGACCATCAAACATTAAGGATCTAATGCTTGAAAGTGTTGCTTCGCTTGTTAGGTGTTGGATGCCATCTGTTCAAATCCAAATGCTCTCGTTCTCTGATGTTGATCATTATTTAGTGTGGGGGAGAACATAATAAAATAGTCTTCCCTTGGCTGCCTTTGAACAAGCCCCAAGAATGGCACCTGGTACCGTTTTTTGATTTTTCATTTTCCCTGATGGAGCTGTCACATCTGGGAGATCATGGATAGATTGCACATGTTTATCAAACGTGTGGAAGATGGCGGTAGTTTTACAAGAAAATTTGTTTCAGTGTCTCCAGAAAGTTCCCATTCTAAAAGACTATTTTTATCCCAACAAGGAATGTCCTGCTTTGATCTTGCCCTTCTCTTGGTGTTGCACGCGCGGCCTCTCCTGTGCGTTTCTCATCTATTTAAAATTGTCAATTGGATCAGTCTTCTGCATCTGAAAATGCACATTCCCTGTCTCAGTGTGAAGGAAAAGCAGATTTCAGTGAAATATTTCCTTTTCTTTCAAGAATATTGTTTTAAGTGCCAAGTGAAATTACGCATGCTGAGAATGTTAGAACCTAGCAAGGCTTGTCCGAAAATGATGTCAGAGGCCTTTGGTGGAAATTAGAGAGCGGGGAAGTGGTGCATTTGGTTGATTAGTTAGAAGAATAACAATGACTAAAACCTGCTATCAGGTTGGAAGGGTGGGTCAACAAACAAGACTAGAAGAGGCAAAACCTCCACTGTGACTGCGGGGTGACTGTGCCAAATAAGTGAACTGTTAAACTTTGCTGTTTACCTGCCAGTTGTCTAGAATAGAGTAAAAACTGACCCAACACAGAATCTTGCCTGAGCCGGAAGTAAGTGGAACAGCTACTACTGACCCCACGACATGAGAGCTCCATTGATAGTCGGAAAGCGGCACACGGCACATTTGCCCCACCAAACCTTCCTAGAAAAACCAAACATCAGGAAACCTACCAAACATTTCAGACATTCCTAAGTGTCAGCCCTATGAACTTTGATGTTCATTTGGTTATTACTAGAGCAAACCCCCATGTTTATTTGTTTACAAAAGTTGTTCGAAATGTGAACATTTTCCATCTTTACTTGACTGGCCAGAGGTAATTGTCTAAAAATTTAAAATGTACTCAGAAGTTATTTTAAAAAAAGCTTTTGTAGAAGGTACTTTTTATATTAAGAATGCTTTTTTAATGGAATGCTGGAAAATTTTCCATAGTCTTGTCTTATAAATGTTTGTGAGTTAGAATTTTGTAATACAAGAAAAGCAATGTTGTTAAAGAAGCTTGATATCATGAACAGAAGGACAGGAATTAGGAAAGTTTTGCTATTGTGCTTCCTTCTGTTTCTGAGGATAGACTTGATAAAGGAGTTTGTGTGATTCTCGTTATAGGCAAAAGGAAAGTGCTTTAAAAGAAAAGAATTGGAAAACATGTAATTTATTTTTCCTGCTGTTCGATTCTGTTTGTTTTTTAAAGTCTTACCAGCCTCATTCATTTCCCAAGCTCCGTGAAAACGTAGGTTTGTATTTAGGTCAATCAATTGCCTAGAAGTAATCCTGATGTCATTAGTGTAACCTAAGAAGTTGGCCAGAGGAGAATCTTGGGGTGGGGAAGAGCACCGGGAACTTTGATAAATTGGAAGTTTTTCGTGTCCACCTGGAAAATGAAAACACATTTCATTTAGGTATGTCTTTAGAGAGGGGGAAATAGTAAGGAGAAATACCAAAAAGTTATCATCTGAGTTTTAGCCAGGTTATGCATATTCAGTTTCAAGAGACTATCACTGTTTCACCTGATTTTCTGAGAGAATGAAAAAATCTTTAATCCGATGTGTGTCCTGTATTGTGTGTCTGGAAACCTGGCTGAGTTCTGGTCAATGGGGCATTGTATTCTAAATAACAAACTTCCTTGAAAAGAATGAGACCTGAAAACATTCTATTGATATTTTTCAGTGCTGCACCTCTGTTGAAAAACAGGACTCTTAAGTAATTGCTTTATTTAAGTATTTGAGTTTCTGTCTTTAATCACTTAAATGAGAAGCTTGGTCACCAAGGCAATTTGGTGAAGTAAAAGATGTAAATAAATTACATACAGCTTTTATTCCCCAAGGCTTATACAACAAAATGATTTTTCTAAACCATTTTATTAACTTGTTTAGGCCCTTTGAAATTGCTTCTTTAGAGTGTTTAAATGCATCCTGTTTTCAGTTTTTCAGGTGAAATATCTATTGCAAAATTGTTTACTTAAAAGACCTAATGTAATGCATTTTTAGCTAGTTGTAAAAGTTACTTTAAAAAATGTTATGTGTAAACCACCTCAACTCTTCCTAGTTAATAATCTTACCTTTTTTTTGGCTGTTACAAGTTTAGATATAGTTACTAACCCATTACTGTGTCATAAAGAATACAGGACTTAATTTATTGCAAAGTCACTCAGTAGAATTCATCTTGAGTCATAATGAGAGGGCTGAAAACAATAACTTTAGCCCAGAGAACTGTAAATTATGAGAAACGGCACAAAAGAGTATCTGACAAATATTTAACTTGCAAATCTAATGTTACAGTTAAATTTTCCATTTGAGTTTCTTTTTACCATTGTTTATAAGCAGACTCATATTTTCATTTGTCAGCCTATACTTTGATTATATTTTAGCCCATTTTGGGGTTCTAGTAATACTTCTCAAGTAGTTTTTGTTCATAGAACACAGGTAAACTATCTGTATGCCATTTAAAAAGCGTGTCTCATAAAGAAATGATTGGTCACAAGCAGTTAGATTTCATAAAAATGATATTTTAATTTCTTGGTAAAAAATACATTTATAACTGAAATATTAATGTCAAACTATTAGCATGTGACTTTGAACAAGTGAGAACTTAAGTTTATGGTAAAAAAATTAACATTACTTATAATATTGATAGAACCTTAGTCGCCTTCAAATAACCTTTTAAACATTTAGTAATTAACAGTTCCATAATTAGCTTTGCATATCTTGGCTGAGGGTCAAAAATGAAAATCTCTCCAACTGCAATGCTGTATGCAGATACTAGTTTAATGCAGTCACAGTCATTCCCAAATGCTGGAATTTCACAGAAGCCTTTTTTTTTAAGAAGATTACTACCTTGGTTTTTCCATCAAGAAGGGACATAAGAACAAAACTAGTTATAATCTCTTACCGCTATCATTTAATCTTACTGTTTTTAAGAAAGGAAGGATGCACTGTTACTCTAAAGCTTGGTCTTGAAAGAAAATAATGTTTGCTTCATAAGAAAATTTACTGCATTTTTTAATTTAAATTTTACTTTAGACCTGAAAAAAACTTTTTTGAGTAGATTTTGGATGATTTAAAGTATCACAACAAGGTCTTCTTTTGGTGATATTTGATGAGATGGGGTGCATTCAGGATGGTATGGCCATAGACAACATTTGGTGAGAGAGAGAGATATATATATATATGTATTTGGAACAGGATCTTGCTTTGTCGCCCAGACTCACTGCATCCCCCTATCTCCCAGGATCAAATGATCCTCCTGCCTTGGCCTTGTGAGTAGCTGGGTCTGCAGACTGATGACACTGTGCCTAGCTAATTCAAATGATTTTTGTAGACATGAGGGTCTCACTTTGTTGCCTAGACTGGTCCTAAAGTCCTGGGCAGAAGTGATCTTCCTGCTTCAGCCTCCCAAAGTACTGGGATTACAGGTGTGACCCGCTGTACCTGGTCCATTGGTGATATTTGAAGTTCAAGTTACATAAAATTGTGATGGGATGTGCCTCAGATGTAAATGGACTATCCGAAATAATGAATTGATAACCTTCTAGAAATAAAAACTCTGATTTTGCTGGACTCATATACTTAATGAAAAAAATTATTCCTGTTTTTAAAATTTTATGTAGAAGTAATTTTGGCCAGTAGTTGTGACACATACCTGTAATCCTAGCGCTTCGGGAGGCTCAGGTGGGAGGATCTCTTGAAGCCCAGATGTTTAAGACCAGCCTTGGCATCATAATGAGGCCCCATTTCTATTTTTTAAAAAGTAAATTTGGTTTAGACTTAGGAGATATGGAAACCACTAAAAATCATTGGACCTTGATACCTGCATTTTATGGGATATTCCTTTTCTTCACTCCATTTTTGGTAACAATTTTCTTGTCCTATAAAATGATAATAGCTTTCTGAGGTTTTGTGGATTATGTGAAAGTACATTAACTATTTAGTGCAATGCCTAATGTTAGTCCTCTTTGTAGCACGTTTTATAAAATATCTATTATTTAACAGGCCTTGGGAATTCAAAGATTAAATGTGTGTCCCTCAAGTAACTGACTAATCCATTGTTATAAGTAGGTTGTAATTCATTAGTGCTATAACAGCTATCCTATGACAGCACCGAAAGGATATGGACTTCCTAGATGAATGTATATTGAGTTGTAGGGGAGTAAGAATTCACCCACCAGTGAACTGGGGGACCTGAAGTGCATTTCAGATTGACCTACTGTCATATGAGTAACACACATGGTAAGGCAGCATGTGTAGATCTTTGTTCAGTGTGCTGGGAACCAGGAGAGTGAGATGGGGATGAGGAATGATTAGGTGTTTGGAAGCTTGTGATTTGTGAGGGTAGTGAAAAGAGACTAAGAGTTCTGTTAAAGACTGACTTCATTCTCCTGACTTGAGGTGGTTGGGAGGCTGAATTACACAATGGAGATGGATTAGAAATATTGCAGGAGTAGAATCTGCTGGACAGGCTGGCTGAATGTGCACATTTTATATCTCATTATATTAAACTATGCTTGAGTTACATCAGTGCAGCCTGAATATGGCACAGGATGATCATGGATATTTTGTAGTTCATAGGAAAAAATCCAAGTTGTTGAATCCAAGTTGTCGAAAATAGTCTTATACTATTTTTTTCCCCTTAGACATTAGTGTCTTCTACCACATGTACGTTTTGGGAATCTAGTTTGAAATATCTCGTTAATTGTATAGTTATACTAGGCCGGGCGCAGTGGCTCACGCCTGTAATCCTAGCACAGCATCATTAAGGCTCATTACCTTTTGGTTAAAATGAATTTCTATTGTTGTTAGTGAATAGTTTGGCCTTGTGCTTCTAAATACCAACAATGTCTGAGGATTGGGGGGTTGATGGTAAAAGGTGACATGGATTTAATAGTGATAATGAAGAGAAAGCTTGTGATAATGTGTATAAAATATAGAGCAAAGAGGAAAAAGTGTTGGATGAGCAAGAGTTGTGATGGCATACCACATTGGGATGTTTCGATATGTGTGTATTTTTTTGTCATAATTTTTTTGTCCTAATGGAAGTAATAAGGTTAGCCTTAGCCTTCATGATCCCTCATGTAAAGGAATTAGTCAATATTCTCCAAGTGAAATTTAAAAAATAAATCAGAAGGAAGTCTAATGACTGTATACAAAAGGGAGTCCCAATGGCCAAATTTGGGACAATATGAGAAGCAAATAATGACATTAGTGGATTATAACCCCTAGGGAAGAAAATATCCATGAGCCCATACTGATGTAAGTAGGTAGTTGAATAAATAAGTAAAAGCAGGAGAAGAGACGGCTCTTTGTTACTGTAGAATTCTAATTAGAAAATGAAGGAATGATGGAAATAGAAAATCACCAACAAGCAAACACCGCAGTAGTAATTGTTACAGGCAAGAATCATCAAATGGATGCCAAAATTAGTGGGTGAAGGTATGATGAAAAATATCATAATAGATCATATCATCAGGGATATTTGCACAGTCTCAAAATATCTCCCCCACAAAATTAACTATAAAGGAAAAATCAGTACTTGATAGTAAAGAAAACTGGTGATACCAAATTAACCAGATCATCAAAGTTAACATCATTAGTAATAAGACATGTCAACCTCATGTGTCTCCTGATATAATGTGCTGAGAAAGAGACATTTCTGGTATTCTTAAACATCAACCATATCATCAAAGTTAACATCATTTAATAATAAGACATGTCAACATCATGTGTCTCCTGATATAATGTGCTGAGAAAGAGACATTTCTGGTATTCTTAAACATCAACCATATCATCAAAGTTAACATCATTTAATAAAAAGACATGTCAACATCATGTGTCTCCTGATAATGTACTGAGAAAGAGACATCTCTGGTATTCTTAATTAAAAATATCAGACAGACTCAAATTTAAGGACATTCTACAAAATAACTGGCCAGTACTCCCCGAAAGTATTGAGGGTGTGGAAGATCAAGAAATGCTCCAAAACTGTCACAGATTGGAAGAAACTAAGGAAATGTGATAACCAAATGCAGGGTGGGATTCTGGAATTGATCCTGGACAAGAACAACAACAAAAAAAGTTATTAGGATGACTGGTGAAATTTGAATAGTTAGATAATTTTACCATGGTTATTTTAGATGCTAAATTACAGGAAGGTGGGTAAAGACATAGGGGATCTTTGAACTGTTTTTTTACATAACCATTTTTACTCTAAAATTATTAAAAAATTCAAAGTTAAAAAAAGGAAGCATAGCTTTTGAAGTATTTTTTTGTGATCCTGAGAAAGGGTTACCAAATTATGATTTAAAAAAAATCTTTTGGGGGGCATGGCGGCTCATTCCTGCAATCCCAGCACTTTGAGAGACTGAGATGGATGGATCACCTGAAGTCGAAGTTCGAAATGAGCCTGGCTAACATGGCAAAACCCCGTCTCTACTAAAAATACAAAAAATGAGCTGGGCATGGTGGCACATGCTTGTAATTCCAGGTACTTGGGAGGCTGATGCAGGGGAATCTCTTGAACCCGAGAGGTGAAGGTTGCAGTGAGCCGAGATGGTGCCATTTCCCTCTAGCCTGGGTGGCAGTGAGACTCTCACAAAAAAAAAAAAAAAAAAAATTTTCCTGTTTAAAGATTTACTCTTTATGAAGACCCTAGTAACTCTTAAATGATGTTTTGTATGTATTAGATCACTAGTAAAAGTTGAGGCAGTATATTTATTAGTTGGAGAAACTTTAAAGCACACACACATAATAGCTAACAAATAAATGGATGAGAAGAGATAAAATGGTAACTTTTATTTTGTTTTATTTTATTTTTACAACAGGATCTCACTGTGTCACCCAGGCTGGAGTGCAGTGACATGATCATGGCTCACTGCAGCCTTGTCCTGGGCTCAAGGATCCTCCCACCTTTGGCTCCTGAATAGTTGGGACTGCAGGCATGCACCATTATGCCCGCTAATTTTGGCATTTTTTATAGGTCTGGGTCTTGCTGTGTAGCCCAGGCTGGTCTTGAACTCCTGGGCTTGAGTGATCTTCCCCTCTTGGCCTCCCAGAGTTCTGGAATTATAGGTAGGAGCCACCTTGCTTGGGCAGAATTTTAACAATTTATTCACCTTTCTTCCCACCTGAATTTTGTTGATATTCCCAAGATGGAGTGTACTTTATCAGTGTTTCGTTTCATGATTCTGAATTTAAGTAAATTAGAATTTTTGGCATAAGGAAAATTGTAGGAAATAGAATATTTCATGTATGTTTAGCAAAATAGAAAAATTGTAGTAGTAGCTTAAGGAAGTCAATCTCAGTGAAATTTAAATTGTAGATTCCCTCTCCCCCCATTTTTTCCTTTCCTGTGACCTTAAATATTCTTAAAATTGTTACTTTTGGTAGGAGTGAGGGGGGTGGAAGGGAATGGCAAAGGTGTGTTTAAAAGTCTAGTCAGAGGCGCTATTATAGCTATGGATGATAGTGTTATCTAAGCTGAGTATATTCAATACTTTTGTCTAGATACCTTAAAAGGACTTTATTAGGATTTAAAAAGAAAATAAAGAATTTTTAAAAATCAAATTAAGGCAAAAAATCTCTACACATTTTTCCCTCACATGTGTGCCTTTACGTTTAGGTTATAAAGTCAGCCCCCCTCTCCACTCCCATGGATTAGCTAACCGTCTTTCCTTTTTTTATTTTTTGATGGATTACTGGATAATGAATGCTGTTTTTTATATGTTTTGTACTTTTTTCATAATTGAAATTGGTGTTAGAGGATTGGATTAAAAAACATGAGACCTAACATTTTAGATAATTATAACGTAAGCAGTAAGGTATTTACCATTTTCAATAATAAAGACATAAATCACTTGTTTTCTATATTTTAAGATACTGTTCCTGGTATTTGATGTTTTCAATAATAAGTTGCATTTAAGGGCCCAAATGAAAAAGAAAAGAGCAGGCAAGGGTTTGAGGTAACTAATTGTATAAAATAAAATGAAAAATATGTAAACATACATGTGTGGACTAAATCTAATTGACAGTCATCCATTTCTTTATATAGAAACTATTTGAATTCTGCAAGGCAATAAGTTTCTGATTTTTTTTTTTCTCTAAGCTACTTCATGCAGTCTTAAACTCCATTTCCTTTTAAACACAGTCAAATTTATTAGGGAATATTTTGTCAAATTGATAAAAGTAGTTCTCTGCTGCCTGACTTCAAACTGTACTACAAGGCTACAGTAACTAAAACAACATGGTACTGGTACAAAAACAGACACATAGACCAATGGAACAGAATAGTGATCTCAGAAATAAGACTGCATGTTTACAACCATCTGATCTTTGACAAACCTGACACAAAGACAAGCAATGAGGAAGGGATTCCCTATTTAATAAATGGTGCTGGGAAAACTGGCTAGCCATATGCAGAAAATTGAAACTGGACTCCTTTCTCACACCTTATACAAAAATCAACTCAAGATGGGTTAAAGACTTAAATGTAAAACCCACAACTATAAAAGCCCTAGAAGAAAATTTAGGCAATACCATTCAGGACCTAGGCACGGGCAAAGATTTTTTGACAAAAACATCAAAAGCAATTGCAACGAAAGCAAAAATTGACAAATGGGATCTAATTAAACTAAAGAGCCTCTGCACAATAAAAGAAACTGTCATCAGAGTGAGCAGACAACCTACAGAATGGGAGAAAATTTTTGCAATCTATCCATCTGACAAAGTAGTCTAATATCCAGAATCTACAAGGAACTCAAACAAATTTGCAAGAAAAAACCCCATCGAAAAGTAGGCAAAGGACATGAACAGACAATTCTCAGAAGACTTTCATGCAGCCAAGAAACATGAAAAAAAGCTCAACATCACTGATCATTAGAGAAATGCAAATCAAAACCACAACAAGATACCATCTCACACCGGTCAGATGGCAGTTATTAAAAAGTCAAGAAACAACAGATGCTGGTGAGGCTGTGGAGAAATAGGAATGCTTTTACACTGTTGATGGGAATGTAAATTAGTTCAACCATTGTGGAAGATGGTGTGGTGATTCCTCAAAGACCTAGAACCAGAAATATCATTTGACCCAGCAATCCATGCCTGGGTCTTTATAATAGAATATAAATCATTCTATTATAAAGATAGATGCATGCATATATTCATTGGAGCACTATTCACAGTAGCAAAGACATGGAATCAACCCAAATGTCCATCACTAATAGACTAGATAAAGAACATGTGGTACATGTACACCATGGATAGTCTGCAGGCTGCGAGATCATGTCCTTTGCAGGGACATGGATGGAGCTGGAAGCCATTATCTTCAGTAAACTAACACAGGAACAGAAAACCAAACGTTGCATGTTCTCACTTATAAGTGGGAAACTGCACAATGAGAACACATGGACACAGGGAGGGGAACAACACACATAGTGTGAGGGGAGGGAAGAGCATCAGGAGAAACAGCTAATGCATGCTGGGCTTAATACCTAGTTGATGGGTTGATAGGTGCAGCAAACCACCATGGCACATTTTTACCTATGTAACAAGCCTGTACGTTCTGCACATGTATCCTGGAACTTAAAATAACAAAAGTATTTATCAATCTAAGTTATATCTTTTAGTTACCATATTGAAAAACTGCTTCATGAAATGTATACATTTTCTGAATGACTGGAAATGAGTTTTAAAAACTCATGAGTTAAAAAAATCGAAATACAGCATCATAAAATGCCAAGAATTGAATTAAGGAAGAATTTGATAGCATTTCAATGTTTCTGATCTTCATTCATATCTGATCCCCATCCTGTTTTTGTGGAGCTGTAAGAAATTGAAAAGCTTTAGGGCAAACACTTTCTGTGTGTCTTGCTTGGATTTGGGGTACCACAAGCTTCAATTAGAATCCGTGTGCTTAGAGACTCAAAAGTTGTTTATTCCCATATGTGGACCTCCTAACCTAATGGTCATCTGAGACTCAAGTTGGAATGGGTGAGAATTCCTATCTTGAGTCTGTTTTCTCTGGTGTGGTTTAAATCTACATCCCACAGTTAGAGAAAACTGTGTGGGAAGCAACATGCTAAAATCATTTCACTTTAAAAGTCATTGTTTCTACTTTATGTATTCTGGGATGGTTGTTTTTTTTTTTTTTTTTTTTTGTAGTTATAAATTCATATCTTTAATTGTATTCATAGAATTCTTGTTTTGAGTTTAGTGTATTTCCTTCATATAACCTCATGGTTATAATCTTGGCTTCTGGTGTCAAGCAAACTACTTTGCGGCCTTGGACAGGTTACTTCACCTTAGCCTTAGGCTTTTGGATTTCACGGCCTTAAAATTTCACAACACAGCAGGCATTGACATTTGTTCATCACCTGTTTATTATACCAAGTAAGCATGTTAAAATACACATGTACTTGCTAGGCACTAGCTTCATTTAAGAAAGGATATTTTACTGTCATAAAAATAGGAAGGTCATAGAAACAAATACAGCTTTGTTTTGCTATATTCTGGGTTTTTTTCAAGGATTGATGAAAATTTCAAATGGGTGGGTATGGTAATATTACCAACCTCCTATAATTGTGAAGATTAAATACATTAATGCAGGGGTATCCAATCCTTGGGCCACATACTGGTAGCAGTCCATGGCCTGTTAGGAACCAGGCTGTATAGCAGGAAGTGAGTGGTAGGTGAGAGAGCGAAGCTTCATCTGTGTTTACAGCCACTCCCCATCGCTGGCGGTACTGCCTGAGTTCTGCCTCCTGTCAGATTAGTGGCAGTGTTAGAGTCTTATAGGAGCAAAACCCTATTGTGAGGTGCATATGCAAGGGATCTAGGTTGTGCACTCCTCATGAGAATCTAATGCCTGATGATCTGTCACTGTTTCCCATCACCCCTAGATGGGACTGTCTGGTTGCAGGAAAACAAGCTCAGGGCTCATGCTGGTTCTGCATTATGGTAGGTTGTAGAATTATTTCATTATATATTACGATGTAATCATAGAAATAAAATGCACAATAAATGTAATGTTCTTGAATCATCCTGAAGCCCCCACCCTGTGGAAAAATGGTCTTCCGTGAAACTGGTCCCTGGTGCCAGAAGGGTTGGGACCGCTGCATTAATGTATATTAAAGTTCTTAACACAATTTCTGGCATTGAATGTTTGATAAATATTTACTCTTCTTATTACTATTTTTCAGTAGTTAATATTCATTACTTTTTCCCATAGATAACTTTTCATCATTAGTTTAATGACTAATTCACCAAAGTGATTTTAATAAGTTGATTTAATAGACTTATTTATAGCACAGATTGTATTAGGTTTGCAGGTTGCCAAGAACTGCACATATAGGGGCTTAACTCTGGGCTTTTTTGAATACAATAAAAAATCGAAGGGTAGACAGTGCAGGGTTGGGTTGGTGCAGATGCTCAAGAATGTAATTTAAAGAAACTGGCTGAGTCTTCTATTTAGCAAGCAATTTTAGTCTTCAAAGTCACAAAATGGTAGGTAGCCCCAACAAACAGGAAAGGAGAGGGGTGGGTGTGAAATCCTTTTCCTAGTGTTTTGTCTTTTTATTTTGAAGGAAAGCCCTCTCTAGATACTTACCATTGGCTAAGACTGTGTCACCTGGTGCTACTCTTGGCCGCAAAGGAGGCTGGAAATTTGAGTATTTTGCTTTTAAGCCTCTGTAATACAGAAAGGCAGGAAAGAAAGAGATTAATGGCTGTACTACAACAGATTTACAAGAAAAAAACAAACCCATCTGAAAGTGGGCAAAGGATGAACACTTTTCAAAAGAAGACTTATATGAGGCCAACAAACATATGAAAAAATGCTTATCATCACTGATTATTAGAGAAATGCAAATCAAATCCACCTCACACCAGTTAGAATGACGATCATTAAAAAATCTGGAGACAACAGATGCTGGAGAGGATGTGGAGAAATAGGAACACTTTTACACTGTTGGTGGGAGTGTAAACTAATTCAAGCATTGTGGAAGACAGTGTGGCGCTTCCTCAAGGACCTGGAAATAGAAATTCCATTTGACCCAGCAATCCCATTACTGGGTATATATCCAAAGGATTATAAATCGTTCTGCTATAAGGACACATGCACACGAATGTTCATTGCAGCACAGTGTACAATAGCAAAGACCTGGAACCAACCCAAATGCCCATCGATGATAGACTGGGCAAGGAAAATGTGGCACATATACACCATGGAATACTATGGAACCATCAAAAATGATGAGTTTGTGTCCTTTGTAGGGACATGGATGAATCTGGAAACCGTCATTCTCAGCAAACTAACACAAGAACAGAAAATCAGACACTGCATGTTCTCACTCATAGGCGGGTAATGAACAGTGAGAACACATGGACACAGGGAGGGGAGCATCACACACTGGGGTCTGTTGCAGGGGGCAAGGGAGGGACAGTGGGGTAGGGGGAGGTCGGGGAGGGATAACATGGGGGAGAAATACCGGATGTAGGTGATGAGGGGCCCGGGGGAGGTGGAGGCAGCAAACCACATTGCTGTGTGTGTACCTGTGCAACAATCCTGCATGATCTGCACATGTACCCCAGAACCTAAAGTACAATAAAAAAAAAAAGATTAATGGGTGCTGTGAGCTGATGTATTTCTTCAGTTTACTTCGCGTAGAAAATAGATGATTGTAATAAGCTTATGCAGTGATTCTCAGGAGACCGCTTTGAAAGTCTTACTGAATTACAGAGTTATAATACTGTAGCTACACTTATGGAATACAGATATATTCAACTTCTTGGTTCACGTATTAGGTGTATGATTATTAATTTTTTTAACCTCAGGCTCATTTACAAATAGGGATAAAAATACTAGTGGGTGAACTTTACATATAAATATTATAAAACACTATATAATGTAAATATTATCATTTCTATGGTAAATGGGTTTTAAACATTGCATCTGTTGATTAAAGGATGTTGGCATATGATGTATTTTCTAGATTGGTTCCTTTTGTTTCAGATGTACTCTATTTAAAATGTTCTGGAAATTTTTTTTTTTGGTGCTCCAATTGTATGTACTGATATCTTTACTTGTCGTAATACTTTGTCATTTTTCTAGGACTTCAGTGTTTCATTTGTCATTACTCCCAAAAGCTGAATCATCACTTCTTTTTTGTTTGCTTGCTTGCTTGTTTTTTGAGGCAGAATTTCTGTTGTCTAGGCTGGATTGCAGTGGCGTAATCTTGGCTCACTTCCATCTCTGCCTCCTGGGTTCTGGTGATTCTCATGTCTCAGCTTCCGGAGTAGCTGAGATTACAGGTACCCACCACCACAGCCAGCTAGTTTTTGTATTTTTGGTAGAGATGGGGTTTTACCATGTTGGCCAGGCTGGTCTTGAAGTCCTGGCCTCAGGTGATCTACCCACCTCAGCCTCCCAAAGTTCTGGGATTAGAGGTGTGAGCCACTGTGCCCAGCCAAATCATCACTTCTCATAAATACATATTTTTATATAAAATATTTATAAAAGCTAGTTAAGTAGGGTTTTGCACTTTGTCAAATTTATACTTCCATCATAACTTTATGTCTTTAGAAAAATAGTTTCATATTGGTTGTTATACAAGACTAGCTTTGACTCTAAAACTTTAAGAATGCATTATGTGCTGTCTATAAGGTAGGACATGTGATGTGTTATGGGCTTTTTCTGATAACATTCAAGATGTATATACATAAACTCCTCTTAATATTTTGTAGTGAGATCAGTTAAACAGAAGCTAATGGCTAGAAATGTTGCTGGTAAGAGTCAAGCATTTATCGTCTTTAAATAATCTATGTTTCGTAAATTATTTGTTTTCGTGGGACTGCAACATACGCCTGAATTTGGAGTCTAAGTTAGGACTTGGTATTTTTTTAAAATCGATTAACTTGAACTATATCTATCAGTCCCACTAAACTGAGACTTTATTGGGCTGGGACTTACTGTCCATCTTTTTTTTTTAAATTAAATTATTTTATTTTATTTTTGAGAGGGAGTCTTGCTCTGCTGCCCAGGCTAGAGTGCAGTGGTGCTGTCTCAGCTCACTGTACTCTCCTCTCCCAGGTTTGAGCGATTCTCCAGCCTCTGCCTCCCGAGTAGCTGGGAGTGCAGGCACCCACCACCATGCCCAGATAATTTTTGTATTTTTAGTAGAGGTGGGATTTCACCATGTTGGCCAGGTTGATCTTGAACTCCTCATCCCAAGCTGTCTGCCCGCCTCAGCCTCCCAAAGTGTTGGGAGAATTGTAGGCCTGAGCCACTGCACCCGGCCCATCTTTAAAGCTCAGTACTTGCTTAACCTCTTAGCATAGAATTGGAGCTGATAAATGTTTGATGGCTTGATCTTGCTTTCCTGAGAGTTTTACACTTGGTGGTATAGGGAAAAATGTTGAACATTGAACAACATGGGCTTGAACTCTGTGGATCCATTCATTCATACATAGACCACTCCTCTTTTCTCCCCTCCCTCTTCTTGTCTCTTTTTTCCTTTCCTTTCTGAGATAGGGTCTTGCTCTGTCTGTTGCCCAGGCTGGAGTTCAGTGGTGTGATGGTGTGATCACAACTCACTGCAGCCTCAACCTCTTGGAGTAAGCTGTCCTCCCACCTCAGCCTCTGAATTGCTGGTAATATAGGTGTGTACTACCATGCTTGTAGCTAAATTTTTTTTTATTAAAGAGATGGGGTCTCGCTATATTGTCCAGTCTGGTCTCAAACTACTGGGCTCAAGCCATCCTCCTGCCTTGGCCTCCCAAAGTGTTGGGATAACAAGTATTGGGATTTTAATAAATATGTTGAAAAAATTTTTGGAGAATTGCCACAATTGGAAAAAAAACTTGCAAATGAACTACATAGCCCAGAAATATAGGCTACGTAAAAATTATGAAAAATGAAAAAGTAGGTATGTCATGAATGCATAAAATATATGTAGGTACTAGTCTATTTTATTATATGACCATAAGATATACACAAATCTGTTATAAAACGTTAACATTATTAAAAACTTATGGGCACTTACTGATTGTACATAGCTCCATTTGAAGTCTAGAGAAATGTAAACAAATGTAAAGATGCTGCATTAAATCATAACTGTATAAGCCAGGCATAGTGGCTCAGGCCTGCAATCCCAGCACTTTGGGTGGCGGAAGCAGGAGGATAACAGCCTGGCCTGGCCAACAGGCGAAACCTCATCTCTACTAAAAAATACAAAAATATTAGCCCAGGCTGGTGCCATGCAGCTATAGTCCCAGCTACTTGGGAGACTGGGCAGAAGAATTGCTTGAACTTGGTTGGCAGAGGTTGCACTGAGCTGAGAGGGCACCACTGCACTCTAGCCTGGGCAACAGAGCGAGATTCTGTCTCAAAAAAAAAAAAAAAAAAGAAAAGAAAAAAAATCATAACTGTATAAGATTATTGTGCTTATGTTACCGTAGTAATTTTGTAGCTACCTCCTGTTGCTGTTGTGTCATGAGTGATTACTCATCTCACAATGAGCAGTTTATCGTCAGTAAATTGCATATTGCAGTAAAAAGTGATCTTTTGCGGAGCTCCTATATTTTTCACCGTTTTTAGTGCAATACTGTAAACCTTGAATAACACCATGGGACCCATACAAAATGCCACTGGTGATGCTGGAAGTGCTCCCACGAGGTAAAGAAAACTCATGATATTATAGGAGAAAGTTGAATTGCTTGCTTTGTACCATATTAAGGTCTGTAACTGTAGTTACCCAAAATTTCAGACAGGCAGTTCATCATGCAAAGATTTTTATTATTTATTAAACAAATTTAAGATATTGATAAATACAGTACTGTAAATGTATTTTCTCTTCCTTACAATTTTAATGACATTTTACTTTAGCTTACTATGTTGTAAGAAACAGAATATAATATACAAAATATATGTTAATCAAGTGTTTATGTTATCCGTAAGGCTTCTGGTCAGCAGTAGGCTATTAAGTTTATGGGAGTCAAAAGTTATATGCAGATTTTCAACTTCATTACGGGTCAGCGCAGCCCCCTCTTGTATCTGAGTTGTTCGTGGGTCAGAAGTTACCTACTTCATGGATTAAATTTACTCAGTCTTAGCAAGATGGTTTTTGGCTTTTGTGATGGAACACTTAATTGATATTTATCTTTTCTTATGCTGTAAGTGTTAATTCCCTCATAGTTTGCATATATTCTATAAAAAGGATCTTGTTGCCTGCCTTAGTGGTTACAAAAATTTGCGTTTCACTGCCTTCTGGTTGGTTTACCAACTTGTAAAAGTTAGTCATGCCAGGTTAAGTATTTTATTTGAGTTTGAACTCTGTGTGTTTGTGAGTGGGATATGTATTTTTATCATTTTACTTTTGTTGTTGTTTTGTTTTTTTGAGATGGAGTTCTACTCTCTTGCCCAGGCTGGAGTGCAGTGGTGCAGTCTGGGCTCACTGCAACCTCCGCCTCCTGGGTTCAATTACTTCTTCTGTCTCAGCCTCCCAAGTAGCTGGGATTACAGGTGCATCCACTACCACGTCAGTCTAATTTTTGTATCTTTAGTAGAGTTGGCGTTTCACCTTATTGGGCAGGCTAATCTTGAACTCCTGACCTCAGGTAATCTGCCCCCTCAGTCTTCCAAAGTGCAGGGATTACAGGCCTTTGTTGTTGTCGTTGTTAGTCGTATTAAGTTTTTCTTTCCTGGTTTGTGTCTTGGACTCTCGATGAGAACTTCCAACTGATTTCGGGGCACAAAATATAATAAGTCAGCTGGATGAGGTGGCTCAAGCCTGTAGTCCCAGTACTTTGGGAGGCCTAGTTGGGTGGATCACCTGAGGTCAGGAGTGTGGGACCAGCCTGGCCAACATGACAAAACCCTGTCTCTTCTAAAAATACAAAAATTAGCCCTGTGTGGAGGCAGGAGCCTATAATCACAGCTACTTGGGAGGCTGAGGCAGAAGAATCACTTGAACCTGGGAGGTGGACGTCGCTGTGAGCTGAGATTGCGCCACTGTACTCCAGCCTGGTTGACAGTGAGACCCCATCTCAAAAAAAAAAAAAAAAAAAATTAAAGAAAAATCTAGTAAGTCTTGCGTAATTACAAGCCTGTAATCTTTTTGCTGAAGATGTGTCTTTATGCAAAGAAAAATGAAAAGGAAGAGACTCATCCCAGCCTAGTTTCCCTGTTATTTAAAAACAGCTAAGACAAAGCTCTTTTGTCTATCTTGGTTATTTTTTCTTCCTAAATATAGCCAAGCAAGGACTAGGACTTGTAGTAACTCTAAGAAAGTATCTCTTGATGATCTTTACAAATATACTCTCAGGGCAAAAAAAAAAAAAGTTTATTCCACAAATAGTGTTATTAACATAACTTTGTAAAACTTCTTAAAGATACTAGATATAATAGATACCATTTATTGTTTATCTGTTGATGTTCATCCAGAATGGTTTTTCTGGATCATACACTTTTGCTTATGGAAGGACATATTTTTGTCTAGGTTGTCTTCAGCTTTCTAGCCTAACTTTCTTGAAACTATGTTTGTGATCTTTATCTAGGTTTGTTTTTTTAGAAATCTAGAATTAGATGAGAGGTTTTAATACAGTTTTCTTCCTAAATTAGGCTTTTGTTATTAAACCACATACAAACAACTATGAGATTTTAAAGCCTGTCAGATATACCACACCCCAATACTTGACATATATTAGGTGCTCTGCTCAATAAATCTGCACAATCAATCAGTGAATAAATTGATTTAGTTTACAACAAAGAAATATTTTACTACTACTTTTATCTTTTTTAACATGATTGTAGGCATATTATATAAACCTTGAAATTAGATTGAGATAAGATTGTTTACTCTTTATTAACTTGTTGACATTTCCTTATCTTGTGTCAAAACAGAAACTTGCATGAGTTTATCATCTGTTTTCTTTGTAATATGCTATGGAATTTTTTTCAGTAGCTGCTACTTCTTGGAAACCACAAACATAAACAATTAGCTGTTACAATCTGTGCATCTATGGCAATTATTATATCAATATATGTTAAGAAAAGAGTCTGTTCCAACTGGATTTTGGTTGTTAGATGTGAAGTTACTTGGTTGAGAGCATTTGCTTTCATTCAGGAGAGACACTGATCACTCAGAATTTGGCAACAGTGTCTTGCCAGTGATGTTAAGTATAACTTTGTAGAAAATGCTAGTGAAAAACTTACAGTGTGTCTGGTATCAGAACTCAGCACTTCCCCGGTAGAAATGTTGCTAGTGTTTACTCTCCTTTAGCTACTTGTCCATGAATAACTGGGGTGATATTTGAAAGTATAAAAATTGATTATCCTCAATTTTTATGTTTTTTATGAAAACATAATGTTTTTTTGGAAAAGATTGAATACTATTTAAGGCTTCCTTCAAACTTACTATGTAGCATTTTACCCATTTGTAGTTGTGATTTTTTTATTTTTAATTTTTTGAGACAGAGTTTCACTCTTGTTGCGTAGCTGGGATTACAGGCATGCACCACCATGCCCGGCTAATTTTGTATTTTTAGTACAGATGGGGTTTTTCCATGTTGGTCACGTTGGTCTTGAACTCTTAATCACCTCAGGTGATCAAGCCTCCCACAGTGCTAGGATTACAGGCGTGATAAAGGAAGAGAGTTAAACACAATCAATTTTCAGAAAAACAACAAAAAAAACCCTATCTCCAAATTGATTGAAACAAAATACAAAATAGCATAGGAGAGAGTGATTCTGGAAATCTTTGAAAGCCCAGTGTAAAGCAATCCATCATTCTTACCAAGCTGGGTGAAATTTTTCAAAATGAATTAGAAAGTCTCACCAACACAACTTAAAATCTTCTGTTTTTTTTTTTCTTACATATTTTTACAGTTTTCTTATATGTGAAGCAGGTGAAATGATTTTGATTGTAAAATGTCATTTATTCTATCTCCTGTTCAGGTTAAAAAAACAAACAAACAAAAAACCTGATCCCTCCCTATCATCTCACTCAGAAGATTTTAAGACTTTCTCAGAATTTTCTTTTTAACTTACTGGATAAACATTCCTCTCTGCTGATTGTGAAAATGACTGTCTTAAAAGTGTTTAGAGGAACCCACACTTATCCTTTTCCCCCTCTGTTTTTAGGCTAGGTCATAATTTCAATTTCCCTTTAGTTTTACTTTTCTCGGTTGATTATAAGATCAAAGCTACAAGAAGAAAAATGCTGTTGTAGACCTGTGTATTTAGGATGATCTTTTAGAGGAAAACACTCGAGCCCTCATTTCTCAATGTCAAGTTGTACCCCATTCATGTGGATGGTAATTGTCAAGAATCATATATTTGTAACCACAAAGAACAACAATCTCACACTGTCTTCTGGGTTAAATGCTCCTGTGTTTGAATTGATTTTGTAGAGAGGTAACTGGTAACTGGTTCGAGGATGAAAACATTTGTGTGTGTGTGTGGTTTTTTTTTTTTTTTTGAGACAGAGTTTTGCCTTTGTTGCCCAGGCTGGAGTGCAATGGTGTGATCTTGGCTCACTGCAACCTCTGCCTCCCGGGTTCAAGTGATTCTCCCACCTCAGCCTCCTGAGTAGCTGGGATTACAGGTGCGCATTACCATGCCTGGCTGATTTTTGCATTTTTAGTAGAGATGGGGTTTCAACCACATTGGCCAGGCTGGTCTTGAACTCCTGACATCAGGTGATCCACCTGCCTTGACCTCCCAAGTGCTGGGATTACAAGCATGAGCCACCACGCCCGGCCTGTTTATTTGTGTTTTATGGTATTATATACATTCTCACTGTCACCACTCTCAGGGCTTTATCAATGCCCCATAAAAAACACACCTTTTGATTTCTTCCCTTTTTACCTGTGCTAGTAACTCATTTAATGCCATGTTCCCCCCTTCTTGAAGCTTCTTCTAGTCACTTAGTCTAGAGGTTGAATTTTTCTTTATCCTGTCACTGCTTTTAGCTTGTGCATTTCTTTTAGGTGTTTATTCCTTTGTAATGCATAATTTCATAGTTATTAAGTATACATATCTCACACCTTTTAAACTGCAAAATTTCTCAAAGGTTAAACTACCTTAATGACCTTTATGTCTCCGTGGCATTTTATAATACCTTAGCGTTTCATAAAATTCAAATATATAATAGGAAGTGTGTTTGACATTCTCATAGTAATAGTATAAGCAATACTAATGGAGTGCATAGCTCAGTTTGGTACAATTTTAAAAATTTAATTCTTAGACAATTATTTTTATTATTTGAATATAACATTGTTCAGGCTTGTCAACTATTTTAGGAGTCAAAACTGATTATTAGAATTGCTTGGTTAGGTGATAGGTATTCAAATTTTACTTAGTCACCATAATTTGTGTAAGTTACAGAAGCAAGTCAAAAGCAAAGCCCTGAATTCTAGGCACAGTGTTCTGAATCTCTATGCCCTAGACTTCAGTTTATTGCCTTGGATTATATTTAGGTATGTATATATATGTTTGCTTTCCTTGGATTTTAAAATCTCTCTTTTATACATGTACTTTATAACCTTGCTTTTGTTAGGATCTAAATACTTTAAATTGTACATTTATTTCATCTAGTAAAATCCAAGAAGAAAAAATACTGAGACTAATAATGTGTTAATTTTTACATTACTGTCAATCTAATAGTACATTTTGGGACCTAATTATAATGAGGAAGAGTAGCTGGAATAGAGGGACTGGTGTTCTATCCAGTTACTCTCCATGTGACCTTGGCAGTTTTCATTGGATCTTAGTTTTCTCATTTGCAGAATGGGATACAGTGCTTTCCATACCTATTTACAGAGTTAAATAAGTTCAATATATGAGGAAGTACTTCACAGTGGAAAAGTCTACATGAATGTAAAGTATTACTATTGCTGACATAATAGACATATTAGTGTCAGTAGAAATTGTGAGTCATTTATAAAGATAATAGGCTATGATCTTCTTTTTTTATTGCATTTTAGGTTTTGGGGTACATGTGAAGAACATTCAAGATTGTTGCATAGGTACACACATGGCAGTGTGATTTGCTGCCTTCCTCCCCATCACCTATATCTGGCATTTCTCCCCATGCTATCTCTCCCCAACTCCCCACCCTCCCCCACTGTATAATCTTCTTAATATTTGACTAGTAGTGTTTATAGAATTATCTCTCTTTTTGGTCAATACAAAGCAGTAAAACCATGTTTTCAAATTATTGTTTGGTTACACAGGTTAATACTTGTATGGATTATTTTAGAAGTATAGTCTTCATGTTGAGTTTCGTAAAGAGCTGTTTGTTAAAACATTTTCAGACTTCAAAGAACCATTGTGTAAAAACCCTTTTACACCAATGTATCTTAAATAGTTTTGATCATTCTATTTAAAGAAGCTGAACCAAAAGTTCTTCACTTTCAAGAGTGGCAAAGTCTTTCCATATGTATATATGTATGTTACACATATGGAAAGACTTTGCCACTCTTGAAAGTAAAGAGTGTGTGTGTGTGTATGTATACACACATATATATATAAATGTTCTATTTTAAGTATGTTTTTTGGCATACATATTTGTAGAAGAAAAGATTTGTAATTGTATGCTATGAATGGATACACTCTTTAGATTATTGAAATCTGTCATCGTTCTGTGTTTAGATTTGAATGCCAATATGTGATCTTAGACGTGGAGCCAGAAACTTGCATAGAAATGTAGTAAGAATAAGAATCTTGAATAGAAATCTTACCACCATTTCTTTGAAGAATTTAAAAAGGAATTAGAATTGCTTTCATATTATAAATTCTCACCATTCAAAGGTGCAATAGTAAATGAATCTTTATATTATGCCTCTAGTTATCTTTTAAGAGTCACATTTTGTAATATATCCCTTTTGAAAAGTACCACACTGATGATTTCAGGTTGCCTGTCAGTGTAATAATATATAATACTTTCAGTTGTGGTGTCAGTTGTTTATTTTATATTTAGGGAGCACATATCTCAGAACAGTTCAGGAAAGACATAGAAAAGCAGTTGTCATTTATAAAGTGTCAGTGTCTGTTACGTGCCAGAAAGTCAGCTAGATGTTTTCTCATGGTTTATTTAGTTCTAACATCAACCTAATAAAGCAGGAGATATTATCAATTTACCAATGAAGAAACCAAGAGGCAGGGATTAAGTAATTTGCTTCAGAACATGTAACTGTCTGATTTCAAAGTCCCTATTCTATCTACTCTACTCCCTCTATAATAAGAGCAGGTATAAATGTCTATATTGTTGTTAATAAAGACTTTTACAAAATGAAGTTCTAATTTGCTTAGGATGTTTTTCTTTTTTTTGAGACAGTGGAAAGGGGTCCAGATACAGACCCTGAAAAAAGAGGGTTCTTGGATCTTGGGCAAGAAAGAATTTGGGGGTGAGTCCACAGAGTAAAACAAAAGCAAGTTTATTAAGGAAGTATAGGAATAGGCCTTAATAGTCCAGGCATGGTGGCTCATGCTTGTAATCCTAGCACTTTGGGAGGCCGAGGCAGGTAGATCAGAAGGTCAAGAGATTGAGACTATACTGGCCAATATGGTGAGGCCCTGTCTCTACTAAAAGTAGAAAAATTAGCTGGACGTGGTGGTGTGTGCCTGTAGTCCCAGCTACTTGGGAGGCTGAGGCAGGAGAATCACATGAACCCTGGAGGTGGAGGTTGCAGTGAGTCGAGATTGTGCCACTGCACTCCAGCCAGGTGACAGATCTAGACTCTGTCTCAAAAAAAAAAAAAAAGTACAGGCATAAAAGAATGGCTACTCCATAGAGCAGCCTTGAGGACGGCTGGCTGGCTGTTTTTATGGTGAGTTTTCCTGGAAAGCGGTAGGGATTTCTCCCAGAACGGAAATGTTCTTCCCCATTTTACACCATGTAGGGGAAACTTCCAGACATTGCCATGGCATTTATAAACTGTCATGGCACTGCTGGGAGTGTCTTTTAGCAATCTAATGCATTATAATTAATGAATAATGAACAGTGAGTACTACCAGAGGTTTTTGATGGGTTTTGGCCTGCTTCTTTACCTTGTCTTGTTATATCAGCAGGGTCTTTTTGACCTGTATCTTCTGCCAAGCTCCTCCTATCTCATCCTGTAACTCTAAGAATGCCTAACCTCCTGGGAATGCAGCCCAGAGGTTTCAGCTTTATTTTACCCAGCTCCTATTTAAGATGGAGTTGCTCTGGTTCAAATGCCTCTGACAACAGGGTCTTGCCCTGTCACCTAGGTTGAATTGCAATGGTGTGATAATAGCTCACTGCAGTGTTGAACTCCTGAGCTCAAGTGATCCTTCCACCTCAGTCTCCCAAGTAGCTAGGACTCCAGGCATGCACATTTTTGTTTATTCAAATTCCTCTGCTAGGCTACTTTTACCTTAGAGATGAATTGTAGGTCTAAAGTCTAATTTTATTAAAATCGAAAATTTTTAAACAATTAGATTTAGTAGAGTAAGACTGGAAGGGCTTCTTTTAAATTAGACCCAGGCTTAGCAAATAGATTACTCTCAATAAAGGGTATCTATTATTGTTTTATTTAGTTTTTTGAGACAGGATCTTACTCTGTTGCCCGCGCTGGAGTGCAGTGGCACAATCTTAGCTCACTGCGCCCTCTGCCTCCCAGGTAGCTGGGACCATAGGTGGGCACCACCACATCTGGCTAATTTTTGTATTGTTTGTAGAGATGGGGTTTCACCATGTTGCCCAGGCTGGTCTCAAACTTTTGGGTTCAAGCAATCCACCCAAAGTGCTGGGATTACAGGCGTGAGCCACTGTGCCTGGCCAGCTATTACTATTTTAAATACACCTTTTTAAATAGCATATTTTACTCTCCAGGTTTATTTGAAAATAATACAGAGTTTTGCATGGTTTTAATAACATCTAAGATTTTATTGATTGCTGATTTTATACTATGTTAAAGACTTAAATGTATTATCTTGATATCTTTGTCTGATTAATTGCTATTGGTATTTTGGTTTTTAGCTTTTGCTGTTATTGTTTTTATTCAGTCAACTATACTATGCGGGATTTTTACTAGTTGAGAAATATAAGTGCAAAGTCCAGTTAAAGTTCTTTGGGCTTTGGGAACCTTGGGCTAGAGAACTTTGGGCTAGATTGATGCCTTTCAGGTTGTTCTGTGCTTGGGAAAGTTATCTGGTTTTGTCAACAGTCCTATATCCAGCTATCTCCTTGTTTGTCAGAAACACAGACTTGACATATTTGTTACTTCCATTCCTTAAGAAGTTTTAACATAGAATTTCTTAATGCTTAGCCTTTCTTTGTGGGGGACATAGCTGGGAACCTTGGTTCTCTATGCTAACTGAAAAAAGCCAGAGGAAATGTTTGGGAAGTTACAGTCTCTTACCAAGAGGATCCAGATTTGAATCTGGACACGTAGCAATAAAAATCCAGATTTTAATGGGTATATTGTTTGAAACTAGCAAGTTGGAGAGTGAAGTATTCCTGGTGCTTTTGCTTATTTAACTGATGCCATTAGGATAATAATGTCTTAGCTTGAGAATGAACTTTGTTATTAGACCACACTATTCAGAGAGGGACTGGTTGGTCTAGAATTGATCAAGAATTAGAAACATTTACTCATAAGCTTGTATCTTGCACAGAAATACACTAAGTTATCTTGAGGTTATCTACCTCTAACACAGTTTTATGATTGTACTTCACAGTCTCAACTGTAGAATGAAAGACAGAATTACTTCGCTAGATTTTGGAATGTGGGCTCTCAACAAGACTTAAGTGCTTCTGAAATTTGAAAATAATCCATCCAGATTCTTGGTTGTGATGGGCGTGTGTATCTCTGTTTAAATGATGTTTTTGAGTCCTTTGTTTATAGAGGACAATGTTTCCTTGTGCCTATGGCAAGGAGTCTTGCTTGTTTCTCTTTGGCCCTTACAAGACATAGAAAGGGCTATCGCTCTTTTAGGGATAGGTGAGCACTGTACTCCAGGACAGAAAGGTACAGGGTTTTCAAAGGAGTGGCAAGTTCTTGGCTTTTTAAAATCAGAGTTTTCTCATTTATGCCTCCTTTTTTCTAAATTACAGCTTTTTTTCCCAAACCATTGTTTGTTCTCTATTTCTTACACTCCTTATTTCTTCTATTTTTGTGGGTGGTGGTTCAGAAAGAAAGGTTAAATACAGTCTTTTACACTGATTGCTCATTTTTTTCTGGTACTTCAAAGTTATGTGTGTTTTAAGTATATATGATAATGTTTTTTCTTTCTGGAATGTTTTTAGTGTTCTAGAAATGTTTATAACTTGTACCTAAATTAATGTTTTAAATATTATATACTTAGCTTTTGTTTTTGTTTTGCATCATTCACACATCAAAAAACACAAAAAGGTTACACAGTGCAATCTTACTTCCCTCTTCCACACCTGCATAATTCCCAATTCCCTTCTGGTAGTGAGTGATTTTAGTTGTTTATTCTTCCCAAAATTACAAAATTCATATACAGATCCATAAAAACATATTTTTCTTGTCAAGTTATATCATACATATCTTCCCTTTTATTTGTTTAACATAAAATACAGTTTGAGGATCTTTCTACATCAGTACATGAAGAGTTCCTGTCTGTGTGATTAACCATTACAGAGTGTCATAGGGCTACAATGAATACCCCTCACATACCAGACCTGGAAAATTTCTGCTGGGCCAAAGGGTGCTTGCATTTCTAATTTTGCTAGTTGTTGTAAAAGTGACTTAGTGGTACTACCAGCATTGCATTAGTACATTTATTTTCCTTTATTTTTAAAATATAAACTTGTGATTAAGTTGGATGCAACTTTTGCAAAAGTCAGATATAATTTATATATGGTAAGACTCAACCTTTTAAAGTGTAAAATTCTGTGTTAAAGTATGTACAGTCGTGTCACCACTACAACCAAAATCAAAATTAAGACATTTTTATTGCCCTGAAAAGATCCCTTGTGCCTTTTTGTAGTCAGTCCTCTCTGCCTAGCCTGCCTCTGGCAACCAGTGATCTGATTTCTATCCCTATAGTTTTGCCTTTTTAAGAATGCCTTGAACTGTACGTAGAGTCATATAGTGTACAGTCTTTTTTGCATGACTTTTTCCATTAAGCATAAGCTTTTGAGATGCAGCCATACTGTTGTTATGTATCAATGGTTTGCTTCTTTTTGTTGTTGAATAGTATTTCATTGTATAGATATACTAAAATTTGTTTATTCTTTCTCCAAGTGATGAATATTTAGGTTGCCTCTAGTTTTTGGCAGTTATGAATGAAGCTGCTATAAATGTTCATGTATAGTATTAATATGGACATATATTTTTCTTTTTTCTTGATAGATACCTAAATATGAGATTGTTGGGATATATGATAAGCGTATGTTCAACTTTATGAGAAACTAACAAACTCCTTCCCAAAGTAGCTATATTGCATTTTCTTTTCTTTCTTTTTTTTTTTTGAGATGGAGTTTTGCTCTTGTTCCCCAGCCTGGAGTGCAGTGGCACGATCTTGGCTCACCACAACCTCCACCTCCTGGGTTCAAGCGATTCTCTTGCTTCAGTCTCCCTAATAGCTGGGATTACAGCATGTGCCACCATGCCCAGCTAATTTTGTATTTTTAGTAGAGACTGGTTTCTCCATGTTGGTCAGGCTGGTCTCGAACTCCTGACCTCATGATCCACCCGCCTTGGCTTCCCAAAGTGCTGGGATTACAGGTGTGAACGACCATGCCCAGCCATTGTATTTTATTTCTACCAGCAGTGTACAAAAGTTTAAATTCTGCGTCCTAGTCAGCAATTACATGTGTCAGTTTTATTTTGTAAGCCATCTAATAGGCATGTGCTGGCATCTAATTCTGTACTTTAGAAACAACCTTATTGAGATATAATTCACATACCATACAATTCGCCCATTTAAAGTATATACTCAGTGGTTTTTAGTATATTCCTAGATATATGCAACCATCACCGTAGTCAACTTTAGGACATTTTATCAACTTCAAAAGAAAATTCCTATATCCTCATCCTCCATCCCTTCTGTCCTAAGCAACTACCAGTTTACTGTCTGTCTATATATTTTCCTATTCTGGACATTTCATGTAAGTAGTTTATATGTGGTCTTTGGGACTGGCTTCTTTCATTTAGCATAATGTTTTCAAGATTGATCCATGTTGTAGTATGTATCAACAGTTCATTTTTCTTTTTTTCCTTTTTTTTTTTTGAGACAGTCTCTCTCTGTTGTCCAGGCTGGAGGGCAGTGGTATGATTATGGCTCACTGCAGCCTTGACCTCCCAGGCTCAAGTGATCCTCCTGCCTCAGCCTCCTGAGTAGCTGGGACTGACTATAGGTGTGTGCCATCATGCCGAGCTAATTTTTGTACTTTTTGTAGAGATGGTGTTTCACCATGTTGCCCAAGCTGGTCTCTCATTTCTAGACTCAAGCAATCCACCCACCTTGGCCTCCCAAAGTGCTGGGATTACAGGCATGAGTCACTGCGCCTGGCCTAGTTCATTTCTTTTTATAGCCAAGTAATATTCTATTATGTAGATAATACTAAGTTTTCTGTATCCATTCATCAATATTTCAGTTGTTTCTCCCTTTTGGCTATTATGAATGATACTGCTATTCATGTACAGGATTGCATTTTCTTAATCATTATCAATGAAAACCTTTCATATACTTACTTTCCACCCATATCTCTTTGGTTAAGGTCTTTTCAAATATTTTGTCTCTATTTTAATTTCTTTTCTTTTTTTTTTTTTTTTTGAGATGGAGTTCTGCTTTTTTCACCCAGGCTAGAGTGCAGTGGCATGATCTTGGCTCACTGCAACCTCTGCCTCCTCGGTTCGAGTGATTCTCCAGCCTCAACCTTCTGAGTAGCTGGGATTACAGGTGCCTACCACCATGCCCAGCCAATTTTTGTATTTTTAGTAGAGACGGGGTCACCATGTTGACCAGGCAGTATCAAACTCTCGACTTCAGGTAATCTGCCCGTCTTGGCCTCCCAAAATGCTGGGATTACAAGTGTGAGCCACCGTGCTTGGTCTTAATTTCTTGTTTTGAAATAAATTTAGATTTACAGAAAAATTCCCAAAATAGCACTGAGAGTTTCCATATGTATGCCTGACACTCAGGTTCTCCTGGTGTTAATAATTTATAGTACATTTGTCAAAAGTAAGAAATTAATGTTGGATCAATACTATTAACTGCAGACTTTATTAGAATTTTGCCAGATTTCCCACTAGTGTTTTATTTTTCTTCAGGATCCAATCCAGGTGTACTATAGTGCATTTAGCATTTTTAAAAATGTGGTTGTTTTTCTTTGAGTTGTGAGAGTTCTTTATATGTTCTGGATACAAGTAGTTTATTTAATGCCACTTTTTGACTTGGCACATTTCTCCAAAATAATTTTATTAGTGGCAGAATCATTTTTCATATTAGATTTGGGTGTGAAAGAGGATTTAAGGATGACTTCAAAGTTTCTGGATGGTTGGGAATATTAATTATTGGAGAAAAGGACTTCAAGAAGATGAAGTTTGATTAACAGGGTGAACAGTGGGTGGTGCTGGTGGTGGTAGTGATTAGGAGTTTAGTTTTAGAACAAGGAGAGTTTGGGATGCTTGTTTGTAATCCAAAGAGGAGTTGTCCAGTAAGTACTGTAGTTTGGACTTCACTGGGTAGGGATTTGAGGCTGCTATGCTTTTTAACTCATATTTGACATCTATTTATAGGTAAATGTCTTTATTTTCTCTAAACAATGTGAATGCTAGCACACTGCCTGACATGGTATAGAAGTGTTTAATGTTGAATATGTTGAATTGAATTGAAATATACATTTCAGTTCTGTTTTCTATAATTATATATTTTACTTTAATAGTTTCTGGTGTTTGAAGTATACATTATTTTCTTTCAACTGAACTTGAATATAATTTTATCAAGTCATGAGAAAGTTTGATAACCTTTCTTAAGCAATAATTTTTGGAAATGTGTAGACATTAAAAAAGTAGAGCCTGCACTTGAACTGGTTACTGTCCCTGGAGCCTGTATTCCTGACCACTATGAAAAGTGCCATCCTTGATTCTAGGCTTCCTGTCCTTAATACCCATTGGTTTCTAATGCCAAAACTGTGTAAGAAGGTAAATTTATAATCATCATAGGTTATTTGTAAACAGAAAAAGTGGGGTTTTGGTAGTAACTGTATTTTGGCTCTGTGCAGTGGGCCTAGAAATTCATTTGACTATATTTTAAAGTTCTTTTGAAACTTAGTTTAAGCAGTTTACGGTGTTACTCCATTTGGACTTCCATAACAAAATATAGACGGGGTGGCTTAAACAACAGAAATTTATTTTTTCACAGTCCTGGAGGCTAGAAATCCCAGTTTAAGGTTCTGGCCAGTTCATTTTCTGGTGAAGGCCTGTTCCTGGCCTGCAGACTGCTTTCCTGCTGTGTCCTCACACAGCCTTTCCTCTGCTTGTAGGAGGGGGAAATGGAGGAGGAGCAGAGGGAGAGGAAGAGCAAGTGCTCCTTGTCTCTCCTCCTCTATAAGAACACCAGTCCAACTGGACCAGGGTCCCTCCCTTACAATCTCATCTAACCTTGAATACCTCACAGAGGCCTTCATCTCTAAGTATTAATTGGGATTAGGGCTTCAGTATGTGAATTTTAGGGGAATAAGTTTAATCTGTAACATGTAACCATAGTAGCATCTTTAATAATGGGGTTACTTTGCATTTCTTTTGAATGTGAAAGAGAACAAAGAACACACCTTTTTAGGTATTTATACTGGAGGTATCATTCTAGGAAATGAGAGTGAGTTTGTGAAAAGTAAGTCCCGCCCCCCCCCCCCCCAAAAAAAAAAGCAAAGATTTAAATTTACTGGGAAGGGAGGTTTAAATTTCTGAAATGCTTACATGGTAGAATATTTTATAAATTAAAATTACCTGCAACTCATTACCTTATAAGCACCTAAAAACCCTGAAATTCTTTAAAAAACATTTCTTTATCCTGTTTGAATTGATTTAATGAGTTAAAAAATTTTTGACTTGTAATTAGCTTTCAACTAATGTGCTAAGGTTCTTAAATTCTTTTCTTGAGTGGGATAAATGTGTCCACATAAGATTTTATTGCATTATTAATTTTCATGGTATAATTGACTTTCGCATAGACTGAATTACTAATTAGTGTAATGTTAATGGACATGGTTTAATTTTACCACATCATGTGACCTGAGACACAAGCTTTCTCTAAGAAAGTATTGGAATGAGAGGTATCTCCATAGAGATTTTACATTGGTACCAGTTTTGTACCACCCCTGTGATGCTGAAAGGAGCTCTGATTTGGAATGGATGGAGATACATGCACCCACACGCGTGCACGCACACACATACAAATGCGTATAAGATGGATATCTATACCCAAAACATCTAAAAGCGCTAATATAGACTATTTCCTTTTTGATAGAAAGTAGAAAAGTATAAAGTTCATATTTTAGTGTCTCCAGGTAATCCAACTAAAGTTACTAATACTGATGCCTTTTGTTTGGTAATAATTTTCACTGCCACATTGAATAAAACTTTATCTCTTTCAGCTTTTGAAATTTAAGCAGCTGTAGGGAGAGGTAAGAGTAATTTCATACCTTAGGATGTAGGCCAAATTTTGTGAGAATTCTACTCTGTTCATATCTCTTTGGCTTGATGCTACTACATTAATAAGTGAAATGACCCCTCGTGGTGGGTTAATTGACTTATTTGGGAAGTACAAAGATCCATATGAAAGAATATGATTTCTACATTGGGGAAATATTTTTTAAAAAAAGATGTAGACAAGATAATTTTGAAATTATATATTGAGTTAGGAATTATTTATTGAGTGGGTGATTTAAAGAATTATGAAATGTATAATAATTTTTTTTTTAAATTGACCACAGCATAAGTTTACAAAGGATAAAGAAATGTATAATAATCTTACAGCATATTTTTGTCTGCTTGTTTACCTCACTGGTGCATAAAACTCTTCTCTGACACCATTTGAACCAAAAATAACAGAACAAGGATACCAATCATGTACTCCTAGATTATAGTTAGTTTATATGGACTGAAAGGATACCCAGCTTAACTACCACAAGAAGGAAATTTCTGGGGACAATAATGAATTGAAATAGGTAGGGCAGAAGAATAATGTAAATAAATTTTTCATGAAATAGAGTCGCAGGCAACTTGGTGCATCTGACTAGGTAACATTTTCAGTGAATGGATGAATATAGCATAAGTCATAACTGTAAAGCTCAGGAAGGGCACATTTGTACACTTGAGGACTTGGTCACATGCCAAATATTTGTTAGCACATCTACTGCGTGAATATGGCTCTGTGATGCCAAGTACATTGGGATACACAGAGTGGTAGGCATAGTGCAGGGAACTCACAGTCCAGTGAGGGCAGTACCCATAGGTGAAGAATTCATACAACAGCATGCAAGTGCAATAATGAAGCTGTGTGGAAAAGAATGAAAGAAACTTGGGTATGCGGTGCTCAAATGACAGACTTCATAACTGTTTCTATTAAAAGGATTGTTGCTTCCCCAGCGGCCTCTTCTATACAGTTTCTTCAGTCTCAGTTCAGATCACCTAAGGCTTGGAGAAGGACATCCTTTACAGTGTAAGACACACATTTAAAGCATAAAATGAAAAAATAAAAACCTTAGGTATTTTGAGCAGTATTTCCTTTACCTGTCATATATACAGCATGCTCCAAAATACATTGAGTGTGATGTTGGAAAAATTAAAACAAAACATGGAGCACTTTAAATTTTTTTCCTTAAAGGTTTTTTTGGTAAGTTTAAATCTTGAAATATAATTATTGCAGCGATATTAAGCTCAAAATTATTCTAAAGTTGTCTTTTGTTAAATGTCATTTGTTAAAAGATTTCCCATTGTTCGTATTCGTAAGTGGACGGTGAACAAAGAGGACAGATTTTTGTCAAGCATAAACAACTTTTACATCCTGTTTATTAAATAGAAAATACCTCAGTGAATGTCTGTGCTAAAAATAGATTCCTTCAGGTTTTTAGTTTTGTCCTATTAGGGGTGGAGTCATTGAACAGGAAGAAAGAAATCCAGTAAACAGGAATTGTGTGCTAAGAGACAGATTTTGAAAGGGAAATGGAGGCTCATGTGCTTAGAATTTGAGTTATACTATGTCACCATTGAGTACCTTTTTAAGAATGTTAGATTTAATGGAGTGCCAAATGGTCTTTTTCATTACTGTATGGATGATAAATTATCTTGACTAGGATTGCATGTTGCAGATTAAAGTTTTGAAAGTTGACAGTTGTATTTTCTCAGATTCATTCATTATTGTGCTTAGCGTAATGTTCTCAACATTTTATACTGTTAAGAGATGTTTTTCCATTTAGTTAGAAATAGTTTTAGTGTAGTTAAATATGGTTAGTAGAGTTCCAGTAGTTTAGTATAGCCATTTGTTTTTACATTTACATATATTTATTCAAGAAAGTTTGAAAATGGGAGGTATAGTATTAAAAAATTACTCTCCCCCTCCTGGAAATCAAGCAATAAACAGCAAATGAACCTTCCTCTTTTAAAAGCAATTGTTATTGGGAGCTATATATTAATTCCAATGATATTACCATTGCTAAAAAATATATTCTGGGATATCTCTTTATAATTGCCAAATGTTAGGTTGCATGTGACAGCTTTAAATTGTTACAATTATCAGAGAATTCAGGATTTGCTGTGGGCTGGAAAAACAGAGAAATGGATAATGAAGGTAATGTAGGAGACTGTTCTAATTATGGGGGAATCAAGATGAGAAAAGGTTTTCAGTGACAACTCTATATAGACAAAAAAGTAGAAAATGAAATCAAGACGACCAGCTTGTTATTTAGCAGATGGGGCCTGGGAGGACAGCATTTAACATTGATAATGCCAATTTAACGTTTCATGAAAGATTGTATAAGCAATGATGTTGAATCTTTGTAAGCCAAAATTTTTTTTCTGAAAATTTTTGTTTTGTTCTTTTTTTTTTTTTTTTTTTTTTTTTTGCGCGATGGACTCTTGCTCTGACGCCCAGGCTGGAGTGTAGTGGCACAATCTCAGCTCACTGCAACCTCCACCTCCTAAGTTCAAGCAATTCTCTTGCCTCAGCCTCCCGAGTAGCTGGGACTGCAGGTGCCTGCCACCACACCTGGCTAATTTTTGTATTTTTAGTGGAGAAGAGGTTGAGCTCAAGTGATCCACCCACTTCAGCCTCTCAAAGTGCTGGGATTATAGGCATGAGACATTGTGTCTGACCTAAAACTATTTTTTTTTAAATAAAAAATGCAAACACTTTGCAACGCAGTCTAAAACAGCGTAAGAGAAAGTCTCCCTCCTGTATGCCACTGCTCCAAATTTCCTAATTTGTTTTTATACACTTGAAGAAAAACTTATAATTCTACCAGGATATTTAGATATATTTTGCAAGTTAAACAAATAGAATCATTTCATACACATAGTTCTTGCCTTTTCTTTTAAATATTTCCACGAGATGATTCAGAGGTTAGCCTCATTCCGTCCAGCAGCACAGTATTCCGCTGGACACCTCATCATTTATCTTAGCAGTCTCTAAGAATGAACATTTAGGATGTTTCTGGATTCCATGTCCCCTTACACATAGTGCTGTGGTGAATATCATTATATGTGTGTGTTTGTGTGTTTTTAGATGCTTTTTGTGAGGAGATGCATAGACTAGGTCCCTAGTAGTGGAATTAGAGTCTGTGTGTGTGTGTGTGTGTGTGTGTGTCTGTGTGTGTGTTTGTGTGTGTTATATGTTTATATATATATATTTTAACATTTGGTAGTTGTTGCCAAATGGCTCATTGAAAAGGCTGTACCAGTTTATATTTCCACTAACAGTGTATAAAAGTCCATGCCAGTGATGGATTTCATTAAACTTTTCCACTTTTGCCAATCTGAGAAGTGAAAATTTGTATCAGTGTTTAGATAACATTTCTTTGATTCAGAACGAGACTGAACATATTTTTATATGGTTAGTGGCCAGTATTAAAGATAATTTTAACCAGTTTATATTTACTTCAGTTAGAAATAATTAATGTTAAGTGGAGAGACAGGCTCAACAAACAGTGGGATCCAGAAAACCTCACCTGTCTGTAACATAAGAGAAGTAACTCAGTGTATCACCGTTGTTGGGGGCATATGTGCAGAATGAAAGATAGAGCAAATTCCCCTGTACCTTCTGAGTGTGTGTGACCAGATGTCTTTTCCATATTGTGTACATCAAAGATTGTAGGAATAACAATTTTATCTTTATTTAAATAATGTTTTTTAGAACAATTGAAAAAATGATGTAATTTTGATTTTTTTTTTTACTTTGAAAGTAAAAAAGAAGTACCCTAATGCCACTCAGACCATCAAAAATGTTGATAATGTCTTTAATCTTTCTTCCCTTTTTGTTGTAGTCAGAAGTTAATGGATTTATAGCTTTGACAAAATGAGGAACATTCTTCTTGTGTATAATAAACCTCAATTGATTTCTGACAAAACCAATAAGCAATTTATTTGGAGTATCTGAAAATAAATTATAGGATGTAAGAATCCTACTAGTACATTGGCAAGTGGATTGGACCAGATGATCAAATATTTCATTTCTATGTCTACATTTCATGAGTCAGTTTCACACAACAGCTGCTGTGGGGGGAAGGGTTGACTTGCCAGAATACTTCATGGTTTATTTTTTTGAAAAATGAAATTCATTTGGATATGAATGGGTAAACCAAGAAAGTTTATTACTAATAAATAAAATTAAAAATTATATAAATTTTTATATAATTTTAATATGTTTATTGCTAATTATAAAATTAAAAATATATAAATGAAATACATATACATATAAAATAAATAAAAATGTGTTTAACATGTAATTCTAAAGAAAGCCTTTAAAAATTTTCTTTTCAGTGTTTTAAAGTATAGAAAGCAATGGTTAATTTTAAAATCTAGCTTATAAATATTTATATTTATAAATATTTATTGCAAATAAGTAGCAAATATTTATTGGATAGTTTCTGTGTGTCTGACCCTATGTTAAACATTTCACCTGTATTATGTATTGGACACATTATTTCCATTTTTCAAGAGGCTTTGAAAGTGCAGTGATTTGCCAGGGCTGACACAGATGGCATGTGGAAGAACTAGTGGTGTAATCCAGGGACTCTAGTTCTAAAACTTGAGCTCTTAAGCATTGTGTTAGAATGGCTCCAAGTAATCAAGAAGAATAAATATAATTTGTGAATTGAGCTTATCTCGCTAAAGACCTGAATATTTTTAAACATTAATAACTTCCTTGAGTAATTTTAAGGATTAAGAAGTAATTTGTGGTGGGCTTGGTAGCACGTACCTGTAGACTGAATTACTTGGGAGATTGATAATCACTTGAGCTCAGGAGTTCCGGGCTGTATTGTATGATGATTGTGCTTGTGCATAGCTACTGCACTCCAGACTGGGCAATACAGTGAGACCACGTCTCTTTAACAATAACAACCACCACCAAGAAAAAAAGAAAAAAATAACTTCATTTTTTCTACAGTAAATTTCCTCTAATTTTGTTTGTGGTTTGGGTCTTAATCTTTCCTGGGTTGAGTTCCAAAGATCTGTGGAAACTCGCACAATAGAAACTCATAAAAGTGAGAAGCACATAAAAATACTTATTTGGTATGTTTGTTTTATCAATCTTATGGTACATTCAAGGAGAATATATTTTCTCACACAAAATGTTCCACTGGGCCCGTAACTGGTCAATTAATAAAATAAGGATTTGTAATACCATGTGATATAGTTTATTTTGATTGAGAACTTGGATCAAATGTAATTTTTTTTCTTTTCTTTTTAACAGCTGCAGGGATATACACTTAAGGCTCTGGGTAAGAGCTGGATCAAATGTTACATGGTTGCTTTAAAGTTGATACTTACTGGGGGAGTTGGAAGGAATAGGTGTTTCTGGCTTTTTTTGAATGGGCAGGGTGCTTTTGAGGAAAAGTATTTTCTCTGACTCTGAGCAAATGCCTGCCTTTTTGACAAATCATGTTGCCATGGAGAAGTATATAGTCTGTAAAGTGTAACTTGCAGTAACAGGCAAGAATATGGCATTGGGTTGTCATGTGAGGGTGTGAGAACAGAGTGAGTCCAGATGTGTATAGTCAGTTTGTTCAGAGAGGTTATTTCACAGTAGCCAGGTGCCCACTTGTCTTTTTATAATCTCCTTTTCTCATATTCTTTTTTCCCTGTCTATGTGTATATATCTGACATAGGAACAGTGAAACCATATAAAGAACTCTTTCTTTAGTCTCATAGGCCTCCCTTTCACCTGGAGCAAATCACTGTTGAAAATTTGGTGGCTGTCCTTCCAGTCCATGTTTTAAATTCCTTAATTCTCAGTGTAGCTGCATAACCACAGTTTTGTGTTTAAAAAGTTCATCTTAATACTATCATGCTTCATGTATTATTCTGCAACTTGCCTTAGTCTTACTTGTTTTTTGAGATCTCTTCATGTTGACATTAATCTGGCTCATTTATTTTAGTTGGTGGATAGTATTCCATTGTACTGCATTTGATCTAGTCCCTTAGTGACAGATGTTTAGATGTTCTCTTGTATTTCTGTGTAACTCTTCAGTTCCATTTGTTCCTGTCCTTTCTGTGGTATTGCATGGAGGAACTCAGTAAATACTTGACTTTATTTTGATTTGACTAAAGCTATGTCATGAGCTATGAAGCTATCCTTCATCATGTTTTAGTTCTTTCAAATGGTCTCAGTTCAGTTTATTTATTTTTAATTGTTTTAGGTACTTTCCAGTTATTCTTTCTCATCACATGTTTACTCTGGTGAACTGTGATATGTGTTACCCATATACTTGTAGCCTGGCTAGGTTCCGGGATGTTATTATCTTTTCAAATGATGGATTTTTTTTTCAGAAGGTTATAAGCAAGAAGCTGACTTGTAACATCTTTGATCTGTCTAGGAATTACAGAGAAAGCATAGCTCTAACCTTGGAAGTACTTTTGATCATGCTCCATTAATTGTTTTGCTTATTAAACAACTTGCTTTTTAATATTCTCTCTCTCTCTCTCTCTCATCCCATCGCTCAGGCTGGAATGCAGAGGTAACGATTATGGCTCACTGCAGCCTCTACCTCACCAGGCTCAGGTGATCAGCCCCCCCAAGAAGTTGGGACTGCAGGCATGTACCAGCACACCCTGCTAATTTTTTGTATAGACAGGATTTCACCATGTTGCCCAGACTGGTCTCGAACTCCTAGGTTCAAGTGATCTGCCCGCCTCGGCCTCTCAAAATGCTGGGATTACACGCGCGAGCCACTGCACCTGGCCTGTCCCCCCACCACCTTTATTACTGTAATACTATTCAAAAAGTGGTGCTGAGGACTCAGAGTTTGCCTAATACAGTTTTCAAAATACAGGTTACATCAGTGCTTGCTGTTGGATAGAACATGATGCAAGCCATCTGTGTAATTTTTATTTTTCTAGGAGCCACACTATAAAAGGTAAAATGAAATGGGTAAAATAAATTTTATTTAACCGGTACACCCCAAAACATTGCCATTTCAACATGTGATCTATATAACAGCCTATTGAGATTATTTACATTCTTCTTTTCTTACCAGTCCTTTAAAATCCTAACATATGTTCACTAGGACCAGCAGCATGTCAAGCATTTCATAGCCAATGTGTTTAGTGGCTACCATGTTAGATAGTGCAGGAATAGAAAATATATGTTTAAGAGGTTTTAGTAAGGATCAGAGTGGTTGGGGTTGAGGGGAGGTTTCAGGGGAAGAACTGGAGGTACTAAGGGCTGAGTAGATCTGAGCCATCAGGTGCCATGTGGACTGGTTGGAAAAACCCCAGGTGCATGGCTTAAGCAAAGATGATGTGGTGGGAGCAACTCTGGCTTATCCCAGAAACTAGTAGCTGGCTTGTCACAGAGGGCTAGGTTTCAGAAAAGTGGGAAGGAAGTGTTGATAGGTAAACTGTCACCACTTGATAAGGAGTTGTGGGTGTCGGAATCTTATGCTGTCTGTATGTAACATCATCATGGAAGAAAGCTTGTCAGGTTTATGAAACTACTCCCTCCGTATTTCATGGTTGTCCTTGCAGAGTGAATTATGATTTTGATAAACTATGAGGTCATTGTTACATAATTCTGTGAAATTATATATAAGTTGGATGTTCATCATGGTAAGGAGAATGACTAAGAGGGATGAGAATGAGTTTACAAAAGCAACAAAAAGTGGAATGTTAGTTGGATGTGTGTGTTTACTACTTTGGGTATAATAAATTATGCCATAAAAAATCAGAAGTTTTAAGTTTAAAACTTTAAAAAGCATGTACTCTGTGTGTGTGCGCGCACGCGCATGTGCGTGCACACACACACACACACACACACACACACACACACACACAGGGATTATTAGGATAATTCCTGGTAAGTTATAAAGCCTAAAGGTTTAAAGCTTTGAAGAACTCAGTTAGCTGGAGATAAAAGTCATTTGATGACTGCTTGTTATGTGCCAGTATTTCTAATTACATGTATTAATTTAATCCTCAGAAGAACCTAATGAGGTAGATGCTACTACTGTTATTACTATTATCATATTACAGATGAGAAAACTGTCTGTAATATGATACTGTCCATATATGTAATAGTAGCATGAAGAGATGACCTAACTTGTTCAAGGTTTACCCACATAGAGGAAGAACTGGGATTTGAATCTAGGCTACCTGGTACCAGAACTCACACTATTAACTGTGATGCTTCACTGCCTACTGTGGGGGCTGACTTTCGTTTCTTCCCTCCCAGCTTTTCTTTGGTATCTAGTCGTTTCTCCCTTCACCCCATAACTTTTCATGTGAAAACACTGGTACAACCTGATTGACAGAAGGAAAGACCTCATGCTGTGTGTACTCTCTTTGCAGCCTTTCTGTACTTTCAAAATAAAGTTTTTAAAAAAAGAGTCACCATTGACAACATTGACCTATAAATTCATTTTTGCTTTTGTCTTTTGTAGAGATGGATTGGTCTCATTTTGTTGCCCTGGCTGGCATTGAGCAATTCCTCCCCCTCTGGCCTCCCAGAGTTCTGGGAATATAGGCATGGGCCACAGCATCAGGCCTCTTTTTTTATTTTCCACTCTACTGTTCTTAACCAGTCTTTTCTTTTTATCTGAAACTAAACATTAATGACTAAACATTAATGGATAAAATTATTTGCAGCATAAATGGTACTATCCTTAAAAAACACATAGAAATTTTATGACTCGATAAAAAAGGCAAACATCAATATAAAAAATAAAGGAAAAGGAACATATTAAAAGAAAAACAAATGGTTTAAAATGCATGAAAAAATGGTTTTCACTAGAAACTAAACATGCAGTTTGCACAAAATACCATTTTTTTTTTGTTTATGAAATTGAAAAAAGTTTGGAGAAAAAAGAGGATAACACTCAGTTTTCCTAGGGCTTTGTGGAGACAGGTCTACCCAAGGTCACACAGTATCAAGTGGCAGAGGTATATTGCAGCATTGCTTAAAGTTGTAGGAAAAAAGCAAGATCTTTAATATTTAAAATGAATGGCTTGATGGAGCAAATAAATTTGGAACAAAAGATTATTTTTTAGGTGTTCCTGAAGATATTTATGGTTAGATATTAGTGATGAAAGCTTATTACAAAACAAAATTCATACTGTGGTTGAATATTCATTTTAAATTACACTTATAGATTCATATATATGTGAGTAGAAATCGTCTCCACAGATTCCAATTTTTGCTTTCTCCTTACTAGTTGTGTGACTTTAGTCAAGATACCTAATCTCTCAGTGCCTTTTCTTTGAAGAGATTCCTTTACAAATTTACAGGTAGTTGAAAGGATTAAATTAAATGAAAAGCAAAGAGAGTTTTCTGCAGTGCCTGGCACATGTGCTTAATAAATGGCCCTCACAAATGTTTAAAAAAATCTAATTTCTGGGTAAAGAGATTGCAGATAATGTAAAATTTCTTATTTTGTCCTATTCATATTTAAAATTTTCAACAATAGACATATTTTATGAACTTTTAAAAAAAGACTAGGAACTTTTATTTTTAGGTTAAAGAGAGTAAAGATGGATTCAATGTTATATTAACATCTATTGGATATATATTAGAAATTTTTATTATTGCTTACTGAATTGCAAAGTCTAGAGTATCACTCATCTGATGTTGAAAACAGCCTTTCAACCACATTTACAGTTAATAATATTCATAAAGAAAAAGTAGGTTTTATTGAATCTTAATGCCAGTCTTTATTGTTAAAGTAGGTAGGTTCGATAACTAGAGAATAGATGTTGAAAATGGTAAATGCCAGTTTCTTATATTTGTTTATAGGAAAGTTTTAAAAATTATTTCTTATATTTTTGAATCAGGAAGTGTTATGATTCTTTAATAAAGAGAAGTCAAACTGTCAGATTATTTCCTAGTTTGGGGAGTTGAATATAATGTTTCCAATAATTTTTCCTGATTTTATTTTCATTTAGCCTTTAAATCCTTTGAAGCATCTTAACACATACTGTGGTCCATGTTTAATTACTACCTATTGAATGCCAACTTGTGTATTTAAAATGAATTTTCACTGTTTTTTTTTTCATGGTTTTCTTGTAAACCACTCTTGGGATTGAGTGTACTTAGGCATGGAGTTTGCAAGTGAATCCAGATTTCATGTTACATTTTCTGAATAGTACAGTGTACATTAATCTGCTTATTGGTTGCATTCTGATGCAACTGTCAAGAACAAGTATGGAAGAAACAAAAGTAAACCTGGTTCTTATGAACACATTTGTTTTATGTAATTTCTCTTTGTAGTCTATTTTCTTAAATATTTGATAAATGTTTGTTACTTTGTTTACTGGAAAAAAGATGTTGTGGACAAATTATTTTTTGGGTCCAAATGATACTTGGATTAAACAGGTTTATTATTTACTGCAAGTACTTTTTGAGTCCTTGGTTTTCTAATCTGCATCTTGCCAATCTAAGGCAGGAGAGGGTAGTATATATGTTTCCCAAACTTAGTTGACTTGATTAAGCCATCTTTTTGCATAAGTGTCATGAAACACATTCTGGGAAATACTGTTCTAAATAAAAATACAGAAAGAGAACAGAAGGTAAAGCTAAAATATTCATTTATTGAATAAGAAATATAACTGGCACTCAACTATATTGCTTTTAAAGTTTTAGTTTTTTTGTTTGTTTGTTTGTTTTTGAGAGAGTGTCTTGCTCTGTCACCCAGGCTGGAGTGCAGTGACACAAACTTGGCTCACTGCAACCTCCACCTCCTGGGTTCAAGCAATTCTCTGCCTCAGCCTCCCGAGGAGCTGGGATTATAGGCGCCTGCCACCACTCCAGGTTCATTTTGTATTTTTAGTAGAGATGGGGTTTCACCATCTTGGCCAGGCTGGTTTTGAACTCCTAACCTTGTAATCCACCCGCCTTGACCTCCCAAAGTGCTGGGATTACAGTCATGAGCCGAAAGTTTTACCTGCCTGGCCTAAAGTTTTAATTTTTCTTCTACCTCTTCATCTCCCCCTCCCTCATCCTCCTCACCCCTCTTTTTAAAATAAGAGACACTTTTCTGTAAACAATGAGAAAGAATCAGAGAATTATTTTGAGTATGTATTTTCCTAAATAGATCGTTTCTGTGTGTGTAGTACTGTGAGTGCTCAAAAACTGCATTAAGTATTAGCCTATCCAATCTTGTGTAAGCACTTTATAGAATGGAATTGCTTGGTATTGGGTAGTTTTACCCATTGTGTGTTTTAGTGCAGCTATAATCAGTTTTTAGGAGACCAAATTGCTATCATAAACAGATGTTGTGGTGAGAATGTAATTTCAAAACTTTATAAAATGTTGTGGTACTAACACTGCTCTAAAAACAGGTGCAGGTAGAGGTTGGATCTAGAAAATTAGCTCTGTAATCTTAGTTGTTTTACTTAGAATGTTTTGTTTTTCTTGCTCTAGACTTTGCAAATCCTAGTAGAAGGTTCACCAAGTAATATTAATTTATATTGTTATTAGCAGTATTAATTAATTTTATTTGTGGTAGTTACATACTGTAAAGACACCATGACCACTGAATTAGCGAATAATGAACCACTGCTTCTAGGGGAAATACAGGCTTAAGTTCCTGCAAACTTCTGGTCACATTTTCATCAGCTGATTAATACATAACCGTGTATTATGTGCGCTTTTGTTTAAAAACAGCTTATTTAATATATATGGTTGATTTGTCAATATGAAATTCCTGGTCAGGAGCACTATAACTCAGCTTGAATGAAGCTTATCAAAACACATATTTTCTCTGTAAGGCATATCACAGGCTTCTTGTGCTTACGGAACACGAGACAGCACTTCAGCGTTTTGTTTGGAGGTCATTTTAAACAGCGTAATCACCAGAGAGAACACAAGAATGAGAAAAACCTGAGACCTAAAGTACCATGAAGAGAAACTTATTTACTGTATAAGAACTAAAACAGAAATGCAGGGGGCCATTTGTTCAGCCTCAGCTAGAAATGTGTTTGTTGGACAAAAATTTTTTGGTGTTCTCTGCATTCCCTTGAATGACCATGGAAGTTCCAGGAGTGACTGTTAGAGTTAAAAATAGATTTAGCAAGTAGGCAAATTCACGAATATGGAATCCACGAATAATGAGGATCCAGCAGTATATGGATTGTTTTGGAATCAAGTGATGACCCAGAAGCTGAGGTTTCGGGTAACTCAGCTTGTGTTCCCCTGACTGTGCTCCTTTTCTGCTTTGCTGGTGCTGTGCCCTCCAGCTTCAGTGTGAAGTATGTGTAGGTTGCTGCCGATCTAGTAAAGCAAGAGAATAGAAAGTGACCAAGTAGTGGGATTGGAGGAGTGAATGGAGAGCTAGGGTTTGGCTGCAGAAATGTTGCTGATTGTGTCCAAAATTGTTGGATAAGTCAAACTTATATTGTACTTTTCTATTCCCTATACTTTGAATATTAATGTAATTTGTGATGGAGAGTATAAATATTGGTTTCAAAGTTGGATTATACCATATGCCACAAGTCAGTGTAGATGCAGGTTCAACTTGTTTCAGGTACTTTAAAGTTATACCATACCGTTGTTTGGCTTTTCTGTTTCCATGAGGGCTCATGGTTGCTTACAGCTGCAGTCAGTGATAAACACTTATCTCAGGAGTCTAGGTCAGTTTGGTGCAGGTCATCTGAGTTGGTATGAAACTGAAAAAATGAGTTGAATGCAGTGAAATGACCAGTTTTGAGCAGTGCTTGTTAGCTGATTATTAAGGAGGTTTTCTTTTTTTTTTTTAATTGAGATTGTCAAATTGATTTTATGTGGAAATTCGGTTCTTGAGAAAATTAAAACATACCGTATTAAGGGCCTGTTCTGCATAAAGTCCCGTGCCAGACAGTGGACAGTGAATCGGAATAAATAAAATGTGCTGTTCCCTGGCTTTTAGAAGCTCACAATCTGATACGGGATGCAAAATGTTAAAAAACAAAAAGCAAAGTTGTTGTGGGCTTCAGGAAATAAATTTTTTAGAAAGTAGGGTGCTTGGGGAAGGTGTAGTGACAGGTGAATAAAGGCCAAATATCAGTGATTACTTTGTGACTTTTGTGTGTGTGAGAGAGAGAGAGTGTGTGTGTGTGTGTGTTGGGGGGTGTCTGTGTTTAAATTAAGGTGTCAGCTTTAAAGCTTTGCATCTTAGGAATATAACAGTTGTGCCAAATTGATGGAAGGAGAAAAGAGCATTGGTAGTGGACAGGTACTTCTTCATCTAGAGGGACCAAGGACCTTTAACTAGCTGCCTGATTGGCAGTGGAAAGGGGCTGTTGAGTAAGGATCAGTGTGTCTTGATCACTGAATATGGACAAGGAGAAAGTGGAAAGTAAGGTTTTATACTATTTAAATAGTAAATGGGCTGGATGCGGTGTTTCACGCTGTAATCCTGGCTGTTTGGGAGGCTGAGGCAGGCGTACTGCTTGAGCTCAGGAGTTCGAGACCAGCCTGGGCAACATGGCAAAACCTTGTCTCTACAAAAAATACAAAATTTAGTCAGGCATAGTGTGTCACGTCTGTAGTTCTGCTATTTGTAGGCTAGGGTGGGAGAATCACCTGTATGCGGGAGGTGGTGACTGCAAGTGAGCCAGGATTGCACCACTGCACTCCAGGATGGGTGACAGAGCAAGACTCTGTCTAAAAAAATAATAAAAAGAAAGAAAAGAATGAATGTTACTTCTCTAGTCTGTAAATCATTCTCAAACTCAAATCTCAATTCAGAGGCAGAATGCCCATGCCTCAATCTATGAAATTCTTTTGCATTGTTTTATTTTTAGCTGTGAGAAAATATTTTTAAAATTGGTATGTCCTTGTGGGTATGGTTTCTTCAAAAATACTTTATTCTGGAATAATTTTAGATTACAGAAAAATTGCAGAGATGGTCTAGAAAGTTCTTGTAATATCCCCTACGGAGTTTCCCCTGTTGTTAATATCTTATATCATGGTGATAAATTTTTTGTAAGAACTAAGAAACCAATATTGGTTTATTGCAGTTAAACTACTGACGTTATTTGAATTCCACTAGTTTTTCCACTAATGCATCTTTCTGTTCCAGGATCCCATCCAGAATACTACATTGCACTCAGTCATCGTGTCTCCTTTGTAATCTCTTCTGACTTGTGTTTTCTCACTCTTCCCTTCTTTTTTGTAACTTAGACAGTTATGAGGACTAATGGTCAGGTATTTTGTAGACTGTCCCTCAATTGGAATTTTTCCTCATGATTAGACTGTGGCTGTGGGTTTTGGGAAGAAGACAACAGAGGTAAAGTACTGTTTTCATCACATCATATCAAGGGTACATACTGATAATATGACTTATCACACTGTTGATGCTGATCTTGACTTTGTCCGGAGTTAGTGTTTGTCATGTTTTTGCACTGTAAAGTTACTGGACCTTCCTCTAAAAACTCTCTTCTTGGAAACAAGTCATTAAATCCAACCCACACTCAAGAAATGGGAGAATAATTAAGCTCCACCTCCTGGAGGGAGGGAGCATCTACATAAATTATTTGGAATTCTGTAAGGATGATCTCTTTTCCGCCATTTATTTATCTATTAAGTTAATCACTTACAGTTATATCAGTTTGGATTCAGGTATATTTATTTTATACTTTGCAGAGTAATATTGCAATATTTATCTTATTGCTGAAATTTTTCCAGCTTTTGGCATTGAAGCTCTTTCAGCTTTGTTCCTGTTTCCATTAGATATGCCGCTGTTTTCATTCTTATTTTTGAGCACGTTCTTGGGTGCTACTAAGTGTTCTGGGCTCATCTTGTGTTTTCCCCACCCCAGTCCTAGAGTCGGCCGTTCTCTAAGGACTCCTAGTTCCTTTCATTGGAGAATGGCATTAGAAACCAAGGTCTGGGTGCTGGGATGTGCTTGTTGCTCTTCTGGGGCATTACTTCTTCTAGGCCCTCTCACTGGACAGGGCTTGGAGATCAGTGTGCATATGTGGGAGACACATTAGTATGGTTTTCTTATATCAAGGGATTTAAATGCCTTATGTATGAAGCTTAAAATTCAGAAACTAAAATTAAACTCCTTAGGCAAATTGATGTATCTTTAGGCATAGATATGAATGTCTATAAATTTTATAAATAGATTAGATAATACTATTAAGTAGGTATCTTCCCCAAAGTCTTCTTTTTCAGTTTTAGTTGTAAATTATTATATTTTTATTACTGTTGATTGTTTGAATGGAAATCTGGGCTGAACTTTTTTGCTGCCTATAAATAATTATTATTTTTTTCATAGTGAAGAGATTTGAATTTCTGTCATTTTTTAGTTTGATGAGTTACAAGCTGGGATTATTTTTTTTTTAACCCTTTATTATGAAAAGAGAATTCACATGTATGAATTTCCATATTGACCTTTTTGGTATGATGAGTTACAAGCTAGGATAATTTTTTTTTTAACTTTATTTTATTATGAAAAGAGAATTCACATGCATGAATTTCCATATTGGCCTTTGCACTCACAATCTTAATGATTTTTCAGATACAGAGATGCTTAACCTGAGCAGTTAATCATCACGTCTAGACCGATAGGTATCTTGTTTAATGTTTTCCTAAATAACAACAGTTTTTTAATTTTCAGAGTAAAGCAGTTTCCTAACAACATAGTAGCATTAGATCTAAGTTTTCAAAAACACTAGTTTCGAAAGTCATTTATTGCTTATGTTATTAAAATTAATTTTCTCATCTTGTGACAAATAAAGGGAAATTACAAATGAGTTCAGTTGTCAACTACTTAAAGTACTTCGTAGGGTTTTCCCCAATTTAAATAGTTAAACTACATGTGTATATTTTTTTAACAGCAATATGCAAATAGTCCCATAAATCAGGATTATTGCTATCTTTCTGTTTCTTGTCTTAATTACCAGTTAGTCCTAAAAACAAGCAGTAAAACACGGTTTCTGGTACCTGTGGATTTAATAGAAATATTTTCAGAATTGTGATGTAAAAAAGTAAAGGCAAAATGTAGTGGAAGTGTTACAACATATTAGGTGCTGATTTATTTGATGTTGTCCGCCTTTTTAAAGGCAAGCTCTGTCACCCAGGCTGGAGTGCAGTGGCTCAATCTCATTTTACTGCAACCTCTGCCTCCTGGGTTCAGGCCTTCTTTCCACCTCAGCCTCTCATGTAGCTGGGACTACAGCCACACACCACTATGTCCAACTGAGTTTTTTTGTATATTTTGTAGAGATGGGATTTTGCCACGTTTCCAAAGCTGGTGTCAAACTCTTGAGTTCAAGTGATCCTCCTGCCTCAGCCTCCCAACTGCTGGGATTACAGGCGAGAGTCACTGCACCTGACTTCTTTAGCTTTTTCTATTCATGGTGACTGAGTAAAGTTGCCTTGACTTTTTAATACACTGTATACTTTGCTTGAATTTTGTGTTAAAAGGAAATTAAGACGTTAGATTATTCTATCTCCTTTCATTTTTCAGGTTAAAAAAACTGAACTCAGTGTAAGTTAAGTGGGTTGTCCTCTAAATAACTAATAGTAGAATCTAGACTAGAATCCAGGTATCCTGTTACTCCAGTCTTTCTTAGGGCAATCATCTGATTTATATTAAGTTTTACTAAGTACTTGATTTGAACCTGATAGCTACCTTCTCTCTTTTATTGTTGAATTAAAAGTTTAACCTTTTCTTGAACAAATTTTTAGGGACTATTTAGGTACTAAATTTGATGTGTACTCGACACTGCGCTACAAAGTCTTATATAGACTTTACCCCTGAAGACTTAACTGAATATTGTAAACAATGAGGTTGAGAAGCAGAGTTTGAAAACATTTTTTCTTTTTTGGGGCGTCCTAAGTCATATGGACTATCAAATTTCAATTATCCATGAAATGGAGTGTAATGATGGTCCCAGATAATTTCAGTGTGAGTTAGCTCTGGCATTTGTGTTTATTGAGTGATCTAGAGTTCACAGAATGTTGTGCAAAATTTGTATTTGCTCTAACGTACATAAAACTGTTCATATCTGTGCATTTTACAGTATGTTTATCTTACTAATTTTGTTAGAATTACTTAATACTAAAATACACTTATGTTTTCTGAGAGCTGTTAGTTAAAAGAGACTGGCTTTTATGTGCCTAATGGCTGAAAATTTAGAGTGCTGTGTCATTTTTAGATAATTTAGTTGCTGAACTTAATGTGTCTCATTTTGTTTAAAAGATAGTGTTAAAGCTTATGATTAGCATATAATACATTTTATATTTTTTTCTGACTTAATGCTTAAGAATCAGCCAGAATAATACATATAACCACATCATGGTTTTAATTTTGTTGTTGCTGTTTCTGCTATCATTTTGAGGTGAAGGGAAAGACTGCAGAGTAACATGAATTTAAAAATGAAAGTCCATAAAGGTGTTGAGCTTAACACTAGGGTGTTTTCATATAGCTTTCATATTTGTAAAAAAGGTATGGAGTTTTATTTTGAAGGTGTTATTTTCATTGTCAATCCTGATAGGAGAGATTATTTTAGGGAAAGAGTCTTTGGCATATTATTTTAAGGCACAGTGCTCTGTGAGAGCGTTGAACAGAGAAAGATGGGGAAACTGAGAGATTACCTTGTGAATTCATGGATTTATAATTAATTCTAAGTGTTATGTATTTTAAAAGTGTTCTTAGCTCAAATTGTCTTCTATTTTAGCTTCTGGTTTTAGTTGTCGCTGTCTTATATCTATTTAGTGTTTAAATACTTGCTATATGCCTTTCACTTGGGTTGTTTACACTTTTTTATATTGGTCTCTTACTATATTATTTCAATAATTTTTTATTTGCCTTTGTGAAACAACTTAATTACACTACTAGCCTTCATTAGCATGAAAATTCCCTGGTGCAGTGGACTTGAGTTGACTTTGATGTCAAATTTTGGAACTGGATTAGATGCAAGAGATTGCCTAATTTAGTGATTCCCTTGACTATACATTGAAACATCTGGGGAACTTTAAAAAGAAATCTTGCTGGGGTTTCCCCCACTCCCCCCACTGAGAGGGATTCTGATTTAATGGATTTGGAGTGTGGCCTGGGCACCAGACTTAAAAAGCTTCCACAGGAGATTGTAATGTACAGTGAAGTGTGAGAATCATTGTTACAGTTCCTCACTGTGGAAAAGAAAAATGAGACTCAGACTTATTAATTAAATAATGTCTACTTTGGAGATACAAAATTATTATTAAAATTGGTAAATTTAGAATGACTCTTAGATGTCCATCTTGGTAGTTTTAATAATTTAGAAATAAAACTAAACACTGCGAGAGTCTCTTATCCTAATCCTTTCAACTGAACTATCATTAACTTTCCAAGGTCGAGTACAGAAGTGATTCGATTGTTCCCAGGCATGTGTAGTGTTCTGTCTTGTCTCCTCTGGTTGCCCCCCCAACATTTTCCTGAAATTGAATCTTTGCTGTTTCTTTGAGAAAATATCCATCCTTGAAAGTTACTTGTAGAGTTCTTGTAGGCTGATCAGGGGAAAAGTATGTACAAATTTGCAAGTAAAGGATGTTTTAAATAAAACTTAGAATTAGCTAACCTTGCATTAAAAGGACATATACAAGCGTCAGTGCTTGGCATGGTATGCAGTGAATGCTTAATAATTACTTGAGTAAACGGAAGAAGGGCCTGTGTTTTAATTTTTAAACACTTCTATCTCTCAGTCCATAAATACTGTATCCAGCAAGGATCTTCCTTATCTAACTGAGTGGTTAGATAAGGAATCTGACCTTTTACAAGTTGATTAACGTCTTTAGCCTTTGGTTTCCTTATAAAATTAGGGTTACATAGATGCTTTTTTGTTTTTTTTTTTTTTTTTTTTTTTTTTGAGACTGAGTCTCACTCTGTGGCCAGACTGGAGTAGAGTGGCATGATCTTGGCTCACCGCAACCTTTGCCTACCGGGTTCAAGTGATTCTCCTGCCTCAGCCTCCTAAATAGCTGGGACTATAGGTGTGTGCCACCATGCCCAGCTGATTTTTGTATTTTTAGTAGAGATGGGGCTTTGCCATGTTGACCAGGATAGTCTCAATCTCTTGACCTCGTGATCCGCTTGCCTTGGCCTCCCAAAGTGCTGGGATTACAGGCATGAGCCACTGTGCCCGGCCCTGGATAGATGCTTTCTAAGAACTTTTCTAGCTCTAACATTTTATGATTTTATAACCATTAATATTTGGCAATATAATTTTAAGTAAATGATATATTATCACCTAGGAGTCCAGAGGAAAGAATGTTCTTAGCTAACTAGGAGGTTGTTTAACTAGAGAAGCAAATAGAATTCAATATGTTGGTGAAATGGCAAGAAAACTAGGTAGATTGGATATAGAAAGGACAGTAATAGTGGTGGTTCCTTCTTTCTGAGCACGTATTATTGCCTATCTCTTACTGTGTTTACATCTGTTGAAATCCTTTCACTCATAAGGTTGTCCTTGTGTACTGTATTTTGGAGAATGCATACTCTTGGTATTATTGAGCTCAGATTACAAACACATTCTTATGTTATCTCTCCTTCCACTCACATTGCCTTTTTTTTTTAAAATTGAGATTACCTCCAGAAACCAGTGACTATATTTAGTATTTAAGATCAAATGGTTAGTGATTGATGTTTATCCATGTTATTGTGCTGATAATTTGTAAAATAATATGCTTCTGGGGATAGGTAGCAGGCTGAATTCATGATTGACTAAGGAGATTTTAGAATCAAAAGATATCTTGAATCAGAGACACAGAGGGAATTAGTGACCTGCTCAGGTTCTCAGATAAAATTTGATTCTAGATCTCAGTCAGATGCCTTCCCATGTTACTACACTGCTTTTTATGGATTCTATAACAGGCCAAGTGGGTGAAGACAAATGTTCTGTTTTGATAGAAATGGGTGTGAGAATAATCCATGTACCATAGGTATGATTGTTTGCTTAGAGAGCCAATCAATTGTATAACATATTATAAATATATAGTATGAGCCACTTTTTAGTAGCTTACATAAAAGTGATTCAGATGTGAAGCAGTATTACAAAAATTTTTGGATATTTGAAATTCAGAACATCCTATAACTTCCATAATATATTCCAAAATATAATATAAATCTCCCCCAGAGATTAACACAGGGAAACTTTTAGTTAGTATGGTTCCTGTGATACTCAAATTGGGAACAGGGGACAACCTTAAAGTATAGTGAGGAGACAGTGAGATTTTTAAATTTTAAAAGGAAACGTAGGTGAGAAAAAGGTGGCAAACACAGCATTTAAAGCCAATATGAAATTCCAGCTGAGTAGTTTTAATTTTCCATTTTGATTGACAGCCACCTTTTGCACATTTCCTCTTCCTTGTTTTGACAAGATTTAAGAGGATTAGAAAATTGATTCTTTAGGCATTTCACCTTCCTTTTGGCCTTAAACAAAGATGGGAATGTTCAGTAAGTATAATTCTGTTGTAAGAAGAAATACAGTTAATGGAAAGGAGATAATGAGTTTCTTAGTAAGAAGTTTCCAGGTAGGGTAACATATGAGATATTATCTGTTTCTCTAGTAGGGCTGCAACTGAGCATTGTTTTATTGTTACACACCTAAATTGATTGTGTATTTAGGACAGGGGGAAATTCCTGGAATTAGTTTGAGCAGCATTATAGAAGACGTGGTAATTCGTTAAGTGTGACTTCGGTCTTTTTCAAGGAATAAAACAACACTTTTGTCTGTTGGCAGACCTCTGCCATTTAATTAGTAAATACATCTCTTATGTCTCACAATGCACTCCTTGTTAAAAGTACAGTTGGTCTCAGTATTTGTGGGTGCAGCATCCAACTAGCCATGAATGGGAAATATTAAGAAAAATCCTTAAAACTAAAAATAATACAATAGAAATAAGAAATATAGTGTAACAGCCATTTACAGAGTGTTTATATTGTATTGGGTTAAAATAACCTAGGGATTTACCCAGTACAGCGTTTACCCAATTTACAGCTAAAGAGGGGCTCAGGAATATGTATTATTTAAGAAGCTCAGTGACTCCAGTGCTCATTTTAGGAACCATTTTCTCCCACTTGGCTGGTTCGTTGGCTCTTCAGTTTATTTGGCTGGTCAGGATTCTTGCATTGTCTGTCCCTTCAAGGTGCAGAAAAGATATTGCCCAATTGTATGTTCATTACATAATACTTCATGATGTATAAATGTCGTTAAACTTGTGCCAGATTCCAAGCTTTGTCCCTTGAAAGGATATTAGATGGTTATAGCTGAGAAAGCCTGAATGAAGCTGCTCTGTGATAGCAGTAAAAATGCTGGCCTATAGGGTGTGCTGTTCAGCAGTGATTGAAAATAAAACCACAAAAACAACCAAAAAAGTCCACTAACAGGGCTACTACTAAGTGAGTGGGAGAGGAGGGGCATTACTGTTTTTATCTATTATTGCTAATACTCCCAAATTATGTGTTTATTTTATTCTTTACAGTTTGGGGAATCATAAACCCATACTCTTTTAAAATGGTTTCTAGGGTTTCAGAGCCAGATCTTTGACTTAATTGACTATGTCTGTTAGCCAAAATGGATAATTAATGGCTTTTTAAAAGAACATGTTTTACAACACTAGAAGTTTTGTTGCACTTGGTATCTGTAATCTCGGCATCTAATCTATCTAAAGGAATTCTTCACCAAGTCGATTCTTTAGGGGCAAGGGAAACCTTATGAGACAGTAACTGTCCATCGTAATGTCTGTTTTCTCACTAGGACTTTGAAAAAACACTCCCAACATATTTCTGCTGCTAGAACATGATTGTTTAAGAAAGGAATAGTTCTTCTTTTAGGACAGTTCTTTGAGTAATTGAAGTTATTCCACTCATTTTCCTTTCCTCCTATGGCAGTGGCAGTGGCAGTGGCAGTGGCAGTGGCATGAATGTTGAGGTAGGGAAGCTGGGCTTTCAGGAGTTGGGGTATGGACTGAGACTGGCTGCAGCCAAGTGTGATGAATGTCTATGGTGGGCCTAGCAGAAGGTGCCTGAGGGTGTACTTCTAATTTGGGTTGTTTAAAATACTTGTTTTATTGGACATTTCAGAATTATAGTAAAAGTTTATAATATTTTCTTCTTAAAGGAGATAAATGTTAACTAGAAGGTTTTACTGATTTTTATTCTTAAGAGTGACTGCATTACATTTTTGCCAAAAGAAAAAGGAGGCAATATTCCTGCTGCTTCTCCAACCTCAGTCCCCAACCAGCAATAAATTCCAGGAACTGCATGCAGATCAGTGATCCTTTATCTTTTATTGTTCTCCTTATGTGGGAAAGCATTACTACTTAGTTATAAATATAGATGTAGATTGTAGTTGAACAAAAAGCAAAGGAAGGAGTATGCCTTGCCTTTGGCTCTCCGTTTTGTGTCTTGAGTCTAGAAGGACTTTAAGATTATCTAGTTAATCTCCAGTTTCCTAAGAGGCAGTACCTAAACCATCTTTATTGAGAGCACTTATAAGGTTATCACAGGTCATTAAACAATTTCCTACCCAAATCACTCTGCTTTTAAATAGATAACACCTGTCATTTACAGAGTTCCTTATTGAACATTTTGTGTAAATATTCTCTTTGTGGGCAGGGAGAAATAGGTAATTACCAATAGCAACCCTTCATGGTTGCAAACAAACAAAAAAAAAGTTCAGAGATGACTGTTGTCCCTTATTCAGGAGAGCATCCAAAGTATCTTGAATGGCACACAAAAGCAAATCTTTTTAATTTACCCAATTTGCTCAATATTAATTGAATCTACCAAAAAGGATGAAATTTTACTAGCATTATTTGTCAAGTTGGACCTTGGAACTTGAAGGAACCATAAACTGTCACTGACTGCCTTGTGAGAAGCCCTTACTTAACTTTCACTCTTACTTGGCTTTTTTTTGGAGACTGGCTAATCCCCCTTTTCTTTAAAATTGAAACAATAGCAATAGCTGTATAATGGCCAGTGTGTAAGTGTTTTATATACCTCACTTTATTTGGTCTTCAGGGCAACACCATAAAGTGTATTATCCTTAATTTATATATGGTGAAATTTAAGCTTAGAGATATTTAAGTAACTCTCCCAGAATCTTATAGCAATAAATAGCAAAGTTAGGATTTCAACTGGGTGTGATGCCAAAATACTTCTCTCAGTTGTTTTCCTCTGCCACCTCTGTCATTTTCAGCTCCCATCTGCAGTATCTCCCTCAGCCCCTTTCCTGGATCACACAGCTGTTTATTTTGCATCACCCTCCTTCCATTTTACAAACAATAGTTCGTAACCTCAGATTCCACTCTTAGGCAGATATGGCTGGGCATCGTTACTGTCTTAGGAAAAATGTGTTGCTTGACTCTGTATGGAGAAAATTTTTTTCTTTTGATTTAAGTACATATAGTGAGATTAACCTATAGATGTTTCCAAGAAAACTGAGTATAGTGTTGTTTTTGTTGTCCAAGAGGTCTCTTAAAGAGTATTTCAGAATCAAGTCTGACCACTGAAAAATTATTCGTATACATATTATAGCATATTAAATTTTAGTGACTTTTTCAGTATTCAAAATTATAACAATGCTACAACGTGACCTCTTCATTAGAAATGTGGAAGTGATTTAAATTGACAGTGTGAACAATAGTATTCTCAACTGGTATAGCAACATTCTATTTATAGATAGAGGCAGCTGCATCCTTTTTCTTTATTTAGGAGGAATACTATTGTTCTCAGATCATCAGCTGAGTGATACTGTGGGAAAAATATGAGCCAATTATAACACAGGTATTATTGATCTCCCTCCAATCAAGCTTTTATTCATCTATATGAAAAAAGAAACCACTTAAACTCTAATAGCTAAGTATGAAATGTGATGCTGAATTGATGTTAATTGGACTCTTACGTAGTTTTTTTAGTCTAATGAGATTATTTCATCAAGAAGTTATCTTTGTTCAACGTCTCTAGTTGTGCAGAGGCTTTGAATAGTCTGTTACATATGCTATAGACACATATCTATTCACATTTAAAATTGTATTTATGAACTGTACCTTTTACTGATGGATTCTCCCCCATTCTTTCGTATCGATAACTGCTAGTTGTGCTTTTATATAAAATGTTAATATCTGATACAGAAAGCCAGGCACTGTGCTTTATATGTTGCCTGTTTTAATCTTCTTTAATTACCTCCCAAATTCAATGAAGACTATGTTGTTTTCTCACATTATACAGATGAGGACAGTTGATATACTTTGCCTAAGGTCACACAGCTAGTAAATGCTGGAATTGAAGCTTCAAACCCATCTGTTTCTGATTTTAAATTCTCATTTATAACACATGGATATAGTTGGCAGTGTTGGGACTATGGCTAGAAAGTGTTTCACTTATTTCAATAGCAAACTTCAGTAGCAATTTGAAGAAAGTCAACTTGTAACCAGCTGCCTTGCCTGTGCACAGAGCTTAGACCAGAGTTAGGTATGTGTCTTTAACATGATATTCAATGTTTCTTTTTCTATATGTAGCAAACTGTCTGTCTACTTTGCCACTTAAAGTAACAACCCCAAAAGGAAGTGGACTTGATTTAAGTGAATTTATAGTGCATGCTCTAGTCACATATTCCTGTACATCATTCTTTTTCTCTTCCACAATGAAATTTTTTGAGTACAATGTAGGAAATCATATTAAGGTGGAGTGTACTTACTCACATTAGGGTTTAAAAGGTAAAAGCACTGTAACAATTTATTCTATAACTTGGTCTGTATTACATTTTAGCCTTCTGTTTGAAACTAATTAGTAACATTAGTAATCAAGTATTTGAAACTAATTAGAAATTAAAGTTTTTTTAAATTATAGGTTTTGAATTCATAGCATTAAAAAATGTTTCTGATTTAAGATAAGATGGGAATTTACATGGGAGAAAAGAAAAGTACCTTAAATGAAGACATTACTATGTATGGTTAAAAAAAATTCTGGATATAAACATTAAAAAAATAGGATTTTTGTGTGTCATCCTAAAGATTTTGAGAAGTATGTATTAATTTGTTTTCAGAATTATTCTAAATGGATTACAAGTTGTTAGTAAAATTGAACTTCATAGTAATATTTTCTCTGGTATTAGTTTCAGAAAGCCAGTGATTACAAGCGATGTTAACTGTGTTTGGAGGTAGTTTTTTTATGAATAGTTAAATTATATTTTCAAAAGTTTGTATTATATACAATATGTAGTTTCCCTGTGGGTTTTCTTTTTGTGAAAGTGTTCTTTAATTGAAGAAAGAATTTAGGCTGGTCACCATGGCTCATGCCTGTAGTCCTGGCACTTTGGGAGGCTGAGGCAGGTGGACTGCTGAGCCCAGGAGTTTGAGACTAGCCTGAGCAACACGGTGAAACCCTGTTTCTACAAAAAATATAATTAGCCAGGTGTGGTGATGCATGTGTGTAGTCGCAGCTACTCAGGAGGCTGAGGCAGTAGGATTGATGGAGGCTGTGAGCGCATGAGGTCAAAGCTGCAATGAGCTGTGATCATGCCACTGCACTCCAGCCTGGGTGACAGAGTGAGGTCCTATCTCAAAAAAACAAAAGCATTTAGATTGTGATGGCAATTGTGATAGTTAATCACAGCCAAACAAAATTGCTTATCTTCATACATATTAAATTTGATTCCTTGTGTGATCAGGTTTGATAAGTAAATCAAGCATGATGATACCTTTCAAGAATCTGTTGCTTAGTAGAGGAAGTTAAGACTTTTTAAAAAGAGCTGTAGTAATTTAGATTATCTTCCAAATATACTATAAACTTTTATAGTCTTTTACAGCATGCATCATAACATTCTGGAGAGAAAAATCTGCAGAATGCTGCATGCAAACAACCGTAAAGTAAACCATAAATTTTGTTCATTTGTATGATGTCTCTAACATATTTTTGTTTGTTAAAAATGTAGTACCTTTTCTGGGAGTGGTGGGTCATGCTTGTAATCTCAGCACTTTGGGAGGCTGAGGTGGGATGATTGCTTAAAGCCAAGAGTTTAATACTAGCCTGAGCAATATAGTGAGACTGTGTTTCTTCAAAAGCAAAAAAAAAAAAAAAAAAAAAAAAAATTAGCTGGATGTGGTGGCATGTACTTGTAGTCCCGGCTACTTGGGAAACTGAGGCAAGAGGATTGCTTGAGCCCAGGAGTTTGGGGGAAATTGTGAGCTGTGATCACAACACTGCACTTTAGCCTGGATGACAGGTGAGATCCTGTATCAAAAGTCTGGGGATCTTTATATAGAAAAAAATTATTATAATTGTTCTTAGAAAACAATTTTCAACCACCCAGGAAGCTTACTCTTAAATCTTTACATTTAAAATTTAGGTTTGTTGTATACATTAATGAACCTGGGTTATAGAACCTACTTAAATCATACCTACATCTGTGCAGTGTCTCCCAACTACCAGAATAGAACCTAAGGGTTTTGCTGGTATTCTCTGATTTAACCTCCTGACAACCCTGTGCATTGATTTTCAAATGGAATTGATTCTCAGGTTATAAGTAACTTGTCCACAGTTAAAAAGCATGCAAGTGGTAGAGGTGTAGATTTTATCTCAGCCTGGCTCCAGAGATCAATCTCTTACCCACTGTGCCAGCATGCAGGGTGTATTAAAGTACACATTTCAGTTGTCTCTCTTGTTGTTCCTTTAATTTTTTTTTTTTACCCGTAAGATTACCCAGGAAGGGAAGAAATAGGTGAAATGCCAGAGAGTTTAGACAGTGGGCTATAATCTAGAATCTTCTTTTTGTTGCCTGGTATCCCCTCACTCCACCTGCTTCAAAAAGGAATCATTTCTGATGATGACTGTGCACACTTGCTGAGCTTTGTAAAGGGCTTATTTATTTATTTATTTATTTATTGTATCATACTGCTCCAGAAAAGATAGCTAGTAGATATTTATCCCTTCCAAAAGATGGGCATGCTTGAAGTAAATGATTCAATTAGAAAAGTGGGGGTGGTTTTTCTTATTCCAATAATTTTATATTTTATTTTACCTATTTTACAGATTTGTAAAATGTGGCAACTGTGACAGAATTTTTTCCCTACAGAACCCCCAGTGACATCCTGTTAGTCCTTCACATAATGAGAGATGATCATGGAGACATTTTATTGTGAGGTATAAATATTTGAGTGTTAGATAAGCACTTTGTCCTGGTGGAGAATTAGGTGTGGTTATTTGTGGATGCTTACTTTGCTTTGTGTGGAGGGGGTTAAAAATGGTTGTTTATATTGATAGAATAAAGCAGATAAGAAAGTTTATAAAAGCTCAGTGAAAATGCAAGAGCATTGTAAATATAAGCTTATATTTTTCATATCGTGTATTGCACAAAATAATTTAGGCTTATGTGCAAAAATAAAAGATCTAATAAAATGTTTACTTAAAATGCATTCATGAACACAGTGGAACTGTCTAAGACATGTCAAGAAAATTTGGTGTTACTCTGTTTAAATTTTTTGGTAAGTGTAAAAATCACTTTTTCTAGTGCACTGGGAGAAAAGTTTTATTTACTGACTCAACACATTTGAACTGAGTTCTTACTATGTGCTAGAGACTGTATAATTTTTAAAAATGCCGAGAAGGAGTTACTGAAAGATGAAAGAGGATCGAAAAAACAAAGAGACTATTACATCAGTAAAAATCACCTCAGGGGTCTCTCTAGATGAGTATGAAGAAATAGTAGCACTATCTCACACATCAGGACTATTGTGAGGTTTCGTAAAATAGGACTTCAAAGTTTGTTGGGTGGATAATCATAACATAACAGTAGTACTGGTAGTTTTTGTTTTTTCTTTCTTTATTAAAGGGGAGAGGACGGAAAGAGAGGGAGAGAGAATATAGGAATGAATTTGAGTGAATAAGAGGAGCAAAAATGAAAGCATCTGTATTTTGGATTCGAAAATTCTACTGTAGCAGATAAATAATAATCTGGCTTATTATGGAGTTAGTGTATGTGTATAGCAGTTTGAAAACTGTCTTTGATATCTTTCCCTTTGGTGATTATTAGATGTAAATTATCTACATGTGAAATTTTATGGGAGTTAGAGATAATAGATATAGAACATTCAGCACAGTGCTTGGCATGTAGTTGTTGTTGATAATCATTTATATGAATATATTCATATAACTTGGGTGATACAACACAATCGTTTAAATAATGGCTTGAAACAGTAAGCTTGAAACTAATACTTTGTCTTGATAGTTTATATTACTAAGCTTTTGAGATGTGACATCTCTACAAAAATAATAAATTTAGCCCAATATCAAAATATAGTAAACTAAATGCCATTTTGCTATTTTTGTTTAAGCTTTAAGCAAAATTTAAGAAAAACAAAGTTCAAAATATTGCACACAGAATGGTATAAAATACAGCAGTGTATTTCTGCTGAAAATCTTTAACGTACTCTTGAAAATCTTTAGTGAAATATATTCTGCACACTTAAAAAATCTTACACAAAGAGCCTTCTATGTTTCTTAAAGAATTTTTTTTTCTTATTTTAGGGAAGGGGAAAAGGTCTGTGGGATAAATTTATTTAATATGACATCAGTTGAATAAAGCCAGCTGTGAGTAATTATCTCTGATATTTGATTTCCAGCTGTTTTGTTGAACTATTATTGACTCTCAAGGTTTTTGGTTATTAATTAAATGATGACTCATTATGAAGCAGTCTTGTTTTCAATACTAGTTTATCAAATAGAGCATTAAAATAGGCCAACTGGTATAAAGTTTTAATCCTTTCTGGCGTAACTATTTTTTCCTACCTGGGTCATTCTCGTGTTTATTTTAAAGTCAGTACATTTTTAACTTGGAGGAAGTCATTCAGATCAGATATGTTTTGGTAATGATTTTCTATAATTATATCTATATATCTCTATCCATTTACATAAATAGAATTAAATATGTCTTCTCTTTGCCTGAAGGTTTTTGAAGTCAGGTTGTCATTAGTGAAGAATTCATATCAGGTTTAATGTAGAAGCAGGTATTTTCGTTTTAGCATGTTGGATATTGAACATCAGTCAAATTGTGTAAACAGTAGATTTTTTTTTTTTTTTTTAAGAGAGAGGGTCTTAGTCTACCAGGCTGGAGTGTAGAGACATGATCACAGCTCACTGTAGTCTTGACTTCTGGGCTCAAGCAATTCTCCCACCTCAGCCTCCTGAGTAGCTAAGACTACAGATGCCCAGCTAATTTGTTTAGTTTTTGTAGAGCTGGGGTCTCACTCTATTGCCCTGGCTGGTCTTGAACTCACAGGCTTAGGCAATCCTCCAACCTCTGCCTCCCAAAGTGCTATGATTACAGGCATGAGCCACTGTGCCTAGCTAACAATGGATATTTTGGAAAATGTGAAAAGAAATCACAGAGGATAAAAGAAAGATATAAAAAGCAAAGTCATTGAAGAGTGAAATGAGAAACTAGGAAGTAGGACTAGTCAAATGTGGATTAGTGCTCCAAAGATGTTAGGGAAAAGGGCAAAGGCATAAATCAAAACTGAGGAAACCCTCAGGGGTCTGGCAATGAGACAGGGTGTGGTGGAGGACTGTGGGGTGAGGGGGTGAGTGCTTCTGGAGGAAATGTACTGTTTTGCAGATAATAAATAATGAATTGACCGGACATGCATTTTTACCTCTGCTGTGGGATTTTAGTCTCATTACTTTGTTGATCTACTTTGTCTTAACCTGGAGAAATTAACATAGTCATTGCTACAGAGCTTTCTGCCACTCGAGTTCCAGATTTCAGTTTTAGATGTTTGTGGGGGAGTAAAAAGAGGTACAGGATTATGGTCCCTGTATGGGAGCAATACAGTCTTTATTGATAAGTGTCTATATTGTCTTGTTTCCACAGGTATTGCATATGTACATTATAAAGCCAACAATAAAAATGAACATAAGATAAGTTCCTTATGAATGATACATGAAAAATGTTGAGGTTAGAGGATGGGAGAACATGATAGAGTGGTCCGAAAAGGTTTCTCAGAGGATACAAGTTGAGCTGCCCATCAGGATGGATGGGGCAGTGGATACTGATGTGGGCAAAGACTGGAATAGACCTCAGATGCTGCATGGAGTGCCTGTGTGACACAGTTGAAATCTGGTGATCAATGGATATATTCCCGCAGGGGTAGGGCAACCACCTAAAAAAAGACTTGGGGTTTCTTAGTTGGTTTGTGTTGTACATGGTGAAAGAAGAGAAGGCCCCAAAAATGACCATGGCGTTGAAAATAGAAATGAAAAGTATGACAGGAGACTTAACAGGATTAAAAAAAAAAGACTAATTAAATGTGTGAAAGAAAGAGAAATAGTTGCTACAAGTAGCAGCTAAGTTGAAGATAGCTCCTACGTGGTTTTCACTGGAATAGCTGGGACACTGGTGCGGGCAGCAGAAGTAGAGAAATCTAAACGTGTGGCTAGTTTTTTGTTTTTTTTTTTTTTGGAAATTTAGTGTGATGTTTAGTTACCATTTGAAGTGATGCTTCGGCAGCTTCAAATGGTAACTAATGAGCGAGGGATTGTGGTGGTTTGTAAGAAAGTCAGAGTCCAGGAGTCAGTTGTAAAGATAGGCTGAGAATAGATGCGATTTCTCAGGGAGTGACGGTTCAAAGACCAGTCCTGGGAATATCCAGCATGGAGAGACTGCAAAGCCTGGTGCAGCCTACAGAGCCCCTGTGGGGCCGGGGAAGACCCAAGGGAAGGGACTGGCCACACAGCACTGGCTGCCTTCCTGAAGTTTCATACCCTTTCCTTTTGTGATTTTTTTTTTTCTTTCTTGTCACTGTCCATTTTTAAAATATACTTTATTTAATGTGGGTTGTCTTCCTGGAAAGGACAGTGATTTTGTCTGGTCTGTATGCTAGTGTGTGTCTGGCATCTAGAATAGAGCTTGGCACTATTCTTGGCACAAGAAGAAAAAGGATTTTCTTTAAAGAGATCACTGGTGATTTTGGAGAAACAAATTTTAGTAACTTTAGGGGCAAAGATCAGATTCCTAAAAGTTACACAGTAACTGGATAGTTGAGAAAATGGACAAAAGGAATATACTTGTTTAATGTAGTAGATTTACTTCCATAAATATTGTTGACTTTGATTTAGTAACATTTTTCTATTACAATAAAAATGAGGATCAGCTGTGATGAAATGAAATTTAAAATAAGGTGGTAAGGCTCATATGTATAAATATACATTATCTTTAAAATTTGTCATGTTGCCAAGTAATGCAGTTTTTATAAAAACCCTTGTGCCACCACTCAAAACTGTTTTAGAATTTATGTTGTAGTTATTATCAGAGTTGCTTAGTGAATTACACAAGGAAGTTACCTCTTTACTTCATACAACACTATGTTGTTTTTGAGCCTGATTGAACTTAAATATATTCAACCCCTTTACCAAGCTTAGTTCTGGATGACTGTTGACTGTTTTCACAAGCCAGATCTCCCCCAGAAAGGCTGAAGAATTACTACTAATGATAATATTCAAAGGAATGTATTTCCAGGTCTTCTTGAAGCACACATACCTATGCATGCATTTAACAGCCAGAACATTACTACTGTGAATGACCAGTGAACAGATAGGGAAACAAATCCATCCATTTTATTTTTATTTTCCCCTCCTCAGCTCATTGCAAAGGAGGCAGACTGGATACCGGGTGATGAAGGCCAGGCCCCACACATGTTCAGCATAGCTGGTAGTTCTGCCAAGTTGGGTTTCATCCCCAGGACATGTAAATTTATTAGTACGTTTTGGCAGAAGATATCACTCTATATTAAATTATTATTGAACTGTCATAAATTTAAATAACTCAGTAAAAAGTTACTTTGAAAATGACACCACTTTTCTAATGATAACAGAACCGGATGCTAAATGTAGCATATAGTTACATTTAATTATGCATAAGAGGTACTCAGTAACAATTCATCAATGAAAAGAATTAGAAGTTACAGGTATTTTTTTATATATATAATTGCTTTGTAGGTAGCTTGAGGATCAAAGGCTAGAAAGAGAGTAATATATGTGATAGGATACAGAAGTTTTGATATCAGCTGGCAGCAGTGGTAGAGTGGAAGAAAGCATTTGTGAATTTGAGAGTAAGAAAACTTCTCTTCTGACAACTGTTATTCATAATTGAATTTCTATCTTGCATTGTGGCCATTTTTGAGGATCTTTTATCTATTCTAGCAAACTAAGTTTTTTGGAGGGCCAGAGTATATTGTACGAACCTTTGTATCTCCAAGGCAACATCCCAGCACAGTGCTTGCACAGAGCAAGTATTCAATACCTTGAATTTACCAGTGAACTGCAAATGAAGGGAAAGGATAACATCTCAACAGATTTTGGATCCCCCCCCAGCTCTGAATCTATGTGGAAATTTGAGACTACATAGAAGTTGTCATTTGTATTAGGAAAAATATGTGTGTTTAATTAAATATTTTTGATTACATGTCAAATTCTGCTGTTATCTTTTTAAAAGTTTATTTTTAAAATTGGTACATAAAAATTGTAGATGTTTATGGTATACAACATGATTTGGAATATGTATACATTGTGGAATAGCCAAATTGAGCTAATTAACGTATATATATTACCTCAACTTATTTTTTTGTTGTTAGAACACTTAAAATTTACTTAGTGATTTGCAAGAATACAATATATTGTTGTTAGCTATAGTTACCATGTTGTACGTTAGATCTCTTGAACTTAATTCTCCTAGCAAATTTTGTTTCATTTGATCGACATCTCCCCAACATCCCCCTCCTCCCCAGCCCCTGGTAACCACTGTTCTAATGCACTGTGAATTCGACTTCTCTAGATTCTGCATACAGATGATGAACTCACACAGTACTTGTCTTCGTATGCCTGGCTTATTTCACTTAACATATCCTCCAGGATCGTTTATATTGCCATCAATTATAGGATTTCTTTCTTTTTTAAGGCTGAATATATGTATAACACACACACACACACACACACACACACACACACACATACACGTATATATCACATTTTCTTCATACATTGAGGGACATTTAGGTTGATTCCATATCTTGACTATTGTGAATAGTGCTGCAGTGAACATGGGAGTGCGGACATCTCTTCAACATAGTGGTTTTATTTCCTTGAATATATAGCCAGTAGTGGGACCGCTTGATCATATGGTAGTTCTATTTTTAATTTTTTTGAAGTAACCTCCATACTGTTTTCCATAATGGATATACTAATTTGCATTCTCACCAACAGTGAGAATTTCTCTTTTCTTCACATCCTCTTCAGTGCCCGTGTCTGCCCCCCCTCCTTTTTTAGCAGCCATTCTAACAGGTGTGAGGTTTTATCATTGTGGTTTTAATTTGCATTTCTCTGACAATTAGTGATGTTGAACATTTTTTCATATACCTGTTGGCCATTTGTAGTCTTTTGAGATATGTCTGTTCAGGTCCTTTTCCTGTTTTTTAATTGGGTTGCTTGTGTTTTTTGCTATTGAGTTGTTTTTCTTATGTATTTTGAATAGTAACCCCCTATCAGATGTATGGTTTGCACATACAGTCAGTACTTCATATACTCAGGTTGCGCCTGCAGATTCAACCAACCGTGGATCAAAGATATTTTTGAAAACCCATAAAAAACATGATAGCAGTAAAAACTAAAACAATAAAAAGGATAATACAGTATAATAACAACTATTTACATAGTGTTTACATGGTATTAGATATGATAAGTAATCTAGAGATGATTTAAAGTGTATGGAAGGGTGTGCCTAGGCTACATGCAAACACTATGCCATTTTATATAAAGAAAATTTTGAGAGGGCAGGTTCTGGAAGCAACCCTTCATGGAACTGAGAGTCAACTTTATTTTCTCCCATTCTGTAGGTTGTCTCTTTAGCCCAACTGTTTTCTTGTCTGTGTAGAAACTTTTTAGTTTGATGTGATCCCATTGGTCTATTTTTTTTGTTGTTGCCTGTACTTTTGGGGTCATTTCCGGAACATTATTGCCAAGACCAATGTCATAGAGCTTTTTAGATGTTTTTTTTCTATTAGTTTTATAGTTCCATGTCTTAGGTTTAAGTCTTTATTTTGAGTTCATTTTGTGGATGGTGTGAATAAGAGTTCTAATTTTATTCTTCTGCATGTAGATACACAGTTTTCTCAATACCATTATTAAAGAGACCGTTCTTTTTCCTGTTGTGTACTCTTGGTACCTTTGTTGAGAATCATTTGACTGTAAATGGTGGATTTATTTCTGATCTCTCTGTTCCCTTATCTACTTCTTAAGCTGTCTACTAGTAGAGTGTTGCATCATTGTATTTTACTTTAAGACCAGAAGTTATCCAAGTAAGAAAACAAAAAAGAAAGACTAAAATGCTATTTTGAGTATGTTGTAGATCTCTGCAGCCTGACATATTTTGGCAGAAGCCAAAGAGTTACTGATACCCTCCTTCACCTGAGGCACCCCTCTCCTTAGATTTTTATAATCAACTTGAAATTGAACAGTAATAATGTTCCACATGCCAATGTTTGCAAAAGAAAGTGCTTACTACGTGTCAAGGCACTGATGATTCACTTTGCAAATCTTAGATACTGTTTTTATTCCTATTTTACAGGTGAAGAGACTGAGCTAGAGAGGGGTTGAGTGACTTGTTCAGGGATGCCAGGCTGGTAAATGGCAGTCAGATATTGAACTCGGTCAGTGTTGCTCAAGTGACACATCTTAGCCTAGTGGCCTGGCAAGCAGAGAGTGTGCAGGGGAATTGCCTGGCAAGGTGTACTCTCATTACCTGTCCTGTCCACAGCATCTTCCTACATCATTTTGCAATTTTTTTGTTCTATTCCAAGGCCCAGAGTTCTACTGGTAGTTTTAGAGATATCTTTAATGTAAAAGGAATGTCTCTCTTTTTTTAAAAAGAGTCTTTCTTGGGAGAGGATCAGAACACCTACAGTATGTTTTTTCTGGAAATTTTCATAGCGAGTAATAGCTGGGAGTAAAAGGTAAATCTGCAACTTTGCAGTCACCTCACTCACTCGCTAAGATTGCTTAGTCCCAAGTTCTGTGGATTTTCATCAAGCAAGTATTGCCCTTCATTCTACCGTTCAAGACTTACAGGCTCAAATAAGGTAGGCAGCTTAAAAAGTTTCTTTTATGGAGGATATCAGATAAAACAATGAACTACTATCTGGTAGCAATATAATTTCAAGTAATGATGAGAAAAAAAATGGAAGGTTACAATCCCATAATAAAGGAGCTCTCTTAAGTGGAATACATTGTTTATCAAAGATCTCAACTCATTGCCTTTACTCTCTCATTTTGCTACACACTAGTGAGAATTCTCCTGCGGACCTGCCTTTGGAACCTTTGCATGACCCTTCTTTGAAATCTTTTACCAAGAAAGTATTTTATAGCTTCCTTTTCCTTCTTCCTGAATGGGTCTTGTAGTTCTTGGATGCAGCAGCTGATAGACAAACCCAACCACCCTTTATAACTCTGGCTCTGATGCAACACACATTTTAAGTTATGCACAGGTATTTTAAGAAATGTGAAGTTGGGAACCATTTTCCTACCTTTCCTTTTCATCTTCCTTTCTGATTGTGATGGCAGCTCTGCAGTAATTGACTCATAGGATGTTCACTCTCACCACCCTGAGGGCTCTTTGATTCCTTCTGATTTCTGGAGAATCTTGGTAATGATGAGAGGACTTTAGATGTTGGGGGTGGGATGTTAGAGTATTGATGTTACGAAGGTAAAGGTCTATGAATGTGATGGAGTCTGTCATATAAATCACATATACAATTTTAAGCTGTAATGCATGCATGCTATATCCTCTGTAAGTGGGGTTGGTAAAACAGTTATCACTAGGGTAAGTAAAGTGAGATTCTTAGCTTCAAAGGAGCATTTAAAACATGTATTGAAGGGTGAGATACTTCAGAAACTATGATTAAGTTGCTGTCCCTTCTAGTGGAGCACTTGATTAGAAAATATATATATTTATATATTTTTAAGTCTCTGATTCTTCTTCAAAATCCAGTAGTGCACATTTTCTATAACTGCCCTGCTCTGCACCCTTTCCCTAAATGTTTATCTGATTGGATAAACTGTTCTTCTTTGCCCTTTCACCTTTTATGATGGTTCTAAAAGAGATCAATTTTGAACAAACCTAAAATTTCTTTAGCATTTTAGCTCATTTCTGACCAATAAAGGTGAAAGGCTTTAATTACATATGTGGATTATTCTCATTTGCTTCTCCTGTCCTCTTGAGAAATAAAAAATTTGAGAATAAGTAATACTACTGGTGGTTGACTCCTTGGTAAAACATTCAAGACGGGAAAAACAGATGTCAAATTATTTTTGTCTTTTGTTCTAGAAAAATGGCTGCAATGAAATTTTCTGTATTTAAAACCTGCTTCCATTCAGAGAGTGCTTCCTTTTTGCTAAGAGGCAATAAAGAACTGGTGTCCTCAGTGACCTATTCTGCTTTGCTTTTATTAAGACTGTCTAAACTCTACTACTGTAGGACTATTGAGATATGTGCAGTGAGTGTTGAAAATGAGTGCTGTTGATAGTGCCTCTGGAATTAGATTGGTATTGGAAACTTGAGGTTTCCTGAGGGTGATTTGTGCAGACTCTGTGGCCCCTTGTTGCAGAGATAGTTCAGTGGAATGATGTATAGCAGCCCCTGTCTGTCCACCCCAAACTCAGCAAGGTTTCTACAAGGTTTAACTGGAGCCAGACTGTATTTGGGAAATAAATTGAACACCAAGCTGAAGGTTTTAACTCTATCATTAGAGGAGAATTTAGGGGAGGGTGTTTGCTTGATGTTATTTTTTAACTGAAATTGAAGATAGTTCAGGAATCGTTTTATTAGAGAGTGTATGTCTGTGTCTCTGTTCTCTGTGTGTATATGCAGCTGATTTACGTTTTTGGTTGTTTTAATCAAATGTTAACTTAAAATGTAATCATTCACAGCCTGCTAACTTAATGATGGAGAAAACCAATGGAAATAATTTTTTAGTGTGTTAATCTACACCTGTAAATTAAAATTTGACTACAAATATGACAGTCTGAGAGTCTATTAAAATAGGATACGTTTAAAATGAAGTATCTTTTGTTAAGTTTATTTTTGCTGCCTAAGAGATATGAATTCTGGGAAGCTGTAGGCTTGGTGCTGTAATACATTGTTCTGAAGGGGAAATATTTACACGGATTCTTGAAAACAGGAATTGCAGACTGATTTTGGACACTTTCTGTTTTCTTATTTGTTAACAAAATGAGTTTTAGGTGAAAACTAAATTGTTGCTTCTTCTAATGAAAAATTGTCTTCACAAATGAAACTTGCTTACATGATCATTTTCCCTGGAGACATGACAGTGAACACGGTGCATAGTGTGCGTTTTTAGGTTGCTAAACATAACACTTGTTTAGTAATCATAAAAACTGTCTTGTGACTTCTGTTGTGACTGTATCATTTAACTCTTGGGTTTTCTTCAATGAGAGATAAACTCTTTGAGAATGCAGATCATAGATGATACTTCATCTGTCCCTTAAAATTTATGAAGTACTTTGTACCTTCTTCAGCTCTTGTCCCTTGACACATGACTGCTCTGCAGCTCCCTGACACCAACTTGAATTAGAGAAGGAATGGGATCAGAGAGTGTTTTGTTGTAATTTACAAGTCCATTTGTAATTTTCATGGCTAATTAATGAGGTAATTATTAGTCATCTTTGTCTCAAGTTTAGGATTTGTTCAAAAACTCAGTTTAAAAAAGAAAGACTGCCTTTTTTAGTGGAAAACAACTGAGGAAATTTTATTTTTGATTGATTAGTTAATTTTTTTCTTCTAGAAAAACCAGAAAAGAAACCTGAAGAAGTTTTAGCCAAACAGGGAGTAACTTGAGTCTTTATTTGTACTTCTAGAATTCTTCGTAGATGTTTTTTTTTTTTTTTTTGAGGAGGGGGAACAGGGTCTTGCTCTGTTGCCCAGACTGGAGTGCATTGGCACAGTGACAGCTCACTGTAGCCTTAACTTCCTGGGCTCAGGTGATTATCCTGCATCAGCTTCTCCAGTAGCTGGGACCACAGGTGTGTGTCACCATGCCTGGCTAATTTTTTTTTTTCTTTTTTTCTCTGTGGAGATGGGGTTTTCCTGTGTTTCCCAGGCTGGTTTCAAATGCTTGGACTGAAGCAAGCCATTCGTAGGATTACTTGTATGGCTGCACTCAGCCATATGTTTGTCTTATAAAGTTATAATGCTTAAGAATCTTAGCCTGAAGAAATATACAAGGGCCTTATCAGCCATGACCAGTAATGTCATTATCAGGTTTTCCTGGGCTTTGACATATTAATTTGAATGAAATCATACTCCTAGGAGATTTTCCTTCTGGTGTAAATTAACAGTATTTTGCCTCCATATGATTTAGGGTTAAAGTAATTATTTTAACTCTAAGAATTTTTTTTTTTTAAACCATACACTCTGCTGTGGATTTTTTTTCTTACATTGTTCAAAATAATGTGATGATGTAACTCTGGGCTATGAGTGACAGAGATGCACAGAGCACCTCAGCAGGCTGGTGATCTGACATTTTTGTTTTATTTGCTCTGGTGCTTTACAAAGATGTGGGTTGGGGAAGCTGATTTAAAATAAACATTTCCATGCTAAGGATGATAGAAGTTAAACAGTTTTAATAGGAGTGCTGATGGACTTGTTCCCCCATCCTGCCCCTTTTCTTTAGGGACACAAAGAGAAAGGAATCATCATATTCTTTGAGATGATCTTCGGGAATGCTTTAAACCCCCATCTCTGTAGTGCGCTTGTGAGACCAGTGACTGCTTTTGAGTTCTAGGAAGGATGGTTGGTCCTGTCTGCCACCTTGTGGTTATTTACAGAATTGTTTCTACCAGTATAGGTACGAGTTTTCTGAAGCTGGAACACCCAGATTGAAAACACATTTCCTCCATTTCTTTCTCTCTCTGTTCTCAGGGAGTGCTTAAAGTCATGCATACCACCACCACTGCAGGAATGTTGCCTTTTTCTCTCTTTTCACCCAGGGCATTCACTGTCCATTGCTAGATGTGGAGCTGAGAAAGAGATGTAAGAGAAGACAGAGTGTCTGTGTTCAAGGTGCTTCCTTGATCGAGGACATAAAATACAAACCTGTTAAAGTGACCACACAGAGCATGTGTGAAGGGCTTAATGTGAATGGTCAAGGTGGTAAGAACTTTAGAGGCTCAGAAAGGTAGTGTTCACTGCCAGTGTTAAATGGAGTCTTGGAGCAGTGCTTTGTACCTGGGAGAGAGGAGGAGGGAAGAGTGTATGGAGGGACTTAGCATTAGGCTGGACCCAAAGACTGCTGGTCATCATGTGGGAAGGGTGCAAGAGGTTGTTGGTGTTTGGCTTTCATTCCTGTGTGGGGGAGCCTTGGGATGAGGTGGTCTGAACATGGTATGCTTGAAACAGTGTTAACAGTTACGTGCTCTGGAGGTAATAAGCACCCTCTGCCCCCACCCCAAATGAAGACAGCATTAGCCTTGTTTGGGAAGTTTGTGGGTAAAGTTATTATTAGTCTTGCTCCTGCATGACCTTTAATGTAGTTTGTGAACCTACCAGAAATACATACTGTACAATATTGTACTGGACAAGGTTCTGTGGGGCATATTTTGGGAAATACTGCAAAAAAGTGTTGAAAAGGATTAACCTGACAAGATGCTACTGATGTGTTATATTGAATTACTTCAATATAACAGGTTTTCTTCAAATGATACTTCAGTTGTGTGGAAGTATCATTTGATACTGTTTAGCTATATTTTAGAAGACGATATATACAACACTTTAATTTGTTTTCTAATACCATCCACAGATGAAAAAAATATCCAGAAATGGTGCTAAAATAAATTAGGTCTTCAAAGACAGTTTCAGTAACTCCATTATGACTTGAAACTTGTGGGAAACCTCTTATAATTTTAAACATTTTAAAGAGTGAAGTATAAATATTATAAGGAATGTTTCAAAGGTAGAAAGTCTGTGGGTCCAAATGTTAATGGAATGCATGCAGAAATTTTTCTAACAACTTCATTTGAAGTGTTGTAAAACAGTATTGAGCTATGGAAGGTAAACTTACATTAGTGAGTAAAATACTTGCAGTTTGTTGTCCAGCTCTGCCAGTGTTAAAGTATGTTCCTAGCCAATCTTTCTTGGAGGAAAAATTAAGTGGCTGTTTTCAAACTGGAAAATTTTCCCATTCTCCTCTTTCTCAATCTTAAGGATATGAGATTTCATACCAATGTCATTTGGAAAGTATATTTATAACAGATGTGATAAAATATGTGTCAGGTATACTTCTCTTTAAACCTAATATAAAAATCTAGATATATATAACAGACAATTTAGGGGCCCTTTATAAGTTTTGTAAGAATTCATTTGACTTTCTTTTGGCATACAGATACATAATAAAAGGATACACTAGTCTGTAAAAATTCTGATATATATAGTAAATATCTCAGCAATATTTTAAATTTTATATTCTTAGGATTATTTTGTGCTTGCATTCAGATCTCATGGTCAATAAACTCAATCACCCTTTTTTCCAGGATCTGATTTTGCCATGTGTTGTACTGAAACTACGTGTAATTTTAGCCACACAGGCTAGTTGCATAGATATTATTCACCTTGTTTTGCAAATAGGGTCTCACTAACAAACCCAGGGTCACACAGCTAGGGAGTGGCAGGGGTCAGAATTTGAACTCTGCCCCATCTGACTCCAAAGCCTGTATTCCTTATTGCATCCCTCTCCTTCTTAGGATAGTTCTTTTATATGTTTTAGTGTAGAAGTATTTGAGATCTCCTAAATAAAACATTGCAAGTTAATCATACCATATCAATAAACAGAATGAAGCTTGCGGAACTTCGCCCTTTCTTCCCCTCCCCCATTTGGCTATAGACATGAGTTTGAGCATTGGATAATCTAGCTTTTAACCCCCTTATTAATAATGTTCAAGATGTAACTCTCTAATTCATTGCTAGTAATCTTTTGCCCAAAAGGATAAATTACATTTTTAATCTTTGCAAGTTCCTCTGATGGATCCACAAGGAAGAATATTTGTTGGCATCAGTACAGTTCTGGTCCTGTGACCAGTGTCATTTTAAGCAAGATGCTCCCTTCTCTTCCTCCTTAGGTTTAAGTCCATAGGCATTTACCACTGAGGCCTCAACCACCACAGGCCTGTTAATTATCTCACGGTCTTGGCCTTAGTTTCTCTGACCATTAAAATAGGGTTTTTAAAGGAATCAACCCACTTCTAAATACAGTTGAATATATAGCTTCATATATGAAACAAAACCCCTTTTAAAGGAAAAAGATATATCTTTTGTCTTATGGTGCAGTGTAACAAAATCCCCCCACCCCATTATTTTTTGTTGTGTCTAAGCAGCAAAGAGTCTAGAGGATAGGAGGGAATTTACCAGCATATGGTATGGGCAGGCAGTTGGGAGAGCGAGGTGGAGAAATAGTAATCTGCTCTCAGTTCTCCAAATGTCACATTAAGTAAGACATACTGTACATTTTTAGTGAGCTCTTGATGCTGGCAAACAAATGAAATTAAAAGCTAGTTGTACGTGAAATATTAAGTTTGCTACAAAGCCCATTATGTATTCTGAATGCGTCTCTAAGGAGAAATTAGAGAGCCCAGCATATGAGGCGCTCTCCCTCTGACTTCTTTCCCATTAGCGTGTATAATTTTTTTGTTGTTGTTGTTGGTGAGCGAGTTTTGCTCTGTCGCCCAAGCTTGAGTGCGGCGGTGGAATCTTGGCTCACTGCAACATCCTCTTCCCAGGTTCAAGCAATTCTCCTGCCTCAGTCCCCCAAGTAGCCGGCCTTACAGGCGCATATTACCACGCCCGGCTAGTTTTTGTATTTTTAGTAGAGACGGGGTTTCACTGTGTTGGCCAGGGTGGTCTCGAACTCCTGACCTCGTGATCTGCCCGCCTCAGCCTCCCAAAGTGTTGGGCTTACAGGCAAGAGCCACCACGCCCGGCCCAGTGTGTATTATGTTAACAGACTTAGAGCAAGAAGATTGACTTTGGATAGGTTGTTAACAGTCAGTCTCCTAAAGTACTTAAAGGATGCTTTTGGGTTTTGAATCTGGTTTACATTTGGGACAAAAAAAGGGAGTCTGTTTTTCATGGGAAAGCTTTATTCCTGTAGGTCTATCAATATCTTTGTCCACTGTGCTACTGTGATTTTATAACTTGGGTCTCCTTTCAAGTAGCAACTATTTTTGAAAAAAGGATGTCCTTCCTAGGGTAAAACGAAAGGCTTATTGTTTTAAAAAATGCAGTTTCCTGGTTAGAGCAACATGTTCCTGTTTGTTCTCAATGACTAGAAAATTTGGGGGGAAAAAATAGCTTACATTTTTTTTTCCAGAGTCCTTTAAAATAGTAACAGTCATGTGGATTTCGTTTGTCTTGGTAAGTGCAGTGGGAAGGCTAGAAATTTTTCAGTTTGTTTGTCATAGTTTTTTGACCAAAATGGAAATTGAAACACTCTAGGTAATTTAACTCTCCAGCATTTTTTTTTTTTTGTATAGTTGTTGGCTGAAATGTCATTCTATGACTGTTTCTTGTTTGTATAGAGAAGAAAAGAATCTAAGAGTGCAACTCCCTGAAGGCCATACATTTCTTTGCACATCTTAAGAGAAAAGTCTTGCTCTGTGATGCTACATATTTGGTTGTCACTGATGCTTGCAAATGTCAGGTTGGTTTGAGGAGCAGGACTTCCTCAGCACCCCATTCTTACTTGCCTTTTTGAAGTTTTTTTTTTTTTTTTTTCTGGTAAAGGCAATTGCATGCCAACTAATAGATTATTTTAATAAAAGCCAATGACTAAGGGGAAACAAAGGTTGAAACTTCTGTGTGAGAAGTGAAGGAAGAGAAATAGGAGTGACCACTATGGGCAGGAAAGGAGTAGGGGTAGTTCTGGGGCAGGGCAGAGCTGGATTGTTTTGCAGTGGCCTTTCATGCCCCTAAATCTCCTCCCTTACACTCCTGATTTCATTTCTCTTGGTTGTGCTGCCTGAAATCTCATACTGCTTAGAGGTTTGTTTGTTCTCTGGAAGTACAAATGCTGACAGGCAGTTCTTGTGCAAGTTTTAAGGGTTTCTACTGATTGTGTTCAGATTGCCTGCCTTTAGTTTTTAGATTAGGGCATAGTGAGCTGATACGGGGCTTGGGTAACATGAGGTCTCTGGACATCTGGTAAGAAGGTAGGAAAAGTTGATAGGAAGATTTGAGCTGAAAGGTGATGATGTGCCTATTTCAAGATATTGCTTAGTCCTGCTTGCTTTTAGGAAAGGACAAGAAAACTTGTTTTCCTTTTTGTTGTTCATGCAATCTGTGGTAACTAATATTTGGCTGTTGAGCTCTTGATTGAAGAAAAGCTTAAACAGATCCCTCCTCCCTTCGATTTGAGTTACTTTTGCTTATTTCTAGTCAGTTTTCTTTCATTATTTAGGGTCTGAGAGCAGAGATTTCTTGATGTCTTTGCCATAGTTTCTTTTTTTCTGCATACCCAAATTCACGTTGGTCACGTTCATATCACATAGTGAAACATTATGTGTTGCCTGCTGCTCCTGCTAGTACAACTAAGAACTCTTAAGTTTAGATGGAATCTATCTGTAAAATCATCTAGTTGAAGCTTCCATTTATCAGAATAATGGAGTCTGTTCCCCTAGTTTATAACTCCTTGTGACACAGATAATTTAAAACAAGTTTCTTTTGGGATGGTGTACTGTAAGAGCAATAGAAGAAACTCTGAATGTAATTGAATTCATTTAAGAAGTTTATAGTCTGGTTTGAGATATAAAATACAAAATGAAGCATTTACTACACAGGGTTTTCTGGTTCTGTATTCCTTGAATGACACATTTAAAAGCACCTTTTAAAAATCATGATTATATGAGGTATGAATGTTTTATTTATGCAGGTACATATAGAAGGAAAAACTACTTTTGAAGTTTGTTCGTGCAGTAATGGTGTAATGTCTGTCTCTCAGTTTTATGATACAGTCTCAGTAACGACTTCCTGATTCATTCACTTATGTCACTTACAGGTGATAATATTCCATTCACCTGTACATTTTTATTAACTAATCAATCTAATTTGTATGTTATGATTATACATATTAAGTTAGAGAAATAATGGTTATTATTCATAGATATATTCTATAATCATACAAAGTATACATTCATACTTAAAATTGTTAAATCCATGTATATCATGCTAACGCATATAATGTGTATGACATAACTTATTCAGGAGCGTGGCCCTTACTCAACTATGAAACTCCTTAATGTTAAAAAGGAACAGATTAATAAAGTGCCGCTTAATCAGTGAACCAGCTTTTTAACTTTGATTTTTTTGGGGGGTTAGTTGAAGGAGTAGAAACGTTGTTATTTCAAGGCCTGTTGTTCTCTTTTAAGGCCTTAAGGCTATTCTTTGATTCTGTTTTCAGGCCTCCAAATTCTTGCTTCTACTGTGTTTCTTAGACTTCTCTGTCCTTTCCAGAAATAGCTTTTAAAAATCTTATTTCTTTCTAATACTTATCCAAATATACTTTTTTGGTCAGTGAATTTATTTGCTGGATGGTTAAATGAATGTAAATAGTCTTTTTTCTTAGATAAAAGCAGCTTTAGGCCTTGGACAGATTATAACAGGTTGACAGGTAATTTAGGGAAAACAATGTAAGCCTTTAATATTAGAATCAGAATATAAGCTCCTCAGAAATGGGAAGACAATCTTTCTGTACTGTTTAACAACTTCAAGTAATATACAGATTCATAATATTTAAACTAGAATGGTGAACTTTAGGATTATCCAGAAGGAGCTTTCATTATAAATGTCTCATTGAGACATTTTTATTGACTTTCCTTGAATGCAAATAGAACATTATGATTGGAGCCTGACTGCTTTTCTAAAGAAGAGGTTTATTAGATTTAGGAATGTACACTTTGTTAACTGGACAGAGGAAACAATTTTGTTTTAGTTTTCTTATTTGTATTGAACTTATGGGACCTATTTTTAAATTTCAGTCTTTAAATAGCTTTTTTATTTTTATTTTTTGTGAGATGGAGTTTCTCTCTTGTTGCCCAGGCTAGAGTGCAATGGCAAGATCTCAGCTCACTGCAACCTCCACCTCCCAGGTTCAAGCGATTCTCCTGCCTCAGCCTCACAAGTACCTGGGATTACAGGCATGTGCCACCATGCCTGGTGAATTTTTGTATTTTTAATGGAGACGGGGTTTCACCATGTTGGCTGGGCTGGTCTTAAACTCCTGACCTCATGTGATCCACTCGCCTTGGCCTCCCAAAGTGCTCAGATTACAGGAGTGAGCCACTGAACCCGGCCTCTTTAAATAGCTTTTAAAAGGCTTCATGGAAATACCAGACTACAGATGGATAAAATGAGAGGCCATCAGTTTATTTGAAAGTTATCTGAGGATGACATTTTAAATTCTTAATATTGATATAAATTTTAAATTGGAATGACTTAAAATTATAAATCGTGTCTTAACATACCATAACATTGTTTTAAAGACTAAAACAGTCTAAAATATTTTAGAGTGAAAACCTTCTTCGTCTCGTCTCATCTCTTCTTTTCCTTTCTTTCTTTTTTTTTTGACAGAATATCACTCTGTTGCCCAGGCTAGAGTGCAGTGGTGCAATCTTGGCTCACTGCAACCTCCTCCTCCTAGGTTCAAGTGATTCTTCTGCCTTAGCCTTCTGAGTAGCTGGGATCACAGGCATGTGCCACCACACCCAGCTAATTTTTGTATTTTGAGTAGAGATGGGGTATCACCCATGTTGGCCGGGCTGGTCTTGATCTCCTAACCTGAAATGATCTGTCAATCTTGGTCTCACAAAATGCTGAGATTACACACGTGTGCCACCATGCCTGGCCTTAGTACTTTCTTTAAAAGGTTTCTAATTCCTTATCTAGTTAATCTGTGAATTATTGTCATCTGTGTCCTTGTTATATAAAATTCAGTTGCACACAGAGTTCTAACTGTTCCTAAGTCTTCTCCTAAAGCTAAAAAAAAATTTTTTTTTCTTAATTAAAAGCATTAAAATTTAACCAAGAGAGTATGGCCTGTACACTGAAAAGTACAAAAGCAATGTTAAAAGAAATCACAGAAGACCTAAATAAATGTATAGACATCACATATTATGGATCAGGAGACTTAATATTTTTAAGATGGCAATACTACTTTAATTGGTCTGCAGATTCAGTGCAACCCTGCTAAAATCCCAACTGGCTTATTTGCATATACTGACAAGCTAATCAAAAAAATTGATTAAAAATGCAAGGCACCTAAAAGAGCCAGAAAAATCTCCTGTGAAAAGTGAAACAAGGTTAGAACACTCACAATTCACAATCTCAGAACTTAACTACCAGAGCTGCCTACTCAAGACAGTGTGGTACTGGCACAAAAGTAGACACATAAACCAGTGGAATAGAATTGAGAGTCCTGAAATAAACCCTTTTATTTATGGTCAATTTATTTTTTCAATAAGCATACCATTACAGTTCAATGTGGTAAAGAATAGTCTTTTTTTTTCTTTTTTTTTTTTAAAGATGGGGTTTCACCATGATGGCCAGGCTGGTCTTGAACTCCTGACCTCAGGTGATCCACCCACCTCAGCCTCCCAAAGTGCTAGGATTACAGGCGTGAGCCACCGCGCCCAGCCTAGGAATAGTCTTTTCAACAAAGAATTCCAGTACAACTGATGCACATGTAAAAATAATGTTGGACTCCTACTTCACCTTTTATACAAAAATTAAAATGTATCATAGACCTAAATCTAAGAGCTAAAACCATACAACTTTTAGAAGAAAATATAGTAGTAAATCATTGGGATCTGGGATTAGGTAATGGTTTCTTAAATATTACTCTAAAAGCTCATGCAACAAAGAAAATAAATTGGACTTCAAAATTAAAATTTTGTGCTTCAGAGGACACCATCAAGAAAGTGAAAAGATGGTCCATGGAATGGGAGAAGATATTTACAAATTATACATCTCAGTAAGGACCTTCCATCTAGAATGTATAAAGGACTCTTAAAATTTAATGATAAAAAAGACAGATAAACCAATTAAAATATGAACAAAGAATTTGAATAGACACTTATCCAAGAAGTTACATAAATGGACAAAAAGGCACATGAAAAGAGGCTCAAGCTTCTTAGTAATTAGGGAAATGCCAATCAATACTATTACACACTTAGTAAGATGATTAAAATAAAAAGAGAGACAATAGCAAGTGTTGGTAAGGATGTAGAGAGCCTGGAATCCTCATACATTGCCTATGGGATTATAAAATGGTGCGGTGACTTAGGAAAGCAGTTTGGCAGGTCCTTAGAGAGTCAAACATAGAGTTATCACATGAACCAGCAGTTTTACTCGTAGGTGTATACCCGTGAGAATTCAAAACGGTGTTCAAACAAACACTTACACGTGAGTTTATAGCAACATTATTCATAATAGCCAAAAAGAGGGGAGATCCTAAATGTCCACCAATTGATAAATGGGTAAACAAAATGTAGTATATTTCTACAATGAAATAAAATTTGACAATAAAAAGAAAAGTACTGATACATGCTAAAACATAAATGAACCTTGCAAACATTGTGCTAAGTGATAGAAGCTGTCCCAGAAGATCATATATTCCATTGTGGGATTTCATTTACACGAAATGTCCAGAATAGGCAAAACCAAAGAAACAGAAAGTAGATTAGTGGTTGTCAGGAGCTTGGAGTAAGGGGGAATGGAGAATGACTGCCAATGAGTATGGAGATTGTTTTTGGGATGGTTAAAATATTCTGAAATTAGTGATTGATTGATTGTACAACAAAACCACTGAATTGTTCACTTTAAAAGGATACATTTGATAGTATGTGAATTGTCAGTAAATAAAGCTGTTAACATTTGAAAAAGGAAAGGATTATTTTACAAATTTCTTAAAATACATTTGTTGTAGATTTTGACTAAGATTTGGGAGAGGAGTAAATATCCACTCATATGCTTGACGTCACAAACTATGTATAATCCTAGACTCCTAGATATTAAAGTCTTAAAATACTAAATCCTTTGTGGCTTGTCACATATGAATATTAACAGGACTTGGAATTTTTACTTCTTCTGAACTTTCATAAATAACTTTGAGTCTTTTTTTTTTTTAAATTACTGCAATGTGATCTGGACACACAAAGCATGTTTCCTTTTGTAAAGAAAATATTTAAACTTAAATATTTCTACATAAGATGTCATTTTGGTAAGAATTGAAAAAAATGGAATTTATATCCATTTTTAAGTGTAGACAGGAAATAAGCATTCATTTTATATTGACTAAGAAAAATAATTTGATTTAACTATGATATTGGCAAATGTACTTTGAAATTAAAACTTTGTATTTGCTATTTTGATGTAAAAGATAGAAACAGGTGTTAAAGAATGATTTATGAGGAATTTATTTTCATAAGTTTGTCATTTTATTTTATATTTTAGCAAGTTTTGTGCCTATCCCAGAAGCTGTTGTAATGGATAATATTTGTACAACTGAGCTTTTAATAATGTTTATTTTTAATGTCTTAAGAAAACGTATTTTTAAAAAAGCTATCCATAGTCTAATTTGGTCTGTAGATATAGTGACTTATTTTAGAAACCCCTTTTCCTGACAAATCTAATAATTTCTATCCTTTTCTTTGAAACAGGATCTGGAAATAGTATATTCCTATTTACATGGTATGGAAGCCTTATCAAACTTGAGAGAGCATCAACTTAGGTATGTCATTTTAATATTAAGTTAATCATAGAATGCTGAAAATCTGAAGTGTAACAATTTAACATTTTAATTTTTTACTTTTATTCTTAACACAATAATTGTACATATTTATGGGGTACATTGTGATATTTTAATACATGTATACAATGTGTTGTAATCAAATGAGGATTATTAGCATGTCTGTTACTTCAAACATTTATCGTTTCTTTGTGTTAGAGCATTTAAAATCCACTCTTTGAGCTATTTGAAAATCCACCATAAATTGTTGTTAATGATAGTTACCCTAAGTGCTATAGAACACTGGGACTTATTTCTCCTACCTAGAAAGCAAGAATTTTATAGATTACTTACTGTAGTTAACAAGTAGGTTTAAAGAAATCTTATTCATGAAAGCTCTGCTTCTTCTAGCTTCTATACTAAGGAGCTTATACTTACACTAATAATGCATACTTAAACAGTGTATGCAGTTAAACTTAGTTAAGCTTATACAGCTTAATCTTATACTTTTACAAAGTTGAATTCGATTGTATCCAATAATAGAATAATATTTTGACATTTCTGTCATAGTAATATTCTTCCACTTCCACCGCAGTGTCTGTCTCTTTCTTTCTTATTCCCCCTTTCCCTCTTTTCTCTCTCTGTCCCCATCTCCCTCTGTTTTCCTCCCTTCCTCTCTCACCAAAAGTAGTAAACACGACTTGGTGAATATATCAATAGGGGCAATATTTGCCATCTTGGCAAACAAAAACCTACTACTTAATGCTCAGATACATTAGAAACCAGTACCTTTAAAATTAATCATTTAAAGAATTATTAGGTCCATTATTTTCATATGTTCTAGATTTTTGTTTAAATATTTTATTGCATTAAGTAGACTGCCTTTTTCAGAGAAACACAGTTTATACCATATTTGTTTTTGTGAGATCTGCCCATACAGAAATCTCATCACTTCTATTGTACAGTAATTCAGCAACTGTAGTTATTTATCTGGGCTTCATATTAAAGAACAAAAATGATTTTACCTTAAGTGGGATATAAAATAAAGGACTTTGAGAAGATGGATAATATATAAACACCAACTAGGACATAATGGGAAAGTTTTGTTTCCTCCAGGTCTAGCTGTTTCTGATACCAGCAGGTTTTAATTATGAAAAGGACTGCTCTTTCTATATATTTCCCCTTTACTCTTTCAACACTAATTAATTTGTGAGCATGTCAATTCCATATTTAGTTGTTAATTGAAAAGAATATCAAGAGGATAGAGTACTCCTAAAATTAAATTTTTAATGAAAATCATTTAAATTAAAGTAGATTGTAGATTAAGTGTTTAAAAATTAAGTCAAGTTTTATTAGAAAGGGCAAAACCACTGGGATTTTAGAAGATGGCTCAAATTAGAGCAAGAATAATTTTTAAAGTGTGTAACTTTCATTTTATGTTTTGTGATGACAACTTTGCTAAGAAAAAAATTATAGTAACAATTGTTTATTTAATTGCATGCAGTTAATTCATAAATGCAAATGCAACTAATTAGTATGTAAATAAAAATGTCATATTCCCACTGTGCATATATAAAACCATACACACGTAATATTTAGATACATTGATTATACAATGCATTTGTATAATATGTGTGGTGATAAAATTATTTAGATAACAGGAATTCTTTGTAATGGAAAAACGAATTTTTATACTTAGAGAAATTTTCTGGATTACAAAAGCATAAATAGGCTGGGCATAGTGGCTCATGCCTGTAATCCCAGCATTTTGGGTGGCCAAGGCAGGTGGATTACTTGAGGTCAGGAGTTCAAGACTAGGCTGGCCAGCATGATGAAACCCCATCTCTACTAAAAGTATAAAAATTAGCGGGTGTGTTGGCACACGCTTATAATTCCAGCTACTCTGGAGGCTGAGGCAGGAGAGTTGCTTGCACCTGGGAGGCAGAGGTTGCAGTGAGTGGAGATTGTGCCACTGCACTCCAGCCTGGATGACAGAGTGAGACTGCATCTCAAAAAAAAAAAAAAAAGAAAGAAAAAAGTATAAAAATACTAATGAAGTTCCACATACCCATCAGCCAGTTTCTGTCAACTGCCTGCAGCTGCAGAGGTAATTTTTGGTTATAAATAATAAGTTCAAGGGTATAGTTGAGTATATTTACACCTTAGAATGTCTGTTTTGGAGCCTACACAGATTTGTTTGTTGGCATGAACTTAAAACAGGGCGAGGCCTTTAAGATGTTTATCTTACTGTGCTTGTGTTGAAGTCACATTAATGGAAAACATCAGCTTAAACTAATTTAAGTCCTTCTTTAGAACAAGTTCAGGATGCCACGTACATAATAACAAAAATAGAGGTACAGATAACCTAACAACTTAGATAAATTGCTTTATAATACTACAATTTCTGGGAAAACTATATCTCCTTTAGATAAATCATTTTCCTTGAATTTTATAAAGAGATGTTACCCTGGGATTAATAAAAAACAGTTAAGACCTTCCACATGGTACGGTTTTCCAATTTTAGAAAAAAAGTGCTCATAGGCAAGATTTTCAGTCTGTTAAGTATTGGGCAGCAGAACAGCAACATTCACGTTCTCCTGTGGGAGAGAGGAAGTGGCTTTTATTTATCTGAAAGCTTCAGCTCCCTGCATTGTTACAGAGCAGTTAAAATAGAGGATGTTACTGTGTTGCTGTAAGATCACACACTCTGTGCAGTATAAAAGGTTTTCAGATCTTCACCAAAAACTATGTTTCTTCAACATCATTTTAACTGTTTTTCTAATGTTTTATCCCTTCAGTTTAGGAGCAGAGACCAAAAATTTATTTAAAAAAAGAATAATTAGGGCTATTTAGTTTTAGAAATTAAGTAGGAAAGAGCCTGCCGAAATATAATATATATTTTCTGCAGCATCATGCATGAGTGTAATTGTTATTATATAGACACCTTTGGATCACTGAGTAGTAACTGAATTATGGTTATTATACACTCATTAAGAATTCAGGGAAGGTCAATATGCTTTTGCTAAAACATTGCCTAACAGTGTTTAAAGACAAAAAGCATTTTGATACTTGTTTCCTTCATTTATGACATTTTAATATAAGAGATTTTACCATGACTTTCTGATAGCACTGTTTAAATGTGTTTATTTTATAAACAGTTATTGATTGATTGCATGCTTACTATGATACTGATGTAGACTCTGGAGATATTGCATTGAAGTAAATCAAATCCGTGACATCACGGAACTGAGGTTCCTAGTAGAGCAGAAAAGATTGAGATAATGGATCCAGTGTTATTTTATTTAGTATGTTGGACATGGTAAGGATGGGTGCCGGGCTACTCTGGCTTTGGAGTCAAAAGGAGGTGACATTAGAGTCAGGACAGCCTGCGAAGATTTCTTCAGTGTAAAGGTGCCCCAGATGCTCTGTCATGGACACAGGTTTGGTGCAGGAGAAGGAAGACAGGGCCGTGGTGTAGTAAGGTACAGTAAGTAAGTAAAATACAGTATAGTGTAGAGGTATAGCAAATAGTGTAGGACCTTGTATTGAAGGATAAGAAGTTTGGATTTTCTTTTAGAGATTGTGGAGTTAAAGAGTAGAGCTGTGAGATCATCTGACTTAGTGTTTGGAAAGATTTCTCTAGAAGCTTTGTGGGGAATGGACATTAGGCATGTAAAGGTGGAAGCAGACGTCCCTGTGCTTGTGGTCTTGGTAAGAGATAATGGTGGGATAATGATAGCTCATGCTAGATTCAACAGGGGGAGATGGTGAATTTGGTCAGTTCTGGAGAATGTGTTTTGCAAATAGGTGATGGCAGAAAGATGTATGTGAAGAAGAGAGAGAAGTCAAGAATGATGACTCTAAGGTTACTATATTATTCTGTTCTCTGCTATAAGGCCATAACTGACACTAGGTAATTTCTAAAGGAAAGAAGTTTAATTGACTCACAGTTCCACATGGCTCGGGAGGCCTCAGAAAACTTACAGTCATGGCAGAAGGGGAGGCAGAGACATCTTTTTTCACAGGGTGGCAGGAGAAGAATGAGTAACCAGGGAAAGGGGAAGCCCCTTATAAAACCATCAAATCTTTGAGAACTGACACCAGAACAGGATTGGGGAACTGCCCCATGATTCAGTTATCTCCACTGATCCCTCCCATGACACGTGGGGATTATGGAAACTACATTTCAAGATGAGATTTGGGTAGAGAGACAGCCAAACTGTAATCAGGGTACTAATTCTGGGGAAGCAGATTTTTGGAGGAGAATTTCATGTTCTGTCTTGGACATTGTAAGCACGAGGAGGCTTTTACATAATCAAGTGGCAACGCAGAGTAGGTGTTTAGATGAGTGGCTGACGTGATGAGAGATTAGGTCTGGGGCATTGCTTTGGAGAAGTCATCAGTGTATAGGTTAAGATCATGAACTGGGTGAGATTATTTGAGTTTAGAGAAGAGGGCTAAGGACAGGACTCTGGAGATGATAATGTTTAGAGGTCAGGTAGAAGATGAAGTGGGGGAGCATCCAAAGGAGACAGAAAAAAAATGACTAGTAAGCTGAAACAGCAGAAGACCAAGGACACAAAGCTGAAAGAAGATAATGCTGTAAAGAAAAAGGAATAATCAAAACTGCAGAGTAGTGGAATTGCTAAGTACAGGTAGGATTCCCGTAACAAGGTAGATGCTGATTATTTATAGAGCTTTTTCTTTGGAGTGTCAGGGACCAAATGATAGAGAAGTGGGGAAAAGGATGAGAAAATGGAGATAGAATATGTAGACAATTCTAAAAGATTTTCTGTAATTGGGAAAAAAGCAAAATACAGATAATAGCTGGAAGGAGATGTGAGTTCAAGAGAGGAGTACCACTCACGCAACAGGTGATATGCTGACTTATGTTTACATATTAGTGGACGTGATCAGGAGACAGGAACGTAGAGAAGGCAGTGAGCTTGCAGAAGCGCAGGGTCTTATGCAGGAGTGCATGGTCTTCTGTGGAAGCAGGAACGAGATTTGGGGTGGAAGTAAAGAGGCTGAGGCAAGGACCCTTCTATTCCAACAGGAAACAAGGCAGAGCCCATTATCTAATTTAAGACCAGATATTTTTAGACTTAGCGCTTTTGGCTTTCCTATGAAAAATTGTGATTCAACTCATTGAAGAGGAATGTATGCTTAATGAGATGTATTTAAGACTCACTGCTGCCTCCTGGAGTTAAGTGCAAATCAGCTGGAATGTTTCCTGGAAGGGGTTGAGGGTAAGGACCTCAGAAGTACAGTGGTGGGATTGAGAAGAACAAGGAAAAAAAGTACCCAAGAGAGCAGTTTCTTTGATTTAGCAAACAGGAAAGAAAGGTGGATGTGTGTTGATTCTAGTGTTTCACAGGTTAGAGAGAAGAGTAGCCCGATTGACCAAAATAGAGGTATTGTTGAAATAAACACTTTTAATAGCCAGGTTTTTCTATTTCTAGTTCCTTCATAAGATGGAATAGTAATTCTCTGATTTGCATTTTTGTATTTTGGGAAAAATGTAATTGACTTAATATAATAGGATGCTTCTTGAAGATGCTATTCTAAGGATAATTCTGAATATTTAAAAATTATTCATGTTTTCCATAATTTTTATAATTTCACAATTTTTTCAAAAACTCTGGGATGAATCAGCTGAAGTAACAAATCTCTAAGCTTCTAAAGCCTCCAGTTAGTCAGTCAGTGGTCATAAAAATATCAAGTTAATAAAAGCCTACTTTTGTCTGAAATTCCATACTGTTGAGTAACATTCTTGTTGAACCATGACTGATGTTATCATTTTTAAAATTAACAGGTTTTCCTTTTAAACTTTTAGGTTCCTTCTCATTTTTTATTTATCTTGGGAACATTAATTTGTCCACATGCCATTTACAAAATATAAAATACACACAATGTTCTCTGCCATAAAATAAACATAGTGAAGTTGACATCTTATTAGATGTTTTCTTTTCTAGCATATTTTTATCAGATTTAATTTAAAATAATTTTGTTAACCCAGGTACTAAAAATATTCATTTTGAGGCTAATAAATGATTGTGGCAAATCATATAAAATAATCTTAACTTTCTAGACTATATGTCTCATTTAAGGATTTAAAATACTAGTCTGTTTTTTAGTGACAGATGTTGAATTCATGTCTTTATCTCTTTTACAGGTTAATGTGTGAAACCGTGAGATACGAGAGACACGAAGCAAATGAAGTTTTATACTAGTAGGTGTTTCCTTTTTGTTTGTACAATGTGTGTAATCCAGTGACTAAATTTTCTTCAAGTATCAAAGGAGTGTTAGTAACAGTCAAGTCAGCACTAACTTATTTTTCTTAGTTGAGAAATGGGAAACATTTAATCTGTTTCCTGTCATAAAAAATAAAAGTTTACAGTTCTTTCCTGATAAGTTCACATTTGTGTCTGTACTTGTATCCTTCACATGTGGGTCAAAGATATTCATATTATAGAGTATTTTGACATTTTTATTATGAAATAAATAGTACACAGTTTTTCTAACAGAACAAAACATATTTTCCCACAGCCATACTAGATGAGATGTGAAGATAGCATAAAGGCCTTATTTTAGTTTATACTTCTTTCAGAAACAGGAAAATAAGCTGCCCACATCTCTTTGGGTACAATTTCATCTTTAGATAATATTTCTTTTGAAATGTGCAAGATATTCCTTAAGAAAAGACAACTAATTTTTAAAGAATATATAGTAGGGCCCAGCGTGGTGGCTCACGCCTGTAATCCCAGCACTTTGGGAGGCTGAGGTGGGCGGATCATGAGGTCAGGAGTTCAAGACCAGCCTGGGCAACACCATGAAACCCCGTCTCTACTAAAATACAAAAAATTAGCTGGGCATGGTGGCAGATGTCTGTAATCCCAGCTACTCAGGAGGCTGAGGCGGGAGAATCACTTGAACCCTGGAGGCAGAGGTTGCAGTGAGCCGAGATTATGCCACTGCACTCCAGCCTGGGCAAGAGAGAGAGACTCCGTCTCCAAAAAAAAAAAAAAAAAGAATATATAGTAGATAAATATTGGCATATTAAGGGTACATAAATTATGATTTGCTAGACATATTATTTTGTTTAAATAACGTTCGCCATGACTGTTGTTTTGTTGACTTTCTGTTTTTCAAAGCGCTTATTAAAAAATTACTACCTTCCAGACTTATTATAGGGAATATTTATTGAAATAAATAAATCACAGCTTCTGCCCTTAAGGAGTTCGTAATCTGGTGAGGGAGGTAGAAATAAAATACAAGGAAAACAACAACAGAAACAAAGCAAAATAATTGTGCTAGTGTAGGTATGTACTAAGGGTAGAAGAAGTGCAAGGGAGCGTGTGAAGGAAATGGGGAGAGCCTCAGTGAAGGGGCTGTGGAACTAGGTCTCAAAGGTGTGTCCAGGAGGCTGCAGAGACTTTTTAGGCGGAAGAACAGTATGTGCCGGGACACAGAGAGGTGGAGGGCCTGGTCTTATGTTTTGAACATCGTGGCAAGTTTAGTCCAACTGGCCTGTGGTGTGGGTCGGGGTAGTGAGTCAAGAGAAGATGCAGGCTGCAGTCATACTTGGTCAAGAACGTGTTGCATAAAAACTGGTCTGGATTATTTTGGCAATTCAGGTCCTGGATTCTTCAGGAGATTTTTTTCCTTCTTAAATAACATGATACAGAAAATTAGACACACTCACAATATTTGACACAGTGGTATCACAGACTCCCAAATACTTATGGCAAATTCATGACCAATTGTGTTTCATTTCTTACTCTCCCCTCCCAGCTCCAACTGGATGATTTTGAAGTAAGTTCCAGACAGCATATCAGTCCATCCATATTATTATGATATGTATCTCTAAAAGATAATGGCTTTAAAAAAACCTTAAATACAATATTATCAAGTCTTTAATATCATGAAAATATTCAAAGTTTTTGTCTCAATTTTTTTTTAGCAGCTTATTTATTTGAATCAAAATCTAGAGTTTGTTCATTGTGATTGTTGATTTTCTTTAAGCCTCTCTTAATAGTGGCTTGGAGGCTGGTCTTCAGGCAGCAAAATGATGTGATCACATGTTTACCAACCCTGCCTGTCTACCTGTCCCCTTGAAGATAATACCTGTGATTGTATGGAAACACGAAGGGTAGTTTAGATAGATTGTCTGGACAAGAGATCAGTAAGGAAATAGTTACAGCAATATGAGGTGGTAAGTACTTAATCTGAGGCAAAGACTGAGGAATGGAGGAGTCAGGGATGATGGATTTTAGAAGAAGATACAGGTAAATAGAATCTAGGATGATTCTGAGGTTGCAACATATGAAACTATGACATCTAGGACCTCTTCAGGCAATCGTAAATATCCAGTTCAAGCTTAAAAGAACCTACACCAAATACAGAGTCGTAAATAATCAAGACATATTTGATAATGATAAAATTAACAACAGAGGCAAGTGCTCTTAACATACTTAATCTTGAAGAAATGAAGATGTAAATAAAGTTATTTTGGGAACAATAAAAAGCTATCAGTGGAATGGATATACAAATAACAGGGATGGAGATGTTTGAATTATATTACTGGCATTTACTGAAGCAGTCTAGTGATAATAAACATCAACTTTCTAATATTTTGTCTTCTTCTGAAACATGGTTTGGGCAGTGTCGATGATGATGAGGTGATAGCTGACATTTAACAATCACTTCCTATGCTCCATTTACTCTAGTAAGTGATTTATGTGCATTGATTTAGTTATTCCTCATGGGTATGTTGTGAGGTACTTGTTGTCATCCCAGCTGTACACATGGACAGACTGAGGCTTTGAGATAAGAAAGAACTTGCCCAAGCTCCCACTGCCTAACGTGGGACAAAGATTTGAGGCCTGACATTGTGATTCTGCAGCCATAGCTCTTACCCTAGTCACCAGCATTTTCTGGCCCTTTTCATGCATTGTCATTATGAAAAATGATAATGCTTATGTACATGCTGGGGTAAATACACACTCTCCCTGCCCAACCTGTTCTCCTAAAGTGGCAACTGAAACCCACTGGCAGCTCATGCTACATTATGACTGCCTAACAATTATTATTTACTTATTTAAATTGAAGGTAGATTACAGTGCCTTCAAACATACCTTTTTTTTCTTAAGGTAAGTTTACAGGTTTAAACAGTGCATGTGGGCTGTGCCAATAATGTAAAGCCAGGTTTTAGGTAATCCTAAATTTGAATGCATTCCACTCTGTAGAGTTGGTTGTAGCAACTGCCCATATTTGACTAGTTAGAAGTAGGCAACAGTGTTAGTAAGTGATGAGACGTCTTCGGATATTTGACAAATCATGATCATAAGACCAAAAATTCAGAGACTGATTGTAGATTTGCATAATCAGATTTCTAGCATTCGGCCAATCTTGTGATGAAATGTAATTGAATTATGTTTTTCATGATCCTTAAACAGGCATGTTTCTGCTCTTACAATTTGTGTGAGTTCAGTCGTGAAAATTAAAAAATTATTGTATTTGTGTTACATATAAATCTGTGATAAACTTAATAATAGTACTCCTCTTTTTGGGACCTGTTCTTATAACTTTTGGGGAAATGATTTGTTTGTTCTTGTTCTTCCTTGTGCTTAAAGAGCACAGTGCAGTCAGAAATATCAAAGGCTTTCAAACTTTGGTTTTATGACCAAGAGATGAGCAGAGTAGTCATTTTCCTTATTATGTTTGTGTGCTGGTGCCTTCTAAGTTTATGGTTTTAATAATTTCACCAGGTAAATATAACACTCTTTTGATCTACCTCTGTACCTCGTTTTTCTCACCTATAATGTGGAACCGATAATAATAGTTCCTACTCATCAGAGTTGGCATGAGGATGAGATGCAGTAACCTGTACCGAGTGCTCAGAGCAGTATGTCAAAATAAGTGCACAAGCACATTCGTGCCAGCATCATCGTCATTCTCATCACTGTTTTGATGATTTACATTTTTGTTTTCCAATATTTTAGTTGCTCTAAATGTTTGTTAGGAAGGAATTACGGTAGTGACGCTCCAGCTCCAATGGTGTTATTGCTTTAACATGAACGACCAAGATGACAAAAATGCCATTTTAAATTGTAGTGAGATGGGGGAACGTTGTGATTCTGATAAGATTGCATTTTTAAAATTGAGAGTTGCCCATTTAGAATCAAATTGTATTTGTTTGCATTAGAAAGTTAGAGAAAATTAGCTCAACTTTACAAAATGGAAAAGACTATCAGGTAATTTCTGCCTCCCTTTCCTTTATTATCTACCCTGTTAAGTATTTTGCTGGTTGTGGGAATACTGAGGTGGATAATATATATTCCTCACCAGAGGGACCTCAGCTTACATTTGTCTTTATTTAAGAATTTAATCTGAAATGAGAAACATATATGTAAAAACATTGGACAAATAGTAAAAGTTGCAGTGTATCACCAGTAAGAAGTTGGGAATTTGTTCTCTGGAGAAATTATTTGAATCTGGATCTTTCTCATAGTATAGCCTAAAAACTGTCTGATCTACTTTAGTTTTATTTATTTATTTATTTATTTATTTTAATGGCCAGCCATCTTCACAAATAGTGAAGGGAAACAGAAATATCTTTTAGTTTATAATTACAGTTAGCGTGCTTAAAACTTTTGGCTTAGAAATTCAACCATTGCAGAAGTTTAAGTGCACACACACACATGCCCTATACTATAAATAAGTGTAACTCTGCATCTCATTGCCTGTTTTCCACATGCATATCTGACTGAATGCTTTGGTTTACAAAAGAGTGTTCATAGCACTTTGTAAAGGGGTTTATCTTTCTCTATTCCAGGAGAGGAAATTGTTCTCCATAAAAGAGCTGCATTGAGGCCTATTGGGTCTTTTAAAGCATTTTCATTTAAATCTGTAAGTGTGCAATTTACAACTGCAAGCCTCAGCTGAGCTCTTGTTGCTGTTAGCAGTCTGCAGTTATTGACTTGGCTTTCTGTTTTCACAGCAGCTATTCCCACTGCTCTGTGAGGCTGCTCATCCATCTCTGTCCCCCTTTCTGCTTTCCCACACCTCCTCCATTGAACCCTGCCTCAAGTTTGCTCTTGGTCTCAAATACCCTAATTTATCTGTATCTGCATTTACCTGTTGTCCCACTCCTGCCTCTAAGAGGAAGGGATGTCTTTTTGCCTGTATTATGTAGTTACTTCTGTTCTTGTTTGTGTCTCCGGCTCTTCTTCCTGCCCTGTGTCTAAGACCTTAAACTGGACGCTAAGTGTGCCACAATGCCTTCCATCCTGAAGTTGTTCCTTTGCCTCTCTTACTCATATCCAGTTATTACCCGGTTTTTTTCTTCCTGATGTGACCAAGATTTTGTTTTATTTTACATCACAGTAAATTGTTTTAAAATTATTACAAAAGCTCTAATCTACTACTTAGGTCATTTTTATAGTCCCCCCACCCCCACTCCAGGAAGCAAAATACTGCAAATCTTACTATTTTTTTTTCTCAGACAGAGTCTAGCTCTGTTGCCCAGGCTGGAGTGCAGTGGCGTGATCTTGGCTCACTGCAACCCACACTTGGCTGGTTCAAGCCATTCTCGTGCCTCAGCCTCCCGAGTAGCTGGGATTACAGGCATGTACCACCGTGCCCGGCTAAATTTTGTAGTTGTAGTACATACTGGCCAGAGTGGTCTCAAACTCCTCACCTCAAGTGATCCACCCAACTTGGCATACCAAAGTCACCGTAAAGAGCCAGCCTCTTCTGTTTTCTGTTTTTACCCAGCAAGATGTAACCACCATTTTGAAGTACTTTTCTATCCATAATTTTATTATGCTTATATGTGGATATAAAAAATGGTGACTGGGCGTGGTGGCTCACACCTGTAATCCCAGCACTTTGGGAGGCCAAGGCGGGTGGATCACTTGAGGCCAGGAGTTCGAGATCAGTCTGGGCAACATGGTGAAACCCCGTCTCTAAAAATACGAAAATTAGCCTGGCACGGTGGCATGTGCCTGTAATCCCGGCCACTCAGGAGGCTGAGCCATGAGTATTGCTCAAGCCCCAGAAGCGGAGTTTGCAGTGAGCTGAGGTTGAGCCTGGGCAACTGAGACCCTGTCTCAAAAAAAAAAAAAAGTGATAAAACCAGAGGTTTTAATTTATTTGAAAAATGGCATCTTTAAAGACTTAGCCTTTGCATGGAATGTATGTAAGTATAAAAATTCAAGCCCTCGCACATGCACGCTCATGCCCATACAGATACTTAAGAAGGACTGTTTTATGTACATATGGAGATCTTTAAAGGCTTCTTGACAATGATATTTTTATATTACTATATTTAAATGAAAATGTTTTATTTTTATGTTGAGCAGAAGTGTATTTAAATGAAAACATTGTTAAAAATACAATTAATCTGTAATCTCCATGAGGGTAGGGACTATGCTTATGTTTGTTTGCATTCTCGTGCCTACCATGAAAATTTGCATTTAGTCTGTTCCCAATAGTTATTTTTTTTTCCAATATTCTATTCAAAAGAAGGAACTTCTTTGATCTGTAGATATAGACCTTCATTATGGTCTAACTTCCTAATAAAATGGCTAGTTACACATCAGCAAGTGTCGGATTCTTTGTATTAATTTTCTGTGAAACTGCTTAGTGAATAAAAACCTGTTTAGGGTAAGATATAGGGGGAAAATACAGCTTGCTTTTTAGATCTTTTCTGATATGAGGGTTAGTGGTGCTGTAAAGTGTTTTGCAGAGTCGTTCCAGTTTCTTGCTGTAGGGACTCCTATGGTGAAGTTAGGCAGATTTAACTTTGAATTTGACTCTGTCTCTGGGTGTATATAAGTTACCTTTAGTTTTTCTGAGACCCAGGTTATTCTAGGTAAAGAACAGGTTTCTTATGAAGATGAAATTACAGCATATGAATCTAAAAGACACATTTTATAACCCATTAGTAGTTTCCAAAAGAGTCAAATTTTCAGATTGGTTCTTTTTATAACATGTGATAAATTGTTCCTTGAGCCCTCGGATCTATTTCTTTACCCTCAGTATAGCTGAATCGTCGATTTGATGTATTATTTTATACACACACACACACACACGCACACGCACGCACACACATATGTAGTTTGTATTGGTATTTTTCCTTTCATTTAATGTTTGTTGAATAACTTCATAACTCCCAGTGTTTTACTCCTTTTCATTGTAAAAATGAATTTTATAAATTTAAGAATGATTGGGACAGGCAGAGTGGCTCATGCCTGTAATCCCAGCACCTTGGGAGGCTGAGGTGGGTAGATTGCTTGAGCCCGGGAGTTTGACACCAGTCTGGGCAAAATGGCACAATCCTATCTCTAAAAAAATACAAAAATTATCCAGTGTGGTGGCGCATTCCTGTAGTCCCAGCGCTACTCAGGAGGTCGAGGTGGGAAGGTCACTTGAGCCTAGGAGGCGAAGGTTGCAATGAGCCAAGAGTGCACCACCACACTCCAGCCTGGGCGACAGTGAAACCTTGTCTTAAAAACAATAAAAATAATAAATAATGAAAAAAATGATGACATTAATGAGCCTATAGAATATCTGGCTATATTGATTCTTTAGTAGTTTAAATTGGTTACCCTGCTAGTTAAAAAAAAGAAAAAAAGGATGTCTGCGGTGTCCCCTTTGTTTTCAGTATATGGATGAAATGTCTTTAATATTTTCATCAATTTTCAGAGTTCTTATTGATCATACTGACTTTTCCTGTTGTTTGAAATTCCTTGTAATTGCTATTGATTGGAAAATAAGGATATTTTTTAAAATCTTAAAATGGTGTTTTCTTTCTTCAGAGTTTTTAATTATAAATGAAGTAATTTCCTCACAATTCGTAACTTTTAAGAAATAGAACAAAAATTAACCTGTACTTTAAAAATGTCATTTATTTTCATATTATGGGAATTTATATATAATTGATATATTTACACGTAACTATTATGAATGATATAATTTTATATTAAAATCTCGCTCTTCCAATAGTGGAAAATGTAAATGCCCCAGCCCTTAACTCTGGTTAGGGCTTCTTCTAAAATTTGGCGTATACTTCATGTTCTAGTACATGCACTTCATATTTCTTTTGTCATGATATCATTGTTAGGGTCGTTTACTGTGATGTTTTGCATTAATTTATCTAGCGAGCTTGCTTTGTGCCATTTGGCTATACAGAAATAAATAATACAGACTTTGTCTTTCAGCTTATAGCTTAGCACTCCATCAGAGGAGTAAAAATATACAAATAATTTTTAAATTGTAATAAACCTAGTAACAGAAATGATGTAATGTATTTGTGAGAAAGATTAAAATTATTGTATATCTGGAAAGCCATCTGTGTATTGGAAGGGGGCCATTGTTAGAACTTATTTTTTTGAAGCTGTGAAACGCTTTGTTCATAGAAAATCCTGTTCAGCCCAACAGCAGTAGCTATTATGGTTGAAAGAGGTTTGGACACCTTGAAATCCCAAGGGCTCTTGATATTGAAAACTACTGATCTCAACTGTCTGCTGGACGCCTATAGAGGGATAGAGGATAATTTGTTGTAAATAAGTAATTTTCACTGTGATTTTTTGGCATAATCATATATTTGAGAGCACAAGTCTAAGCTGGCCAGAAGCCTGTATAAAAACAGCAGTGTAGGTGAGCAAAAATGGAACCCTGAACTTCAGCAAAGGGCTTCAATAGAGATTTGGGAGGGGAATCCACAGAATGTGATGACAGGCTGTGAAGAGGGAGAAGCTTGGGAAGATGTCTCTTTATCTTTTGGTTGGGTGGTATTAGTGAGACAGCAGATACAGGAAAATAAAGGTGTTTTTCTATTTTTTTGTCATGGGTGGCTGGCCCTCTGGAATTCCTTTTTGTCCCCAAGTAGTTATTGGAACCTTTTTTAGTCTTCATTTTATTTCCCTTTCTTGTTTTATAGACATGGGACCAGTAGTCTTAGGTGATGATCTCCTGTCTCCTTTTCTCCAGATGCCAACAGCTTTGTCCTTTGAATGTGATACTGTGTGGTATTACATCCTGGATAGTATAAAGTGACCTTTCCAAAATAACACCGAAATTGGTATTTGATGCTTTACGTGGTTCTCAGTTGTGCCGAACCCGTCTGTGATAGCCGTGTCTTGTGCTCATCTCAGCCACTATTTCTGGACATTTTGCCTGTGCTCATCTTACCTATTCTTATTCACAAAGCAGTTGCCGTCCTTTTGCTTCTCTGTTTTAGTGACCTTGTTAATGCTGCCCATATGAAGCATTCAAAGGAGCTTCCTCACTCTCCTGGGCCGCTTCAGGCTTGGCCTATGCCGTATTGCACTTGCTCTGCTAAAGAGGGAGGAAGTCTCCTCTTGTAGCCCATACACCCTCCTTGTTCCATATTTTGTCAGGATCATCTGGGAAAGCACTAACTTCTGGTTCCAGATTGCTTAGATTCTGCATGGGTACCATTCTTTCTGTTTCTATTTGTTGCTTCTCCACCCCCCAAAACCCCCCAAAACTTAGATGCCCATGTTTGTGGCTGTTGGGAGCCTTGTTTTGAGCTGATTGCCATGCTAGGCTCAGCATCCTTTGCCCACAGCCACCTCCCCAGAACCTGCCACTCTGTTTTGTCAGTCCCCCTTGGCTTTTTTTTTTTTTTTTTTTTTGAGATAGAGTTTTGCTCTTGTTGCCCTGGCTGGAGTGCAATGGTGCGATCTTGGCTCAATGCAACCTCTGCCTCCTGGGTTTAAACGATTCTCCTGCCTCAGCCCTGCGAGTAGCTGGGACTACAGGCGCCCGCCACCATGCCCTGCTAATTTTTGTATTTGTAGTATAGATGAGCGTTTCACTGTGTTGGCCAGGCTGGTCTCGAACTCCTGACCTCAGGTGAGCCACTGCGCCAGGCTACCATGAGCGATCTTTTCGGCTGACTGGGCCCCCCCTCTAAGTTTTCACATTGTATTAACAGCTGAATGAAGTAGTATTTTCACAGTTACTTTCTTGTCCTCTAATAATTGTCTTTGCTGATTTAATCAGTTTTCTCTGGACTTGGTAGTTCTTTCAATCCCCTTGTCAGCTTCAATTTGATCACTTACTGGCTATCTCCTTAAATGAGAATGTGGAGCGGCACACACAGCTCTTTCCCATGGAGATAGTGCCACCTTGTGGATCTCTAGGATATTGCCAAGGAGGCTTAGATCCTGGCTCCATTTTTCCATTTACTGGTAAACTGAAGTACACATCTTTGACTTCAGACACTTTAATACCTTACCTGGGTTCCTGTCTATTCAGTTCATTAATTTACTTACTAAGGAAATAGTTGAGTGCCAGTCAAGCATTATGTAGTGTATATATTGGGGGTACTTAAGAGTTAGAGGAGTTGAATAACTATTGGGGGAGAACTCCTAATGTAAATAATTATGGCACTCTGGCACCTGCTTCACATGAGCATGTACACAGGGTTCTGGGAAGCTGGAAGAAAATTACTCACTTTCCTTGGAATATACCAAAACACTTCTCAGAAGAGGTGATAGTTAACCTGGAACTAGAAGGATGAGTAATAAATTTACAAGAGAAAATATACTATTTAGAAGCTAGACAGCAGGTTTTTTCAAAATCTTTATGGCATAGGTGGAAAAAAGTGCGTGGCCTGGCTGAACAGGATGAAGTTTACAGTATAAGGAATGTTGGGGTTGGGAGCAGAAAGCAAAGCTGAAGGTTAGTCTTTTCAGAGACGATTATAAAAGAGGAAAGGAGATGAACTAGTATTTTTTTCTAACCGTCATGCAAGGTTCTTTATATATAGTTTCGTTAAATAAAAGGAGCTCTGTGAAGAAGATACCAATGTCTTCCATTTTGCAGTTGAGGAACTAGAATTTTCAGAATTTGACTTTACCAGGATCACATGGCTAGTGTGAAAGAAGGAATCTGTGCTCCAGAACCTGCACTCTGGAACCTGCACTGTTTTCACAGCCTTTTCCTCCTTCCTTCATGGGCTGTGCCGGGGGGTCTTCATTTTTTCCTCTGAAGGACCGTGGGGATTCAGCAGAGGGATGTCATCTGATCTGATTTACCTGAGCAAATGATTACTGAAACGTTGCCCAGTTTCTACTAGGCATGACGCCAGGTGTCTACCTTAAAAGGATATAGTTCATTGTAGTTGGAGGAAGATACTCAGAAGTAAGAAATCGTTAGAGAAAAACAAACAATGAAATTAGATGGGATAAGTTTTTTAGAGTTTGGAAAACAGTGAGTGAGAAGATTTTCTTAAAGAAGTAGTGTTTGAACCATCTCTTAAGGTACAGTGATGGAGAGAGGTAAACATCTTGAACAGCGTGGCAGAGTTGGAAGGAACAGAAGGAAGGCAGCCAGTCAGGAGAAGTGGGTTATGTTGAGGAGTAGTAAGAAGAAAGGTGAGAGAGGAGGGGGTCAGATCGAGTATTTCCCTCTTGCCCGTTATTCTTGGTTTAGACTTGGGATAATGCTGAGCAGGGATCATGCAGTTCTGATTGCCTCAGAGGCTTTCCATCTGTTTACACTGGAAGGTGAACTGATCATTTTATAAGGTCTGTTTGTATTTTGTTTTGTTTGGCCTTATTAATTTCCTTCCTGTTGATGAAAAACAGAAACAGGAAACTTTTAAAGTGCCTCGTTATATACCAGGGCTTTTGTGACCTTTGTTTTGTCCATTGTAGGATTTGATTTCATTGTATTGAAATCAAATCAGTTGTCCATTGTAGTTCCTAGCTCATGATCCTGTGGTCAAATTCTGAGATTCTAAGAAGAATTAGGTCTTCGCTAAGCATACATTTGACTGATTAGAGAGACTTGCAAGTACTGTGTTCCTATATGAACCTCTTTCGCCTGGATTTCTCTTTCTGCCCAATACTGGTGGTGTCAGACAGATTATTTAGAAATCAGTCAGGATTCTTTCAAGATTAAGCATTATCATTTCAGCAAACCTTGAAGGGGCTCCTTTGCTCATAATTAAAAAAAAATCAATTATTTGAGAAAAATTAAAATAGCGCTTTTTAATACAATGCACGTACCTAATTGCATGGATATTGATAAAGTTGTACTTTTTTTTCCTTCCATTTGTTCCTCTTGGAACTTCACATCAAGACCATTTTTCTGAAACTTTTTCAAAGTTGGCAAGCCCCATACATAAGAATCATCAAGGTTGTTTGTTTAAAAGTCACTTTGGTGGATCTCCCATCTAATGATCAGAAACCGGGGAAATGGGTGGGATAGATGCATTTTAAATTAACATCTTAGGTGATTCGTTTGCACATCAAACCTTGAGAACTACTGGATAGAACAGAATCTTAGTGTTAATCTTAGATATTTATTATTATTATTACTACTATCACTACACCTACTCTTTGAATTATAATGTAGTTCCATCCCAATAAACCCACTATGTGTTGAAAATATCATAAGTGAAAATGCAGTTAATGCATCTAGCCTACTGAGCATCATTGCTTAGCCTAGTGATATGATTTGGCTCTTTGTCCCCACCCAAATCTTGTGTCAAATTGTTGTCCTTAGTGTTGAGGGAGGGACCTGGTGGGAGGTAATTGGATTGTGGGGGCAGTTCCCCCTTGCTGCTCTCTCGATAGTGGATGGGTTCTCATGAGTTCTGGTTGTTTAAGTGTGTGTAGCACTTCTCTCTCCGCTCTCTTTCCTGCTCCGCCATGGTAAGAAGTGCTTGCTTCCCCTTTGTAAGTTTCCTGAGGCCTCCCCAGCCATGCTTCTTACAGCCTGTGGCACTGTGAGCCAGTTAAACCTCTTTTCAAGTTACCCAATCCCAGGCAGTTATTTATGGCAGTGAGAGAACTGACACATACACTTAGCCTAATGTAAACATGCTCAGAACACTTACGTTAGCCTACAGTTGGGCAGGATCTTTTAACACAAAGCCTATTTTATAACTGTTGAATACCTCATGTAATTTTTTGAATATTGTACTGAAAGTGAAAAGCAGAATCATTTGGTACTTGAGTTGAGTGCGTCGTAAAGAGGAGAAAGCTTGTCGGACCATTGGAAGTTGGGCACTGTCTGTACTATTATTATTATTGTCAGTCTTCTCTTAACCAGCTTTATTACCTGGAAGTGAGGTCTCAATTTGCATACTCTCTAAGTATTGAAAAATTTGCTGCTGTTACTACTAAGTACTATTTTTATAATTTCAGTTTCATTTTTCTTAAAAAAAAAAAAAGCCATCACATTTCCATTTTTACATACACATGTGAAAATGCTGTAAAACCCCTCCAGTAACAGCTGCACTGTGGAAAGGAAGTGTTTGCGGATCTTGAAGGGGAAGCACATTGTACCCCACACTGAAACACTGCCTGCCTGAGGCATAATTGTAAGTGAAAAGAGTAAGCATGGTTAGTACAGTGCTTTCTAATAAAGTAAGGGGAATTTTCTGAACTAGTAAGACTAAATAAAACAGATTTTGATGGAGACACCTCACCGAAGGGAATTTTCATAACAGGAACTCAACATAAATTCTGTGGGGGGATGGGTAGGAGGGAGGGGAGAGGGATTTTTCTAGCTTACAACTGTTTCCAGAATATCTGTAAAATAAGATTCACTGTTTTTTGTATTCTTAGTTCTAATTAACTTATTTTTACAAAATCTGAATCCTTAGAAGAGACAACTTGAAGAAATTTGATCATCATATGTGGCCTGGCATATGGTAAATGCTCACTGAATTTAGTAAATGATGATTGAATGGTCATTCTCTGCAAACACCTACTAAAGCAAATATAACTCTTGCATGTTAACTTTGGATTCTTTTGAGAATGTAGAGAAACAGCCTATCTATCAGATAAATAAAATTATAATAAGTGGTAGAGATTACCACCTACCTTCACATCCTCAAATCTTTCTCATGGATTTCCTGATGTAAAGAGTCAACCCTAAATATAGGCTAATCGATGGGTGTTAAGGATGCCAGAGCGTTCACTGCCACAGTATTTTATCAACTTTGAACCTTGGTTGCCTTTCACTTCATGTGTGTTTTGTTATCAGTGCCAGGAGAGCTGAGTTTATAAGCCTTGTCCTTAATTTGTCTATGTTATTTTTGCCTTCAGAGTTGACAGACATGAAATAATTGAAAAGCCAGCTAATGTTTGTTATGTTCTCTGTCACAATTAATCTAGATAATGGTGCCATTTTTTGTACTTTTAACATGTTAATGCTATTTGTTGTTACTGAATAATTATTTGCATTTAATAATCATTTTTTCATTTAATCCTTGCAGCTGCTCTAGTAATTTGCCCAAGGCCACATAGTTAGGAAGTGGTGATCTACCTTAATTTCCTACTTTTCTAGATTTTACTTCCTTGGGCCAACCTTTTTGTGTGTGTGTGTGATAAAGGGAACATTATAAGAACAGATTTTTAAAAGTTTACAGAATTTTTTTTTTTCCTATTTTAATGTTTCACCGTTTGTTATTTAAAATTATTAAACTAGTTTTGAGTCTGGAATAACATTGTTACTTGGCATAAATCAGAATTTAAGAATAATGCTGTCATATCAATAAAGACAAATAAGTTTTTTTCTTTTCACAAACCGTTTCACAAATGATTGCTGGTTGCAAGAGGTAATGATTAAAAATTGAGGAGACAAAAATATGAATTATTCTTTGAAGTACTTTGCATTTTCACTTGAGAAATCATTTTATTTTTATGGTTCTGCATTCAAACGAAACTCTTATTTAACAATGCTTTTCCTTTGTATTTCTTGAGGCATTGCTGTTGAGCTAAGTAGTCATGAATTTGGGAAGAATGGACTTGCGGGGAAAGATATTCAACTGCTGATTCACTTTGGAAGCAGATAGCACAGTGAAAGTGTTTAGGTGATAGTAATTGACATTAAAGTAATGTAATTATTCAGAATTGTAAATATAATTTAGTGTCTTCTAAAAACTTTTTAATGACACAATACAGAAACCAAACAAAACAAAGACTTGGCAAAAATTGCCGAAGACAACCTTGCAACATGCATGTGGGTCACTGGCCTCTGAGAGGAACGTGATGTGCAGCATCCATGTTGTTACTCTTGAAAGAAAGGGGTGTGCTCCGTGTTTCTTTTCTACTCCTCCTACTGACTGGAACATGGATGTGGTGGTGAGATTTGGACCTGCCACCCTAGAATATGAGATGGAAGCCATGGTTGAGGACGGCTGAGCCACAAAATAGAGTGTGGCTTCCCAATATCATGGAAACACCTTATCAGTCTTGTACTTCTAGTGTTCAGACTATTGTGTGTGTGAGAGAGAAATGAACTTCCTCCTTGGTTTTGCCATTGTTGTGTTTAGATTTTTGTTTTAATAGTAGCTGAGTTTGTATCCTAACTAATAAATGTGATGCAACAGAAAGTACCATAAACCAAGTCCAAGGGTAGGCCGCACACTGGGGGAAAAGGTATTCACAGCGCATGTTTTGAGAAGGCAAGTTTTTACAAAGTGCCCGAGAAAATTTTAAAAACTCATTTTTTTTTTTTTTGAAACAGAGTCTCTCACCCATGTCAGACTAGAGTTCAATAGCACAATCTCAGCTCACTGCAACCTCCACCTCCTGGGTTCAAGCAATTCTTCTGCCTCAGCCTCTCAAGTAGCTGGGATTACAGGAATGAGCCACCATGCTGGCTAATTTTTTTGTAATTTTAGTAGACAAGGGGTTTCACCATGTTTGCCAGTCTAGTCTTAAACTCCTGACATCAGGTGATCCGCCTGCCTGGGCCTCCCAAAGTGTTGGGATTACAGGTGTGAGCCACTGTGGCCAGCCCCCCAAAAAACCTTACAATTAATAGAGACTTAGTTAAAAGTTATGAAGTGATTTTCACAAAATAGAAATAGAAATGACTTATGAACATAAAAAAGATGGTCTTATAAGAAAAAACAAATGAAAAACAATTAAGTTGAGCTATTATTTTCACCAAGCAGATTGGCAAAAAATCCAGAAGCACTTCGGTTACCCTGACCTTGTGAGGCAGTGGCAGCCCACGACCTTTGCACGCACACTCCTGATCCTTCCTGCCTTTTGCCTGGAATGCTGATCCCTTCAGGATCCCCGTGGCTAACTCATCTCCTTTGTTCAAATGGCTTCTCAATGAGACTTGAATATAATCTCCATGAGGGCAGGGATCTTTCTGTTGTTGTTCCCTGACATATCCTAAATATCCAGAAAAGGCTTCCACATAAAATTTTGCAGTATTTGTTAAATTATAACAAACAGTATAGTAAGGTTGTGGGGAAGTAGGCTAGCATATAAATCACTAACTACCTGTGGAAGACATTTTGAGAGTATCTAACAAGATTACTGTGTATGTGCTCCTAGACCCAACAGTTGCCCTCCTGGGACTTTATCATCCAGCTACTACTGTATGTACAAAATACTATTGTAGTTTTTATTTGTGTTTGTATAATTGCCCAATAATTGAAAACAGTGGGAAATGACTGTCAGTAGGGGGTTGCTTAAGTCAAATATGGCACGTTCATACAATGGAAAGGAATGCTCTACAGCAGTAAGAAAGAATGCTCAAGAAAGCCGTCTTCTGATGAAAGGATCTCCAAGCGTTATCACAAAGGAAAGAATTGTATAGAGTGTGCTCTCTTTATCACACAATTCTTTCCTTTGTGATAAGATAAGGGATAAGAATATATGTTTGTTACTGTGTGCATATGCATAAAGAATTTCTAAAAGAATACTGAAGAAATAGTGGAGAAATGTGAGAACTTGCTAGACAGGGAAAATGATTAGGAATAGTAAGTTTCACTGATAGCTCTTGGTATTTTTTCATTTTATGAAGTAAGTGAAAGTGTTTCATGTTCAAAAAAGGTAAAAAATAAAACTTAGAATGATAGGTACTGCAGGTCTAGGGAACATTTAAAACATTTAAAAATACTGATAAATATCTTTTGCGTATTTCAGGGATAGAAAATAATTTGTAAAAATGATTCCAGTAGTTGAATAATGGTATTTTTATGAATATGTTTCATGCTATTGTTCTTTATGATTTTAAAATACGGATGCTGCACTTTGTGCTGTATGTTTTAATTTTTTGTTGTTGTTGTTATAGGTAACAATCTGATTCTATTACCTTTTCTTTCAGTCCTGATGATATTGGGACCTGCTGGTATATCCTTCTTTCTGGTTCCGTGTTCATCAAGGAATCCATGTTTCTTCCAAGAAGCAGGTATAGTAGAGACATTCTGTAATAGATTATCCATGAGAGTTAACATTCTTTTGCAGAATTGATTCTTTTCTAAAATTTATTTCTCTTCCTATATCCTCTTCTATGGATACAAAGCAAGACAGTACTTTGGGGTGTTGATGCATGAATCTTTATGAAATAACTTTGTTTTATATACACTGTATTAATCTATTTAACAAAAGGCAAGAACAGAAAACATGCTGATGACATGTGCATTTGTCACATGATCATGTCAGCTGTGGTGAGGGCACATTTGCTCCTAGGGAATAAAATCGGCTCAAGATAGCTAAGATAAAGGGGGACTAACTTAAAGAGTACAGTAGGCAGTCTCATAAACATTTGAAGAGAGGCAAAGAAAGTTCCTTAAGACCTCATGGGACTAGAAATGGAAAGCCAGGGACTTTCATTGACTTTTTTTGCTTCTCAAGACCATATGGCCTTTCATTTTTGCATTTGTCTGTGGATTGGCTTCCTGCTCTGTAAGGCTGTTAATTTCTTTCTCCCTGTGTCTTTGGCTTGTATCTGCTGAAGACTCAGTTGTGGCCTATGTCCCTAATGTTTACATTGTTTGACTGCAGTGCTGGTATTGTCTTTAGATTCTTCAGGATACAATCTGACTGGCCTGGGTTGGGGCGGATGTATTCCTCTGTTCCAATCAGCTGTGGCCAGAAAGGGTTAGGGCTCATCTGTTACATGCATGATTGCCTAGGTTCAGGTTCCGGAGAGATATCAGCCACTGATTTCTATGTACTTTTTGCAAGTAAATACTTTAATTTTCACTAAAGGTTTTAAAATTTAAGTATTTTTATTTTAAATTACTAAAAAAATATTTTATTTGAATTGAGTAAGTTTATTAAAGTACAGGGATTGCCACTTTCTGCTACTTAGTGCTTCTACAAAAATATTCAAATGTCCTGTTGATAAATGTTCTGAATGGGTCAGGGTCATATTAAGAATCTATTTTTAAGATGTGAACAAATTTTTATAAAAGGTCAGAGTCTGAAACAAGGAGAGGTAATTTTACACTGTAGAGAAAGATCAGCCTGGGTGTGGTAGCTGACGCGAGTAGGATGGGCCTTTGGTGGCCAGAATGCTGGTGAAGGAGTGCCAGAGGCACGTTGCATCCAATTAAAAATAATCTCGGGTGTGATTCTCATGCCTCTTTGCCCTTCTACTTCTTTGAGGTCAAATTAGCAAACATATTCTCATTGGAAAATGGTCCCATGAGGGAGGGAAGCTTATTGCCTGTTTGTTCATGTAGTAGCAGTAGTCTTAGAAATGAGGCTAGCATTGGTGGTGGTGATAGTAATAGAGATAGTGATAATTGTAGTGGTAAAAATAAGGGTAATAAAAGAATGATGACAAAATAACTAAGCTTTTACAGTATTTCCCATTTACCAGGTACCATTTTAAATGCTTTGTCTGTATTAATTTAATTTCATAACTCTCCTTTGAAGTAGGTACAGATATTACCTGTATTTTATGAGTGAGGAAACTCTGGTAATACAGGTTGGAGGGTGGTTGTACCTCCTGGAAATCTGCCTAGAAAGCCTGGAGTGACTCTGTAGCCAGCTTCAATAATTCTAGGAATTCTGTTTCCTGCAGGAACGTCTCCATTGGAATTGTAATACTCTTCCACTCCTTCAGACTCAGGACCTACTTTTTGGTCTCTTTTTGGAGGTCCTGTCTGACTCTATTTCAGAACTTAAAAGAAGGTGCTGGCAAACAGTATTTAAACATTGGGCATGTTTTTAAAATTACGTATAATTTAATATAAAAAGTAATAATTACTACATACATTTTCAAAAATAAAGAGAAGAAAAAATATCAGCTAAAATCCTCTCATCCAAGGTAATCATTCTTTAATAGTATTTTTTCTCTAGACTTATATGCATGTATTTAAGATCATGCTTTAAATACAATTTAATGTCTTGCTTATTCCGGTTAAAGAATATGTGTGTTGCCTTGTAATATTAAAAACTCTTCATAAAAAGGTTTACTCTTTATAACTTCTTTTTTCAAATTAATGAATGACAACTTTATTTTTCTTAGACTTTTAAGGCTGATGAAAAACCTTAATTTCAATTGAAAAGTATGGTAATTGTATTTACTCATTAAATATTAGTAAAGTTTTCTAAAACACAACTTGAAAACATCCAGCATGCATGTTTAATATCAGTACAATGCATTCAAGACCAACTATACACGTTACATGCACCAAGGCTAGATTACAAATTATCGTTGTCATCATCTTCATGTTTTCTTTTCAATACATTTGATGATTCATTGGCAATATTTTGTGATGACACCATATTAGTGGTAATAAGAGTGTTTTTGGACCCCATTAATGATGGATTAGTCAGAACATTCTGAACTGCTGAATGTTGCAGGAATTGAAGCTTTTACAGACGGAGACTGTGAAGTGTAGGCATCTGTACTGTAAACCTTTGCCCCCATGAAGGACGTGGGAGTCCCTACTTTAGTTGAAACAGACGTGGTCTGTGGGGTTGGTGTGCCTAGTGTGGGAGTACTTGGTCTGCTAGTAACCGAACCAACACTTAACCGCGGGACTGTTACTCTTCCCACAGAAGTTGATGCCTTTTTTTGTAAAGATTTCAGCCTATAGTTTGGAGCTGTTAAGCAATACCTATCAGGTGTCAATCTAGGACCTGAATATAGCTTGATTAATGGCAAAGGGGTTTGATTTCTTTGCCTTGCGATATCTAATAAGGAATCTCTTGGGGGAGGGGAGGTAAAAGACTGGTCAGTGCAGTACTAGAGTACCAATCGCACATCATCTGCATTAATAGTAGCTTTCTTAGCATGGCTTGAAGAAATTTTTGCATCATCTAGAATTGTGGTCACATATCAGAAGGCAAACTCCAACAACTGATTTATAACTGCTGGCTCATGTTCTGTAATCCCCCCCATCCTTCAGGATTTGTGCCATCATCTCTGCATCTTTCAGCCTGCTCTTGGGAGAAGCCATCTTGCCCAGACTCCATGATATCTGATAATCAGACTTCTCGAGCTGAGTCATTCACGTTAATGTATTTCAGTCCCGATTTTGATGCAAGTTCTTTGCCTAGTGTGGTTTTTCCAACCCCTGGGGTACCTAGCTTTCCCCTGACACGTTTCCACCGCAGAATTAGAGGGTGGACATAACTTGGGTTGGTGCTTCCTCTTTATAACTTTTAATGCCTATTTGACATTCAGTTATGTGAATGTCCACAATGTAGTTAATAATTTCAAAGGATACCTTTTTGATACTTTTTATTACAAATAATGCTGTAGCAAATGTAATTTGAAATTTATGTCTTAGAAAGATCACTGATTGTGACTGCATCATCATCTTAATACAGAGTCTGTTGTACAAACTAACTCCATAAGACTGAAGTTCTAGAACAGTGAAGAAGCCAGTAATGGTCATCTTTGACTACCAGCCGTTACCAGCTAGTTAAGTAACAGCTTGTTCTAACTTCTGGAAAGGGAACTTAATGTTCAGAAAACTAGAAAAAAGAGGACTTGCAGTTCAGACTTATTTCTTGAGAACATTGGACTCTATGTCTGATTATTTTAAAAGATGACATAAGTTATTTTTTTTTCTGGCTGCATGTCAAGTGCTTGCCAGTTAGTACTTTAATAGGGCGAAAAGGGAATGGCGGTTCAGACTGAATGACAAGCTCGTGCTAGTACTATATATAGGTTATTCCTTCATGTTGCACCTGCTGACATTTGCACTGTCCAAGTTGTTTGTTTCCTTTGGGGATGTTGCCTTAGGAATAGTACTGAGATTGTTTTAATGAGAAAGATTTTAGTGGTATTATGCTAAAGATTGGCATTAGTGATTCAATATCTATTTCTCTTCCTCAATAGAAAATATGGAGGTTCCATATGGGTTTGATATTACTGACAGTCCAGTTTCATAAAACAACTAGTTCACAGATGATTCTTTACCCCATGTTTTTTATCATGTAAGCCTGGAAATTGGTTATTAGTGTATAATAATTCAACTGAGCATTCTCTTGAAAGTGCCAACTTGTTTTGATGGGTAATTCACCTTGAAAGTACCAAAGTATCTTGAACAACATTTTTTTATATTTTTAACTAATTCTTCTGAAATTGTTTTGACACATGATTTCATCCGGTGAAAAGATGATATATATGGCAGAAAACCTGTCATTTGGCTTCCAGATTTAATTAGCCTTATTGAAATCCTCAGTTGACATTTAAGTCAGCATTTCATGTTTTTCTAATTTTTTTCTTTCATTTTTGTTATCATTCTAGATAGATGAGAGTTGTTTGGGTATGTACCTTTACTTTGGTTATTCAAACATGAGTATTGTTCCTTGGTAAGATTTGTAAGCCCGCGAATTCCTGTGTGACTGTCAGTGATAGCTTGCTCACTCTTCCCCCACTTCAAGCAGTTTCAGTGATTATGAGTGTTGTTTTTGTGAGTTTTATTTTTAATCTATTAGAAATTTGTCAAGTTTCGAAAGATTAATATTTATATAGTGCCTGTAATGCCATGTATTTTATGTTGTTACATATATTGTTGCCTTACATATATTGTTGTTGTTACATATATTGTTGCCTAGAGCTAAACTCTTATTTGAATTACAATTTATATTGAAGCAAGGTACAATTTATAGTTATTGTTTTCTTAAAAGTCTTACTTAAAATGAATTCAGTTTCTTAGTATCAACAGAAGATTGCTAGCAAAGGTAATTTAAAAATGGAGCATGTGGGATCAGAGAGAATATTTGGCATAGGTGAATATAGAAACTGCAAACTGTGATGTGTTTTTTCAAGCCTGTGAGTGAAGCGGTTGTGGCCACTGTGTTGTAAGGTTGTGTGCTGTGTAACTTTATGAGGTGCTGCTTACACTCTTGGTTATTGTAGGATGATTTATTAAAGTAATTGACAGGCAGAGGGTAGTAAGAAGGAGTTTTTTCCTACATAATATTTTCAAAGGCATAATTTGCAACAGCTGTGGGGCTGGAAAGCAGTAGTTGAAAATTATCTAAAGTTGCAGATTTAGGAATGGTTTTCTGATGTACCTTTGCTTTACATTGTTGTACATCATGGATAGGAAAACATTGACAATTTTCATTGCCCCTAAGTGCCCTAAATCAGTATATTTAAAAAACTGTAATAGAAATTGTGGAATTTAAAATTTTATCTAAAATTACCCCATTCTATGAATGATGAAGCCTACATTTTCTAATAAAGTCACAATATAATAATGACCCAATATATTATTTTTTGGCTGCTGACTTCTGGAAGGCTAGGAATTTATTAAAGATAGGTTCAGACTGTATTTCTAAATGTGTATCTAGCTTTTTAGATTATTTGTTAGAGAAGGAGGTAGTTTACCTAGGTTTTATGTTAACTCATAGAGTTAGAGTCTTTTTCTACTAATTTATCAGTGATTAAAAAAATCTATTTGAAAAAAAAAAGAGTATGCAATGTTTATTTTGTGGGGAAGGTTTACGGAGCCTTGCTCTGTTGTCCAGGCTGGAGTGGAGTGGCAGGATCTCAGCTCATTGCAACCTCTGCCTTCCATGTTCAAGCAATTCTTGTGCCTCAGCCTCCCAAGTAGTTGGTATTACAGGTGCCTACCACCATATTTTGCAGTTTTATATTTTTAGTGGAGATGAGGTTTCACCTTGTTGGCCGGGCTGGTCTCAAACTCCTGACCTCAAGTAATCCTCCCACCTTAGCCTCCCAAAATACTGGGATCACAGGTGTGAGCCACCGCCAGTTTTTTGTTGTTGTTTGGTTGGTTTTTAAAGAGACAGCGTCTCAGTCTGTCATCTAGGCTTGAGTGCAATGGTGCAATCTTAGCTCACTGTGGCCTCAAGCCCAGAGCCTCCTGGACTTAAGCCATCCTCTCTCTTCAGCCTCCCAAGTGACTGGGACTGCAGGCACATGCCAGTGTGCCCTGCTGATTTGAAAAAAAAAAAATTTTGGGGGGAAAGACAGGGTCTTGCTGTGTTGCTCAGGCTAGTCTTAAACTCCTGACCTCAAGCAGTCCTCACACCTTGACCTCTCAAAGTTCTGGGATTATAGGCGTGAGCCACTGCATCTGGCCTCTGCTAGATATTTAAGACATGAACCACTATTGTTATACAGAGACTCTTTTGAATTTATGTTGGTCACAGTCTTAAAAATCACTGCTATTGAAATGCTTAACTTGATTTTCTTAATAAAATCAATTTTATCATAGAAGTCCCAAAGGAAGGGCCTTTTAATAGAAATAATCATGTGTACCATATTTAATCATAAATAGCATCGTTATTGCTTTGATAATTTAAAACCTTCTACATCTTTTATGTAGAGCATTTGCAGAGGAATCTCTTCGTTTTTTGTGTGTGTGTGTGGTGGCCAGGTAGGGACTGTAAGGTTGAAGGGAAATTAAGCCCAGGGTAGCCATTAGTCTGGGAACTTTCAAGATGCCAATAGGAGGATGATAATTAAGGCTGGAAATCAGAGAGATTAGAGCAAAGACTATATGGAGAGTGGAGGCTTCTGATGCATGAACTTTAGGGTCTGATTATTTTGGCATATAAGTGTGTTAAGATATTGTATCTACAACTGAAAATGTACTGGCAGTGGGAACTGCTGTATAGTGAAGTGCCATTAAAATTGAGGTTGCTTCATGGGCCCTTTCCATGCTTATTTATGGCTTATTCTGCTTATTTTATAGGTTTCAGTGTTTTTTCAGACATTAATTGAAACTTCCATTGACCACACTCCTATTGTGTGGTCTCTACAATAAGTCCTAGAATATTCAAAATAGGCGAGGTAATCTACCTCTGCTGTCATGTAACTTAGTATCTGCTTGGGGCGATGAGGCCGTTGCATATGAAATATAAAAAAAATTGCCTGGGTGTCACTGAACAGGTAAGTAGTACAGTATAAATTGACATGGCGAAGACTATACAGAATGCAAAATCATTTCAAAGATGGGTATTTTAATGTATGTGGAAAAGGTGTTCAAGAGTGGTTCTTAAGAGGGGATACTTCTTGGGTTGGGTTTATAATTTAGATTGTTGGAAAGTAGTCAGAGAGAAAATGTGGACATGATAAAGAGCGTGAGTGATGGCACAGAGATAGAATTGAGTGAGGATAATCCAAACATAACCAACAGCTTGAGTGAGGGCAAAAGAATGAGATCAGTTTATCTAGAATGCAAATGTGGTTTAGGGAAGGACATAGTTACAGAAGCATTGGTAATGATGGCATTAGTGAGAGCTTTACTTTACAAAGCTGTCTAACTTGATTGGAAAGCCGGGACTGTTGATAAATTAGGTCTCGAGTAACATTGGCAGAAGGTTGAAAGAAATGTGCATATCATATATTTGCACCATGCTGACTGTGTCCATTTACAATTAGTGCTTCTTCTTCATTGATACCAGCTATGTCCATAATTTAAAAATTAAAATTGTGCTGTGGTACTTTTAATAATCACATTTTAAATTAGAGCTGGCAGCTATAATGAGAATAAGTGGAGAAACAAGACATTTAACTAATCAGTTTGGAGAGGCTGAAATACTATTCCTGTTATGATTCACATGACAAACAATGAGCTACTTGAGTTTAAAAATGGCAGACCTGCTTTCTGCTTGCCGGTGCTACATGACAAGTTAAGTGACTGCTCTGAGAGCTTGCAAGTTTTTTAGTAATGAAAGGGGGTACAACAATGGATGAGTGGTTCTATATGTGGCAGAGACTAAAGACAAATTTATTTACTTATTTTCAAGTGGGATTATGTATTTGAATTTCAATTTTTATTTTAGCTTCAAGGGGGATGCATGTACAGGTTTATTACCAGGGTATATCGTGTGATGCTAAAGCTTGGGTTTGATTGAACTCATCACCCAGATAGTGAGCTACAATAGGTAGCTTTTCAATTCTTGCCCCCTTCCTTCCTCCCCACTCTTGTAGTCCCCAGTGTTTGTTGTTGCCATGTGTATGTCCATGAGTACCTAATGTTTAGCTCCCACTTATAAGTGAGAACATGTGATACTTGGTTTTCTGTTTCTGTATTGCCCCCTCCAGCTCCATGTTGCTGCAGAGGACATGATTCCATTCTTTTTTATGGCTGTGTAGTATTCATGGTGTACATGTACCACATTTTCTTTATCCAGTCTGCCACTGATGGGCCCCTAGGTTGATTCCATGTCTTTGCTATTGTGAATAGTGCTGAGATGAATGTGCAAGTGCAGGTTTCTTTTTGGTGGAATGATTTCTTTTCCTTTCGTTGTATACTCAGTAATGGGATGGCTGGGTGAAATGGTAGTTCTATATTTATTTCTTTGCGAAATCTCCAACCTGTTCTTCTCAGTGTCTGAGCTAATTTACATTCCGACCAATAGTGTATAAACATTTGCTTTTCTCCACAGCCTGACCAGCATCTGTTGTTTTTTGATGTTTTAATAATAGCCATTCTGACTGGTGTGAGGTGGTATCTCATTGTGGCTTTGATTTGCATTTCTAATTACTGATGTTGAGCATTTTTTTCATATGTTTGTTGGTCACTTGCATGTGAAGACAAATTTAAGTGTTTCTTATTTCATTCAAAGAGCTATATAGGATTAGAAAATCATATTCTTGAAAGAGTACACATTTGTTATAAGTCATGCAATGACTTATTGGAGATGCCTTAAGGAGTATGGCATTTAAAAAATAACTCACTAGTGAATTATGTTACAGAAGGGTAACTTTATTGGAAATTAAACGTATCCAAAAGGCATAAAGATAAGTGAGGGGTAGAGTTCTGGAAGTTGTGCATTCACGTAAGATTTACTTTAGGTATTGGCAAAAGTCACAGCTGGAGTACAGATTAGACATGGTAGGACCATGGTGATTGGTGAAGGAATGGAGGGGAAAAAGGAAAAACTACAGATCATGAAAACTGTCCTCATTGAGTTTTATAAGTAATATATCCTTTCCTCCTGCTATGGGAAGATATCACTAACTTATAATTGGATTAAATCAGGCATTACATAAGATTTTTAGACATTTTCTTTATAGAGAACATTATTAGAAGTTATTGGCTGGACACAGTGGCTCATGCCTGTAATCCCAGCACTTTGGGAGGCTGAGGCAGGCGGATCACCTGAGGTCAGGAGTTCGAGAACAGCCTGGCCAACATGGCGAAACCCTGTCTCTACTAAACATACAAAAAAGTTAGCCAGGTGTGGTGGCACAATCTTGTAGTCCCAACTACTCTGGAAGCTGAGGCACGAGACTCACTTGAACCTGGGCAGCAGAGGTTGCAGTGAGCTGAGATTGCGCCACTGCATTCCAGCCTGGGTGACAGACTGAGACTCCGTCTCAATTAAAAAAAAAAAGTATTTTCTTTAATGGAAGACCATAAGACTTTATTTAATTCATATTTGGAATGGCCTAAAGTTAGATGATGGGAGAACTAGTAAGGGCTTCTAAGTGTGTAAGAACTGCTTATCTTAGGCTTTGCCTTACACTACCCATTATCATATTATTTTTGCAGAAGCAGGTGATTGGGCCCTGTAGTTGGTCAGTTAATGAAAGTACTAGGTTAGGGAGGGAACCATCTGTTTTAACCTTAAAATGTTCAGTTTGATCTATGCATATAAATATGTGTATAACTGAATCTGCAGTTGAGTTAAAATATACACATGTGCATAAATAGATACTTGTGTGTGTGTGTGTGTGTGTGTGTGTGTGTGTGTGTGTGTGATCAGTTCATCCTTCAGGACTTGACTCTGCTCCCCTAAGTGTTCTGCACTTACTTACCCTGCACCTAATCCAGCAGCAGGTGTCAAAAACTGATAAACCTGTATTAGTTTTACAAAGCATTCTTCTTCATAAGTAATTGTTAAGTAGATAGTTTATCAAGGATGAGCAGTATATGTATTGTTCTTTTTAAGATATTAACATGTAAAACCTAATCACTACAAGGGATAGTGTCCCAGCAACTTCATCTATGAAGAATTGTTTACCAAAAGGATTCTCAAAAGTTACGAGTAAAAATGACCAGAACTGATTTCCAAAATCAAATGTTACTCCAGGTTATTAGTTACGTCTTTTCAAGAGATTCCTCACCTTGGTGCTTTATCAGTACTAATGAGCTTTTTTATCCTGACTTCTGTCCTAAACTGCTCACCTGCAATTCTTGATATACTTGTACTTCTGTCTTACTCATCCTACTAACATTATTAATTGCTTCTTAGGTGCTTGCTTAGAATGTGGTGCAGTACTAAAGAGAGATCCTCCTCATGTGTGATCAAAGCTAAGAGATAAAAAGTGTTTTGAGAAGGGAAAAGGGTCACTTTGTCCAGTGCTACAGGGACATTCAATAATGAGAGACATAACCTTTGGATTTAGCAACGTAGGAGTCCTATGTGACCTAACAGAACTAGTGTCAGTGGAGTGGTGGAGCTGGTTGAGAAGACAATGGGGAGAGAAGAATTGGTGAAACAGAAAATTTCACCATATCAATAAATTTTGTTGTGAAGAAGAACAGGAAAATGGGGTGGTGGCTAGAGTTGTAAAGTCAAGAGGGTTTTGTTTCTTTAAGAGATGCTAACATGTGTTTGTGTGTTGATTGAAATGATCCAGTTGAGAGAGGTACAAAGATGATACAGGAGAGAGGGGAGGTACTTGCAGAAGTGGATGAAATTCCCACAATGGGGTGGGATGGGGTGAGGGAGGCGTTAGCTTTTGAGAGAGCAAAAGCACTTCATGGTCTTTTATAAACTTAGGATAAGGGATGTAGGTCAGTTGGTAGATTGGGAATTCTGTGATTTCCTGCAGCCAAACATAAATCCAGATTCCTTGGTGAGACATATAGGGCAGCTTAAAAATGCTTCCAGCTTGCATTGCTTCCAACACACTGTACAGTTACTGATCTCTGTGGTCTGGACCTGCTTTTGCCTAGGCTGTGCTCTCTGTCTGGGATATCCACCACATTGTTGTCACCTTCCTCCTACCCTGTGAATTTATTTGGGAAGTCTACCCTTGTATTCCTGTTAGGATTAATCATTCCACATCCATACTAAGCTGTGAGATTTTCAAAGGCATGGGCTCTATTATTCATCTTTGCGTCCCCAATGCCTAGGATATAGCAGGCATTTAATAAATGTTGGCTGAATTCTGTTGTGTCAGGATTATATTTTTAACTTGCCCTTTAAAAAAATCACTTTAAAAAGTGTTGACAATATTATGATAATATATTCCCTTTTAGAAATAACTTTTCAATAGCCAACAATTTATTTAACGTCAGGTTGATACAGAAGAGAAGAACCAGGGAAAAGAATGAGGTTGCAAGGTAATGCAAGGAGGAGTCTGGGGAAAGCATGTGAGAAATTGATAGTTTGACCCATGAAGGGGTGTGGAAGAGGAAAAAGGCAAATGGTGTTTTTTGGATATTGGTTTTTTTACTGTGTTAGTTGTAATTAGTTTTGGTTACAAAAACCAATTGCAGCACAGTAGGACGCAGTTTTCTCTCATGGAAAAGGACCCTGAGAGTGGATGGTCTTGGATGGTTTGGTGGTGGCCCCAAGTGTGAAAGGTTGCAGGCTTCCATCCTTCTTCTCTACTTGTGTCAGCATGTGGCTTGCATTTTCAGGGTCCGTTCATAGCACAGATGGCTGCTGAACCCCAGCTATTGTGTATGCACTGGAAGCTAGAAGCAGAAGGAAAGGCAACAGAGCAGAAAAGTTACCTTTTCCATCCAAGACAGATTCCTTGAAGCATCATTTCTATTTATATCTCATTGTCCAGAATGTAGTCATGTGGCTACTTCAGGCCATGCAGGATCCTGGGACATGTAGTCTTTTATTCTGCAACGTGATGTGCCCTGCTAAAAATAATAATATAAAAATATCCTTCTAAGGAGAAAGAGGAAAATGGATATTGGAGCAGGGAACCAGCAGTCTCTTAAACCTGCCCTTCAGTTTTCCCCCTCACTCTCAGAGTGCATTAATTACCTGTGCTCACATTCTGTATCGGCTTAGCCACACTTCTTTAGCTCTTACATCATCTGTAATTCCTATTTGTCCTACTGAAAGTTGACTGAAGTCCTGATATTCCCGTGACACATATAAGGCAAAGGCTTATATTAAAGATTTTAAGGAAATGCCGGGAGAGATTCCAAATAAGGGAAAGAAAATTATAAAACAAATGTCAGCTTGGTTCAACTAGAGTGGATGATATTGAAGGAAAACTTTAGTGACACTGCTTTAAATGTAAAATAAGGTAGGTCTCTAAATAAAGTAGTAAACCGAAATATGTAGTCACAGTTATATATATTAAAATGTTTCCCCTTTGGGTATTAGTCATACTTTCTGCTTCAGAATGAAATACTTTTATTCTGGAACACTAACATGGTTTTTAGCATCATTTAGAACCCTCTTTCCTCTTGTAAATCATACTCTGATGTGGTACCTGATGCACAGAGCAAAACTGTTCTCTGGAGAGAAAGGGTTCAGTTGCTGGATCAAGTTGGGAATTTGGTTGCTATAACGACAACGTCGCAGATGTGCTGTACATATAAATGCAGGCTTCTGTGGCCTTTGGAATACTGGCATTGGTAGTGTCTTAACACAGTAAGTAGCCTTAAAGAGAAGGACTGTGATATTTTTTGTGTGTATTGATGGAGTTCCACAGGTCACCTGATGCTTAAAGTCTTCAGTTAGGACATTGTTTATGATCCTTGGTATAAATGAGTGTATGATAGTTCATCTTAGAAGTCCTATTTGCAGTGATGTTTGTATTTCTCTTGAAAAAATAAATAATATTTCATAAAGATTTTAGAGTCTGATGTTTGTGTCAGTGAAATACAGTATTGTTTTTTTCTGGAAAATATTTCAGTTGGTTACCCACTGCTACGTGCTAAGGCTCTCATAACCCTTGTTTGCGCCCCGGTTGTTTTCGGAGAAGGGATAGAGGGATGTGTGGGTTACTGTATGAATTCACGATATATCGTAAATTATATAGCAACTAAATTTGTTTTTGTTTAGGAAAGCGTACTTTCTGTATTGGGGTCACTCACAAAATAACAAGAGTAAGAATATGGTTAAAAGAAGGATTGATACATGAAGCAAATTATTCTGGGAAATTGGAATGTCATTATTAAGATAAAAATATCCAATTAATCATAGTTCAGGGACCCTCTTATGAGTTGAATTACATATATATTTTGAAGACAACAAAATCCCATTTTGAAATGTTAAAGGTGACTTTTTCTGTATTATGTACCCAACTTAATTTTTTCCATGTATTATAAATTGTTTGACAGTACTAACTGAAATAATAAAGTGAAGGAATAGTTTAGCTATGTATATTATTGCTTTTTAAATGTAAGAATTTAAATGTCATGTGGTTTTCAAAACTATCTGTGGTTATGATTGATTGCCAATTAGTATTTTGAATTGTGAGTTCAAAATATTTAAAATATTATCTTAGATGTTTCTTTTACCACACATTTATGACTTTATAGGGGTTACATATTTTTGCTATTTAATAGAAAACAGAATTTCTGGTATTGAGTGTTCATGTATTAAGAGAGCTACACAAACATTAAATCACTATTTTCTTACTTACACTTTTGTCTACTTTTTTTGAGTCAGATATTTGAAGATAATTTCACCTTATCTTTTCTTGATAAGTTACCTTTTCATGTTTTATAACTAGAAATTGCTTAGGATATAAGTGTAATTTCCTTAAGATAAGTTTGGTATTTCTTAATTAAACATTTTCAGAAAGTTTTAAAAATTAGGGCAATGGGGCTGGACGCAGTGGCTCACGCCTGTAATCCCAGAACTTTGGGAGGCCAAGGCAAGCAGATCACAAGGTCAAGAGATTGAGACCATCCTTGCCAACATGGTGAGACCCCATCTCTACTAAAAATACAAAAAATTAGCCAGGCACGGTGGTGCATATGAGCAGTCCTAGGTACTTGGGAGGCTGAGGCAGGAGAACTGCTTGAAACCAGAAAACCGAAGTTGCAGTGAGCCCGGATCGCGCCACTGCACTCCAGCCTGGCGATAGAGCAAGACTTTATCTCAAAAAAAAAAAAAAAAAAAAAAAAAAAATTAGGGCAATGGTTAAAATTTGTCAACGTGTTCCTGTTTATTATTATTATTTTATATTTCATTAAGATGAATTTAGAAAAGTCATTAGGTACTCACGCTGAGTTTAGTTTAACACATAGAAAAACCTCAAGTTAAGAAATTCCATTTCATTAGGCTAAATCAGGTATATTCCAGGAGGGATATGTATATATTCTAGCGTGTACGTATCAGAGACCTATATGAGTGTTTCCTTCTTTTCTTGCCATGATGGTTTATATAGTCCAAGATAATAATTAATTATTATTCAGAATCATGAGACCATTTCTGTTTAACTCTTTTCATCTGATCTTGAATTTTAACTTACACAATTTTGGGAACACAAACTAAAGAGTTGTGTTTGAATAAGGTATTCCAGGTTTTGTAGCCATTATCCCACTTAAGTGAACTTTTAAAAGTTTATTTTACTTATTTATTTTTGAGGCAGAGTCTCACTGTGCCACCCAGGCTGGAGTGCAGTGGCGTGATCTTGTCTCACGGCAACCTCTGCCTCCCAGGTTCAAGTGATTCTTGGCTCAGCCTCCCGAGTAGCTGGGATTACAGTCATGTGCCACCACTCCTGGCTAATTTTTGTGTGTTTTTTTTTTTTTTGTAAAGATGGGATTTTGCCATGTTAGCCAGGCTGGTCTTGAAGTCCTGGCCTGAAGTGGTCCTCTGCCTTGGCCTCCCAAAGTGCTAGGATTACAGGCATGAGCCACCACATCCAGCCCCATTTAAGTGAACTTCTAAAGTCCTTTGTGTATAGGGAATTTTGTGTTTGAAAGCATTATTGTGGCTGAACAGATTTTTTTCATTGATTATCTATGTTGGAACATAAAGTAATTTTAGTCTTTTCAAATATAGTAGAGGAGAGCTGCTTGATTACCACTCAAGCCCAAGAAGCATGAATTTTAGTTTTTCTAAGAATGTGCCTGTGGGACAGTGTATAGAAAAGACTTTAGAGTCCTTGTGTTTGGCATTAAACATGGTTAGAAGATGATATGGGGCAACACTGTCAAAGTAATTGCCCAAAGTAGAGGTTTTCAAACCAGGCCGTTACTAGATTTGCCTAGCTTAGGAGGGGGCAAAGTACTACGTCTCATGCCCTAGAGATTTTGGTTTGCCACATCTGGTTTGGACCTTAGACTCTCTTGTTTTAAAAGCGCACCAGCAGGTGGTTAATCAGATTAGAACAGAGAGGCTGTAGGTGAATGACTTTAAAATCAATATTGTATAACTGGTTTGAAGGTAGATCCAATAGAAGGAGACAATCCGTGGAAGATTTGGTAAAGTTGAAACCAGAGACAGGAACCTTATGTTAATGGTCTCTGTGTGCCAAAGCAAAGGGCCTGACTAGTATTTCCATGGAAAAAGAAGCTGATGGAGAATAATTTAAAAGGGCTAATTGATGGTTATTTAGTGACTGAAGGTTACAGACAAGGGAAGAAAAAGAACTAAAAGATGGCTTCAGTGCTTTGAATTTGGATGTCTATAGAGTGATTACTTTGACAGCTGTAACCAAATCTGGAGGGAATGGGGTAGGTGGATATCAGAGTTGAAATGAAGATACTTGATTTTAGGCATGTTTAATTAATGCATTAACAAATAGGTGGGAGCTACAGGGGATATAAAGAGATAACCTGGGTCACTTGAGAAAGGTTGGAGATACAAGGTAGGGTAGGTGGAGAGTTGGGTAAATAGAATACTGAAGGAAAAGAGGAGTACTTATAGCTATGTCAGAAGATAACAAACAGGGGACAGAATTTTAAAACTTTAAAATTTTGCTGTACTGCCCAACCCAGTGCAGAAATGTCTCATGGTCTATTTTAGTAAGCCATGCAGTATGTTGTCAATCCTTATGTAAAGTGTCAATCCTTATATAAAGTGGATGCCAGATTTATAAATGTTACTGAATTTTGTAAATGAGGCAGTATTAATCTTTCACAAAACATTAATTTGAAAATGATTGAGTTACTTTCATTTTTTGGCTTCTATGAACATTCACAAATGTCCGTTTGGGTGGGTATATGTTTTCCTTAACTTCTTGGAAAGGTACCTAGGGGTGAAGTTGATGGATAACATGGTAAATGTATGTTTAATTGTATAAGGAACTCCCACACTGTTTTACACAGTGGCTATAACATTTTGCGTTCACACTGGCAGTTTATGAGATTTCTCTTTGCCTCACATCCTCGCCAACACTTGGTAGTGCCAGTCTTTTCCATCTTAGCTGTTCTAGTAGGTATGTTCTACTAGTGGCAGTATTCTTACTGTGGTTTTTATTATGCATTTCTCTGAAGATTAATGTTAATAATTTTTTCATGTGTTTGTTGGCCATTTATATATCGCAAAATGTCAGTTTGCCTCTTTTGCCTGTTTAAAAAAATGGGATTATTTGTCTTATTTTTGAGTTGTAAGCATTCTTTATGTGTTTGAAGATAATTATTTTGTTGACTATATTTTGCAAAAATTTCCTGCTAATCTATAATGTGCTTTAAAAGAAAACTATATCTTTTTAAAAGCTAAGGCTTTTAATCTTGATGAAGTCCATGTTGTCAACCTTTAATACTTTGTACTTTTCATGTCCTCATTAACAAATCTTTTCTTCACCTGATGTCATAAAGGTTTTCTCATGTTTTTCCTGTAGAAATGTAATAGTTTTACTTCTTCCCTTTAGGTCTGAGATCTGTTTTGATTTAATTTTTGTGTATGATGTGAGGTAAGGGTTGAGGTTTACATTTCTTCATACATTCAGTTGTTCTAGAAGAGTTTATTGAAAAGAATATTTTTAATCCATCTAATTCCTTAGCACGTTTGTTTAAAATCAGTTATTTAATTGTAAAAATAAAAATATTTAACTATAAAATATTTGTTTAGATCTATTTCTGGAATCTCTCTTCTGTTCCATTGCTTCACATGTCAGTTCTTCCACCAATACCACACTGTCTTCATTTGTGTAATTTGGTGGTCACTTTTGAAGTCATGTAGCATAATCCCGGACTTTGTTATTGTTATTATTCTGTTCTTGCCTTTTTATATAAATTTTAAAAACAGCTTGTCAGTGCTAAATAACATTTGTTAGGATTTGGTTGGAATTGCACTGAGTCTATAGATCAACTTGGGAAATATTACTATCTTAACAATAATATTGAGCTTTCCAAACTGAACTCTCTCTTCATTTAAGTTTTCTAGAATTTCCATTTGCAAGTTAAGTTCCCTTTGGTAGTTTTTAGCATGCAGATCATACACATTCTTCATTATATTTATTCCTATTTTATATTTTGATGATAAGTAATAGGTTTTACCATTTCAATCTGTAAGGGAAAGAAACTTTGAAACAGAGGTTAAGCAATATTTCCAGTGTTAGTTATTGGTAGAATTAGAACAGACTTTTACTTACAAAACAAGTGTGGGCTCATGAGAAATCCACTTAATTCAGATGAATTAAATCAATTCCATTTTATTACTTGATATCTTTGTAAAAGATTATATATGTGTATGAGTTTATGCTTTTCCTTTCTTGGACATGTGTTCTTTTAACTTCTAAGAACTAGGAATACAGTATTATTCAAGTGACCTGAATTTTTGTTTAGGTTCAGTCTTACAAAGACATACCATTTCAACTCTCTTATGGTATGTGCCAAATTTTGGGGAGCTTGCTGGCTAGGTTTTGGTGCCATTAACATAGGACTTTAAAGAATATCCGATGTTTGGTTGTTATTCTTGAGATCTTGTTTGATTCTTGAGATCTGTTCAGGTTCTTACTGGCTTAGGACCAATCTGAATCTTTCATTATATTCATCTGCCATCTCATTAATATGTTACGTATATCTGTTTGGTTATTTCTTAATAATTAATTGTTTATTTCACTTCTGGAATGACTTTTATAAAAAATAAGAGCATTTGAAGATAAGATATTAGAGCTGAGCTTCCTAGTCTATCCAACTCGTACACGGCCAGCTTTGCACAATGAAATGGTGAATGTTTAACAGAAGTATTTTGGATGGGCATGTGTCTACATGCTGAAAGGAAAAGCTGTTATGGACCATAACTTTTATACAAACTGATCAGCTGCCGTCTGTGTACAAAGCACTGTGATCAGCAGAGACCTGTTTGTGCCACTGTGTAGACTGATAGCAGCAGATTAATTTAGCTGAGCTGTTCTCTAGCAGTTTGGTCACGAGGACATAGACACTACCAAAGTGTAGTCATCACACCACTCATCTTTGCTGGTTTAGATTGTGGCAAGAGAGAAAAACTGCTTGCTCTCTTCACCCCAATACAGCTGAGGTAAGAGCCACCTTTTTTTCTCTGGAAGGGACAAACGAGAGCAAAAGCAGCCTCTTTTAACTTTTCCCATACTGTTTTGCTTTAAATTTATTCTAGTATTTTCCATAATAATCCCTCAGGCCAGGTATACAGTTCAGCATCCCTTTGGCAGAGAGCAACTAGTTTGTAGTACAGCTTGGGGTAAATTTTAATAACAAAATTGTATTGCTAGAACAAAGCATTTGACCTTGAAGACTCAGAGGAGAGAAGACATTGCAGATTTCCCTACTTGCCTCTTGACTTACAAGAGAGTAGATAATGAATTAATAGAAATTGATAAAGAGTGTCTGTCAGGCAGCTGCTGAGGTCATGAGGTTGGTATGCGGAAAGAGTGCCCATACAACATGCGAAACACATAGCTGCAGCCAGGAGAGGTGGGTGGGTCATGGAAGCAGGAAATTAGCCGTCAGATGGAATGTTGGCCTCTGTACAAGCTATGCCGTGCGCATGGACTCACTGGGAGAAAACACACAGGGAAATGGGAGTGCTCAGTGCTGCAGAGAAAAGAGCTCCTATAGAAGATGACAGCACTATTGCTGTTAGTGATGCTTCAAAGATAACGAAGACAGTGCAGGTTAGATTTTTTTAAAAAGGAATTAAAATGTTAGTAGCTTAAATATCTAATGTTTAGTGCTTCTGTAGTAAAATAGACAACAAACTACTGAGGAATGAACAGGGGAACGGTACAGCTATAAGGCCTTCATATTGTATAATAATTTTTATCTCGTACTCTATTTTTATAAGTAGAGGGTAAATGTTAAGATTCACTGTGCAGACGAGCAAACTTCTGTTAATTTGTATGGGGTGATGGTTGTTAGAATGTTTCTAAGTGAGCCTTGAAAGAAATTTAGAAATGCATAGTGTGTGTTCAGTTTTCCCAATACTTCTGAAATGTTAATTAAGCTGGTTAAAGTCCATGCTTTAGAAGCAGTTTGCAATTTACACATATACATGTAATCTATGTATGTACTTGGTGTGTGTGAGATTTGTAAAATAGCTGTTATTTTTTGGGGTCTAACCCAATGAGTATGTGGGATCAACTTATTAAGAAAAGATTATATGTATTTTATGGAAAGTATTTCCACCCACTTTCCTTTTATACTGATATTAAAATTTATTTTTATATATTTTGCCAATTTTGGAGAATGGAATTGATGGCATCAGCAGTTACTTTTTAACTTTTCCTCCCTAATTTAATTGTTACTCTGTTGTCTGAAGACAATGTTATGTGATCGTTTTTTTGTAAGTCCCAAACAAATGAATTGGTTTTGGTTTAGGAACATCAGTCCAGTCAGTTACTTTGATTTTTTAAGGAAGAAAATAAAATTTAGTAACTGTGTATCATTTTCTGGAAACAGGGGTGTGAAAAATCGATATATTGGAGTATTATGTTTTTAATCATTTTGTAAATTAGAATTGCCCACCAGTATAATATCTCTTTGACTCCTGTGTATTCCCTCACTGGATGTATGCTGACTTGAATAAGTTTACATTCCAGTACTGAGAATTGCATTCCACTGGGTAGTTCTGACGTACAAGAAGAATGTGGAGGCCCATACAAAGGGCGAGCTTAGGGACACTGATAGAAGAGGCTTCTGTGCTCTGTGACTGCCTTTCGTGGAAAGCTCACACTGGCAGAAAGTGCTCTTGAGCCAACTTGGGAGAGGAAAATGTGGTTACAGAAACTTCAGACAATTTGGCCTTACAACACCTGCAACACCCTGTCTGGTGTTTCATTGCCTATGGGTATTTACAAAAACTAGGTAAGACTTTATTTCTCAAACTTCGTGTTGTGTGGGAGTCCTGAAGGAAAGTTTAGTTTTCTCTATTTTATATTATATGAGAGACTACTTAGTAATTTTTTGTCTTCATATTTTTGATATTGCAAAGTCATACCATTTTCATCTGAAGAAACATTTAACTTAGTTTCAATTTTGCCAGCAATTTTAATTCTTAATTTTTAAATTGTTCCATATAAAAACTTTAGCAGAAAATTTAATGGGAATGAAAGTCTGGATTGTTATACTGTTTTTAGAGCAATCATTCCTTAGTCGTACTGAGGGAGTACTAGCATTTAGGAATAATCTGTTTCATATGCTGCAGGTGGTCTTTTCAATAATCATTTGCCTGTGGGCTTAATTTTTCTTTTTTTAATGGCAGGGAACTCACAGATTGACCAGAAGTGAACATGCATCACTTTTAGTTGTCATCTTGTGGTTGTTTAATATAAGATTATAAGGACATGCTGAAATTACATTGAGATTGAATAGTCAAAAGGCAAGGTGTACAGTATATTCATGCAGAACAATTTAGAAGGGTTTAAAATAGACCATAATGATCACATTTTCATTCTGTGTAGAAGAAGATTATCAGCATTCTTAAAACACATATACCGTACTTCTCCCTTCCACCACCCCCTTTTCCTACTTTATGGCCTCTAACTAGACACCTCATGTCAAATGCTGGTGTCTAATTAGAAAGAGCTAACATGTTTTAAAAATATTTAGACTAACTCTCATTGATAATTGTTAACCTACATCTTTCTTGTTTTTGAAAGACAGCAATTCATATATGTGTGTGTGTGTGTGTGTGTGTGTAATAGCATGTCTTATATACAAATACACGTATACACACAAAGACTGAAAGTACTAAAAGACAAGAAATAACTTTTGAAAGATATTTTAATTCATAGTAGAAAAAATAAGCTATGTATCTTTAAAAATTAAGGAGTCTGAAATTTTTAAATATCTTGTTTATCTTGGTATGTGGTATTATGAGTTCCATTTCATAGAAGCAGATGGCCTGCTAGTTGAAATTCTGGCAGTAGCTCCCTGAAGAGATTTGGTCTTTATAGATTTGACATTCAGATCTTTGCCAGGGTAACCCTAAAGCTCTTTATGGTCATTTGTAGTTTTGCTGAATTTGAATTGCCTTCTGAATTACAGTGCTGATTTGTGTTTTTCACTCAATTAGCTAGTGAGTGAGCCTGGCCATTGAGAATTCACCTCTCAATGAAACTCACTTCTTGTCTTGTCATTGGGTTATAGCTGTTTGTGTACTTGTCATTCATGGAATATAAACTACTTAAAAAGAGGTACTGTATTTAGGAAGTTTTTTGTAAACTCTGTATTGATTACCAAGTTTATATTGGTAATATTGATTCTATTATTTGTCATTATTGAACATTTGGAAGAGGAATAGATAGCACAATAATATATATGTGAGAAATAATATTAGGTAGTCATGCACTGTGTAATGATGTTTTGATCAATAATGGACTGCATTTGCAATTGTCATCCCAGAAGATTATAATATCATATTTTTACTGTACCTTTCCTATGGTTAGATGTTTGGATACACAAATACCATTGTGTTATAATTGCCTACAATATTCAGTACAGTAACATTCTGTATGGGCTTGTAGCCTAGGAGCAATAGGCTGTATCACCTAGTCTAGGTTTATAGTAGGCTATACCATCTGGGTTTGTGTATGTATACTCTGTAATGGTCAGACAACAGTAAAATTGCCAAACAACATATTTCCCAGAACATATCTCCATCCTTAAGCAATGCATCATTGTATGTTAACATATATTATTACTCACATATTATTTTGCTATGTGTTATATGTCGTATATATAATAGATTCTCACAAATACTTATATGTTAAATTTAAGCAAAGGTTTCTCACATGAATCATACATATATGTGAGAAATAATAGATGTTTTATAGAGAGAAAAAATAAAGAACCTCAAATATAGGGTCATGTGTAAAAAATGAGATTAATGTTAGGGGAAAGAAAAATGTTCATGTAATTGACTCTTCCAAATTCTGATTTAAAATAAAGAGTAAGTATCCTTAATCCAAAACTTTCAAATCCAGAATGCTCCAAAACTTGAAATTTTTTGAGCACTGGCATGGTATTAAAAGGAAATTCTCATTGGAGCATTTTAAATTTCATATTTCCAGAGCAGGGATGCTCCACCTATACATGTAAATGTTCCCAAATCCAAAATAATCCAAAATCCAAAGCAGTTGTGGTTCTAAGCATTTTGGATAATGGATACTTGACCTATATTTCAGTCATATTGGTTTACCTTCTGCCCATCTCTAACTAGTTCTTTCACACAGTGTTTATCACTTCATTGTTCAGTTGTCATATAAAAGAGATAGGTTTCCAGTTTCTCTGTCATCAAACATAACTTTTCCTTTGTTCCCAAGATTTGCTGTTTGTTCAAAGTAGAGATTCTACTTTTTCTTATTCAAGTCCCAGATTTTTGCCAAGAAACCCAGATGTCCTCTTTACAGTGTCTCTTCTAAGTTTTTTTATTGTGGTAAAAAAATGTGTAAAATATGTCATTTTAACTATTTTTAAATGTATGGTTACTTTTAAGTGTGTGTTACAGTGGCATTAATTACATTCACACAGTTGTGCAACCAGCAGCACTACCTTTTCTAAAACTTTTCTGTAACTCCACATGGAAACCCTGAAACCATTACACTTTCCAAACCACTTTCTCCAACCCTTGGCAACCTTGAATTGACTTTCTGTTTCTGAATTTGCCTATTCTAGATACTTCGTGTAAGTGGAATCATGTGATAGTTGTACTTTTGTGACTGGCTTGTTGTCTTTAATTTATGATTTCAAGGTTCATCCGTGTTGTAGCAGGTATCTGAACTTCATTCCTTTATACAACTGAATAATATTACATCATGTGCATATGCCATAGCTTGTTTATCCCTTCATCCATTGTTGGACACTTGGGTTGTTTCCACATTTTGACTACTATGAGTAATGTTCAAGTGAACATTTGTGTACAAATATCTGTGTGAGTCCCTGCTCTCAGTTCTTTTTGATATTTATCTAGGGCTAGAATTGCTGTGTCATATGTTAATTCTATGTTTAGATTTTTGAGAAATCACCAAACTGTTTTGTACAGTGGCTGTATCATTTTACATGCCCACCAGCAGTGCGTAGGGTTCCAAGTTCTCCACATTTTTTTCCTTTCTTTTTGCTTTCTTAAAAAAGGGAAATAGTATAAAATTGTAGCCATCCTGGTATCTCATTCACATCTGGCTTCAGGTGTGAAATGGTAACTTTTTGTGGTTTTGATTTGCTTTTCTCTAATGACTAAAGATGCTGAGCACCTTTTCATGTATGTACTGGCTCTTTGTTTATCTTCTCTGGAGAAGTGTAAGTCATTTGTTAAGTTTACATTGGGTTGTCTTTTTGTTGTTTAGGAATTTTTTATGTATTCTCAGTATTCAGTCTTTATCAGATCTGTGATTTGCAGACACTATCTTTTATTCTGCAGGTTGCCTTTTCAGTTAATTGATAAGGTCCTTTGATGCAGAGTTTTTAATTTTGATGAAATTCAGTTTATCTATTTTCATTCTCTTCTACTCATGCTTTTGGTGTGTACCTAAGATTCTATTGCCAAATCCAAGGTCATAAGGATTTATTCCTATGCTTTTACTAAGAGTTATATAGTTTTAGCTCTTATATTTAGCTTGTTGATTCATTTTGAGTTAATTTCTATGTATGGCGTGAGGTAGGGGTCCAATTTCATTCCTTTTCATGTGAAATCCAGTAATCTCACCACCATTTGTTGAAGACTCTGTTCTTCTCCCATTGAACAGACATGGCACCCTTGTCAAAAACCAACTTGTCAGTTATTTGCAGCAACCTGGATGAGACTGGAGACTATTATTTTAAGTGAAGTAATTCAGGAATGGAAAACCAAACATCGTTAAGTGGGAGCTAAGCTATGAGGATGCAAAGGCATAAGATTGACACAGTGGACTTTGGGGATTTGGGAGAAGGGTGGGAAGAGGGTGAGGGATGAAAGACTACAAATTGGGTGCAGTGTACACTGCTTGGGTGATGGGTACACCAAAATCTCACAAATCACCACTAAAGAACTTACCCATGTAGCCAAGTGCCACCTGTTCCCCAATAACCTATGGAAATAAAAAACTTTTTAAAAAAGAAAACATAAGAAAAAAAAAAAAGGCCTGTTAATTTAACACTCACACACAAAAAAATCAATTGGCCATTGAGGTATGTGTATATTTCTGGTCCCAGTTTTGTCCTTTTGACCTAAGTATCACACTGTTTTGATTACTGTAGCTTTGTAGTAAGTTTTGAAATTGGGAAGTGTGAGTCCTCTGACTTTGTTCTTTTTCAAGCTATTTTTTTTTTTTTTTTTGGCAAATTAGGGCCCCTTGAATTTTCGTACAAATTTTAGGACCAGCTTTTCCATTTCTGTAAAAAAGACAGGTAGAATTTTGATAGAGAGTATGTTGAATATGTAGATCACCTTATGTAGTTTACATATTACAAAAAAACAGTGCTGTATTTGATAGTGCTAAGTGTCCATTTGTGACAGTGGCATCAAGGAATAGGATATAATCATATTTGGATCAGAACGTAGTCAATGGTTTAAAACAATTCTAACCTATTTCTGATTTTTTAATCAAGGATTTTAGGTGTACATTTAAGTTATCCAAGTTCTTCTTTAATTGTATTATTTCTAAGTTTAAAAAATGATTATTTTAGAAAGAAGTGATGCTGGCTTTCAGCTGGTGTTAGTAGGACTTACTGAAATGTTATCATTATTATTATTTTTATTTTTGAGACAGAGTCTTGCTCTGTTACCCAGGCTGTAGTGCAGTAGCATGATCTCAACTCACTGCAACCTCTGTCCCCTGAGTTCAAGCGATTCTCCTGCCTCAGCCTCTTGAGTAGCTGGGATTACAGGTGCCTGCCACCATGCCTGGTTAATTTTTGTATTTTTAGTAGAGATGAGGTTTCATCATGTTTGCTAGGCTGATCTTGAACTCCTGACCTCAAGTGATCTGCCCACCTCAGCCTCCCAAAGTGCTGGGATTACAGGCATGAGCCACCGAGCCCAGCCTGTGAAATACTATCTGAACTTATGCATCTGGTCTTTTGGAAAGCCCTTTGGATTCCCTGAATTTTTTGTGAGAAACTTTTAAGTTCTGTGTTTTTCCCTAAACTCTTCCACAGTAATGTCCTTTAATAGATTTGATTATCTGTAAGGGTATATATTGTCATTATTGTTTTTAATTCTTTCCTTGTGTGTGTATCATTTCAAAGTTTTTCTTTGTTTATAATTTTATTTGTGTAAAATAAATTTTGTTTATAATTTTATAGACAAATTTTAAAACATTTTTTTGTTAAAAAATTTGTTTTTATAAACAAATTTTATAAACAAATTCTTTCCTTATGTGTGTATCATTTCAAAGTTTTTCTTTGTTTATAATTTTATTTGTGTAAGCATCTTGCTGTGCTAATCCATTCAAAGACTTCGTTTTTGTTAATGACTTTTAATTGACAGGTGAAAACCTCTTGTTTAACATAATATTAAATACCTTGTGCATTTGATCACTTTTTCAATGTGGAGCATTGCATTGTGCACACTGGTTCTTCTATGGCTTTCCTGCACTCACAGTCTTTATCAAATGTCTTGTTCTTTATTCTTACTGCTTTGGTTTTGTGTTTTACTATCTCAAAGTGTATGTGTTATTTGCAAACCTGAAGATTTTGCACCATTTTTTCCCTTCTGAGTAATCTAAAATATTTAAAAGGATTGTTCTTGATATCGTCTATGAGATACTTTATCTTCTGTACATCTTCATCTGGTTGTCATTTTTTTTGGGGGGGGGTGCAGCTGTTTATTTCAGGGAGAGGGGCAGGGGAGGGGGCTCAGTCTTTCTTAGCAGCAGCTTTCCTCATGGCAGCCAGGACATTGCTCAGCTCCTCCCGCTTCCTCTTGGCGCAGATGTGTGTTCCCACCCTTTTCTTGATGAACTTGAGGGCCCGTTTGTCCTTGGAGACCTTCATCAACTCCATGGCGCGCCGCTTGTACGGGGCAAAGCCACACACCTCCCGAATCATGTCCCGCACGAACTTGGTGTGTTTGGTCAGACGCTTGCGGCGGCGGCTGTGCCTGAGCTTGCTCACGTTCTTGGTTACCTTGTGGCCCTTGTTGAGGCCCACGGCCATAGGATAGCGAAGAGCCATGGCTGGGAATATGGATGGTGGCGGATCCCCCTCCGCGCAGGAACCCACTCACCAACCCTGGTTGTCATTTTTAAATCTCTGTACTTACTTTCCAGAGCTGAATTTTTTTTAGCATTATTTGTATAGAACTTGGCCAAAGATTTTTGAAAATGTAGTAAGTAATTACATTTACTTACAGTTGTTTATGTATTTATTGTTTCAAAGAATCAGAGAGCAGAAGCCAAAGTAAGTTGTGGACTTTCTAGCTAACATTTTTTCTTTTTTTTCTATTGTTTTGTCTGTTTTTTCCAACCTTATAGCTTCTGGTTTGTGAGCTAAGAGCACATCATCTCTGTGAGAGAGCGCAGAGGCTTTGTCACTGATCAGGCCTAGCGTGCGCGCTCATGACCTACTGTTTGGCTCCTTTGAGGCTGCCCTTCCTTTCTGCATTCCTGGCTGTGTTTGAAAAAAATAGATTGTTGAATAAATGAATTAATATATTCTCCCTTGCTCATGTGTGTTCTGTGTGCATTGCTTTTCCCATTCACCTTATTCAATAAATTTATCTGATAGAGAGTCTGCAGTTTCTCCGGTTCACATCTTTGTGATGGTTTGTAGAATTTGAGTCTTTTTGTAGTTGAAAGAGTTTCATCAGGCTCTAGTGCAACTGATTTTCTGAAAAACTCTCATGGATATATTTTTGTATAGCACATTTTAGGAAATGTAGACTTTTCATCCCCAGAGTAATAGTGTGCTAGTACAAGTAGAAGTGTGACTTCCTAGCCATAAAGTTCTGTTGAACGAATGACTAATTGGTAAGAGGATTTACATCCTAAGTTCTGGAGTGGGGAAGATGGTACTAGATTTGGATACAAAATAAATAACAGTCATATAGTTTATTTATGTGACCATTAACCCCTTTTGTTGCTAACATTTGTAAACAATTCTAACGTTTTTTTTTTTTAAATCAAGTATTATATGAACAGTGCATGCATTACAAACATTTATGGTATTTTACTCTATTACATTTTTAAAAGGATAAATACTAGATCCCTATATTTATAAACTTGTATAAGTCTGTAATCTACCACATATTTTACTAACACATTGAGATTATTAATTTGTAGTGTTTAATTATAAGCTTCATTTTAAAAAATTAAATGGCAAATAGGTAGATTCAGAAACTCAAATTTTTGTGTATATTGAAGTGTTACGGAATTTCAGTTGTATTTAATTGTAAGCTAAAAGAAATGTTTAAAAATTCAGGTCATTTTAGTTCCATGAGAAGTAACATGACGATAGATTTATTATGTTGGTTCTGGTGAATGTTTTCGTTTATAAAAAGTTCTCTAATGTGTATGTTCAAGTGGGCGTGTGTGTGTGTTTTTAAATATATATATATATATAGGAATATTTTAAAAAGTTTTTCAAATATGTTAAACATGATGCTGGTTTTGATTTTCATAGAAACTTTTTTTTTTCTTTTTTTCGAGACAAGGTTTTACTCTGTTGTCCAGGCTAAAGTGCAGTGGCACGTTCTCAGCTCACTGCAACCTCTGCTTCCCATGCTTAAGTGCTCCTCCCATCTCAGCTTCCTGAGTAGCTGGGACTACAGACTTCTGCCACCATGCCTAGCTAATTTTTGTGTTTTTAGTAGAGACAGGGTTTCACCATGTTGCCCAACCTGGTTTCGAACTCTTAGGCTCAAGAGATCAGCCCTCCTCAGGCTCCCAAAATGCTGGGATTGCAAGCATGAGCTTTTGTGCCTGGCCAGAAATGAGTTGGAAAAGGACTTAATTATCTTTAGCAATCAGGTAATTATTATTAAGGAAAAGGACTTAAGTGATGGCCTAGTCTAACCTGATAACCTATAAACAAATAAAATTTATCATATGATGTGGTCAAGATAGTTTGCTAGAGATTGCAGATGATAGAGTGAGAATGTTGGCTTTTCTGTTTTCTTCCTCTTACATGGCTAGGCTCCTAATACATGAATCATTGTGTATTACTATGATATAAAGAGGATTATAAACGGAACAAAAATTTCCATAGGAGTCCCTCACAGTGCCTAATTAACTTGGAAAAACTTGTTCAGTGAAATATTTTTTTGGTAGAATTTTAAAACATTTTTTTCTTAAAGTTTATTAAATATGATTACCAAAAATTTTAATATTAGGCCAGTGGTGGTTCACACCTATAATCCCGGAACTTTGGGAGGCTGAGGAGAGAAGATTGATTGGGGCCCTAAGTTCAAGACCAACCTGGGTAACATAGCTGGACTTTGTCTCTACATAAATTCAAAAAAAAGAAAAGAAAAAAAAAAGGTAGCCAGGTGTGGTGGTACACGCCTGTAGTCCCAGGTACTTGGGAGTCTGAGGCAGGAGGGTTGCTTGAGTCCAGGAGTTCAAGACTGCAGTGAGCTGTGATTGTGCCACTGTACTTTGGCATGGGTGGCAAAGTGAGACCCTGTCTCTTAAAAAAAAAAAAAAAGTAATGGTTAACTGGAGGGAAAGATTTTTGGAGAAGTGAATGAGTGAGTGAAGTGTTATGTTAACTGAGAGAGCTTCACCCAAATTCTCTGTTCTTGATTCTAGTTTGCATACCCCTATGTCAGAAATACTAATTATTCTCCAATGTTAATGTGAGAATTCACCACAGACAAGGCAGAGTTGCTATGTCTCTGTTCACTCATGCAGAGTTCTCAGGAGGAATGACCTTTTTAGTCATACATCAACTGAAATCACTTTACCATAAAAATAAAGTCTTAAGTTGATTATCTTTTTCTGAAAACATTTAGAATAAGTTGATTTGAAAATTCAGGAAAATAAATGCACTTTTTAGTTGAAAAAAATGTTTAAGCAAGTAAAGTTATAAAGAGAATTTTATACTTTTTTGGGATATTTCTATAGTTTGCCACTAAGACATTTCCTATCTCTACTGGAATATTGTCAAAGTTTACCTGAGGATGATTTAAAATAAGCTAACAGAAAACCCATTCATGTTAATAATTCTCCTTTACTTAAATTATTAATTTGAAAATATTATGTTAGAGTTTTCCAGAAAAATTTATGACTGAAACTTAAGAATTTGAATGCTTTCTTGTCATTCTGTTTAAATTATTAAAGATGGTTCACTTTCTCCAATGTGTACTTTTTCTAATTGTTTTTAATTTTTATTTATCTGGAAGTTCGGCTTATGTTCACAATTCACCTGAGGTTGTCCTCATTGAATTTTTTTTTTAATTTTCTTTCTAGTTTTGGCAAGCGCTCTGCAGGAAGTTTTAGGCGTGGCTGTGAATGCATTGTTTTAGAGCCTTCTGAAATGATTGTGGTAAGAATATTTCTGTGAGGACTGTTTTTCCCCTGATAAATTGTATGAAATAAAGGCAGTTTTACAGACTACTTGAATACTATATTTTTGTTGAATAGAAGATACTGCATATTTTGTATAACATTAAATATATTTCACAACTTTTTATTATGAATGTGAGTTCATAATCATAATTTATTATTTATAGGATTCGATTAAATACAAAACATTTTTAAAAGGTACAAGTAGCTAAGTCTTTGTTTTTTGTACTTTGTAATTCACTCTATAGTAATGCCATTTAATTGAAATTTGGGGGAGAATCTCTTGATTGCAGGATTTTAGTTCTCCAAGTGCTGATTGGAATGAGTAAGTTACTTTAAATGAATTACTAGGTTTGCTGGTGTGAGAACAATTTTGGAATCTAAACATGCCTCCATTGTGAATAATCGTGAGGACTAACCAAATGGAACTTGTGTTCACTGTTAATTCATTTGTCAAAGTTTCTAAGATTTTTTAAATGAGGAATTATTTTTTAAACAACACTTTATTTTTAAAAATACAAGAACATCATTTGAATTATTTCAAGTAATTAAAAGAAAATTTCGGGGACTATTATGCTAAACATTCTGTTGACATCTTTTCTCTTTTTAAATGAAATTTTGTGACTTAAAACATTTATTAAGAGAGATTATACATAGAACATATTATTAAAATAGATACTAGCAACATAATTATTTTCCTGGAAGCTGAAAACCAAACCTATCATATTTTTTTCTTACTGTATAAGAATGGTATTAAGATAGGATAATATGTACCCCCCAAAAAAATTAGTAACAAAAATAAGATGAGGTAGAAGGGGAGTTTCCCAGCTTAGACATTCTTAGTGTCCCCATCCAGCATTGTAGTTGGGAAGGAAGATCTTGTAAAGTAAATGATGACCAAATAAAGATGACTTATTTATAAAAAATGTGAAACTTTTATTCACATTTAGTAAAGTATTTGGTAAACAATTCTAGGTCTCTTTTCAGAGAAGATGTAGGGTTTTTCCCTATGATATAGGAGAGGAATTCTGTCAGAAATGAGAACTTCTTCATCAAAACTAGCAAACTTTTTGTAAAAGTCACTAAAATATTTGGTAAAATTTTACAAAATGTACTCAAGTGAGAAAGTAGCATAGTTATGAGTAAGGATTTAGGATTGGGAAGAATGTAGGCAGATACATAGCACTTTGTTACAGTAGATAGTCTAGATATTTCCTTGAGATTTTATCCTCTGTTAATGCTATTTTTAGATTTCTCAGAAGGATTTTTAGTCTTTAAAATTGGGTATTTTATGCTTACTGATTATACATAAACTACTAGGTTTGCTGGCATGAGAACAGTCTTGTAACCTAAACATGCCTCCATTATGAGCAGTTGTGTGAGGAATAACCTAATGTAACTTTTGTTCTGTGTTCATTATCAGCATTTCTAAAAAAAAAAATTTTTTTTTTTGAGATGGAGTCTTGGCCTGACACCCACTCTTGGCCTGATACCCAGTGCAATAGCACAATCTCAGCTCACTGCAACCTCTGCCTCCCGGGTTCAAGCAATTCTCCTGCCTCAGCCTCTCGAGTAGGTGGGATTACAGGCATGTTCCACCACGCCCAGCTAATTTTTTGTATCTTTAGTAGAGACAGGGTTTCACCATGTTGGCCAGGCTGATCTCAAGCTCCTGACCTCATGATCTCCCTGCCTTGGCCTCCCAAAGTGCTGGCCTAAAATTTTTTTTCAATAAGGAATTTCTTTTAAACAACACTATTAATAAAAAAAGAAACTGAAGCTACAGGACGAAAGTAGAAAGAGAAACCCTTGCACAACCTACCAAAGCCATTCTGTTAGTCCTGTTTGAGTCATTCAGGATTTGGAGGTTTTACAGATTTCCATCGGGTGTTTTTTTTTTTTTTTCACTTTGCTTAAGACAGTGTGGCAGTTGCCTTCATAATGTGTGGTAATGTATCCTGTGAGATCTTTCACTAATAAATAAGTACAAAGACTGCTGAAAATATCCTTCCCTTTGAAACTACAGGAAATTCAAGAGTTACCCATATTGTCCTAAGTGGAACTGAAAAATGCCTCCCCTTAAAAGAAATGTTACTCAAAACCAATTAGTTCCAGAGAAGTTGAAAGACATTTGAAGTTTTAGTTTGTCTGCAGATGTCTTTGCAAGATGATTGAATATGGGTTATCTGTAAGTTTCTTTCTGTATCTAGTATTAATATGAAATGTTGTGTTTGGAGAAATGAAATTTTTGGGGGTTTTATTTCAGGTGGACTATATGGATGAAAATGAAGAATATTTTCAGCGTCAAGCTTCCCATAGACAGTCTCGAAGGAGATTTAGAAAAATCAACCAGAAAGGTGAAAGACAAACAATTATTGACACTGTGGATCCTTATCCCATGGGCAAACCTCCTTTGCCCAGAGGCTATCACACGGTAAGTTATACAAGTATAATATTTTTATTTATTTCTAGTTTTCTGTTAAGGTTTTGTGAAAAGAATTTAAGTTTTCAATTTTTGACAAATCTTTTCAATGATATTTATACATTAAATATACTAAATAGATTTTGCTGGAAACAAGCATGATATGATTAGTTTTTAAAAGACATTGAAATAAGATGTCAACAGACTTTGCTAGCTCCTTTATTTCTTAATTGTTTTCTGAAGATCAGCTTTTGTGTAATTGTCATTGGAATATTTTAAGTAGTTTTACCTTAATCTAACATTGTAGCCACCTCCTGTGCACTCCACTCTTCACTCAACCCAAATAACTGCTATCATACTTGTTTTCTATTTTCAAAGTAGATATGTAAAAATTACATTTTTTATAATTTTTTATACCTTTTTGAGAAATATCTGAGATTTGTTTTTTAAGGCAGTGAAGTAAGAGTAATTTGAAATAATGCTTTTTAAAATCTCAATGTGAAGATGCCCTGAAATATTTCTAATAGGTTCCAAGATTGTCTTAAAGGCAGGCAGACATAACCTGGTTGATTGTCATTTATGTCATAAACATTGAAAAATAAACTGCTTTTTATGTTTGAGAAAACCAAGATACAGATAATGAGTGCTTTGTTCAAGATCTCAATAAAGTCACTTTAAAACCTTATTTTTCTTATTCCTTTGTTTTCTCAAGAACAAAGTAGCTTAATTCCTGAGTATGTCATAATAATGTGAAAGATCATTTATGCATATGCTATTGAGTGGTTATTTTGTGTAAAATTATTTTAAAATAAAAATAGATAATTAATAACTATTTTACTTTCCCCAGTTATTTTCCTTACCTTTTTCTTTCTTTCTGCAAATAAGTATAAATGCAAAATGCATGGGGAAATGTATATAGACTTAAAATTATTTACTCAGTTTTTATTATGTTTAAATGACATATCTTATACTCACACTTCATATATTCTGTTTCTCAGAGAGCTCTTTATATTTGAATACTTAATGTGGTTTTTGACCACTAGCAACCTGCCTCCTTCTCTTGTTACCCATGAAGTATTTTAGTTTAACATGAATTTCATAGTTGAATCATTTCATTGAACTCATTTGGAAAGGATTGCTTTTTGCTCCTCACAAAGACATCTTTGTCTGTTGGAGAGACTTAGTATTAAAAAACCATGAAAGGTTTTTTTGTTACCATTGTCCATAAAAGAAGGTAATATTTTTAGGGTTGATATAGCATTATGAAAGAAGGAAATATGTATTAAAAATAGTTACACATGTTAATAGTACAGCACAGATAATATTTTAACCTAACATTAATATTAATTTTTTTCTGCTTTGGAATTGTTTTTCCAGATTAGTTTTCTAACTAAAATAATCAGTGAGAGTATGGATTATTTAAATGTAGTGTTAAAGTTGGTTTGTTTGTTTTTATAGTCATATTTGTCACAGTTCAGTTGGGTGGGCCATTTAACTGTGTTTCTCCCCCCCACGCCCCCAGTGTTCCCCCTTTATGGAAAGCTTCATTCAGTTTCCTTAGGCTCCCCCTTTCATTATTTGTTTTAAAAAATGTATTTCTTTTATTGTTACAAGAATTTTTTTAGTGGATTTTTAAGAATGTCTTACCTAGCCAATAGATACTTTTAGGGAAAATTCAATACTAGAATGAAAAATTTGGCTTGATTACTAATGGATCATATACTGGTTTACTAATATGTGACATGTGGTATTAACATTACTAAGTGAGTTAAGATTGGCAACAATATGATTATAAGGGTTGCATCCGTTTTGAGGTGTAAATGACATTGTAATTATATTTACTTATTAAATTAATACATTATTTTGGTATAGGAATATCACAAAATTTTGTTTTGTATATATGATACCACATAGTAAAAAGAATTACATAGAAATTATTATTCTTTATTAGCCCTACGTCATACTTATTTATTCTTAACAGAAATAGTTCTGTTTGAAAGAAATTGGCAAATAGGGAAGGACTGAGGGTGAAAAGTTTATTTAGAAGAATTGCACGATCAACTTCACAGGTGATTTAAAGTGATTGCAAGTGCATTTCAAGTGCATGGCTAAAGAACATGGAAAGCATTATACATATAGCTGATTCTATATGATCATTCTTAACCTAATTTAACATTATCTTCATTTTGGCAAATGTAATATAGCATGTCTGATAATATTCATCTTTTCCTTTCCTCCTTTATGGCACTCATTTCATTTTGGCTCAAAGGAATGCACTAAATCTCAGGTATTGTAATTTGTGTGTGGTCTCCTGACACTAACCCTAAGTTTATGTGTGAATTTGCACTGTTACTAATGAATTTATAATATTGATATGTTTTGCTTGGTCTTGTCCTTTTGTATTTTGCCCTAATTTACTTTGAAACTGTCAGTGGTTTGGTGGTAGAATAGACTGCTTATCTGTGTAGACCTGGGGGATGGATTGTCCATGTTGAAGAAAGAATTCAAGTGCAAGCTACTTATTTTTAAATATGAATGGAGCACTTAAAAAATGAATGGAACAGTTTTTCGCTAAACTGCTTTGCAAATAAAAAAATGAAAAGAGAAAGGCAGACAGACATAAAGGATTTTTTTTCCTTTTAATGTGAAAACTTATGGGAAATTCATTAGAAACTTACATTTTAAATGCTATAGATGAAAACTTTAAAGTTCAGGAATCCCAATATGGAGAACATTTTGGGAGGCCACTGGTAAAATTTCAGTCAGATTTTTTTTTAAAAGCTTAGTCAAAAAGAAAACAAAGTTTAAAATCGCTTGTATTTTCTTATTTGCACTGTATCTGTAACAGGATTTCATGCTTTTATTTCATTCTACATTTTAATTGAGGTCTGTATTAATCTCCTTGCTCACTTCTTTCATGCCAGTGCATGACTAAGTAATGTACTAAGTACTAAAGTACATGACTAAAGTACTGTACCAAGTACTAAAATCTGTGATTTTCAGTGTGATTTCTTTAAGATCTAGATTACCTTTGGGTTTATTACCAGGGAATTTTGAGTCAAGGAAGAAAAACTGATTTATCTCTAAAAACTAATTGGTTAAGTAACTAGTAGCATTTTACAGTTGTGTTTTATTACTGTATAGAGAAAATATAATGAACAATTTATTCACATTAGGGGATATCTATCATCAGTATATCTTTGGCTATTAGAGTAACTTTGCCTAAAAGTATGAATTTTATGTATATTTTTTCAAATTAAAATGAGGCAGTTCCTTTATGTTCTATATGTACTCTAGAGAATACATGTAAGAATGCCACAGGTGGCATGATTGCTATATTGGTTTTTGAAAGCACTACTAATTTTTAAATGATGTGGTAAATCTAAAACATTTTTCTATATTTAAAAAAATTTATGTAAGTTAAATAAAATTTAAAAATTGTACACAGTTTTTTGTACATTGGTGTTTTGAGCTTTTCTCTGGAAAGAGTATACTTAAAATATATATAACATAATACTTTAAAAGATAAATCAGTATGTAATTGATCTTCCTCTTTTTTAGCATAAATTACCAGTCTAATTCCTACTTAGAACTTGGAATTGAATTTAAAATGTGCACTGAGTTATGATCTATACCTTATGTATACTTTTTTAAATTAGATGTGTTGCAATAGTTTAAAATGGATTATAATGATTTTCTTCAGAAACATGAATACTTATAGTCCATGTAGTGTGTTTTTGGGACATTTTTCAAGGCAAGTGTGTGAGGCTTGCAGAGAGAATAGCATTTTAAAATGCAGTGAGAAAGAAAGATTAGAGATGGCTTTCATTAGCATTTTCTTATATTTTGGTTAGTTGAGATTGAGGCTGTATTTAAAATGGCTAAAAAAATAAGATTTAGCATGAATTTTCAGTCTTAGAGTGAGTAGATTATAGAGACAGGTAATAAGGTTCCTGGCAAAGGCTGGAAGATTTGGGGTCCGTCACTAAAGAGACTATCTTGGAACTTTGCGTGGTAATAGTTAACCTGGTCTCCAGGTTCAGAATAGGGCAGGAGAAGAAAAGCTATGTTTATTTTACCCATAGTTTCAAGCCTTCTCTGTATTGATCAGTAATTTATTCTAGAAGTTTGTGTGGGTAGGAAAATCTGAATTTCATAATAAAAATGGAGAGGAGAGGAAGAACCATTTTAACTTTTACCTTATTGGAGTGACGTGGGAAGCTGGTACATTCCTCTTTCGTCATCTATTCCTCCTCTGATTTTAATGAGGAAAAAACCCAGCTCTTCAATTTTCCTAGTTTGGAAAGAGGAAAACTATACAGAGAGATATTAGACTAAAGAGTGAAGAAAACTTGGCCAAACTGTAGAGGTTATGTGTCCCTACTGACATTTCATAATTTCCATCCTTCCTAGCCTGGTGGCAATGTCAAAAATGCTCTCCACACTTTAAAGTTCTGATTGACCCGACACCTCCACTCCTACTTACCAAAAAATATGGCTCCACTTTATATAAATCTGTATCAGGAGAATTTGAACAGTATAAATAAAACATATTTATAAAGTTTCTGTCAATGCAAAATTTTTAAAATAATAACTCATTGGTCATGTAAAAGGATATCTCACACATATTTTATTAGTAGTCCTTTTCTACAGTGTGAATATACAGTCTAGAGTACTGTTCTATAAAGATGCATTGAATTTGCTAGTAGATGAGGTTAATGTTCTTGGGAGAGAATGTGCAAAAGTAATAGAAAATATTATATAAAATTAAGTTAATGTAATCTAAGTTGAATGCCATATAATATTAAACTTTATGGAAATAATTTTTATTGTAGTCAGTGATAATGCAATACTTTAAAAATATGGCAGCAATGTAATAAGATTGATTCATATATGAGGCTTATGCAAATCAGTCCCATTATTAAAATAAAGTTATTATTCTGTATAATACAAGACAAATTCTATTTCTTACAATGGGTATATAAGATATAACCATTCCTAGGGTATATCTTATATATCTCTGAGGTCAATATTTTTCTCGAGATAGATTTAAGTTGGTTTCTCCTTCAGTTAAAGACTTCATGGTAGTTTTGGTTAGTTTCAAAAATAATTTAGTTATTGAAACAAATGAAAACATTACAGCGTTTAGTTTCTGTTATCGTGCACATTTATTTGACATTTAGGCTTTTTGACTCAAGTTAGTGTTCTTAAATTAGAAGTAGGCAATATTTTTACTCATGTCATGTCTTTGCTTTGTCATTTATTATTTATTCAGTTATTTACTGAGGTTTCCTTAGGTTTGACTCAGTATTTGCTACTTAAAATAAGAGATATGTTTTGAGCAGTATATAATGACTTGTATAGCTAGTAAATTTCCTAGAATATTTAAGGACTTCAGATTTTACCTTCAGTTCATACGTGATCACACCTGGCTATAATTAATATGATATTTAAAAATCGGTTCATATATATATGATATTATTCAAATACAGGGGAAATTTCTCAGTTATCTTAACATTTTTTTTCCTTTTAAAATTTAAATGTATCAAGCATTTGTTTGCTTAATTGGACCTGAAGGCTTTTCTTCAATATTATTATCAGTGTTTCTCTGTGAATTATAATAGGATGGAGTTTCAGGAAATTTGTGTATTTTAATTGTTGTGTCATAGAGAGGAAAGCTCAGTATTTTCATTTAGGTATTTTTGGTCATTTAACAAATATTTATTGAGTGCCCACTGTGTTTCAGGTCTATCCCAGACTCTAGAGATTTAAAAGTCTGCAACACAGACAGAATCTGCCCCCTTTGCCTTTATAGTCTCACAGGGAATACAGTTAAATAGGTACACACCCAGGGCCCCTAGAGGAGTCAGGGATGGTCTCCTGAACCACCCTACTGTCTTGGCCTAAATAAAAATATTTTGTACAGAAAGAATCTTACTTCTTCAAAGACTTAGAGTTTGAGTGGTCATAGGGTTTTTGAAAGCCATGTTGAAAGCTGAACTTTTTCATGACTGTAAGGAACACCAAAGAGACTGCAACAGAGGTATGGCATACTGAGATTTACATTTAAATAAACTAATCTGGCTCCAAGATGCAATCGATTTTGGGGATAGGGATGGTAACCGTCTCCCCAGGATGGGGACCACAAGTAATGGAAATGGAAGTAGTGGCAACTGGAGTAAGAATGAAAGGTGAGGAGTTTAAGTGGTATTCAGGGGAAGAAAGTAGAAATAATTTACATTTCAAAATAAAACTTTAGCTCTAATTCATTAATTTCTGATGACTTGCTTTGTGGGCAGTACTTTCAATAGTGTTTAATGACTATACTGTATATGAATACACATACTTCAGTGAGAGTTTGAGGTAGACTAGTTTGAAGCAGACTATTCTTTAATCCAGTAAGCTAAATAGAAATGTAAAAACTGAATTAGGTAATAAAGAATGGAAAAGAGAGGATGTGGAGAGAGTGTTAGAGAGTGATAACCCCCCCCACACACAGATTTTACCAAAATTTATTGTTTGGATGCCTAATGCTTTATATTTCATTAGAAGTGTCTTTGGAGAGTGGTGTCAAAAGTATCCTTTGCTTTTCACGGCCATTATCGGCAGGTTTACTAGTTCCTCTTTACCCTAGATCGTGTTGCATTTTAACATCCTGCAGAAAGCTCCCTGTGGAAAAGTCTCTGAACAATAGGTGGATGTAACATTATTATGCTGTGTGTGCTGCAATTTCTGGCAAAATGCAGCCTGTTAAAGATGCTATAGTAGTCTCAACCTTCTTGCTTAGATGGAACTGATTCTCTTTCTTGCAGTTATAATCGGGTATTTATGTTGACTTAATTTATATGGATTGGGAAATTGCACTATAGAGTATGCACAGAAATTGAAATATAAATCAGGAAATAGTCTAAAAAATGATTTCTCATACTATTAACAGCATGCATTGTAAATTCATGCGAGGCAGTTGAGAATGGTATTCAGTGTGCTGTTTACCCAAGTATCAGCTTCTGTTGAAGGATGTCTATTTTTATATATTACATCATCTCTGCTACAGAACTCCGGTGTCCACTGGGATTTACTGTTCTTTCATTCCATTTTGAAAGAAAGCTTGTATTGATGTCATAATTGGACCCATCTTTTGGTCGCACTTGGAAATTGAAAGTAATAAGGGTGTTGTGTAGCAAGTCATGCAATATTTCAAGCGATTTACTTGTCAAAAAGATCACTGCCACTTTGTCTTGCCTCTGCTTGTGAATACTAGTGACTCTCTGTGCTTGTATATGTTTTAAATAAACTTAGCTAAAATTTAGCTTTTAATTGCAACAGCGAAGATGCTTTTCATCTTCGACTGTTTGATTTCATATCATGTGATTTTTTTTTTTTGTCATGAGATTTTGCAGAGCTACAGGCTGATTTTAAAAATGTCTCTTTTCTTTGGAAAAATCTTTGATATTCAGACCTGTTTTCTGCCAGTGCTGAATTGATCTTTTTACAGTTAACTGTTGTAAGTTGTCTGTTTTCACTGTTTGAAATATCAGGTGATTGGAAATACCCTCTTTTGGTTTTGAATGTAGTTTTAAAACATTATTAGCCTGAAGTGCCTCTCTGTTAGCTGGAAGATATTGTTGACCTCTGGACAAAACTCTAGCATTTTATGGAATGTATAGATGTTAGGTTTTAAATCACTTGTGAAAGAAAATATTTTAATTCTTTATATTAAGATAATTAAAATACCTAATAATGCTATACTTATTTATGTATATAAAATTTCCCCCTTATTTTCTCTGAAAAATTTAGTTAGACAGTATTATCTATAGTGTTTTAATAGTAAACTTTTTTAAAAAACTGATCAGGGACAAACCTCCACTTCTTTTTTTCAATAACAGCTTCTTTAAGATAGAATTCACATGCCATACAGTTTTCACCTATTTAAAATATGTAAGTTAATTGTTTTTCTTTTTTGGTTAAAGAAACCCAAATAACATTAATGTTACCATCATAATGTTTTTATGGTACAACTCAGTAGTGTTAAGTATATTAGTAGTAAACTTTGGCCTGACTGAGTATATCCATTTCACAGATGTACCACCTAGCATCCTTTGTGATAATTAAAATTACTCATATTGGGAAGTATGGCAAAAAAGTAAAATAAAATTACACATAGCCTAAAAAATACCTTTAAAGATATTTTGGGAAAAAGTAATTGAGAATCTATTTTTAAAACCTTATTGCATAATTGTATTAGAGCAATTTCTTATGGACTCAGTAAATGATCAGATATCCTCCCCTACCACCTTAAATCTTCCTTTTAAGTGGAAGACAGAAGACAACATACGTGGTGCAGTGTATACTGCTCGGTTGACGTGTACACCAGGATCTCACAGATCACCACTAAAGAACTTACTCTTGTAACCAAATACCACCTGTACCCCAATAACTTATGGTAAAATAAAAATAATAATAATAATTAAGTGAAAGACAGATGGTAGTTGGATGTAATATGACATTTGGAATAGCTGGCCTAGGGGAGAAATCGTATGGTAGCAGAGTGGGCCAATGTGTAATATGAATTACTGCTTTGGAATAAATAGTAGAGTAATTACAAAGGGAAATATTTGAGGATAAAAAAGAAAATACTCAGGGTGTCTTGATTCTTACTCAAATATCTATGAGAATAGCGATGGTAATCTTTCATCTGTGGTTTTGATACAATGCAGAAGGCATTTGAGAGTGTTAGAAAATAAAGTCAAAACCTCAAAATAAGTTGTCACATTTCCCTTTCACCAATTATTGGCACACTTCTATATATCTCTTTTTTTGTTTTGTTTTGTTTTTTTTTGAGACAGGATCTCTTGCTCTGTCAGCCAAGCCGGAGTACAGTGGCATGATATTGGCTCACTGCAACCTCTGCTTCCCAAGCTTAGGAAATCCTCCCACCTCAGCCTCCCTAGTAGCTGAGACTACAGGCATGAGCCAGCATGCTCGACTCATTTTTCTGTTTTTTGTAGAGACAGGGTGTCGCCATGTTGCCCAGGCTGGGTTCAAACTCCTGAGCTCAAGCGATCTGCCTGCCTTGGCCTCCCAAAGTGCTGGGATTACAGGGGCCCAGCATTATATTTCTTTATAAAAATTACACCATTGGTGGGAGTGTAAATTAGTTCAACCACTGTGGAAGACAGTGTGGTGATTCCTCAAGGACCTAGAAATAGATATTCCATTTGACCCAGCAATCCCATTACTGGGTATATATCCAAAGGATTATAAATCTTTCTACTATAAGGACACATGCACACGCATGTTCATTGCAGCATTGTTTACAATAGCAAAGACCTGGAACTAACCCAAATGCCCATCGATGATAGACTGGACAGGGAAAATGTGGAACATATACACCATGGAATATTATGCAGCCGTCAAAAACGATGAGTTCGTGTCGTTTGTAGGGACATGTATGAACCTGGAAACCATCATTCTCAGCAAACTGACACAAGAACAGAAAATCAAACACCGCATGTTCTCACTCATAGGCAGGTGTTGAACAATGAGAACACATGGACACAGGGAGGGGAGCATCACACACTGGGGTCTGTGGGGGGGGAAATGGGGAGGGACATTGCGGGGGTGGGGAGTAGGGGAGAGATAGCATGGGGAGAAATGCCAGATATGGTGATGAGGAGGAAGGCACCAAATCACACTGCCATGTGTGTACCTATGCAACAATCTTGCATGTTCTTCACATGTACCCCAAAACCTAAAATCCAATAAAAAAATTAAAAAAAATTTAAACTGAACCTTTAAAAAGCTGTTCGAATCATCAGAACTTTTGGAACACTCAGGAAAGTTCTTAGAAAAGGATCATTTTGACGTTTGTTAATTTATGAAATAAGCGTATCCCTAACCAGCTGGGATGTAGAGAATACTTGAACATTATTGATACTCTTGATGTCCTTTACAATGGGCATTATTGAGGAGCACTTGACAGCTCAGTTTAAAAACTACTCTTTAGTATAAACCTTTGCCTAACTTTTAGTATTAACTTTGGTTAGAGTGAAGGAATGGCTAGCATTCTACAAGCAGATTATGTTGTCAGTCAGAGGGTTCTGCTGAAGTGAGTGTAAACAGGAAATCTAAGGACAGTTGACAACTGTGCATTCTTTCACATGAGCTAAGAGAGGTTGATTGTTTTCTAGTTGCAGCAGTTTTCAGTTTCATCTCTGGACTCCTTTAAACTTCTACAATTTTTCCTTGGCTCTAGTGAGCCTTTGTTTCTCTCTATTATTTACCATATTAGAAATTGAAACAGAATAAGTTTTAAATATGTATCCATTGATGAATTTAAAAATAGTAATAAACCTATTACACATTAACATGAGAGTTTTCAAGGGGAAAATGTTTTATAAAACAAAAATTTATAAGAAGAATGATAGTGTTTTGTACTTTAACAAGTATGTTTACTATTGATCTAATAGACAGTTGGATTCTCATGTCTGTATTCAGTCTGTTGTGATATGCTGTTCTGGTTGAAATATGTAAAGTATATGAAGAAAATCTGGCCTCACATGCATAGGTAGTTGGAAAAGGGAACAGTATTTTAACAGCTTTCAAAAATAATTGTGGATGTTCTTTGAAAGCCTGCACCAAAATTCAACCAGCAGTGGTTTCTGAAAGATGAGTTGCAATGAGGAATTTAAAACCATGTTAGTGAACTTTCCTTATTCTCTTTTATTGAAACCCATGGGTCTTACTTGCACATTGAAAGGGTCTTTTTACTTAAACGCGTGCTTTTATGACATCACACGTTGGTCACTGGGTTACCCAGTCTTCTGAATTTTGGCCCATTATACAATATAAAGAAAAATCACATTTGTTAATATCACCACAGGTCTCATAAAGAAAGGGCCTTAATTACTAAAAAGCTGCCGAACTTAGTGTGTTAGATATGTTTTTCAAAATTCTTTTAGTTGAAACTTCAAAATTTATCATTAGCAAAGTAGTATCAGCTGTTTTTCAAGTGACAAGCTCATTTTGTTCATTTTCAGAAAATATCTGCCAGATACCCAAGTCTGAATAACCATAGTTTTTTTTATTTGTTCTTTCAAATAAAAATGTTTTTCTGTGAAAAAAGGGGCTAGTTCACTCACAACTTAAATAATTGCGCATCTTTTCCTTGAGACAACCATTGTACGTAACAAAAGTGCTTTATGCAAACTTCTCACTTCATCATACAGAATATTAAAAGGACATATACTAATAGGTGGAGATTTAATGCAGTTAATTATTACTGCTTTATCTAAGACACTTTAGAGTAATACTGGCATTTTCTTTTTTGCCACTGTGAGTGGTGGTAAAGAATATAATGACCGTATTGGTAATACAGTGGTTACACAATAGTAGGGATGCCAGTGTTTTGATATATGCTAAGATATCAGTCAGGTTGTATCCATTTTTGCTTTTGCACATCAGCACAGTGAAAAAAGCACATAACATTTTAGTGTCATAATGAAAACATAGTTTGACTTTATGAACTACTTAAGAGTCTTGGGGACCCTCAGCGGTCCTGAGACCATACTTTGTGAACTAGTCTCTTACAGGTTTGATTCACTGATTCTTCAGATTTTATTTGCATAGTATATTAGTCAGAGTTTTGTAGAGAAACAGAACCAATGGAGTGTTAGGGGAAGGAGATGTTAAGGAATTGGCGTATGCTATTGTGGAAGCTGACAAGTCCAAAATCTGTACCAAATACAGCATGACTCTTTTTTTTTAGACAAAGACTCACTCTGTTGCCCAGGCTGGAGTGCAGTGGCACAATCTCTGCTCACTGCAACCTCTGCCTCCTGGGTTCAAGTGATTCTCCCACCTCAGCGTCCCAAGTAGCTGGGACTATACAGGCACATGCCATCATGCCCGGCTAATTTTTTTATTTTTAGTAGAGACAAGGTTTCACCATGTTGGCCAGGCTGGTCTTGAACTCCTGATCTCAGGTGATCTGCCCATCTCAACCTCCCAAAGTGCTGGGATTACAGGCATGAGCCACCACGCTCAGTCAGCATGACTCTTAAAATATAGTCATATGCTGCATAATGACATTTTTGTCAGTGAAGGACCACATATACAACAGTGGTCCTGTAAGATTATAGTACAGTGTTTTTACTGTAGCCTTTCTGTGTTTAGGTATGTTTACATATACAAATACTGACCATTGTATTACCCTTTCCTATAGGACTCAGTGCAGTGACATGCTGTACAGGTTTGTCACCTAGGAGCAATAGGCTATCGCATAGAGCCTAACTAGGTGTGTAGTAGGCAGCATTGTTTAGGTTTGTGTAAGTATATTCCATGATGTTTGTACAAAGACAAAATCACCCAACGACGCCTTTCTCAGAATGTATTCCCTGTCATTCTGTCGTTATGACGTGTGACTGTTTTTAAAACTTTCTTCTCAAAATTCCCCTTACATTATTTCTAGAGTTCTTCTCTTTCTTTTGGTCTATTTTGAATATATAGTGTATTTTTTTAACTGGTACCTTTGTGCTGCTTTCATTCTTTTTCTGTCTCCTTGTTCTTATGTTAAAACATTAGTGGTCAGTTTCCCTTGTTATCACGAGGTGTAATTGACAACTCATGACTCTACTCTGACATTCAGAATGATTTCAGTAATCAGCTACTATAAAGCCAAATAATTGTCTGAGGGGATAGAGCTGCCTTTGGAAAGGCACTGGAAGTGTTGTTGTCTCTACCCCTCAAATTTGAAATGGTGGGTCTCCCTTGGTGAAAGCTGAAATGACCACATGAATATTCTATGTGATAAGGTATCACCATAGGTTTATGCATTGTTTCTGGGTAGATAAATTTTTTCTTTAAATAGTTGTCTCGTTTTCTTCCATACTGTGTTTTTACTTTTATTGTAAATACCATGTTTTGTAGTACTTTGATTGTATTATTAATATCTTGTTAGTTTTGTTTTTAATCTTAAAAGTTCACTGGATTTAGTGATATATACTTTAAAATTTTGGCTGAACAGACTTTAATTTTGCTTTACGTACTGGAAAAACTTTTTACTTCCTATAAAACATAAACTGTCCAGAAAACAGGTTTTATTATGCATTTGCTCTTAAGACAGTCTTTCAGTAAGCATTTCGTAGATGATCAGTACATTTTGTTTATGTCTAGCACACTGTTGAACTGACCAACATGATTTCTGAAGTTCATCTCTGATTTCTTTTTTTAATTTAATTTAAAGTTCCAGGATATATGTCCAGGATGCGCAGCTGGTTTGCTACACCTATCAACCCATCATCTAGGTATTAACTCCATGTATTAGCTTTATTTATCCTTATGTTCTCCCTACAAACCTTCCCAGGCCACAGTGTGTGTTGTTCCCCTCCCTATGTCCATGTGTTCTCATTGTTCAGCTCCCACTTATAAGTGAGAACGTGCAGTATTTGGTTTTCTGTTCCTGTGTTAGTTTGCTAAGGATAATAATGGCTTCCAGCTCTGTCTATGTTCCTTTTTATGGCTGCAGAGTATTCCATGGTGTATATGTAACACATTATCTGATCTGTCATTGATGGGCATTTGGGTTGATTCCATGTCTTTGCTGTTGTGAATAGTGCTGCAGTGAACATGGGCATGTTTGTTTCTTTATAATAGGATGATTTATATTCCTTTGGGTATATACCCAGTAATGGGATTGCTGGGTCCAGTGGTATTTCTGCCTTCAGGTCTTTGAGGAATTGCCACACTGTCTTCCACAATCATTGAACTAATTTGTACTCCTACCAACAGTGCAAAAGTGTTCCTTTTTCTCTGCAACCTTGCCAGCATCTATTGTTTCTTGACTTTTTAATAATTGCCATTCTGACTAGCATGAGATGGTATCTCATTGTGATTTTAATTTGAATTTCTCTAATGATCAGTGATGTTGAGTTTTTTCATATGTTTGTTGGCTGTGTGTCTTTTTTGAAAAGTGTTCATGTCCTTTGCCCACTTTTTAATGAAGTTGTCTGTTTTTTTCTTGTGAATTTTTTTTTACGTTTCTTGTAGACTCTGGATATTAGACCTTTGTCAGGTGGATAGAGTGTAAAAATTTTCTCCCATTCTGTAGGTTGTCTGTTCACTCCGATGATAGGTTCTTTTTCTTTGCAGAGGCTCTTTAGTTTAATTAGATCCCATTTGTCAATTTTTGTGTTTGTTGCAATTGCTTTTGGTGTTTTTTCATGAAATCTTTGCCCATGCCTGTGTCCTGAATGGTATTCCCTAGTTTTTCTTCTAGGATTGTTATGGTTTTGAGTTTTACATTTGTATTAGTTCATTTTCACACTGCTGATAAAGGTATACCGGAGACTGGGCAATTTCCAAAAGAAAGAAGTTTAATTTAATTGGACTCACAGTTCCACGTGGCTGGGGGAGGCCTCACAATCATGGCAGAAGGCAGGAAGGAGCAAGTCACATCGTACATGCATGGCAGCAGACAAAGAGAGAGCTTGTGCAGAGAAACTCCCGTTTTTAAAACCATCAGATCTCATGAGACCCATTCACTATCATGACAGCAGCACAGGAAAGACTACCCCCATGATTCAATCATCTCCCACCTTGTCCCTCTCACAACACATGGGAATTATGGGAGCTACAAAATGAGATTTGGTTGGGGATGCAGAGCCAAACCGTATCAACATTTAAGTCTTTAATCATCTTGAGTTAATTTTTGTATAAGGTGTAAGAAGGGGCAGTTTCAGTTTTCTGCATGTGGCTGGGCAGTTCTTCCAGTGCCATTTATTAAATAGGGAATGTTTTCCCCATTGCTTGTTTATGTCGGATTTGTTGAAGATCAGATGGTTGTAGATGTACAGTCTCATTTCTGAGTTCTCTGTTCTGTTCCATTGGTCTGTGTATCTGGTTTTGTAACACTACCATGCTGTTTTGGTTACTGTAGACTTGTAGTATAGTTTGAAGTCAGGTAGCATGATGCCTCCAGCTTTGTTCTTTTTACTCAGTATTGTCTTGGCTATATAGGCTCTTTTATCACTGTTTTCTTGTTTCTTGTCCTAGCCCATTTAAAGTCTTGGGGGTCATGGTAGAATTAATGAGTGAATGCCTCCCTTTATTAATAATGTGAAATGCTACTTTATGATACACCTAGGTAATGTAATCTTCCATGAATATGAACTATCTGGCGAGTTGTTAGCAATTCTAACAATGATAATCTGATACTTACAATTAAATATTCTAGTATTATCTTTGGTTTTTAAATATCCACATGGTAGTAACTGATAATTTCAAAGTGTAACTAAAATATGAATAGTAAAATGCTCTCCATGCCTTTTAGACCTGCTAAGGAGAGGGAGAAATTAGGTGTGTATTGGGCTTTGTTTGTTTATTCATTTATTTATAAAAAGGAATACTGAATGTTATCTTAAACTCATGTGGCTGTATCAGTAGGCTCTTTTTTTTCAATAAAATATTTTAGAAATTTTTGTGTCATTTAAAATATTTTCTATATTGAGATGGTCTTCTATATTTATTTATTTTCCAGGCAAGTTTATTTGGAAGCATTTCCTGTCTGGAATGTATTTGATTACAACAAAAGGGCAGACACAATTCTATTTCTGGTAGTAAAGTCCATTGGTTAATGCATCCATTTATAATTACTGTCACTTTCTTTTAGAAAGACTACTGAACCATTTTGAAAACGTACGCACTTTGATTTCCAGACGCTATATTTTTTTTTTAATGAAAATGTGTTTGTTAAATATTAAATTTTTGAAGCCTCAGTAGGGTCTTTGAAAGCGTATAGTATCTTTATGCCATTGTGTATATCCTTTGTACAGCAGATAATACAGATCTCAGCAATACTGTGGTTATCTCATGTTGGTATCTTTGGATCAAACTTGCAAAATTAGAATTATTTAGTATTTCTAGAAGCGGCATTATAGATCTTCCTGCTTTAACAGGCCTATACAAGAATATCAGCACAGGGTCTTAGTCCCATACAGATGTACAACATTAATTAATGGGTTGGCCGAGGCGTGAATGAGGCTGACTTTTTAGAGTATTTTAGAGAGAATAAAATTGACGCTTATTGAAGGTTTATGATATACCAGTCTGCTAGATGTTTACTCATGTGTTTTGTCAGTGAAACTAACCCACAGTTCTGTATTTTCCTATCAGTAGATAAGCATACACTGGGCAAGAGGTTAAGAAGCATGTTCAATGTTCGTGGTCACTCAGATAGTAAATGAGCCAAACATAGGTCTTTGCCATTCCCAATCTATGAAATTACTAATTTTTAAAAGTGAATTTAACATATATTGCTTTTTATGTTATTTAAACTTAAACTAGTGCCCAAAGGAGATACATATCAAACAATTCAACCTCTTTAGAAGTGTACCGTTTTAAGTGCCTTTTGAAGAAAGCATCTGGGGCACAGAATGTTCAATGTTCAATAACCAGAAATGATGACGGAGTTACATTTGCAGCAGTTGTGGACTTTGGTTGATTAAGCAGTTTTTATTGTTAGAATGTAAGTGTTTTTCCTTTTCTGACCATGTATCTCTCATTAATAAAGCACAGCTGTATTTTTTTCTTTTTAGCCTTTCTAGCTTCATTCCAATACCAGGAAAAAGTTATTACTAGTATGTTGTACCATTTCATAACAAAGGGATGACCATGTAACTAGTGTATTTTAAAAGTTAGGTTCACTAATATTATAATAAGGAAAGCCAAAATGTTGCTGAAAGATCTTTTGTAGGTATGACTTTTTAATGACAGTAGAAAGGAGAATATTAAAATGCCCCCTACTTAAAAAAATAAAAATATTAGGCTGGGTGCAGTGGCTCTCACCTGTAATCTCAGCACTTTGGGAGGCTGAAGCAAGCAACTTGCTTGAGCTTAGAAGTTTGAGACTAGCCTGGGCAAATTGGCAAAACCCATTTTATTTCACGAAAAAATGAAACAACTTACTTACAGTTGTCTAAAATTATTCATAGTTTTAGAGGTGAAAAAAAATACCAATCATAAAATTGTTTGCTTCTCTACCAGAATTTGGAAGTATTTTGGTAATATTTAAGAATATTGAAAAAATATAAGTAAAAGAGTTTTTAAAAACTTCTATAAAACTTACTAGTTTTATATAATCTAGTTATATGTAATTTGAATAATTCAAATTATTATTGAAAATCATCTCTCTCTAACCCATTTCTAAGTTTTGTAACTTTTAAATTTTTTTCTTTAAAGTTTTACGGCGAGATCTAAGTATAGGCAGCTTTTAATTTTTAAGTAAGGATGTTAAGAAGAAAACTTCTAAATTATTGTCCAGTTATCACTATGGTTTGTTTTGTTATTACTTATTTATTGTTTAATTTTTTGAGACAGGGTCTCAGTCGCCTAGGCTAGAGTGCAGTGGCACAGTCATGGGTCACTGCAGCCTTGACCTCCCGGGCTCAAGTGATTCTCCTGCCTCAGCCTTCTGAGTAGCTGGGACCACAGGGTGTGCACCACGACGACTGGCTAATTTTTTGTAGAGATGGAGTTTTGCCATTTTTCCCATGCGTCTCAGACTCCTAAGCTCAAGCAATTCGCCTGCTTCAGCCTCCCAAAGTGCTGAGATTACAGGTGTAAGCCACTGTACAGCCTAATTTGTTTCTTTTTAAGGAAGGGGCATTTTAATATTCTCCCTCCCACTGCCAAAGCAGAAAGACAAAAATCTTGGAATTAAGCAGTTATTAACAGGAAATCTTATCTCAAAGTAGCTTTGTTTCCATTCATGTAGTGTTTCTTTTTCTGTGATTCTATATTATATCACCCTTTCTACCCCTGTTTTCCCACCAGCTGAGGTTTGGTAACAGCCATGTTAGATAAGGCCACCTTAAGAGTGTGAAAGGATTTTAAGAATCTATGGCTGAACTACTTAATGCAGTTCAGTTCTTTTCTATAATCACTAACATTCAACCTCTACTTTTAAGGTTTTTAAATTATAATTATCATAGGTATTTGAGAGATAGTCTTTTACAGAATGAGTGTGAAACTTGTATCCCAGTGCCTGGTACAAAGTAAGAACTTAGTAAATCCTAACATTTATTATTATAGAAAAAAGTTAATTATAGTTTTTTTTTTTTTTGAGACAGAGTTTCTCTCTTGTTGCCCAGGCGGGAGTACAATGGTGTGATCTCAGCTCACCGCAGTCTCCACCTCCCAGGTTCAAGTGATTCTCCTGCCTCCCGAGTAGGTGGGATTATAGGTGCCAGCTAATTTTTTTGTATTTTTAGTAGAGATGGGGTTTCTCCATATTGGTCAGACCAGGCTGGTCTCGAACTCCCAATCTCAGGTGATTTGCCACCTCAGCCTCCCAAAGTTCTGGGATGATAGGTGTGAGCCACCGCGCCCAGCCAGGAAAAGGTTAAGTATTAAGAAACTCTTGAACTTAGTAAATCCTAATAGCTGTTATTTGTTATAGGAAGGGGCTAATTATTAAGAAACTATTATGTTTAGCTGTAATCTGTCTCTCCATAATTGTAGTTCATGGTTCTAGGTCTCTTTTAAAGCAACACAAATGAATATTAATATTCCATTTTTATATAAAATTTCAGATGTTTCAGATGTTTACAAAGATCCCACCCTTTAAACCTCTTCTACTGTGTTAAATATTACCAACTTTTTGTAGCTTTCCTAAACCAGTTACTGCTTGCTGTTGTTTGCATAGATCCTGCAAGACCCAACAGTGCAGATTACAGTAGAATTTTCTGCCTTCCTTGCTCTGGACATCATAGGTCTAATCATGTAACATGAGATTATATTAAGGTTTTGAGGACTGGCTCAGAGAGAGCTTTTGGCTGCTCTGTTTTATAGATAAGGCCTTCTACCTCCCACTCACCTATGAATTGTTCCTTAAGCCTGATCTCCTATCCTGTACTTGTACAGGTGACATTTTGATAATATTCATGTAGGTCTTTATATTTATTCGTGTTAAATTTAAATTTACTGGTTTTAGCCTACGCTTTTTGCTTATCAAATTATTTAAAACTCTGGATTTTGTCAGTAAAGAAATTAGACATCTTTTACAATTACCCATCCTGTGTCTGGTTCCCCATCTTAAAAACAGGAATAATATTGAACAGGTTAGTTTTGAAGTTTAAGTGGAATCACTTATACGTTCCTTCTTTGAACAACTGTGTGTCAAGTACTAGGGATAAAGCACACTCAGTCCTTGACAATATCAGATAAATGTGCAGTTCCCCTCATCTAACTTATAATTCCAGTTTGTGATGCAGTATTTTCTGTTTTTCTTAAATAGAAACAGAGGGATAATTAACAGTTCATTGTGCTCATGCAACATATTAATCCCAAGGGAATATATTACAGCCAAATTAGTAATAAAGATAAATAAAGATAATAAATTTTTACATTTGCCATGTTGCTCTGTGAAATATTATAGTGGGGAGCCTTGATCTAAAGCCTCGCCCCTAGACAAAGCATGGAAATGATTTGCAACCACTGTTCAAGGACTCCACCTTTGAAACCTTGAGCAGAGGTTTGTAAGCGAAGTCTGGCCTTTTTAAAAAATAGGTTGTGGGAAATGAAGTAAGCTTTGTTAAATCTGCTGTTAAGGATCAGCCCGTTTTTCAAGTAAGTGCATTTTTAAAAGCCCCATGTGGGAATTTCTCATGGACTTACAGTCTTCTTTGTTTTTCTGCATGTCTCCATCTCATGTCATCTTTTAAACTTTCCCTTCTAACATGCTCCTTGTGAATGTGGAGCATATTTCTTATAAATAGTTGCCACATTAATTTTTCAATTACAAATCAGATGCAACATAAACAGTTTGCTGTCAGAAAATTTTTTTTTTTTAAACATTTTCTTGGAACATATCTGTGGATTAAATCTTGGTAATCTTTTTTGAATGTTCAGTTAGGTTTTTCTGATACTGAACATTAACTGAGCAGATTCCTTGTGTTTCTAAAGACCGTATTTAGATTCACTTACATGGTTAGTTGGCATTTCCTGTGTCAGCCATTGCATTGATTTCTTTCCTGTTTTATTTCATAATTAAATTATTTTTAATAATGACCCAGAAGTACCATTTCACTTTATGAAAGTGGAAAAATGAAGTTTTAGCCCAGATTTCCTCTGTAAATGCTTTGGGTGGGGTGTGTCAAGGACTCATGTAAGGTATACCCAAGAATGAAGTAGGCAATGTGAAAATGTAAGATTGAGTTAAAGTATGAAGTTTATCAGATAATCAACTTTTTTTTTTTTTTTAAAGAAGTTGCACTATTAATGGGGGTTGTATTGGCTTTAGGAAAAGAGAAGTAAAAACTTGTGACTGTATCTGCTGTCTTTTATTTTGTGTTGGCTTAGTGGTTAATTAGTTTGGTGTACTCATACAGAAAATAGCATTTTAAAATGTCCTTCTTTGGGGAACAATAAAACACTAAAAATCAAATTTGTAAAATTTCTTGTTTTCTAGTATCAAAGAATGACTTCTTTCTGCCATCTCTACAAGTTTTCCCCCACCCTCTATAGTTTTTCCTCTGTGGTAGCAGGGAAAGGGAATATTTAACTATTAAGTGAACTAAGTGGTATTAGAAACCTAGACTTCTATTCTGCATTCTTCTATACTACTAACTCTGTAATCTTATACACTTTATTTTTCTATGAAAGATAAGTACATTATTCTCTTGCTTCCCTTGGGTTTTGATGAAGCTTAATTAAATGTTTGTAAAGCACATTGAGATCCATGGTTAAACACTGTATATGTTGTAAATATGATTAATCATTACTAAGAACAGACCATTTTCCTCAATTTCGTAGTAATTAGAAAGTGAATACTTTAGGTGGGAAGAAAAAGAATATAATGGTATGAAATATAGCATGGAAGGCCTTTGCATTAACTAGTTTCCTGAACTATATAATCTCCGTCTCTTGGAGTGTTGTTACTGATAATTTAGAAGTCATTGGATGTTGTTGACAGGGTAGAAAGTTGTTACATGGTTCTTTTCCTTAACTGGATGTATTTAATGCTACTTGCTAATTGTTAAGGAATGGGTAAATATAACCCAAATTATAGTGAACTTCAAGATAAGTGTGATTTATTCTTATTTGTATAAAATCTATAATACAGGTTTCTCCTAAATTCTTTGTTTATATTTTATCTCTTAAGCAGTGTTTGGCATATTATAACCTGTCATAATTGTGTTTCAACATACAAGATATTATGGATAATGAAATTTCCGTATTACAATTATGAGTTTTAAGATGTGTAGGTTGTAGGCATGAAGCCAGACTGGAGAGAGAGATCATGCCAAGTCTCAGCACAGAAAAGCGTCAGTGCCTGAGGATGTGTGATTTTACTTCATCTATCAGGTTCCCCCATTAGGTAAGTTTCCTTCTTGAGAGAAGTCACACATTTTTCCAGAGAGAGGCAAGCAATTAGAAACCTTCACATATAAAGTCAGACACCGTCAGCATGAGGGTAAATTGACTTAACCGTGAGAAGAATTTTTTGGCATGTGGATATGTGTTTTGTGGGACACAGGCTAGATGGAAGGTCTTGAACTTGATTATTTAATCCCTGAGTTGCCATTTCCTTATTTTTTATTGTGGTAGAATATAAGTAACTTTAAAATTTACAATTTTACGCATTATTAAGTGTAAAAGGCCAATGGCATTAAATACATTGCCATTGTTTTTGCAGCCACTACCACCATCTATCTACAGAACTTTTTTGATCTTCCCAAACTAAAACTCTATGCCATTGAACAATAAGTCCCCAATTCCTCCTTCCCCCAGCACCTGGCAACCTCCATTCTACTTTGTGCGTACACAAATTTGACTACTCTGGTACCTAGAGTAGAGCATTATACAGTATTTGTCCTTTTGTGACTGGCTTATTTCTAGTTTGATGTCTTCAAGTTTTATCCATGGTGTAGCATGTAATAGAAATTCATTCCTTTTTTAAGGCTGAATAAGGTCCAACTGTCTGCATGTACCACATTTTATTCATACATTCGTTTGTCGATAAACACTTGAGTTGCTTCTACCTTTTGGCAACAGTTTACTAAGTCTTCAGTTATGTCTATTATAGAAAAATATTTGTGATTTTGACAGGAATAAGTCTAGAGGATTAAATAGGGTCTTTCCAATGCCCTTTCCCAATCAGTGGAAGGTTGATTCACTCAACAGGAATGTGAATGCCTACAGTGTGCACCCTGCTAGGTGTGGTGAACACAGGAATGCACACAGACAGACATGTCACCAGCCATCGTGGAGATGAGAGCGTAGTGGAGGAAGCAAACACTGACTGCTTAAATACTCTTTGGACTCCATGCAAAATTACATCTATAGCAAATAAGTGCTTCAATGATAAACACTATCATGAGATTTCTGAGGGTATTTCACCAGTATGTTTTGGGGGATGGAGGTGGCATCAGTTAGGAAAGGAAGGAAGAAGGAAAATTCCAGGCAGAGGAAATAACACATGCAAAGGCCCTATTGTCTATCAAGAAGGCAAGAACAGCCCATGCGACTTGGAGTGCAGAGAGTGACCGTGAGCATGGTATAAGTCTGGAAAATATATAAATCTTGTAGAGCATGACAAGAGTTTTGGTCTTTATGCCAGGAGCAGTGGGAAGCCATAGAGGTGTTTCGTTTTCATTTGTAAAAGGGGCTTAGTGGATGAGGACAAAATGATCAAGCTTTAGTTTTTATAAGATTTCAGGAGGTAGTATGGTAAATAAGTTGGGGTGGATGGAGTTAGAATCCAAACAGTTCATTAAGGAGACTTTTGCAGTTCTCGAGGCAGAAAATAATGATTGGAGTGTGATGATAACAGCAAAGACAAAGAGAAATCTAAATTTGAGAAAAATTAGAGAACTTAATAAACATGTTGTGATGGATTGACCATGGACAGAGATGTTAAGGAAACTCTTAGATGTAGAAATGGCATAACAGGATCACTACGGTTCATCATTTGAGTATTGCGTGGGCTGAGGAATGGTTAAAACCAAACAGGTTTTTGAGAGATTTGGTTGGGAAGTGGAGGAACAGGAAGATACCGGGTCTAGGGAATGTTTCTGTTTTTGTTTTTGTTTTGAGATGGGAGAGACCTGCACATTTAAAAGCTAGCGGGCAGGACTGTGGTTGTGGGGCAGAGGTTAAGCGTACATGGCAAAAGAAGGATAATGAGTAATGTAAGAAATCTAAGAAAAGGGGTGGGGGAATTGGGAGAAAGATCCAAAATAGTGACGTGGTGGGAATGGTTGCCTTTAGATATGAGGAGAAAGAAGGAAAGAGAATAGAGTGGGCACAGTCTTAGGTAGTAGTCAAGAAACACAAATTAGCAAGCACTGACAATTCCAAAGTCAATTATTAAAAATGCTACATTTTCTGTATCTAGTTCCAGTTATGTGTGCCATTGATAGGTGGTAAGCCTGATTGTGAAAAGCTGACCAGTGTTTCAGAGTTAAAATGTCCTTATTCTTTGTCAAGTGTAATGCAGTCTTTCAAATACCTACATACCTAGGTGAAATCCAGAGTTTATAATAGAATAATGTATCTGCATTTTATTTCAACTCTTTACTTCTGAAGTTTGGTTTGGTTTAAAGAAAAACCTGGGTAGGTTAATTTTTTATATTATTTTGCAAGGCAATATGTGCATCTGTGTATGTGTATGTCTGGGTATTTGTGAAAATCACATCTAAATTTATACAAAGCTTGTCAAGTGTGTGTTTTATAAATTTTTGATAGATATTTGTTTACTATAGCACAGCGATATTTGAGGGTGGGATAGAGGTCACATTGATTCCTTTATTTTAACCTTGGTGAAAAAAATCATATTTTAGTTCAAATCTGTTCAAGTAAGTCCTTGCTCCGTTTTCCCACCCTGTCTTCAGTGATATTATTTGGAGTCAGCAATCAATGGATTCCATCCCTCTGAGACTTGCTTAACCTACAGCCGCTGCTAGAATACAGGCAAGAGCTTGTTACTTTATCTGAATTGTCCATTGCTACCTTAATGAGTGAAATGGTTAAGTAAGAGGAGGGGGGTGAGTCTTAAGGAATGTGTGTACCATTTGAGCTGAATATTTCAGTGTGTATAGGGAGAGGGGAGGGTGAGAGAGAAATCCACTTACATCACTAGAACTGCATTGAGTGTGAGCCTTGCAGGTTAAGAGACAGACTACAGTGTCTTGCTTTCTGCAGGAAGCAGCAATGCCGTTTGTTTCCTAAGAGGAATTTTTTATTTAGAAAAGGAAGCTTTCTATCCAGGAAATGGCTTTCCTTGTGCGTTGCTATGCCAACTGCCTGCAGCCATGGTCCTCCAAAGTAAGCACAATAATGTAATTATATTGGTGTATTGCATTCAGACTCATGATTTTTGAGATTGTGTGTGTGCATGTGCTGTGTTTCTGTTAGTGACTCTTCTTGCTAGCAGAATTGCTTGTGTTGAGTGTGAGGGACAGACATCATTAAATTAAATGTCCATCAGTGTCATGCTGCTAAGATTAATTGTGCAAACTTGGTTAGTGGAGTGGGACAGAGATCACTGGTCACCACTCTGTCAGCATCATTAGCAGCTAGGGGAGGAGTTCCCGATTCACACGCTCTGCCCTGGTTTTTTCTTTCTTTCCTTTTCTTTTTTTCTCTTGGTTGGAGGGGTCTGTATGTGTGATTGCAGATGAAACAAGGGTATTAACAATGCTTGGCTGAATGCTAGAGCCTGGTTCTTATACCACCCTGACTAATATAATTCTGTGTTAAGCCTTTTTGAGAGGAGTCTGTGTGCAGTCAGCCATTTTAGCTTTTTTCTTTTTTTTTCCTCTCCTTTTCTTTTGCCTCTTGTTCTTCAATCTCAGAAATGATCTTGTTCTCTTGGAAGACTGAGAGTTGTATGAGGTTTTCTCGGTCTTGTCATAGCCTAGGATGGTTAGCGTTTCAATGTTATAAAAATGGAGACGAACACCGTTGTTTGGATTCCTTTTCTGGTCTACAAGTGTGAAGGGTTTTTAAGCTTACCAGTAGTGACACTTTAAGCTGCAGCTTGGTTTTCCCTCCTCCCTTTTTTTTTCCTTTTTTCTTTTAATTTAATGCTGTAGAGAGTGACTTGCCATCGTGAGAGATTGGTGCATGATGTGTAAATTCAGTTCAGCATATGTTTCTTCATTATGAAACCACTAGCAATCCCAGCTAACCATGGAGTTATGGGCCAGCAGGAGAAACACTCAGTAAGTATCGCAAATGCTGCTTGTGCTTTGATAGCACGTCATAGAGAACTGCTTTAAAATGGGAATTGTTGCTCTTTCTCTTCAGGGAAAACAGTTTTTGTAGAGGGTATAATAGTCTGCTTGGATGAGGGGGAGGGTACATTAAAACTGGCTTGTTCTTCCAATGTTGTAATTTTTAAAAATTTGAAGCAAGACCAGCAATTTATTTAAAGCAAAATCACTAATACTGAGAAATATTGGGCAGCTGGGTTTTTTATCCAGAAACTAAACCTTGACAGTTCAGCTTTCACGTAATACTTGAATGGTTTTCAGAAAAATGTTTTTGTAGTTGAATTTAATGAGAAATCATCAGAAAGGTTATTGAGAATGGGAATCTGTAGTGAGAAATTCACATGTAGGTTTGAATGTAGGAGGGAGAGCTTTGGTTATTGATTTGGTAATAAAGCGATCAGTGGAACTCATCTGACTTCTTAACATGTATTCATCACTTATGAAAACACAGATTTTTTTTATGCCACAAAAAATGATTGCTTCTTTATAATTGATCCCATGAGTCAGCTCTGTTTGTCATGCCGAAATCCCATGGGCAGCTACTGAGAAACACTTTTCTATGCCTAACACCAAATCAGAGCCTCCTGTTTCAGGAATGTGAGTTCTCACAGTGCTACTTTTATATCACCATGTTGGAAGTTTTCTGCCGTCACACAAATTCGCATGATTGATACATACATCAATATATTAAATCATCAAAATGAAAATACATAAATTTAGGCAGCTTGTATAGTCTAAGTATTTTTTAAATGTCTACTTTTACATCCTAGCATTTAGAAGGTTATTACATTAAAGTGTAGGAATTGTCTTTCATGTATTCTGAAGAAGATAAGATGATAAACTTCAAAAGTGGAAATAAGTCGCTGAGGCTTTGGAGGTTTTTAAAGATAGGAGGCCATGAATTTAGAATGTTCAGATGCTTAGGTTCATGAATATGATTTGGTTTTGTTCATCATTATGAACAAAATTACCAACTAAATCCAAGAGATACTTAGACGAAGTGATTCTTTGCGCACTGTCTCACCTCAGGAATGAACCGTGCATTGTTCTTAAGGCAGCGGCTGTACTGGAAGCGCGTTGTGACGCTGCCCCGAGAGCCCCAGCCCCTTACCATGAGGTCCTCGTGGTACTTCACTAATTAACTCTCTTTGGATCAGATCCAGAAAAGACCAGCCCTATACTTAATTTCACTAGTAGGAAAGGTTGTTGTAGAGAAGTTCCATTGTAGTTTGATTTTTTTAACAGTGCCTTTGAAATTAAACTCTTCTGTAGTCATGATTTTTCAGGTAAAAAGTAAGAGTGTTAGACTATACTTGAGGAACCTTAGAAACAAAAGTTAGTTAAATCCCCGGCTTTTTACTGACCTTTTTCATATATCTTTTCTTAAAGTGAGAGAGAGAGAGAGAGTGTGTGTGTGGGGGTGGGGGGGGGGGGGTGTTTAAATAAATAATAATATAAATTTAAATGAACAAAAAAAATTGTTGCCTGGGTGTGGTGGCTCACACCTATAATCCCAGCACTTTGAGAGGCAGACGTGGGAGGATTGCTTGAGGCCAGCAGTTTGAGACTACGATGGGCAACATAGTAAAATCCATCTCTATTTTAAAAAAGAAGAGAAAATTGTTAAAACCATTTACTGCTAGGAGGAGGAAAACATTACTACATTTATGAAAAGGCCAGTTGAGACAGATATTACCCAATAGTGCCTAAACTAGAGTCCCTGATCTTATTCCGTGTGTTTGTTTCCTGACAACTGCTTATATTTTGCTAAAATTTAAGAGTGACATTAGACTAAAGTAACACTAGCAATAAAATAATTTTGGATCAAGCAATTTATAGAAGATGTGAGTAGTATCGCCTATGATACTTGGGTTAGAACTTGAAATACTAGAATTTGCCATCTCAGGATGTCACATGCAGCAGAGTTGGCAGTTTATGATACCAAGATCTTGCTGTATAATTGTCAACTAGTCCTTTGGTTTTATTGACTTTGCTGTGTAATAATCACATCTTAAAAAATTTTAATTGTCTGTGAGGAGTTGAGTAAGAAAATAATTAGGCGCTCAGTAAGTGACTCAATAAATAGTTGTAGGGCAAAAATGAGTGAGAATGCCCCTCTTTCAGCCTATGAGGCTTTATGTTGTCAGAGCTAGTTTCACATGAATAGAATTTATATAATTCACAAATACTTCTGTTTTTGCTTCTTCCAAAAGTTTGTGGACTTTTAAGTTGCTTTACTTGTTTGGCTACAGAAGGTGGTGCAGTACTAGAAAACAAAAACCATTAAATTTGGGGTGGGACTTTTCTTTGAGCTATGATAGGCACTAGTAGTAAGCTCAGTTCTTCTACTTTGTTAGAACCTTTCAGATCTCATGGGCTTTTGTTCTTTATTTGTTGTCTGTCTCCTTCAGTGCATGCCTCAGTTGCTGGCACATAATAGATGTACAATAAATACTGCTGAATTTCTCTTTAAATTTTTGGATTAATGAAGTCTCATTTAACCTTTTTAACTAGTAAATTTTACATATTTTATCATACCTCCCCCATTCTCATTTTATATGGTTGAGTGATAATACTAAGATGAATACCTATGTGTCACCAGAAATGCACCCAGCACTGGGCTGTATTTTTATAGTCAAGTAGTGCTTTTCAGTTAGTCCTCAGAGGAATCTCATGATTTTGTGAATATAAAAATCTTGTGATTTCTTTTTAAAATAAGAGGAAATTGCTAACATTTCAGAAATATGAGACTGCATTTTTCAAAAGACTACTGTGAACCAATTGTTGTATAGACTTAATAGATGGTAGATGAGAAAAAGTTTCATAGGCTCATTAAGTTAGGGAAAATGTTAGATATCATTAAAAGTCTCTTTACTCAATTTACCAACTGTTTGTTGTTGTTGTTGTTTATCACTCAGGAGAATGGATTCTGCTTAATGTTTTGTTTTTTTAAAGTGGAGCTCTTCTCTCCCCATTTTTCCCAGCTCAGATGGCTTTGAAAATTCCGCAATAAAGGATGGATTTGAAACTTTGTAAATTAAACAAAATGCTTTAAAGTAAATTAATTTGATGCTGTCAAACTGATAACCTGTTTTTTAATTTTACATTTTTGTAGAAATTGATTTATGTAGTGTGCTATACTTAAATCACAGCCCAAGTCATGATTAAATAATGATAAAAATGGTGGTACACATAGGAAAGTGCCCTACTTAAATATAGCGAATAAATTGCAGTAACTAATTTATTGAGTAACTTATTGCATATCAGATACTATATTACAAATATTATTTTACTTAATTCTTAAGAAACAGTATTACCTTTTTACAAATGAGAAAACTGAGATTAAAAAGAATTTTTTTAGGGGCATATTACTAGCAAGTGGTAGAGCCATCATTGGTACCGAGGTTTGTCTGATTTCATAGCCATTGTCTTAACCACAGACTTATACTACCTATCCCTGTGTGACCAAATTTAGTCTACTTCAGGTGTGTAGACTGCATAATTATGAGAGCTAGTATTAACTGCTGGAATACACAACTTGAAAAAGTGCTTATTTCCCTGTAACTATCTTCTTCCTGGCATATTAGACATTCCAAGCAGCAAGACTATCATGATCAGAATCATTTTACAAAACTTTCATTGCTCGGCCGAGTCAATAATGCATCTATCCATTTTGAAATCATGTTGAGACTTCAGCTGGGATGGTCAGGAATAGTTCCCATTTAACCCAGTTCCTTTTTTCCTTCTGCTTTTCTGTGTTTGGTCCTGCATATATGTTTTCTTTTTGCTGCTTAACTCTTCTTTTTTTTTTTTTTTTTTGAGACAGAATATCACTCTGTCACCCAGGCTGGAGTGTAGTGGTACGATCTCAGCTCACTGCAGCCTCCACCTCCCAGGTTCAAGCAATTCTCCTGTCTCAGCCTCCCGAGTAGCTGGGACTGCAGGCTCACGCCACCATGCCCAGCTAATTTTTGTATTTTTAGTAAAGATGGGGTTTCACCATGTTGGCCAGGATGGTCTTGATCTCCTGACCTTGTGATCCGCCTGCCTCAGCCTCCCAAAGTGCTGGGATTACAGGTGTGAGCCACTGTGCCCGGCCTGCTACTTAACTCTTTAAACATACACTCCATGCCTCAACTTCCTCTGCCTATTTCTTTTGTAACCTTTGAGTGCCTGACCATGGCCACTTGTGTTCTAGCAGAAGTCTTGAGCCTTGCCATTTTGTCTCACCTGTTTCTGCCCTAGTGAACCTTGCATATACTGTGGAGCCTAACTTCAATTCATGATCACCTCCCTTAAGTTCATACTGGCTACAACTCATTTGTAGCCATAAGTATCATTTTCATCATTTCGTAAGCCCCTTAACCAAGAAGGATATAATATAACTTAACCATATTTTCTAAATTCCCATTGGTCACTTAAGGTCCTCTATAATCTACATTCTTTCCCTTTTAAATGTGTAAGATTATACTCTTTTATTTTAGGATAAACTGGCTTGATTATAAATATTTCAGCCTCATTTTCTTTTCTCATTTCTCAGCTTGCCATGGTCTTGGCTTGACTTTGACTTGGTCCTTGTCTCTTCATATTTATCTCTTATCTTAATAATGAATCAGGATCACTTAATATGCAGTACTTAATTTTGTTAATTCTTCTAATTGATGCTTATAAATTTGTTTGGTCTTTACAGTTAGATGACAGATTATATCTGGAATGAATTCCATGTGTTCAAAGGGTATGGTTGGAATTTAAAACTGTTTATCGGCTGTTAAGAGTACAGTATAGAGAAGGGTTTTTTATGCTGGAAGAGTAACATATAAGGGCCCAAGGCAGAAAGATGTAGAAGAATATGAGGGTTCTGAGGAAAAACAATGAAATCATCACTGTTAGAGTGGATTGCGTTAGAGAGAAGTAGGTCAGTACAGGTGATGGAGTGGAGGATGTTAGAATACCAGATAAATTAATGACTGTTTCGAAGATGCAGCAAAGGAATATAACCTCCTACTTTACCTCTCCTTTCCTGTCTTTCAACTGGAATAACTTTAAGAAAACTCAATTAACAAAAAATGTGTTATATTACCGTGACAGTTTGACTTTGTCTGTAAACATTGGGTAGAGTGTCTCTTTAGTATATTTTGATTGATGGATTTTCCTTAGCAACGTAGAAAAAAAGCACCAGGACTCAATTATAGATGCTAGGTTACTCCTCTTTGGGGTAAGACTCAACCTCTTAGTTATCTGATCTTTATTTTGTCTATTATAACAGATATATTTCCTGAGATGAAATAAATTTATCTCTTGGCGTGATTTTCCACTGTGCTTGCTAGCAGAGGGGATTGAGAGGAAGCATATCCTGTTGTTTTATTCAAGGACAAGGTCATCTTGCCTTGGATTTGGGCCAAGAAACCCTGGCAACAAATAATAGATCTTTTTACCCCCTGTTAGAAGTGAAGAAATGTATTTAGAAACTTGCCAAGGCATTGCATGCTCTGCTTATATTGTAAGACAGTGCTTTTTCCAGTTGTACCATAGGACATGTTAAAGTAAGATCTTTGCTTTTAGTCAAAATAAGTATACTTCATATATTTGCTTTGAAATATTTTTAGTAATGATCCATTTTGAAAATTATCTGAGAATAAAATCAATTTAGATTAGAGAATGATCAACTTCAAAAAAGCAAATGCTCAAAACGTGTCATTAGAAGTTCAGTTATTCTCCTTTAACCATTTGATCCTAGTAAGATCAGTAACCAGTCCCTCCCTCCCTGCCTTCCCCACTCCCCCCTCCCCCTTCTCCCTCCCTTGCTTCCCCCTCCCCTCTCTCCCTCCCTCCCTCCCTCCCTTCCTCTCTTCCTTCCTTCCTTCCTTTTCTACTTCCTCTTCCTCCTTCTCTTCTCTTTTCTTTCTTCTTCTTTTTTTTTGTTGAGGTATCACCCTGGCTGGAGGGCAGTGGTACAATCTTGGCTCACTACAACCTCTGCCTCCTGGGTTCAAGCAGTTCTCCCCTCAGTCTCTCAAGTAGCTGGGATTACAGGTGTGTGCTACCACGCCTGGCTAATTTTTGTATTTTTAGTAGGGGCGGGGGTGGGTTTTGCCATGTTGGCCAGGCTGTTCTTGAACTTCTGATCTCAGGTGAGCTGCCTGCCTCGGCCTCCCAAGGTGCTGGGATTATAGGCTGAGCCACCTGGCCCTGACATTTGTTTAATCTGCCTCCAGAGGCTTGACCAAACTCTTAATTTATTCAAGTACTCTATTAAGAATTCCTCCAGGGTGATGCTTAAATTTTCTTCATTTTCTTTTGTTTAACAATAAAGGTAAAATTTATTTTATAGTTACTTTAAATCCTTGATGAGGCTGGGCATGGTGACTCACGCATGTAATCTCAGCACTTTGGGAGGCCAGGGTGGGCTAATCACCTGAGTTCGGGAGTTCAAGACCAGCCTGACCGACATGGAGAAACCCTGTCTCTACTAAAAATACAAAATTAGCCTGGCATGGTGGCGCATGCCTGTAATCCCAGCTACTCGGGAGGCTGAGGCGGGAGAATCTATTGAACCTGGGAGGGAGGCGGAGGTTGTGGTGAGCCGAGATCGAGCCGCCTGGGCAGGAAGAGCAAAACTCCATCTCAAAAAAAAAAAAAAAAAAAATTGTAATGAAATACTTTTTAATGCTTACTTTATATCCCTGATTTAAAAAAGACTAACTTATTACTGTCATGTCTGTAGTGATCTTTATAAACTTTTGAAAGCCTTTTCAGTTTAGATCAAATAACTGTTCTATCATTATATGTTTTATTTGAATATGATTTGCCTATGAGGTTTTTTTGAAAAATATTTTAAAAATAAAATGAGTGTCCAGATATGTGTATATAGAGATAAAACTATGTGACGATGTATAAAAATACATAATGTGTGTGTAAGAATGTTTGTAATTTAAATGAAAGTTTGTAAGTGTGTCCTTAAGGTCTCTGTTAATTTCCTTGTTCTGAGATCTTTGTTCTTTCTGACCTACTTTTTCTTAATCATTAAGAAGTGGTCTTTATAGACGTGACACATGCTTATGATTATTTCCATATAGTATTAAAATGCCAATGCTATTAGTATTGTCTTAGGTGTTACACAGAATGGACTAAATGGAAATAGTGCCTGGTTTTTGGAACATAGATTAAGAAACTAATAGAAAAATATGTTAGGGAATGTAGATATAAATTTGCTACTTTAAAGCCATGGTATTACAGAGCACGCTAAAATGCAACATACTGCATCACCCAAGAAGTTCTCTTAAACTCACCAGTGGTCCCTGCCACTCACTGTCTTTCCTGTTGGTGCAGAAACACCCATGCCATAAAGAATTAATCACTTGTCAGCCTCTGCCATTTCTTCTTATTAATTGAACCTCTAACATAGGCCTTGTATGTCGTTATGTTGTATTTTTTCTCCCCTTTCGTGTGTGTGCGTATGATATATAAGCATCTTATAATTGCACAGTCTATGATACATCATATCTTTATAACTTGTCAGTCATCCACTGTGTTTCTTTTGTACTTCGAAGTCACTATATAAATATGCCTCATAGGCTTCAGATCACTTCATCCATATCAGTAGATCAAATTCTCTTTTTACAACTTACACTGGATGTTCATCATAAAGGCTGTTTTCAGAGACATCTTAGGCATAAGTTAGCCTTACATTTATTGATTAATAAAGTGACAGCCTGAAAAATTTCTTTACAATTATCAAAGTTATATTCTTCTTTAGTAAACTCCAGATAAATACATTATTGGTTGCAATATTAACTTGGTTTGATTATTTAATGAAACATACATTATTGATATATCTGTATACATGTATTATTTCATATGTAAGTATGTGTATGTATAAACATAATTAATCCATAATCTCATTTTTAATTTTGTTGTGTATAAAAAACTAGAATTTAAAATTTGCTTACTTTATTAGTAAAAGTTGAGTTTTGGGAATATATGCCCTATCTCTTGTCATAAATGTTTTATTTTCTTACTCTTCTATAATAGAGTTGAAAATACAGATTACAATGGGGGAGTCATCTTATGGGGTATTTTCAGTGGCCAATTTTACTAAAAGTGACGGAAAAGAACATCACCCTTTTCATGATAAAGGAAGGCAATACATGAATGTAAAAAAGCAGAGAGTTGTAATTTTTTGATTCCCCTCTCTTTCTTAGGAAAAAAATGGGTAACCCAGACAATTTTACCCCTCTGGAGTATTTTTATTAAATGGGAGCACTCTTGTGTATTTTTCTCAGCAATTAAGAAACATATGGAGTTAAATGGGAATATTCTGCATATAATTTTTATGAGTGCTATGGAACTGAGAAGGACTACCGAAGGTCCTATAGTAATTTTAATACTTAAACCTTAAGGTACTTAGTATTGTAGTATCTTTAATAATAATGAAAAATGAGGTTGCCTTGAGTTCCTTATCAGTAAAGATTTAGAATGATTCTGTAGTCACTGGGCCTATAGTGGCTGAGTTGGTGGGCATTGGGGGAAGTTCAGCAAAATTGAGCAATGAGTAAATTTATGTACCAGGTTTCCAGTGACTGGGAATGTGAAGGATGAAATTAGCTTTTTCTTGATGACTAATTAATTTTATACTTACTTGTTTTCTTAAAAGTATACTTTTGTTCATTTTAAATGGCAATTTAAAGATACAGATGCATAGGACTTCCTATTTCCTGTTGAAATTAATATCGTGTTGAAATAGTCAGATGTCAAAATCATACTATTTTAGGGATAACATTTACCTAAATATAAAAATAGCTTAAAACAATTTTATATAGAAGAGGATACACTTTGAATAGCTAAGCTGATTTTCACTGCTTTTTCATTTGTTACAGTCATTTGGGCAGCAGTTTGGTCTGTGGCTCATCTGTTACCACAAAAGAAAGAAGTAAAATTTCAAATAGCTTAGCTAAAGAAAATATAAACACAGGTGAACAACATTTCTTCTCCCTGTGCACTGAATATAGTGAGCCTTTTATCACTAAAATATTTTAATGTGTTCATTTTAGTTGGGCGTATTCCCAGATTTCTTTACCCTTCATTTTCGTTATTTCCCCTCTGAAAAAAATTAACAACCTGATATAAATAAGAATTAAAGCATGTCTGTGGAACAACCTCACAAAAGTTCATTAATAGTGATATCAAATAAAAGTGTTTTTTTCTAGAAAAAAATATGGATAACTTTAAATGTCTTTTAGCTGTATCTCAGAGCAAGGCTAGTTAGGAAATACCTTTCAAAAGAACAGGAAAACACAGATTTTTAGTTCGTAATTAAAGCATCTTCAGTGTCAGCTAAATAAAACCTTTGCAAATAACATTTTTGAGTACTTGCTAAATGTGTGGCAAATTAGAAAAGTAAATCTACATTGATATTAAAAACATATAGGTTAAAATAAGTACATTTTAATATCAGTACAGCCACTGACTAGTGCAGAAGCACACTGCAAAAAATGAACCGTTAATGGAGAGGAAAAATTACAAAACACTAATATTACTGTTGTTCTTTTCTCATCTGAGCAGTTCCATTTTGTTTTGAAATTATATGTTCTGCTTATTTGCTTTGTGAGAAGAGAGTATTAATAAGGAAACAACATTCTGAATGTTTTCTTGTGGGTTTTCTTCAGAATTCTATAAAAGATTAGAAACTGTGGTTTGAAAATTTTGCATCTTGTTGGAGTAGGGTATATTTAAGTACCGGGTGAATGGACAAAAAAAATACATAGGAATGCCCAGGCAGTAATGTCACATGTAATTGTCACATGTAGTCCACAAAGAAGCAAATAAAACTCAAATTGTACCACAAATAAGGGCAAGACATACGCAAGACGGGAAGGAAAAAGGAAATGGGAGGAACTTTTGCAAAGCAGAAGGAACAAGCTAAACCATTGAATCAGAAAGGTTCATATGCAATCAAGGAGCAGTGAGTGGATCAACTTCTGAGATGCTGGAGCAGCTGGAGGAAAGCGGGGTTGATGAGAGGGGTCAGGTTGCAGAAGCCTTTGAATGTCAAGTCAGGGAATTTTGGTCTCATCTGTGAATATATGTAATAATTAGAAAACCAGCCAGGCGTGGTGTCTTATACCTATAGTCCCAGCACTTTGGGAGGCCAGGCAGGCATATCACGAGGTCAGGAGTTCAAGACCAGCCTGACCAACATGGTGAAACCCCATCTCTACTAAAAATACAAAAAAAAAAAAAAAAAATAGGTGCGGTGGCACACACCTGTAATCCTAGCTACTCAGGAGGCTGAGGCAGGAGAATTGCTTGAACCCAGGAGGCAGAGGCTGCAGTGAGCCAAGATTGCGCCACTGCACTCCAGCCTGGGCGACAGAGCAAGACTCTGAAAAAAAAACCAAACCATTAACCATTGAATATAATGCAATTGTTTGGTGTGGCCACGGTACCACTGTAGTGTTAATTAATGTTCATGAGTATGGTCTTTTAGGATGACTAGTAGAATCAAGCTATCTCTATTAAGCAGATGGAAGGATCAAGAATTCCTTGATGTTATTTTCCTTTAAAATTTGACTGTATATGTGTTTCAGTGAAAATGTCACTGCTTGACTCACCTTACTTTAATGAGCCAGTACTTTGTTTTCATTGATTGTAAGGTGGATCTCGATTTCAAAGATGTTAAAATGAAATAACTTTTAGAATCAATGAAATGTGGTATTATCTATTAGCATATTTAATATTTATGTTTAATATATTAAATACTAACATCTGTATACTACATTAATAGTAATGTGCAGATAGTAAAACCTTGCCAGGTTCCAGTGAATCTGTATTCACTTGTTAAAGAAAATTCAGTGTCACTATTCACTTGTCTTGGTTATTTGATTGTGAATAAGACTTGTCCCCTATCTTATAGTTGCTCACAGAATAATAGTAGGAGGTGAGGGAACTGCTGACATGTACACCCACAGTTGTGTATGGGGCTGACTGAGGAGCGTGCTGGGGGAAGCGGGGGGCCCACCAGGTGGATGTGTGTGAACGTGGGGGAATAAAGGCATTGCTGGCAGATGGAGTTTTGGAGATTTTTGAGCTGAACATCAGAGTCATCTGGAAGTCCTGGAACACAGGGTTTGAAGAAACTCAGGATGGAATAGGGTTGAAGATGACCTGTTCCCACATTGGTTTAAATACTCTACTCTTGTAATTTACATGATGTTATCATTCCTACCCCTAAGGAACCTTAAAACTGAAATATGTTGAAATAACTACTCAGGGTTCCACAAGAACTCTCGGAAATTTAGCAGTGGGTGGAAGGAGGTAATCTGACTTAGAAGTGAAACTGATGCTAGTAACCCATCTAAAAAATAACCCAAGTTAGGAAATAGTTTGTACATGTGATTATGAAAATTGTAATCTGACCAGTTGTGACCTTTGTGAAGAAAGTTACGTAAAGAGAAGGGATTAGTAAGAACTGTAGCATTGTGGTCAGAAAACTCCAGAACCAGTAACTTGGATTTATAATCTGGCTTCACCACTCACTCGCTGTGTGGCCCTTTAACATGGAATCTTCATTTGTAAAATAGAGGTAATAGGGTTGTGTGAGGATTAAATGAGGTAAAAACCTATAAAGTGCTTAGAATAACACACAACCCATAATAAGTACAATTCTTACACTTTTGTAGGAAGCTTTTATCTGCACTATCCAGGAGGTAAGGAAAATTAAATCTGTTACACACGTGAGTCAGAGACACTACACTTGATGTTTTCCTTTTCCTTAGCCGACTGTCCTTAAGTTGGTTTGCCTTTTCCAACCCCTAGGGTTCCATACCCAGCAGCAACCTTCTTTTAAATGGTTCATTATTAGAGTGAAAAAGCAACAGTAATGATGTCATTAGTTAAAATGGAAGGCTCCCTTTGTTCTAGGCAATGTTCAAAACTCTTCATTTTATTATCCCATTGAATCCACACAATAATGTAAGAGTGCTGCCTCCACATACTAAAGAAATCAGGACATAAGGAGATAAAGTAACTTTCTCAAAGTCATAAGCTAATCCCTAGTGGAGCCATTGGCAGGTTTTTTCTTGTATGTGCAGATGTATGTGCACACACAGATCTATTTGGGAAAGCTGCATGAAATACCTATCCTTTGCTCTTAATACACAGGTTAAAGGATGGACAAATCCTTTTGTTTTCAATGTGTCTTATGGATTATAATTCTAATCAAAGTCCACAAACAGTTTATTCCTCCCTCAATATTTAGAGTTGATTTTCTTTCAAATAAGTTTCAAAGGGATTTCATATGTGCCATGTCATAACTGCTATCATCCCTGACATAAAATGTAGAGTAACTTTACCTTGATCCTGATGGAAATAAAAGCAATATATTTTATTCTTCCTCAGTCTTAGCCTGAATTGCAAGAATACAATTTTATTTTGAAGAATTACTTTTTAACTCTTTATGTGCACATTTTCTTTTCTTTTCTTTCTTTTTCTTTCTTTTTTTTTTTTTTATGAGACAGAGTCTTACTCTGTCACCCAGGCTGAAGTTCAGTGGTGTGATCTCTGCTCACTGCACCCTCATTCTCCTGGGTTCCCAGGATTCTTCTACCTCAGCCTCCTGAGTAGCTGGGACTACAGGTGTGTGCTGCCACATCCAGCTAATTTTTATGGGTTTTTTTTTTGGTAGAGATGGGGTTTCACCATGTTGGCCAGGCTGGTCTCTTAACTCCTGAGCTCAAATGATCTGCCCATCTCGGCCTCCCAGAATGCTGGAATTACAGGTGTGAGCCACTGCGCTGGTCTATATGCATGTTTTCTCTTGTTAATTTAATCTTTTAGGAGCAGGTCACCATGCTTATCTGAAATTTCCCATCCATAGGGTTCTCGAGAGATCTTTCATGTTATCCTTTTTTAGACTTGGATTTAGAAAATAATTGTGCTTTGACTTACTATTTCGGTGATATGATTGCTCTCTTAATTTGTTTCTAGTTAGATAAGTAATTTATAAGGAGCTAATTTTAGCATATAGCCAGATGAAGGAGTTTTCTCAGCCAGGCAAACTTAGCAACATTGTTTTAGCCATTTAAAATATATATAAATAAATAATTAGGTTTATCTTTATTACAGTTTTCACTGTGAAATATAATTAGACCTCTCAGAAAGCTGTATTAAAATATATTTTTACCTGGTCACAGCAGAGTGCCCTGAAAATCCACTGATTATGGATTCTTCTTCTTGATACTGCTAATGGCACTGTATTCAGTCACTCTCTAAAGAGTGTAAGTCTGACGATGATGGCTGTAAAAGTAAGTAGGATAAGAGCGCATCCTTCAAGGAGTTTGTGTCAAGTGCTGGCTTTATTAGCCACAGGTGTATCCATTACTCCTTTCTCTGTATTGTTCTCTCCTTTAAGTGTCATCCAGAGCTGCTGTGGAAAAGATACCGCCATCAATTGGTTTATAATGAAGTTAATGAGTGACTTTGAATTGTTAACCCTGAGCCTGTGAAAAAACTGGATCTATAATGAAGCATCATGGTATAGCAAAACTTATTAACAGTACTCATTGCATATTGTCTTCAAGCATTTTAATAAGCATATTTAAAATAGAATCATCTTAATTTTTTCAACTGTGGAAAATTACACAGTAAAATAGGAAGGAACTATTCCAACCAGGTTTTTTTGTGTAGTAAAACAATCAAGTACTTTATTTACCAGAGACCTTAATTTGAGTCCTTGTTCTGATGTTAACTAGCTGTACAATGCTTAGACAAGTCATTTAACTTCTTAACGTTACTCATTTCTCCCTTCAAAATGAAGATCATGATTGTAATACTGGTCTACCTCACAACATTGTTTTGAAAATTATTGGCTGGACGGGGTGGCTCACGCCTGTAATCCCAGCACTTTGGGAGGCTGAGGTGGGTTGATCACCTGAAGGTCAGGATTTCAAGACCAGCCTGGCCAACATGGTGAAACCCCATCTCTACTTAAAATATAAAAAATGAGCCGGACATGGTGGTGAGCGCCTGTAATCCCAGCTACTCAGGAGGCTGAGGCAGGAGAATCACTTGAACCCAGGAGGCGGAGGTTGCAGTGAGCTGAGATTGTGCCATTGCACTCCAGCCTGGGCAATAAAAATGAAACTTTGTCTGAAAAAGAAAAGGGGGAAAAATTATTAATACTTAAAATTAATTTACTCAGTGTTCTGTGTGTGATTTTCTTTAATCATCTAACAAAATTAGAAGCAAAGTGGGATCTATTCCGCATTCTATACATGAAAACTTGAGGTTTAAATAGGAAAACTATAAAAAGAGTTCATGACATTAGAATCTTTTTGTAAACTGTAAAGCCTACGTGAATGCCAGTTATTGTTGTTAGATTATAATGCTCTAGAGTCATTCATATGTGGGTTGGAACCCAACTCTTCTCTGTAGCTGTGTGACAGTAGGCAGATTGCCTCAGTGTTCAGAACCATTTTTCCTGATCTGTCAAGTGCTGTTAATGATGCATACTGCATAGGTTTTGCAGGAATTACATATCTGGCACATGGCCTGACACACAGTGGCATCCATGAATTTGACTCCTGCTTTTTCAGCTAGGATATTTTCCTTTCTTGATTTTTAAGTAGAATGTTGATGGTGATTCAGAGATTTATTTTTCTTTATTTGATTTCAAGTTCATAGAACATGATTTTCTGTTCGACATCTTAGATTAATTACGATTTGCTTTACGATTATTAACTACTCTTTACACATTGGTGCTGGTTTGCAGAATAGCTCATAAAATATCATAATTTACATGAAAAATTTCTATTATTTTTTCCCTAAGTACTTCAGTTTTTTCCCACTTATTAAGTGATTTTGTGCAAGTAGAGCTGCTTAGTAAGACCTGTCTTTGTAGTCATTTCGTGTGTGTGTTTGCAAGGAGGTATTTTTAGATAGTTTAGCTGAACAGCAATCTGACGTCTTTAGAGGAGACATCAGTTCATTATGTGGATACAAATTCTATGCTTTCGGCTTTTATACACCAAGTCTTAATTTAAATCTGTTTTTCTTGCCTGTTCTAACGAAAGAGACTACATCATGGTATGTATTCTGTTTCTTCCTAAGGCTTGCCTTTCTAGTTAACCTTTGCTTAAGAAATGATCAAGGTAGAAATATCTTTATTTGCTCACATTAATACAGATTATAGAAATATGGGATCTGGGGGCTGTATTTAAATATGCCATTATGCATTATGCTATACAGTGTTTTTCTATTGCAGTGTGATTCAGGGATTTAAAATAGTCATTATGGGGCTCATAAATGCTGCGTTTTTTAAGAAGAAGAATGTAAAGGCCAGGATGTGGGAGTTCTGTACTTCTTATAACTGCACATACCGCTTTATCAGTTTAAAAAAAATGCCTTTCGCTTTGTGAAAGATAATTTAATGTTGAGTATGGAAGAGGAACATGGTTATTTGCTTTCTTATTGCTTTAAATACAGTGTTTATATGAAGTTATAATATTTTATCTGGTTCTCCTCATCCGTTTCAAAATACTGGGAAAAGAAGCTCTTAAGGCTTAAGCAAATTCATGTTAGTTGTTTGTGACACTTACTATCTCAAAAAGGTACCTTTGGTTAATGATAAACTGATAAATAGAGAAATAATTTTTTTTCTAATTTTACTACAGCTAATGTTGGGAAACTATATAGAAGTTTAAAAGATTTTTAAAAATTAATTTTCCAATATGTTCTTTATTTCTTTTCCAAAATGTAAAAGTTATGTCTACTACATGTTGAAATGTCAAAGCTTGAGTGAAAACTTTTGTTATTGGTTCAGATGTGTTATCTGGATGGTGTGAAGCATCCAGGATTTAAAGCATGGTTTTTAGTTTTCAGTTTAGTTATTTGATAATATGTAAATTCACTGGAATTTTAGAGATATTTTAATTATTACAATGGAATTTCTCATTTTATTTTATATTGTAAACGTGAATCATTATCAGAGAGAAATGAATTATCTAATGCCAAAGAAAGACACATCTTAGAGCATCAGGTTAATAAAGGGCATCTCTATGAAGATGCGGAGATCTTTTATTCTTCAAGAAGAAAGCAAATAAGGTTTTCATATATATGGAAGGATCAAACAAGACATTTTTATAGTATGACAAACAGAAAGAGGAAATCCTAAAGCCATGACATTTTTTTTTAAAAACCCTTTCTTGTTCTTAAAAATTAGTAGTGTTATGTAACCATTTAAGTATTTAGCTGAAGCCTGATATTAAGTGACTCAGATTCCTAGCTTCTTAATGATGCATCTTTACAGTGAAATTCAAGCAGTTCCCAGATTCTTAAGCCATGAGTTCATTCTCCAGCCCCCACCCCCAAATTTGCATGCAGTAAAAACTGAGAATCTGTGCCAAAGAGGTGTTAGCACTGAAATTCTTATATGCTAAATGTGACATTTGATTTTAGGCTATTTCACAGTGAAATTTTAATTTAAGAAAAGTGACCAATGTCAGGCCGAAGTGTCTTTAGTGAAAAGTAGTATAAAAGCTCTGAAGTCTGTCTTCATTGGCTTTTCTTACTTCCCATCACACCCCACCAGAATAACAGTTGTTTTTTTTAAACTTTTCCCCAAATCAACTGAGAAAAGACCTACCTTCGTCTAACATAGTAACACAGTAATGTACTAACTCTGTCAACTCTGCTGTTGTGTAAGCCAAGTATTTTCTTGCCTCAGCGTTGACTTGGAGGGAGAAGCTTATATAAGCTTTTTCCTGCACACGTAACTCCAAGGAATCCTTCAGGAATTGTGAAATTGAGCATCTAAAGAATTCTTCCTAAGGGATCATGGGGAAGTTAGGTTGGAAATACTAAGAATGTAGTTGATTCCTACCTTTAATCCCCATGGGGAAACACGCACATGCGCAGGCGCACGCCTGTGGTCCCAGCTACTTGGGAGACTGAAGTAGGAGGATCCTTTGAGCCCAGGAGGTTGAGACTGCCGACCTTTCATCCACATGGGGAAGCAAACACACACACAGACACGTACACACACACACATGAAGGATCCTTTGAGCCCAGGAGGTACACACACACACACACACACACACACACACACACACACACGGAGGATCCTTTGAGCCCAGGAGGTTCACACATACACATGAGGATCCTTTGAGCCCAGGAGGTTGAGACTGCCGACCTTTCATCCCCATGGGGGAAACAAACACATACACAGACACATACATACACACACATGGAGGATCCTTTGAACCCAGGAGGTACACACACACACACACACACACACACACACACACGGAGGATCCTTTGAGCCCAGGAGGTTGAGACTGCAGTGAGCCATGTTTGCACCACTGCATTTGATTCTGGGTGACAGAGAGACACCCTGTCTCAGAAAAGAAAAGAAACATACACTTCTTGTATTGACTGGAGATTTTTTTTCCCACTTGTATTACTTTTCTTTTTTTATGTTCCAGTTTTCCATAGTTGGTAGAATACATTAGAATAAACCTTGTTTAGTTATATGTGAAGGTATGCATATATCTAGTTTACATGACGCTATCTAGTTTATAAGCACCAGAGAATCACATGTCAGATGCTGACCATCAAGTGAAGAAGACATGTAAAAAATATCAAAGTTTATGTCTGATTTATTTGGTATGTTTTGTTATTGATATCTTGGTTACCTTTTATTTTTTATTGATTCTAATCTGAGTTCTATGAATTACAATCTGATGGGAGGATTCTCTCTCCAGGAGGTTTGCTAAGCCTTTGATAAAATTGAAAGCATTAAAGAGCAGAATTTATTTACAAAGCTACATTAATTCAAATGACAAGTATCTAGCCAAGTTCATATTTCACCTGAACTTGTATTAGGTTTCTGTGTTTGGAGGAAGCACTAGGTATTTCTCAAATTCCTTAAGAGATTTATAAGCAAAAGTATAGATGTTTAAGCAAACTTTACTTTAAAATATGAATGAATTCCCATTTTACATCCTGTGGGGCTACATGTATGTAACTATTTTAAGTAGTGGTTTAACTCAAAAGGAAGAGAAATCTTGAGACCTTTTATCTCTTGTTACCCCATCTGTTTATTGATTTCAAGAATCACTGTCTCATCACAGTATAGATAAAAATATTCCCTCCCTCATCATCATCCTCATCTTGAGCATCATTGTTGTACTTGTATGTGTTAACTTGTAAGCACTCAATGAGCAGGTAAAAAGTTTTACAAAGTTTTGCCCCCAAAATGAGACATTAATTGGTTGATTATAATTCTAAAAAAATTAAGACTATATATATTTAATTCCCCACTAGATATTTTGATGTGGATGCTGTCATTTCAGATTTGACATGGCTAAAATACAACTCTTAACTGTTCCTCCCAATTACCACCACCACCAAATATTAACCCAAACAAACCAGCCAACCATGCATCAACAAACTATTAGAGTCTCCAGTTTTCCTCATCTCAGATCACTGGGGTTGCCATGTATGCACATATTGATACCCCAAATCTACAACTTATCTTTGGTTCCTCAGGCTGCTCCAACCTCCATATCCTTCAGGAAGTCTTATTTCTTCCACCTGCCTCACCATGAATTGATGTTCTTCCCTCTATCTCCATTATTACCACCCCGGTCCAAGCTATCATCATCTCACTTGTACGGTTCCTAGTGTTGTACTCTTCCAAATACCTAATAGTACTAGTACTATTCCTAGTGTTCCCCTTCTCGTCTGCCTCCTTTTCTATGCTATTCTTGACATTTATAAAATATAAATCATACTTACAAACTATAAATCAGACCGTTGTCATTTCTGTGCTTTTAAAACTCTTCAGTAGCTCTCTGTTGTACTTGGAATAGAATCTATACTCCCTGTAGAACTATGCATGAACTAGCCCCACGTGTTCTTCTTACCTCTTACTGGAATCTCTCCATCTTATCCACTCTGCTTCCATTGCTTTGATCCTCCTTTTGTACATGAACAGACTAAGCCATGGAGCCTTTCCAGTAATTGTGTCTTTTGCCCAGAATTTTATCTGTGATCCTTGCCTGGCTGGCTCCATGACTCTCAGATCTTAGCTATAGAAGGTTTTCCTGGCAGGCCAGTTCAAAGTAGCCCCTCAGGCAAGGGGCTGTTACACCATATGATTCTAATTCTCTGCCAAGCATTGATTATTATATTTTGGGTTTTTGTTTGTTGTTGTTGTTCATGTTATTACTGCTTGATTATTATTTCTTCCCCACTGGAATGCAAACTGCATGAGAACATGGACCTCATCTGTTCAGTTCGTCACTGTATCTGTAATGTCTTAGGATGTGTTTAACATAAAAAAGCCATTTGATAAATAATTACGCAATGTGTAAGAAGAGAATTAGTAAGTACAAAAATGTAGGTATAGGCAAACATGTCAAGCTCAGAATTAGTAAATAATTGTTTCATCTTGGGAGGATTTTTTTTCTCTTGTTACTAGATTAAACTTAGATAAAATTGAATTTGGATATAAAGACCAGAGGCAATAAGTAGCCAGTAAACATCAGTCACTGAATATCCACATTAGCAATCTTAATGACAAGTTTGGATTAACACTGTTAATTATCACTATTTTTATGTCTTGTGATACTTTAATATTTAACATTTTAATATGGAAATCAATGTTGTTTACCCAAGCAGCAGAAAAATTTTGACATAAGCTTCTTAGGAATTTTAGATGATACAGAATTTTAGAAACACAGACATTCATTGTAGTTAGGAAGAATATCAATAATGATTATTTTGAAGATTAAACTGTCTTTGAAGGCCTTGAGTATAGTTCATTGCCAAAAACCAAGTGAAGCTACTTGCATGTCTCCTTAAGTGATAGGACTAGACTGTAAATCATTTTTTTTTCTTTCTCTCTCTTTTTTTTTAAAGATGGGGTTTCACCATGATGGCCAGGCTGGTCTTGAACTCCTGGACCTCAGGTGATCCACCCACCTCGGCCTCCCAAAGTGCTAGGATTACAGGCATGAGCCACCGTGCCCGGCTACTATAAAGCATTTTGAAAGTTATATGCTTCTCTAAGAGCAATCATATTTTAATGTATGTATTATCATGGAATTGAAGTAAAAATACGTTAATTTTTGTTTACACACATAATAAATTGTTAATAAAGAATTCCAAGTTACATGGGGGTTTGTGAAATACTTGTTTTTAAAATTAATGATACAGTTTACGTTGTGGAAAATTTGGAAACTATTCAAATTAATATTTTTCTATGATATAGAAGCAAAATCTAAATTCTGGTTTTAGCAGTGGCATAGCTAATTCACCTGTCTTGATATCAGTTCCTACAGCTGTGAAATGAGAAGATTATACTAAATGAATTCGCAAGTCCTTCCAGGTCTGTCATTGTGTGTTATACAAAAACTTGTATTTGCATAATGCTTCATATTACTAGAATTCTTTCACATCTGTTTTCCATTTGTTCTCAACTATTTTGTTAGGTAGGCAGGACAGACCTTGTTATGTCTGCTCTACACTTGTGAGTAAGTTGAACTAAAAAGAATTAGAATTATTTTCTTGAGTTACATAGTCATCTTGGAACTAGCCATGTATTCTTTCTATAATTTCATATTATAATCTTTCACCTCCTGATGCTAATTCCCAGTAATGTTAAGTACTTAGTCAAAGTAAGTATCCGTATTTCATAAATTACCACTGTAATAACTTAAGAATTTTTAAAATCTGACCTTGGAAATTTGGTTATCCACCTTGATAATTTGTAAGAAGCCAGTGCTAAAGTATTGTAGCTATTTGTGATATATATCTCATCATCTTTATGGTGCTTGAAGCATAATCAAATTTTTACTTTTTAAAAAAATTGAATAGCTGAATACAGAGGCTCCTCTAAAGTACCTTCAGGTTTTGAAAGACCATTTTTAAGTTTGTTGTAGTCTAGATGGTATTCCTCACTGCATTCTAACTTGTCTTCCTAATTCCATTCTAACCCCTTGCAACCTATTCTCCCCACCCCCTGCCAGAATGATCTTATAAGACATAACTGGGTCTTGTTAACTTCCTGTTTAAAAAACCCAATGACTTCTCATTGTACTTAGAAAGCCTACTTTTTGGTAGGCTTAGTCCCTGCTGCTCTGAAGCCATTTGTACCACTCAGCCTTTCTCACTCCTTACCTTCTAGAGCATGAACTCTCCTCAGAACAGTCAAATTCTGAGTGCATGTTTTCTCCCTCAGCATTCTCAATCTTTACCTTCCAGTCACCTTGAAATTGTTTCTCAACCATTCCTAGGTTTATCCTACCTGAGGGTCTTTACCCTTGATACCTCTTCTGCCTATAAAGCTTTCCTTCTACATCTTTGTTTGGCTGGATATTTTGTATTTATTCACCTCTCACTTCAGATATTGCTTTCTCAGAGCAGCCTTCTCAGATGGCCCAGGCTGAAATAGTAGCCTCTCCATTCCCAGCCGTCATCATTTATTATATGCTTCTCTTTGGTATTGTTTGTACAGTACTTACTGATAGCTGAAATCTTTTTAAAAGTATTTATTGTTAAATATTCCTCCTTTCCCCTTCCCCACTCAAGCCCCTCCTCTCTTTAAGAGTGTAAATTCCAGGGAGCAGGGATTTTGCTAATCCTAGTCATTGCCATATCACTGGTTCCTGTAGCAGTGACTAGCTTGTTGCAGGGTCTCAGTAAATACTTGTTGGATAATTAAGTAGATGAATGAATCTTATGGTTCTGAGTAAGTTTATATATTCTTCATCTGCCAGGCTTCTTGTTGAGATCTATGATAGGAAGTTAAAAATTTGTGAGTTCAGAAGTTTTATCTTTAATTTTTTTGGTGCTAGCTTCCAGGAAATCTAAACTAAATTTATTGCATCAGTACAGTTGCTGTTCATTGTCTTTTAGTTTTATTCTGGTGATCCTACCTATAATCCTGGTGGAAGGGGGTGACTATAGAGCTGGTGAGGAAAAGAACATTGGGATCAAGCAGTCTCTGTTCAGTTTCTCTCAGCCTCAGTATCTTCTGCTCTAAACTAGGGCTAACAGTTCAATGATTTGCTTATTAAATAATTACTGTACCTTAGGCTCTATATGAGAAGCTAGGAAAAGAGGATGAAAAAGACACACCTAGAGAAGGCATTGGATTATTAAGTCAGCAGCTGCTGTAAAAGGATTTAAGTTCTGTGACAGGCAACATTCTGGATATCACAAGAACATCTTAGAAGAATTTCTGACTTCAGGAGGAGGGTTCAGAGAATTAGCCAGGCCAGGGGTGAAAGTGTTCTTCGCGGAACAGGGGAACAATGAAAACCCAGGAGGAGATACAGAGTATCTCTCTGTATTTAAAATAACCAGAAATAGATTTATATATTTAGTACAGAGACTCAGGGGAAGAGCAGTTAGTGAGAGAAGATCAAAAGGAGAAGACAGTGGGGGCGCAATGGTTAGGAATGTAACTTTTTCCACAGGGAAAGAGAAGCCAGTAAAAGATACTAGGCAGGGGAGTGACAGGATCAGGTGTGTATTTTCCTATCATGTTTTAAAAGTTTACTCTGGCTGCAACATGAAGAGGTTGTTACAAGAAGCAAGATAGTAAAGTGGTAGTACAGTAGTGCCAGAGTGAAGTGGGTTAGTATTTGCAAATCCCGTCTCAGAGTGCTGTCACACATGGTAGGAGCTTGGTTAATTTTATAAGTTCTGGTTTTTCTTCAGGTGAATTGAGGCTATGTAACTTCAAGGTTATGGAAGTTAAACTCTTTGTGTCTAAAGAAATTTTCAAAGTATTCATGCTTTGTGTATGTGCATGCACGTGCACTAATGACACCACAGATTATATTTAACCAGTCATAAGTTCTCTAAATGGATTTTAATGAATGCTATTCTTCCTGGAGTTAAACCTGGGATGATAAATGAATATGCATACACGTATACACTTAACAGAAAAGTTTAGAAAAAGTACCTGAAGTTGAGGAAAGTAAACTGCAATAGAATATTAAAAGTTTTTATTAATTTAGGAAGAATGTACTTTCCAAGAGAGTTTCTCAATTGATGATGTAAATAAATCATGGTGGATGACTGAGAAGGTCATGAAAAATGCTCGAGCATTGGCAGAAGTGAGGAGGTCTCTTTTGAGGTAATGTATGCTTGACAGTGTCATAGTAATTCAGACTCTTCATTTAATGGCATGTGTCTAAGGTTTACAAAAAGAAAAAAAAAAAGGAAAGATAAAGGAAAAGAGAAAAATCTATTAGACTCCCTGCAGTTTATGAGTATGCATTCCTGCTGGCCCTGGGCAGTGAGTAATGCACCACAAATATTCAGTCAATTCTTGCATCGTGCCCTCCAGACAGCCAAAGCAGTGAAATTATCTGGCATGCCAGGGTTGACACATCAAGCCTTTGAAAATAAATGTGAAATTAAATGTCTTATCATTGAAGTCCTTGGAAATAAATGCTAACATGGATATCTTTGTCACAGAAGTAAAAGGAAAAATTGATACAGTAGACACATAACACAAATACCTAGTGTTTTTGTTAGCAACTTAAGAAGGGTAACATATGATTATTTTTTGACTTAAAGGTTATTGTCTAGCTCAGTTTTAATACTCATCACTAGAAAAGGAGCACCAGTGGTGGTGGTTGCATGAAATCTAGAAATGAATTTTTAGATGTCGGATCTGAGATGTCATTTAAAATCAAAGTAATTGCTTGTGTGCGTGTAAATATATCCATCTGTGTGTATGAGGAATGGGTGGAGATTATTATTTTTATTATTTTTGAGACAGGGTCTCACTCTGCCATCCAGGCTGGAGTGCGGTGGTGCGATCACAGCTCACTCAACTTCTAGGCTCAAGCAATCCTCCCACTTCAGCCTCCTTAGTAGCTGGGATTACATATGTGTGCCATCACGCCCGGCTAATTGTTGTATTTCTTGTAGAAACAGGGTTTTGCCATGTTGCCCAGGCTGGTCTCAAACCCCTGGCTGGACTCAAGCTATCCTCCCGCCTTAACCTCCCAAAGTGCTGGGATTACAGGCATGGGCCACCACGCCTAACCAGACGATTTGCTTATCAAATACTTACTATACCTTGGGCACTATTTGAGAAGCCACACAGTACATAAAGTTCTTCAGTTTATAAAGTTATATAACCAGTGTATCCATAAATGATAACTTAGACTAGATGGAGCTTCACAGTTTTGAGTCACTATCCATTGTGTATATATCAAGACAAGATTTAGTGCTGTTGTTTTTTGTTGTCCTCTTGACATAAGTTGTAATGATTATCGTTTTCTGTTAAAGTTATGTGGAATTAATGTTTTCTTTTTCTTATCTCAAAGGTAATCCATATGTATATTTAAAACTTTAGAAAATGTAGATAAGCAGAAACAAATTTTAATTGTCCGTAATCCTACTCTGCAATTACAGCTATTGTTAACATTTTCTTTATGCTCTTCCATAGTCTTTATTTTGTATATGCGTATAGAATTGTTTAGTGTTAAAGTGAGGGGAAATCTTTTTTGCAACATTACCACCGTTGCTGATATTTAAAATGTATTGAATTGTTGACTCGTACATTGTGAGTGCCCAAAACCCTTTAGTGGCTTCCCATCTCATTCAGCGTAAAGTCCAAACTCTTTACCATAGCTCCCTACGTGATTTCACCCCTGAATCTCTCTCTGCCCCAATCCCTCTCCTTGTCAGAGCTTGTACTGACCTAGCGATTCCTAAAACGTGTCCTTGCCACCCCTGCCTTGGGCTTTTGCTGTTAGTGCCCTTGTTCCCAAAGTGCCTGCTACTCCCATGTGTTTCTGCAGGGGGTGAGGCCCTCATTCCATTCATATCTTTACTCAGAGCAAGGGGACCTTTCAACCCCTATATCCTGTATCCTACTTAGTTTTCAAATTACTGCTATGTGATGTTCTTATTTTTTTGATGGTTTTCCCCCAACTTCCTACCCTCCACCCGCCCCCTACCCCACCCACAGACACACAAATGCTAGGATCTAAAGTCTATGGAATCAGAGTTCTGAGTACATCCACGCTTCTTCCTAAATGAAATCAAGTTTCCTTAACTTCTTTTTTTTTTTAAAGACTACAGCATAAATTTCAAGAGAAGTATTTATTCTTAAGTGGTCAGCCTGTTCGATAAATTTTTTGAGTCATCAAAATCAAACAACCAAGTAGGTGGCTTCTAGACTTAATTTTTTATTTAACCTTTTAAGTAGCACTTTTAAAAACAAGTAATTTTCCGGAAAGCCTTATAGTTTCATTATAGAGTATTTGTGTCTTGAAATTTGAGTAGATATTAGTGCTCTTCAACTTAGAGGGTGCTGAACAACTCTATAGATTTCATTATTGTCTTTGGTTTATAAGATAGTGTAGTACTTTGTTGATTTTGTTCTTAAGTTATGTAAACAACACAGGAATTTTTCATGATATATTTAATGATTATATTCCTTTGGCTTAGTGATCTGCTAGATTCATCTTGACTTTACACAAAGATAAATATGAAGTATACTTAGCAATGTATTATATATTAACATACGAAAAATGTGTCATATTTTTCATATATTAATATATAATACATTGTCATATACACAGTTTGTGTGCTTATATAATTTGTGTACATGTCTCTGTGTTTCATGAAGATGATATAATTAAAATTATTACTCTGGGAAATAAGTGAGAGCATAAAAAAATGAAAACAATTTTCTCTTCTTAATACCACATCTTAGGTCATCCCTTGCTATCTAGTCACTGTTTATCACATCGGTCTCTTTTCATCTGTGCTGGGTGCAGTATTTATCACTGCTTGAGTTTCTTGTTTATTCTTTGTCCCCACCTACTAGTTGTAGTAAGATGCATGATAGCATGGGCTTTATGTTACTTACTGCTGTATTTAGCAAACTTGGAATAGTGTCTAGCCTACTGGTTTTCAATAAATGTTGTATGAGTAGTTAATTGAAAAGTAAATGAACTCTCATATTTATTTTATCCAAACCGCACACAGTCCCATGAAACGACAAGTCAGATGTTATCAGAGTCCTGCCTGCTTCTTCATAAGGGATTCAGAATGTCACTGTGGAAGATTTTTCACATGTAGGTTGCAAAAGTGATTCTAATATTTGTTTAAGATAATGCTAGCTGTTGTACAAAACAAAATATGATGGTTCAAATACAATAGACTTTTTAAAAAGTCTCTTTTTCATAAATCTCATGGTATTCTTGACAATGAACAAATTCCTTCTAGCTAGTACTTCAGGGTTCCAGGCCCTTTCCACTTTTTGGCTCAGTTGTAAACTTCAATGCAAAGTTTGCATTTTCTTCCAACAGAGACTCTCCGTAATGGAAGAGGAAAGATCATGGAGAGTCCCATGTGGAAGATTGTTATGAGTAAGATACAGAAGTGGGATAATCACTTCTAATTGTTCATACTCAGTGGTTTGAACCCATTTATATTGGCACTTATGGAACCAGAAGGGGAGGCTGGGAAATATATCTAGTGATGCAGCCAGCAAGAGGGTACTGGTGAATAGCTAGCCAGTCTCAACCATGCTACTGTATGTAGATGTAAGTACATTTGTGTTTGGGTGTAAGATAGCTTTTAAAACTTTTTTTAAAGTGTTCAAAATTAATTATGGGTTAATGTTTTTAATTCTGTGTGAGGCCTCCTTCCCAAATTAAACTGTTTATTTTGTTCACAAAGAAGGCATCTTTGAATCCTCCATCGATCTCATAGGACTCTTTTTTCTTTGACTTTAAACACTCATTTTCCGAACTCCATACTCCATTGAGCATTTTTTCAGTTGGGATAACCAAGTGCAGTCCCTTTGGAGCTCATCAAAGTTGTCTAATTGGTTGTAGAATTCGTCTTCTGATAGTACCAGCAACTGCCTCCCTCTCCAGAGATTGCGGCTTCCATAGCACCAGTCCCACTAGGCTCTGGAAAACAAGAGACTGAGAACTCAAGTTTTAGTAATTGTAAGCTGTTACCAGTATTTCATATTATTAGTATGACAGTGTAGATGGTATGATTGTCATGATTTGCTTATAATTCATAAATATAGATTTTGGAGCCTGTTACCAAGGGTTTTGGACAAACCACTTGAGCTCTTTGAGCTTCCATTTCTTTTCTTTTTTTTTTTTTAAACAGAGTCTTACTCTGTCACTGAGGCTGGAGTGCAGTGGCATGGTCTTGGCTCAGTGCAAACTCTGCCTCCCGGATTCAAGTAATTCTTGTACCTCAGCCTCCCAAGTAGCTGGGAGGTGCATGCCACCACGCCTGGCTAATTTTTGTGTTTTTAGTAGAGACAGGATTTTGCCGTGTTGGTCAGGCTAGTCTCGAACTCCTGACCACAAGTGTTTCACCCACCTTGGCGTCCCAAAGTGCTGGGATTACAGGTGGGAGCTACAGCGCACAGCCTGAGCTTCCATTTCTTCAGTAATGAAGTGCAGCATCTGGGCTCTTCGTAGGTATTAGAACAAAGAGACAATGTATAAAACATTCCGTGCATTGCCTGTTATACGATAGGAGCCCCCTCACCCCAAAGCAATCACAGTAATTATTATTAACATTAAGAGAAAATGTACAAAGGAGTTTGGAATTTAAAATGGATGAAATACTACCCAGAAAATGACTTTTAAATCACCCAACTAATTGCCAGCAGTTGCCATGTTTTTAATCAAAAGTTCTTGGACTGAATGACCTAAAGAATGTTTTGGAATCTCCCAAAGGAATTTGTGCTTTTCAAATGAGTGGTTGTTGATGCTTGAAAATGAAAAGGAATTATATGCAGAGTGCATGCTTGTTTGTGTGTATATGTGTGTGTGTGTGTGTGTGTGTGTGCGTGTATTTGAAGTGAGACTGGCACGGCTTTCACTTGAAATCCACCATAAAATTGTTTCTTAACAGGCAACAGGACATTTCATTTGGCCATATATACATTAATCAACTACCTCCATGTTTCTGTGGAAACTTGTATAAACAGTTGGATTGTACCATTTGAGGTCTCAGATAAACTTTTCATCGTGAAAAACTACAACTATCTTTTCAATGACTAATTCTGCTATTGCTCTTGATGCCAGATATCTTTCTTAAAGTGATAGAATTAGTTGACTAGCAGATGAGTGTGTGTGTGTGTGTGTGTGTGTGTGTGAGTGTGTGTAAGGAGAGAGAGAGAGAGACAGACGGGAGGGGGAGGGAGGGAGAGAGAGAGAGAACACATGATGTTTATTCAGAGAGAGAGAAGGAGAGAGAGAGAACACATGTTTTTTTCTGACCTTCAAATGTAGGGGAAATTATATATAAGACAAAATTTTGTTTCCACCAAAATCAACTATCAGAAAAGAAGTTGCCTTAATCTTTTATATAATGAAGTTCTCTCTCAATTTAGTTTTTTTAAAAACAAAAATACATTTTTCAATAAGGAAAATAAATCAGAAATGACCCAAATTGATCTTAGCTTGGGACGTTTATTAGCGTCACATGATGGAATTGGTATAAGAGTTAAGGAAGTTTTACATGGATTTAAAAATGAGTCCTGAATATATAATCTCAAAATTGCAATTACTGGATATTATCATAAACATTGTAAAGATTAATTTTTAAAGCAAATAGTAAGTGTTGTAAAGAACTTGCAAGAAAAATGAAAAAATCAGCTTCACGGATGTTATACAGCACTGTGTCATGTGTAGACACAGTATCTTAAACAAATTAGAAGGAATGTAAACTCAATTGGATGACTCAAAAAGTGAGTCAGCTTTGCAAGTGTCAAAGTCATTGATATTGGAGATGTAAAGTTTCATGAGAGTGAGAAATTGTTTACAATTAATATTTTATTTTCCATGTGATTTGAAATTTGTATTACACTAATAATTTGATATAAATAGCCATTTGATTGTTTCATAAATATGAGAATTTTCAAGCCGATTAGTAAATTAATAAATATATTAACGCTTACGTGTGTGTTCCCTAGTCGTTCATCTGGGGTTGGAATCTGTTTCCATCACCATTTTGGTGTCTGATCTTGGTGGACATCACTTTTCTGCATCTGAGGTTTCCTCCTATATAAAATAGTCCTACTAATACCTACTTTATAAGAGTGTCGTAAAAATTGGGTGACTAATATATGCAAGTACTTAGAGCAGTGGCTGGCACATAGTAACTGGTGTACTGGTGATCTAATTTTGTTATCTTTGGAAAAATGGGACAAAGCCTCACATTTTGAAATATAGGGTACTTAGATCATGCAGTTCTTCATCACACTGAAGTATTCCTGTCTTCCATTTTGAAGTGAAGTTCATATAGGTCTCCTTTCTCTACTCAACGCTTTCTTTCAACATTCAATGGAAAAGCCTTTCTAAAAGTATTTGCTTTGAAACATTAGTCATCTTGTGACAGCCTCTTTGTTTTTTTTTTTTTTTGAGATGGAGTCTCGCTCTGTTGCCCAGGCTAGAGTGCAGTGGTGAGATCTTAGCTCACTGCAGCCTCGCCTCCTGGGTTCAAGTGATTCTCCTGCCTCAGCATCATGAGTAGCTGGGATTACAGGCGGCACCACAGGCCCAGCTAATTGTTTTTGTAGTTTTAGTAGAGGCAAGGTTTCTCCATGTTGGTCAGGCGGGTCTGGAACTCCTGACCTCATGATCCACTCACCTCGGCCTCCCAAAGTGCTGGGATTATAGACAGATGTGAGCCACCACGCTCGGCCCAACACAGCCTCTTTCAACCAATTCTCTAATTTTGATTGTTTTCCTCATCAGGGTCCCAAGTGTACTATTTGTGTTTAAATTGTCCCCATTTTGTAAATGTAAGAATTGATTCCTTTCTGCCTTGGGACAGGGCTAGGGTACCATATTTCAGTAGCTAATTCCGTCAGATAAATATATATATTTGGACAGCAAGCCATGTGAAATATTCAGTATGTAAGCCACGTCTTTTCAAGCCCTCTCTGTTACAACTCTATCTAAAACGTTGTCATAATATAGGAAAGCAGCAAGGAACGTTTGAAATACATCCCCTCCCCGCCCCCCCAAAAACACAAAGCACAGTGGTGTTTCTGTTCAGACTGTCCTCTAAGAGGCAACATGCTCCTTATGGCAGGAGTAAAGTTTTGTGGTTATACCATACTTAGTTTGTAGCATATATCTGCACCAAGTACATACTATTTTTGAGGCTTTTGTAATCAAATATAAGGCAATACACACAAAAGCATAAAACTACCCAAGTTGTTATCACTTTGACAGAATTCTGAACTATGGAAATTTGCATATTTATAAAAGAGAGTAATTGGACTATAAGCATATCATGACAATAAAGTTACTTGGCTTTCAAAATTTATTATGGTATTCTAAGCAGTGAGTTCCTCTCCATCTAAATACATGATTTATTTAAAATGTAATATGTAGACTTTGGGGAAAATATGTAGTAAGTGAACTACCATAATGGTAGTTTTAGATATGACAGTGTCAAAACTAGCTGTTTTTTTTTGGAGGAGGTTGGCTTCTTTGTTTCCACTGAATTTGAAAAATATCTGACCTAAGGTGGTAGAGGATGTTGACTGGAAAAATGACAGAAGAAATGAGAAGGAAGAGAGAGGCATATATATGGCAGATTCTTTGGGCCACAGTTACTATTTCATTTGATTATTATGTTATAGTCACTTCATAGAAGAAACTAAAGTGCACAGAAATTAATTAACTTGCCCAGGGTCGCTTGACTTAGGAGGTAGCTGAACAGAAGATAAATCCATATATGGCTAACATGAGGCTTCTATCTTCTGAGCCTTGTAGGAAGCTGGAAGATTGTTAAGTTCTTACAAATTGTTAATTTTTTTAGCAGTTTTCTCCGGTAGATGAAAGCAAATGAATTTTTGCAGAACTATTGTTATAAAGCATAGTTATATCAGCACCTTAAAAGTCTACCTATAGTTTAATCAGAAAAACATTAGATCTTAATCAGTTTATTAAATTATTGACTCATGACACATTGAGAAAACTTTTGTTTCCTGACATTACATATATTTATTAGCAAAATAAATTGTATATTTTGCAAAAATCTTTCTCTTTGTTTTGTAGAATACTGACAGATGAAGAATTCAAGAATGGGTGTTGTATCTAGTGTATATATAAAGAGGCGATGAGAGTAGTCAAAATTACCTTGGTGAATAATATTTAAAAGTCCAAATATTTACCTTTTCTGGTGTTCTTAAATATGATTTAAAGAAATAAAAGTTGATCAGATTATAAACTGGTCTTTAAAATGAGCTACTAAAAAATTTCCTGCCTCCTCAAGCCGCATGTAGAAACAAGTCATAGTGTCAGAAGTCATAGTACCTGAAAAGATTAGTAGCAGAAAGGAAAAAAAAGTTTAAGAGTGTGGGTGTGTATGTATGTGCATGTCTAGAGAAAGAGAAACAATATGAATGGCTTTTAAAACAACTTGAGTTCCAGAGGGAGTGAAGGATAGTGTCTATAGCTAGATGACTTTGGCCACGAAAGCCCTTTCTGGGCATAGCTCAATAATCCATTGACAATCTAGGGTTAGATTCCAGCTACAGGAATCATGACGCTGGAAAGGACCTGCACCTTGCAGAGTCTGGTTTGTGGTGATCTATACTTAATGCTTCTTGAGTCATTTCTGTGTGCCAAGCACTTCTCTAAGTCCTTCACACTCATTCACTTATTCAGTCCTCACAATACAGGCTTTCAATAAATAATGGATGAATGCTGAATGAAAATATAGTATTCTTTATTTTTTACAAATACCTCAGAGAAAAATAGAAAGTATGTCTAGTAATGTACTGACTCTACCTTGTAGAGATTAAAAACATGAACATAAAGACTCAGAACTCTAAGGATGATATGGGAAAACCAGAGTTCATTTGGGTAAATTCTGAGTGATGCATCTTAATACAAAGTTAGTTTAGTCACTAAGTGTGATATTTAATTTACTTTAAATAGTTTTATTCAAGGTAAGATACCTGGGAAGATTGACTCAATTCCAGTGATCACCCCAAACATTGTGCATTCGATTGTAACTGTTACTTAAAGTGGTTCCAAGATTAGTTTGGGAAATTAACAATTAAGTACATTTCAGGCAATAGACAGTATTTTTTTTTTTAACTGCTGGATTTCTCATCAGTCCTAAGATGATGATGATATATATGTATCATGGACTATGAAACTCTTACATTGAAAAAACAGAGAGAGAAAAAAAATGCCACTGTTGCTAATAGAATTCCACAAAACTCATCCCCTACGCTTGGGGATCTGGTACCACAGATGCTGGGCTATATCAGTAATTACGTGAGTAATTCATGATGGAAAGGAAGAAGAAGGGCAGCCACTCTTGTCTCCATTACACTGTTACCAATTTTAGGTATTTTACCAGTTTAACAGAGTATTTTTTTATTGGTATCAGAGACTTCAAGGCATCCATACTCATTATCTTTATGTTCAAGATACAGGTGCATTTATTAGCTAATAATTTTATAAATGCCAACCATTAGATTAATAAATCAGTGATTATCAAATTTCTATTTATATATTATAGAGACTTAACATGTAGAGTTTACGTTTTCAAATCTATGGTGGCATCTCTGTCCTACATTATAAAAAAAAAAACTATTATACAAATGATACCAAGATTTTATTAAACTATGATTAATTTTAGGTTTATAAGCATAAACACATAAATATAAACCTAAAATTAATATAATTTGGTTTAAATATATAATTAATATAATCTGATTTAAGTCTGATTTAAGAATCTGATTTAAATATTATCCTTGTTTCTTATGTATTTAGCAGTGTTTGTAGTTAAACTATGATTCAACCGTTTGCCTAAGAGTAGTTTATTAAAATTGTGATTCACAGGTAGTGTTTTTTATGACTATAGGTTTCTTGTTCCAGGATAAATATTTCAGCAGCAATATATTTATATAATCAAATACTTAAAATATTTAAGTGATAAAAATGAAAAATATAGGTGAAAAGATTCCTTTGAATTGTGTTCGTAATTGTTGGGAAATACATTGGTATTAAAAATACATAAAATGTGTTAATTTCTCTTTTAATTATCTTAATTATTGATTTTATTCAGGTAATTACTGTATTTCTAGCTTTACCAAAAAAAATTTTACTTTTTTGAACAGAGTTTCTGTTATAAATGGTGGCTGCAGTCACAAGATAATTCACAACCCAATTTAATCTGTAATTTAATTAAATAGCATACTGTTACTTAGTAATTTAAATTGGCACTGGGTCAAGCTTAGAAAAAAGTTTAGAGTAAGTGATCCTTGCTGTCATGTTGTGCCTTTCTTGTATATGTATCTCAGATCTGTGTTGCTCTGATGCCCTTGGGTTTAAATGTGAGCATCTGCACCTGTGTCTACCTCATGACCCTCAACCCCAACAAAATTTGTTTGCCCCCTAGAACTCCATTTTTACTAGGCATGGGCTCAGGTCTCTGTTCTGTTGGAGTGTCATGGCAGAGTCAAATCAGTGTATTCCAGTTTCTTTCCTTATGAGAACACCTTTTATAACATCTCTCATTCCATAACTTGACTGATGTGTATTGTCAATAAAATTTAGTAATAATGCCAGCCGAGGTGGCTCATGCCTGTAATCCTAGCACTTTGGGAGGCCAAGGTGGGTGGATCACTTGAGACCAGCAGTTGGAGACCAGCTTGGCCAACATGGTGAAAGCCTGTCTCTGCTTAAAAAAAAGAATTAGCCAGTGTGGTGATGGGCACCTGTAATCTCAGCTATTTAGGAGGCTGAGGCAGGAGAATCGCTTGAATCCGGGAGGTGGAGTTGCAATGAGCTGAGATTGTGCCACCACATCACACCCCACCCCACCCGGGGCAACAGAGCAAGATTCTGTCTCCCCCTAAAAAAAAAAAGAAAAGAAAAAAATAATAATACTATTGTTATCCTAATTGGTGGGAAAATATTTTTAAGTTTTTTTTTTGAACATGGCATCCATTCCTACATATCTCATATTAAAAGGTATTTAATTAATGCTGATGTATATATGCATTTACTCTGATACATCATTATTTCATGCTATTCTACAAAGAACACAGATAGTGGGGGAGAAAGGGATAAAAACAATGTAGTGGCTCACACGTGTAATCCCAGCACTTTGAGAGGCTGAGGAGGGAGGATTGCTTAAGGCCAGAAGTTTGAGACCAACCTGGGCAACATAGAGAGGCCCCTTTATTAGCTACAAAAAATTTACAAATTAGGTAGGTGTCGGGGCACGTGCCTGTAGTTCCAACTACTCAGAAGGCTGAGATGGGAGGATCACTTCAGCCCAGGAGTTTAAGGCTGCAGTGAGCTATGGTTGTGCTTCTACACTCCAGCTGGGCGATGGAGCAAGATCCTGTCTTTAAAATTTAAAAACAACAACACCAACAAACATTTATTTTCTATTGTTTCTAACACCTGTCACAGTGAATTCGGGGGTAATAGAGGTTTGAAATTAGGAATGGCTTACTCATCTTGATATTCTCTGCCTTAGCAGAGTGTATGACGTAGCAGGTACTCAATAAGTATTTATTAAGTAGAACTGAATTTTTAAAAGCAAAATATTTCTTTCTCTTTTGACAGTCTTTATGGTTCTGGGCCTAACATTTCCATATAATTCTGATATGTGTGACTCTTAAGTAGGCACAGATGAATAGATTGTGGTATATTAAAACTGAATAAATGTCTCTTATGTTAGGTTGGGAGCTCTTACAGCTCCTTGTGCTCTCCATACAATGAATTCTTAGTCAGGGAAGATGAGCAGATGATGGATTCTGAAGAGAGTCCTGTGAGACCTGAATAAATAAAATGTAAAAATTCATTAGATAGTTTTATCTTCATTTGACACATTAAGTTAATTAAAAAAAAAGAAACAGATCACACTATGTGGCATGTCAGCCTGAGCCATGTCTGTAAAAGACAATCAATAGAAATCAGCTTATTGTTTTCTAATTACATGTATTGATTGATGCCTTTTAACATCTCTAAGCCATAGAGTAATGTTTCCCCAGTTGCCTTCTGCAGTAAGTGACTGAATTAAATGGAAGTGTAGCTAAGATGGTGAAGGATATCTGTCTATCCTGCCTGTGAACATACTATTTATTTTAATATCTGATCCCCATAATTTAGCTACATGTAAAATCATAGTCATTAATACATATCTGCAAACTTCTATCTTTGAATTGTTCCTGAAGAAGTCCTGCAAATATTTCACTATTCTACATTATGAATGAAACATATAAATTCTTAATTTAGGGATATTTGCCTATCCCTTACAGAGAAGTTGTTATTCTCTTAAATATTATATATTTCACAACATCTTCAATTACCAGTTTCCTTAAAAACATTGTTAGTAAGATAGGTTTGCGATTATTTCACTTCTCCAAGCTCACTCAACAAATGAATTTTTCTCCATTTATTTGGCATCTAATTATATGCCCCTATTAAATTTATATTTAAATCTGTCCTTTGTATGCCTTGTATCCCATAAAGTTATTATTTCTAAGTAGATTGTATGTAAATATTGTTAAATATAGTTCACTTAAGGTAGAGAAGGGTATAATCTATTCAGAGAGTAGGTCTGAATTATTAGGGGATATAAATACATTTTGCCTACTTGGAGCTCTGAAGTACCAAAATCCATTAATCATTGTCCTAGGGCCGAACTGTCTCTCTTGTGAGGCTTACTCTAAACTATGCAGTAACATTCTGGAGGGGGGAGAGGGAATGAGCCTCAAAAGGTAGACGGGAATATTACTAAGGTTAACATTTATTTAAGTTTTAACAATTAGTCCCTATATTTATAACTATTCGCCAGCTAAATAGGATCAATATGCAGGAAAGAGGGAACGTTATCAGTATTTTATAATGCTAGTTAATACGTATTTTGAAATGCTGTTTATTATTAGCTCAGGAGTATAATGATAGTATAAATATATTTTTAATTCAAAAGAATTGGTAATAACTAATAAGAGTGTAAGATTCTAAGAATCTCATATCTGTTTTCTTAGATTCTCACTTGACTAGGGCATAATAAGAGAAAAGGGGCTTAGTAAATATTTGTCAAATAAACCAATGCATGAGTTTTTTTTTTTTTTAATGCATTTTCTCTGGTATATAAGGGGTGGTAGAAGGGATAAGGGATGCTTAGCAAATGTGCTTATTTTCATAGAGACTATTTTTATTTAAACATGAACATGTAGAAAATTGATATTTATGTATATGAGTACAGATAGGTAAGTGTTGTCCATAGCTTTCTCAATTCTAAGTTCTTTGATGGCATTCTTTTCTCTTCATAGAGCCTAGTACAGTTGCTTGTATGACAGTACACTTCATTGATTCCAAGATGCGCTATCTTTTTTTTTAACCTTTAAACATCATTTGGGTATAAAGAAGCTTAAATCTGTATTTAAACTGCTTTTTGCCACAAAGTTGCGTTGTGATGGCTAATAAATAGTAGTAGCCTAATTTGCTCATTGATGTGTGATTGGAAAATTTTAGGTTACTAAGTTAAATACTCAAGTTTATCTTAATCACCATACCCACCTATTCAAAGAATATAGTGTTATTTAAGGTTCATTGTGTCCCCATACACTTTAAAAATTATTATGTGATTTTTGGTAAATAGAACATAATTTAGTAATTTGTGGATTTGGAAAATGAATACCATTTTTTAGTTCAATGGTATAGAATAAAATATGATATTTTAATTTTAAAATGGCTTCTTGGAGTTCTTGATTCAGATTGTAATCCTGGTTTTTCCTGCTCCTTCCATAGCTTCCTGCAGATTTCACAAAACTGCATCTTACTGACAGTCTCCACCCACAGGTGACCCACGTTTCTTCTAGCCATTCAGGATGTAGTATCACTAGTGATTCTGGAAGCAGCAGTCTTTCTGATATCTACCAGGTAAGAGGATGTTTTCCTTGTCATTTGCTTCATTTTCATTTATTCCAAGAAGGTTCTCCCCTGATAGAATCTATAAAGTAAATATATATGTGTATATGATATGTGCATGTATGTACATAAAAATATTGTTTATTTTATATATATTATTTTTCAGGTGTAGAACTGCTGTCTAATTGTACTGCCTCTGCTATTACAAATTATCAAAGTGTTTCTTTTTTATTTGTATAAATTTGTAGGGTAAAAGTGTAATTTTGTTGCATAGATAGATTGCATAGTGGTGAAGTCATGGCTTTCAGGGTATACATCACCCCAATAACTTATATGGTGCCCATTAAGGAATTTCTCATTATCCACTCCCTACTCCCTCATACTGTGAGTCTACACTGCTTATCATTCCACACTCTGCATCCATGTGTAAACATTATTTAGCTCCCACTTGTGACTGAGAACATGTATTTGTCTGTGTCTGACTTATGACAATTAAGATAGTGGCTTCCACTTCCATCCATATTGCTGCAAAAGACATGATTTCGTTTTTTATGGCTGAATATTATTCCATTGCATATATGTATTATACTTTCTTTATTCAGTCATTTATTGATGAACACTTTGGTTGATTCTGTATCTTTGCTATTGGGAATAGTGCTACAATAAACATACAGGTGCAGGTATCTTTTTGATAGTGATTTCTTTTCCTTTGGGTACTCAGTCATGACATTGGTAGATGGAATGGTAGTTTTATTTTTAGTTCTTGGAGAAATCTTCATACTGTTCTTCAGCAGAGGTTGTACTAGTTTACATCTCCACCAGCTGCATATAAGTGTTCTCTTATCTCCACAGTCTCACCATCTGCTACTATTTTTGTCTTTTTTATGATAGCCATTCTGACTGGTGAAAGATAATGTCTCATTGTGGTTTTAACTTGCGTTTCCTCTGATGATTAGTGATATTAAGCATTTTTTCATATATCTGTGGGCTATTTGTATGTCTTCTTTTGAAAATGTCTATTCATGTCCTTTTCCCACTTTTTAATGGGATTATTTTGGTTTTTGTTGTTATTATTCAGTTGTTTGACCTTCTGGATATGAGTCTCCAGAAGAATGCATAGTTAGCAAATATTTTCTTCCATTCTACAGATTATCTATTCACTCTGTTGACTGTTTCTTTTATTGCGCGGAAGCTTTTTAGTTTAATTAAGTCTCATTTGTCTGTTTTTGTTGCCTGAGCTTTTGAGGTCTTAGTCATGAATTATTTGCCTAGACCAGTGTCCAAAAGAATTTTGCCTAGATTGTCTTCTAATGTTTTTTTAGTTTCAGGTCTTAAGTCTTCGATCCATTTTGAGTTGGTTTTTATATATGCTGAAAGATAGGAGTCCAGTGTCATTATGCTGTATATGGCAATCCAATTTTCCCAGCACCATTTATTGAAAAGGGTAGATTTTCCCCAGTGCATGTTCTTCTTGGTTTTGTCAAAGATCAGTTGGCTGTTAATATGTGACTTTGTTTCTGGGTTCTTTATTTCGTTCCATTGATCTGTGTACCTATTTTTATACCAGTATCATGCTGTTTTGTTTATTATAACCTTGTAGTATAATTTGTTTTTTTGCTCAAGATTGCTTTCACTGTTCCGGCTCTTTTGTGGTTACTTATGAACTTTAGTTGTTGTTTTTTTTTTCTTTTTTTTTTTCTAATTCTGTGAAAAAATGATGCTGGTAATTTGAAAGGAATTACATTCAATCTATATATTGCTTTAGGCAATGTGGTCATTTTAATGATATTAATTCCTTCAATCCATGAGCATGGAGTGTTTTTTTCATTGTTTGTGTCATCTACGATTTCTTTCATCATCATTTTGTAGTTTTCCTTGTGGAGATCTTTCACCTCCTTGGTCAAATATATTCTAGGTATTTTATTATTTTTTGTAGCTATTGTAAGTGAGATTGCTTTCTTGATTTTGTTCTCAGCTAGATTGTTATTGGTGTATAGAAATGCTACTGATTTTTGCACATTGAATTTGCTTTCTGAAACTGCCCTGAATTCTTTTATCGAATCTAAAATTTTTTAGTAGAGTCTTTAAGTATGTATGTAATAAGATCATTCCATCAGTGAACAGGAATAATTTCACTTCCTCTTTTCCAATTTGGATGCCTTTCATTTCTTTCTCTTTCCTAATTGCTCTGGCTAGAACTTAGAATACTATTTAGAATAGGAGTGGGAAAGTGGGCATCCTTGTTACAGTTCTTAGAGGGAATGCATTCAACTTTTCCCTGTTTAGTAAGATGTTGGCTGTAGGTTTGTCATATATCGTAAGTTTTTCTTATTAAAGTCCATACTGAGTATGACAAAAGGAAGGGGCTCCTAAGACTGGATTATTGAATTACCTTCCTTGGTTTTTAAAAAAATTCCCTATAGATTTAGTATCGGCTTAAATTTGTATGACCCTGATGAATGGAAAATAAACTAGAGCTATAGGATTCCAAAAATGTTTTTAAAACAAAATCATTTTAATTGTTAAGAAATGTTTTATTAGCTTGGAATATGCAAATTTAGGAAAAGAGACTGAAATATACACAAAAAATCCTTATTTAGGCCTTCAAATACATTCTGTTACTATTGGATTGTATATGGTTTCAAACAAAAGAACATTATTCTTACTTTACAAAGAATAATTCTTGGCTTATTAGGAAATGTAGCATGAGATAACCATAAAAGTAACTTTCTTTAGAGACAGTGTAGTTATAAAGGATCATTGTTGTATTTAGTCAGTGCTAAGTTTTTTTTTTTAATTATTGAAAGTTAGTTAACAATTAAGAACACCATAAATACAAGACATATTCTTTTAGATCCTAAATTTAGTAGATCTTGAAAAATAAATTTTCTTTTAAAGAGATAATATATTAGGTGTATACTTTTCTCAGTTTACCTCCTCATCACATACATATACCATTTATTCTGAAAGTTGACTTTGCTAAACATTTATTGAAGAGTTCCCTTGTGTAAAACAATGAATAGTATACATAAAAGCTATACTTTAGCTTACATTAATTGAAATACTATGACAGAGCCTTTGTCCTCTAAACTTTGGGATGATTATTATACATCTTGAAAATTTACAGTGGGAATACAGCTTGAGGTTATAACAATTATCACTGCCTCATCAAATACATACAAACTTGGATGAAACTCCTAAAAGGTACATCTGTTGAGAGAATAAAGTAACTCATTTGGCCTGGCACAGTGGCTCACACCTTATAATCCCAGCCCTTTGGGAGGCCAAGGCAGGCAGATCACTTGAGGCCAGGAGTCTGAGACCAGTCTGGCCAACATGATGAAACCCTGTCTGTACTAAAATATGAAAATGAGCCGGGTGTGGTGGCGCAGGCCTGTCATCCCAGCTAGTCGGGAGACTGAGGCACGAGAATCTCTTGAGTCCCAGAGGTTGTTGCATCAGTGAGCTGAGATCTCCCCACTGCACTCCAACCTGCGGGGCAAAGCGAGACTACGTCTCAAAAAACAAAAAGCAACTTGTTTGTATAATTGATTGAGGCATATTCTGAGAGGAATTCTAGTCATATGTGCTTTTACCTTGAATAGGCTGGATAAGTTCATGAGGAAATGCAGATGGTACTATTTCTACCCCCTGGTTATCATCTGAATGTCTGTGAAACCAGAGTGTGGGCAAGAGTTCCTAATTGCTCTAACATAGTTGGAGCTTGCAGCCTTTGTCTGGCTTTATCTTGGGGTGTACATGAAGAAGAGGATCCCTGTGCATTATTTCAGTTCATTGAGTTGAGTTTCAAAGCTATTTGTTTCCAATTTGATGACAGGCATATAGCCTGTAAGTTTATATCCATCATAAGGAAAAATCCATAGATGTATCTAAGGATCTAGTTATTGGCTATGCAAAACTTAACATTTAATAGAGATTTTTCAGTAGACCACTTCTATTATCTTTGAATCGGAACTTAAAATGAGAAGTCTGACATGTACCTGGTTCAACTTCCTGACTTGCATTTGAATCGTCTACTTCTTTGCTGTGAATCGAGCATCCAGTTTATTCTTGAACAATTCCAAGGATGAGCAACTTTCTCCCATGGCAGCCCATTAATGTTTGTACAGTTCTGACTTCAGAGGTCTCTTCCTTTTTGTTGAAAGCTGTCACATTGAAGTAAGAATAAATGCTCACAAGATGGACACAGAGAGATTATATATATTTTATTACACTTAGGTTCTGGGGTACATGTGCAAAACATGCAGGATTGTTGCATAGGTACATACACGGCAATGTGGTTTGCTGCCACCATCCCCCCATCACCTATATCTGGCATTTCTCCCCATTATCCCTTCCCAACCTCCCTACCCTTCGCTGTCCCTCCCCTACTCCCCCCCCAGCAGACCCCAGTGTGTGATGCTCCCCTCTCTGTGTCCATGTGTTCTCATTGTTCAGCACCCGCCTATGAGTGAGAACATGTGGTGTTTGTTTTTCTGTTCTTGTGTCAGTTTGCTGAGAATGATGGTTTCCAGATTCATCCATGTCCCTACAAAGGACACAGACTCATCGTTTTTTATGACTGCATAGTATTCCATGGTGTATGTGTGCCACATTTTCCTTGTCCAATCTATTATCAATGGACATTTGGGTTGGTTCCAGGTCTTTGCTATTGTAAACAATGCCACAGTGAACATACATGTGCATGTGTCTTTATAATAGAATGATTTATACTCCTTTGGATATATACCCAGTATTGGGATTGCTGGGTCAAATGGAATTTCTATTTCTAGATCCTTGAGGAATCGCCACACTGTCTTCCACAATGGTTAAACTAATTTATACTCCCACCAACAGTGTAAATGTGTTCCTATTTCTCCACATCCTCTCCAGCATCTGTTGTCTCCAGATCTTTTAATGATTGCCATTCTAACTGGCGTAAGATGGTATCTCAGTGTGGTTTTGATTTGCATTTCTTTAATGACCAGTGATGATGAGCATTTCTTCATATGTTTGTTGGCCTCATAAATGTCGTGTTTTAAAAAGTGTCTGTTCATATCCTTTGCCCACTTTTGAATGGGTTTGTTTTTTCTTGTAAATTTGTTTTAGTTCTTTGTAGATTCTGGATATTAGCCCTTTGTCAGATGGGTAGATTGCAAAAGTTTTTCCCCATTCTGTTGGTTGCCAGTTCACTCTAATGATTGTTTTAATGTTAATGCTGTACACCTGGGAGATATGGCTAGAATAATGGCTAAAATAACGTTGCTGACACGGTGGGTAGAGAGGAATTCAAGAGTAAAGAGGAATGACTAACCTTAAGAGAAGAAACACTCCTCTGTTTTTAACAGGGACACATCCTGGGGAGTTTGGGAGTGGAGAGTTCCTGTCTCAGGCTTCTGTTTTCTCTTGGAAGAGTTGAGTTGATTTGTTGAGAGTTGAGAAGGTTGGCAGGTAGAGAGTTTTAAGGAGAGAGAAGTTTTGAAATAGTAGTTGCAGAGAATAGGAGAACAAATTGACCAGAGAAATGGAGATTCAATTGAGTTAGTGCCCTCAAATAAAGTGATTTCCCTCTGCTCTGTTAGTTAAGTAATTTTCTCCACCATAAGCACAAAGAAAGCAAGGATTTGACTTCACCCAGGACTGAAGTTTGTTAAGTGAGTGTAATACAAAGATGGGTAGAGCAACAAGGCAAGCATTTTCTAACTGCAGATCATAGCTTTTGTATGCCTTCTGCCTGTGATGTTTTCTCCTAACTTGATCCTTTTCAGCCTTTGTTTTCAAGTATCATCTCCTCAGAGAGTCCTTCCTTTATAACCCTCTGTAAAGGAAGTCTTCCATTTTTATTCCTTTCCTGCCTAGTCTTTTTATTTCCTTCCTAGACGCTGATTGAAACAATTATTACTTTCTGTGTCGTGTCTCTGCCTAGTAGAATGACACCTTCAAAAAGGCAGGGAACTTGTCTCCGTTTTTTTCCCCTAGAGCCTAGTACAGTGCCAGGAAATTTTAGGCATTCAGTAAAGATGTGTTGAATGAATGTATTTGAAATAATAGACTAGGAAATATAAACTGAATATGAAAGGAAGTTAAAACAGGAGGTGTGAACACTAGACACAGAGGGTAGTAGAGTCTTGAAGAGCAAAGATCCTTCTTAAGTTGAAAAAGGGTTACCTTGGAAGCAGATGGGAGCAGGTTGAAAGAATAGAAGGTTGTTGGTGATTGAAAGCTTTAATATCTAAGTTAGTGATACAAGACAATGCCATTTCCAGCCATGATAAGGTCCTGATTAAATGGTGTGGCTATCAGAGCGAGTGGCTTAGGCGAACCGAAAATAGTTGTACAAAACTAGATTAATAGAACAGAGAGTTCGAGCAAAATGGAGCTCATGTGTAAGGATGTAATATGTAATAGAGGAAACTTCACAAATCAATAAAGAAAGTGATGGATCATTCAATAAATGGTCTTTGGGGTCGGAGAGTCATTTTGTATTCTCATTTTGTATCATAATTAAATTCCTGATAAACTAAAAAGTTACCAAACACTTAATGTTTTAATAAAGGATCAAAACATTTTGTAATTAAAACATCAATTGATATGAAGATTTAAAGTCAAAATGTAACTGATTTATGCAAATAAGAAAATTACTGAGCTCACAATGTTAAAATGTTCAAAGGACAGTAGCAGGTAACTTACAGAAAAGAAAATGCAAACGTGTCCACTTTAAATCAGTATTTAAAGCATGTTAGTAATTGAGTATATAAGGACTTAAATATGAAATTATTCTGCCTATCAAATTAGTACAGATTTTCTTACTTAAAATAAACATTTATAGACTTTTTATATACTCATCGTAGGATTGTAATTTTGGAGAAGCAGCCTAACAATTTGCATTAAGAGCTTTAAAAAATTGTTCTTCTCTTTTAGGCATATATCTGCATTTAATAAGCAAAATTTTTTTGGCAAGTGATTTTAAAGTGCTTACTGATAAAATGTGCAGTATTTGGTTTTTATTTTAGTTAAATTAGTACTTGAGCTTTATGGCATTAAAAATTTTTTGTTAATTTTCTTGATTCTTTTTTAAAATGTAAAATTGGTTCTAAGAACTGTGTTCGCAATAGCAGAATATAGTCCCTTTTTATTTAAATAAATCATGGATCTTTCAGTATTGATCTGAGAATATTATTTTTAAAGGAATATTACTATTTAAATATTGGACGACAGAATCTATGGTAGTCTGTACATGTGTAAGATAAATTAAAGACAGGAGTTATTTGGCTAACTTAACTGTGTAAACCTTTCTCCTTGTTCCTGAGACAGATATAATCAGATAAAGTTTTAAATATAAAGTATCTGTTTTAGTGTCTTTATTTAGGAAGAAAAAGGATTTAAAGACAGGCATGAGTCTTAGTAGCACTGTCTTTTGGGGGAAGCTAGAAAACAAGTGTTTTCCATTTATATGCAATTATGTATTTAAACTTTTTATCTTTTGTGAATTAGTAAAGTGGAAAACATTTTAATACTGTGTTATATTTCAACTATTTTCTTTATAACTGTCTATTGAGAATGTTCGGCAAAGTGCAGAGTACTTAGTATTTCTTGGTTGGTCAGACCTGATTTTGAGTCCTGGCACGGTTACTGGGTTTTGTTTTGCCTACATTGAACAACTTATTTAATTTCCTTGACATTTTCTCCCCTGTAAAAGTGTTAATAATACTAACTTGCTGACTTGATAATGAAGATTATTATGTTTTAAAACATCAAGTTTAGTGTTAGAGACATATGATAGTCATTCAATATAGGATCACTATTTTTATAATTGTTGTATGTACCAGTTGACCAGAATGTATTGGTACAGTTAGTCTAAGATATTATTTTACAAGTATATAAGAAGAGTGTGATGTTTAGTAGAATTTTGGGGAGTTTTTGGTCAAATTCCACAAATATAAATTGTGTGCAAGATTCATTGCTGGTACAGGGAGAGGTGGAAGTTATATAAGTACTAAGATGAAGAATGTATCCCCTTAAGGAAGGGACTTTTGATTTAGCTTGAGACTGGCTTTCTTTTTCCCTTATTGGATTCAAAAGCAGTCCTATGAATAGTAAGAAACTGTATCTACAGTTTACATCAATGATAAGATGGGCTTATGGAGGTTAAGTGACTTTACTAAAATCCCATAGTGAATAGTAGAGGTGAGATTTGGAGCCCCGAAGCTGTGAGTTTGTTCCCACAGTACGTTTTACATTCTAGGCACTCTTCTTGAGTTTAGTACTCCTCCTGGAGACCAGTTTGTGTTCATTAAACTTTTAACTCCACTCAGTCTCTAAACATCTTATTGTCCACAAGTCGGTGATATTATGAAATTAGTAGGTTCCTGAAAAGTTGTTTATCAAGTTCTTTTAAAAAGTGTGATTTAGGGAATCTGTAGTATTTTAAAGTAAAATGGATATTTATTTTAAATATCTCTAAATTTTTGGTTTAGTAAATGTTATTTTATGAATAGTTTGTTTCTTAAAGCATGGAGTACACATAGAGATAGCAAAGCAGCTGATCTTTTATGTAAATAAAGTGGAAGGAAGGTTCAGTTTGGGAGAGATAAATCTAGTTGACAGTTGATAAGTTTATGTTCTGCTTCAGACTTAAAGATTTTTAAAATTTCTGTCTTTGGTAGTGTTCTTTTTTCACTCTATGCTAATATTAAGTAATGTTTATATAGAGAACTGATAATATTTTTGAAAATGTAAAGTGATGGGTAATAAATAATCTTCAATGTGAAGTGGAAACTGAGGTGAAAATGTGATCATAGCAAGCATTAGCAAATTGTATTTCTAGACTTCAGGGTAGGGGGACTGATAGCAGTGTTGAGCTATTTTCTCTAACCACAACCTTGGCATACTCTATCACATTTCCTTCTTAAATCTAGAAATGATTCGGTTAATTTTGAGTTTAAATTATGAGATGTGTTTCTCAGTGTGTCACAGTTCTGTTGATATGGGCTGCAGTGGTTTATTGCTCTCCTACCTGCAGTGTCTTTGCTTACAGTGATCACGCCACTGAACTTTTGTAAACATTAGTTTTTCTGTCTTCGATTATTTTCCCCTTAAGTTTTTTTAAAAAATAATATATGCATTTTAGTTCAGGAAATTGTACCTAAAGAACAGAAAATATGATTAAAACTCATTGTTAACACATGCTTGTATTATTTCAAAATGTAGGATTACATTTCATGTTCTGTGATATGAACCAAGACTTTACAAAGGTGAAACTTTGTTGGTAAGAACATAGCACAGGCTGGGTACAGTGGCTCACACCTGTAATCCCAGCACTTTGGGAGGTTACAGCGGTCAGATCACTTGAGGCCAGGAGTTCAAGACTGGCCTGGCCCATGATGAAACTCCATCTCTACTAAAAGTACAAAAATTAGCCGGGTGTGGTGGTGCACACCTGTAGTTCCAGCTAGGCATGAGAATCGCATGAACCCAGGAGGCAGAGGTTGCAGTTAGCTGAGATCATGCCACTGCACTCCATCCTCGGCAACAGCAAGACTCTGTCTCAAAAAAAAAAAAAAAAAAAAAAAAAAAAAAAAAAACCCACAATTTATTCTGTAAATATTAAATTATAGGAAAAGGATAGATCCTTACATAAACCACATTTACATTTAGTGAATGTTAAAAAGAGACAGATTAGACTGTGGTTAAGACTCTGAAGCCAGAATTCCTGGGTTCTAGTCTTGATTCCATCCACAGTTGATCAGCAGCATGACCTTGGAAAAATGATTTATCTTCACCTAAGTGTTCAGAGGATAATAAAAGTTAATAATGGCTCTTACTTTATAGGGTTGTTTTAAGGATTAAATGAGTTAAATACATAGTAATTAAAGCAGTGCCTGACACATTGTAAGTATTCAGTGTTAGCTTATTATCAGTCAATATATTTTATCTTTCTTTTTTAGAAAAATTTGTCTCTTCTTGAAAATAAGGTATTTATTATCTTTGAGAATCATACTGGCTATGATTCATTTGAAGTTGATGAACTTTGTAATGTACATTTTCTACAAAATTAATAATTGTATAAATAAGATGTTTTCAAGATTTTGATATTTCATCTGGAAAAACACTTATGATCTTCAAGATTGATATAGTAAATATTTGAATTCATTTTTACTATGCTTAACTGATAAGTAAAGTCTAGGTAAATAATGTCAAATAAGATCTACATGATATATATATATACTGAGATGATAGTCACAAAAGGCTGCATATTGACCTAAAAAGGATAACTGTTCTAGGAGTCAGCTGACCCAAGAAAAGAGAACATCTTGAAATGTGTGATTCCAGTGACGTAGAAAATTTGTGTATATCTTGATAACTTGAAATTTGGTGATGTGGTTACCTGTGTTGATGAATAGGAAGAAAGCATGTTGCCTTTAAGCATTTGGTCTCCTATAGTGTTTCTTGATTTACAGTTTAACAGTGGTCATTGGGATAATCCAACGAATTGTTAATGTTTTATTTGCGTATTTATCAAGTTATCTTTGATTTGTGGCTCATTTTTCCATAAGGACTATCTAATAGGGGAGAAATGGTCCAGTCTTCTTGGCGTTAATAAATTCACACCTATTCTGCAAAAGGAATTGCTCAGAATTAATTGTCATCCCTAAGCTGTTAGCATAAGCCATTCTCTTTGAAAAAATGGAGTGAAAACAAATATTATCTTTTTCTTCTTTATTCTCTGTTTCAAATGCCATATGACAGCTCAGATAGGAAATCAAAATTACTGAGATAAAGTGGTTATTTCTGACCAACAGTTTAATAGGAGGTGAAATCACTCATATTTTGTTAAAGTAATTGTTTGTTTATAGTTTCCAGTGCATAAATGATTGTTGGATAGAAAAATTAATATAACAAAAGCATTATTTTGAATGAGGCTTGCTCTTATTTTTTTGGGCCCCAAAGATTTATTTACTTAAAATAGTTTATTTTTGTGTGTGTGTCTTAAGGCCACGGAAAGCGAGGCTGGTGATATGGACCTGAGTGGGTTGCCAGAAACAGCAGTGGATTCCGAGGACGACGATGATGAAGAAGACATTGAGAGAGCATCAGATCCTCTGATGAGTAGGGACATTGTGAGAGACTGCCTAGAGAAGGACCCAATTGACCGGACAGATGATGACATTGGTAAGCTTGAATAAGAAAATGAATCCAAGAGCAATTAAAAATATTTAGTGGTAAAATTGTCCAATGAAATAGAGCCCAAGACTAGTAGGCTTAAAGAATCATTAATTTATTAATTTCCTTTATAAACAGTAGTATTTCTTGGATAAAAATTGGAAAAAAAACAGGTTTACTCAGTCTTACCTTCAGGAGTCTACAAATAATAATGTGAATGAAACTTCTTAGTAGATCCTTTCCACGTAACTCCTTTCTTAAGCTTAGTTTATGACGAAAAAAAAAGTTAAAATTAGCCTTTCAAGCAGTATTACTTCTATTAATTTTCTCTTGAACACTGTTTTTGTTAAGCTCATGTTTTTTGTATGTAAACATAAAGGCGGATGATAAAATTGTCGTGTAAATGAATTTGCTTCTACTCTGGTTTCATATGAAGATGCAAGTGGGTAGAAGGAGACAGGAAAATGTCAGATTAGTGGCATATGGGCTGTGTGATGGTTGAGACTTTCTTTTGCTGTTTTTATTCTTTTTTTTTTTAATTTTTATTTTATGTTCAGGAGTACAAGTACAGTTTTGTTACATAGGAAAACCTGTGTCATGGGGGTTTGTTGTACAGATTATTTTATCACCCAAGTGTTAAGCCTAGCACCCATTGGTTATTTTTCTTGAACTTCTTCCTCCTCTCACCTTCTACCCTCCAAAAGGCCCCCCCAGTGTGTGTTCCTCTCTCTGTGTTCATGTGTTCTCCTCATTTAGTTCCCACTTATAAGTAAGAACATGCAGTATTTGGTTTCTGTTCCTCTGTTAGTTTGCTAAGGATAATGTCCTCCAACTCCATCTCTGTCCCTGCAAAGGATATGATCTTGCTCTTTTAAGTGTACCCAGAGGTTAAAAATTTAAGCAGCTTTTATTAACCTTTCCATCATAGCAAGAGCTGATTGTGTAGTAATGGTTTTGGGTTTGAGTATGCCTCCAAGACTCTGGCTTGTTCCTTAGAACACCGGAAATGAGAGCAGCTTCTGTTGAGAGTCATCTTTCCACGAGAGTTCCAGGGTTCATAGTCACCCTTGCCTTAGTTCCATTTATCTGTTCTACCACTCCCCCAATTCTTGGGCCAATATGTATTTGAAGAGCAATTAAGTGAACTAACTCTGTTGGAATTAGATATACGATGGTGTAGAGTGGCTTGTTGGCTGAGTTTGAGTGACACAAACATGTTTGAGGAAAAACTTTTACCATTTCAGCTATCTACATATTCTAGGAAATTAAAGGCAAAAAGCAAAACCTTAGATTAGACAGTCAAAATTTAATTGAAATAATTTATGGGAATTGCTGTTTATAGATGAATATCTATGGTAATTATTACTCATTCATTCAGCTAATGTAAGTGAGCACCTTCTATGCACTGAGCAGTTTTCTAGGTCCTGGCCACTCACAGTGCTAAACAAGGGCAAAAGAAGTCCTTGATATGTTGCAGAGTATTAGGGGAGACGTGTGATCAGCTAGTGAACAAGTAAACCCATTGCAGGTAGTGAGTGCAATGAAGAAGAGTAAAGTGGAGGCTGGGTGATGGAAGCAGGGGAGTGGCCTGAGTGGAATGGTTCTGTTTCACCCCTTGAAGACTTAGACTTTCCATGTTTCTGATACTGCATGTTGATCTGATTCACAGTTTCTAAAAATGGGTTTCACTTTCCCATTCCTTGTTTGCCTTCTTGGATCCGATACCACATGTTCAGCTGATTTCCAGTGTCCAGAATTGCGTTTCACATTCTCATTCTTTGTCTTTGTCAATTTCTTTCTTTTTAATCCCCTGTAGTTTTAAGGAAAAAATTAAATTGGAAGTGCATTCAGTTTACAATTTCAATTCGGAATCTTTGCTCATTGGTGCTTTTTAAAAAAAATTAAATGGAACTTGCTTATGAATAGATTGATTTGGAATTTATCATTTTGTAAACTAATGTATCTTTTTTGAATCTGCTCATTTTAAAATAGTTGTGGAAGAAAATGCTGATTATTAAAATATATGTAGCATGTCTGTCATTCCTGGAAATTTAAGACTTTCAGTTGATACCTGAGAAGCCCTCTCTCCCAGAATCTCTAGAAAGCAGCAGCCGTGGTGATTCCTATAAATAAATACAAAGCCATCTTTTTTTAAAAAAAAGAAAATACTTGTCAATATAATTCCTACAGTGAGTAACATTTATTTGAATACCAGTTTACTTGCAAGCAGTGACAATTGTCATGCTTGCATCTATCAAATATACATTTATTTAAAGTAATCACTAACATAACAGAGAAGTCCTAAAGGGTGTTGTTTGTTCTATGTCAGATCTTGAAAGATTTTATATTCTACTTCCCTGAAAATAAAATGTGTGAGAACTGTTTAGCTCTTGTTAAATGTAACTCATCCTCCAGGATTTAATTAGACACGCTTTATATAAAATACAAACATCTGTATGGCTGATGTTTTCTCTAGATGTCTCTCTTCCTACCCAACTTCCTCTTCCCCTGCAAAAAAAGGGAGAGATTTTGTGTATGCACGCACATGAGTGCATGCATGAGTGTTTAAGGTGAATCAAATGAAATTGCTAATATTTGAACATACTTTTACCAGCTGCAGGAAAAAAAAAATCCCTTTGGGTTCTGATAGATTCTTGGGTATACTTTTGTTTCAGTACTTTGAGGGAAGGGACTTCATCATACTAATTTTTGCCCTGGAACGCATAATTTTGTAGGTATTTCATTATTAAATGGTTGTAAAAAAATTTTTTTTTTGTTTTGAGGGCTTGACACAGTAAAGGACTACTTTGATATCTTTTAACAAACCTTGGGTTTGTTAAAAAAATAAAAAATAAAAACATTTCTTATATAAAATTGTATCAAGCAAACCAAGATAAGCTAATTTTCTGAATTGGCTTTGTCTTCTGGTATCTATAAGTTAATTATTTGGTTTTTTAAATGGTACATTGTCAATAAAATGTTTTTAAAACATAATATTTTCCCATATACATTAGGTGGAAACAGAGTATCATTCTAATAGGTAAGTGTATAATTCTATAGATTTTGTTCTAAGAAATACAATAGAAAGTAGTCCTGTTTCTCTCATCCATAGCTTCTTTTCATGTGTCCTGGGGGACTGTCCTAGTATCTATCCCAGGCTTTGAATTCTTGGCTACCCTAAACCATTTAAGTCTGTATGATACCTGTGGCATTGTCAGAGTTTTGAGCCCCCCTCTAGCAGGAGACCCCACCCCTGAGCCGTAGACTAGTACTAGTGCCTGGCCTGTTAGGAGCTGGGCTGCACAGCAGGAGGTGAGCAGGAGGTGAGGGAGCATTACCACCTGAGCTCCACCTCCCGTCAGATCAGTGGTAGCATTAGTTTCTCATAGGAGTGCAAACCCTACTGTGAACTCCATATGCAAGGGTTCTAGGTTGTGCACTCCTTATGAGACTCTAATGCCTGATGATCTGAGGTAGAACAGTTTCATCCCAAAATTATCCCCCCCACACCCACCAGCCTCACACACTGACCATGGAAAAACCGTCTTTCACGATAACCTGTCTCTGGTGCCAAAAAGGTTGGAGACCACTGCCCTATGGCCACTGCTTTTGTTATATATATATATATAAAGATTGGTTATCAAATAGTTCTTTATTTTTAAAAATTGCTCCAGTCATCTAATATAATATAACATAGAAGTTATCACAAAACCAGTGATACCATTATTGAATCCTTAAATCGTCTTACATGCCATCTGGTTTAGCATTTATGTATTTCTGGTTTTTCAACTGAGCCTGGATAATCATGTACATTTACTGTTAGATCTTTCTGCCTTCTTTATTCTTATAATATACGATTCACAGATATTTTCTATCCTGTTCTATTTTTTTAATGCTAGCCACTACACATATATCACAAATTAAATTCATGACCCACTAATAGAGTAAGAGTCTGCCAAAAAGCAAGCAATATGTCTACACAAAGCTCTTTAAAATTATTGCAACAAATTCTTGTGAAGGTACATTGTATTTTCTGCCCTCTTTTTGTTTTCTGATTATGTATATGGTAATTGTTTGACTTCTATTATTATCTAATCAGATACTAAATTCAAAACATTTCTGACAATTTCTGGCCCAGATTTTTCTTCAAACGTTTCTTAAAATGTTTGCTTATCCAATGAAATTTAGCAACTACGAGGGGTGGAAAAAAGTTAAATGCATGGTCTGTAGGTAATAGTGTCATATTTTATGGTGAGGAGTGAGGGATGATGGCTAAAGAAAACAGAGGCTGGAAACAACAGAACTCACTGGGATGTGCTTCAGAGGACCATGACTTGTTCATTTGCCTTTATGACTCAAATCAAAAGGTCAATGCATTGGTAAAACAGTGATTCCTGCCTCCCATATGTGGTAGATATGGGTCATCTCTTGCAGTGGTATTCAGAATTGCTTTACTGCTTCTCCAGGAATAAATATATTTTATGGTACAGCACAGACACTCCTACTCATTCTAGAAATAAAAGTTTCACGAAACAGAATGTATTCTTCCTTTATCTGATGTGCTTTGATAGTTTAACTTCTTTTTAAAAAAAATAATGGCAGCAAAACTAAAGTAATTTCCTGACACATAAATTTGAGTCAGGTTACAGAACACTGTCCTATTGGACAGATTCTTTGGGTACACCTATCATTATCATTTTCTTCATTGCCAGAGCCCCCCCTGTGTAATGAAAAGTCTTATATAGGAGGCATGACGTAGATTTCAGTCAGAACATGCCATTGCCCAACTGGGCCAGAGAAAACCACTCAGTCTGTCCTTCCAGAAATGTTGTATCTGGGAAAATATATACACAGCATATATCTTTCTGTTGTACTTTGTTTTAGCAGTTAGCAAACTATATCCAAGAACATAAAATTTGTCACTAAATCTTAACAGATAGTAGGACTGTACATAGTGAATGTTTGATTATGTACAAGAAACATCAAGTATAATTTTTATTTAGCCGAAAGTTTGAATGATACCATGATTATTGTAATAATGACAATAATAGCAGCTCTCATTTATTATTTACTCTGTGCCATGGACTTTTATCATCTTTACTGCATTTTACTCTCACAGCCATCCAGTAAAGTAGATACTATATTTTTCTTTTAAGTGAGAAAACTATAACTTAGGGAAATTAATCAACTTTCCCAAAGTAATGCAACTAGTCAGCATTTAAACGTCCAGCGTATACCCCGTGCTCTTTACCAGTACCTTAAAGTCCAGCATGACCTTTGGAAGCAAGCGGTCCTGAATCATGTCACTGCCTTTTTTTTTTTTTTTTTTTTTAAAGAGAGAGTCTCACTCTTTCACCCAGGGTGGAGTGCATTTTCACAATCACAGTTCACTATAACCTCAAACTCTTGGGCTCAAGCAATCCTCCCACCTCGGCCTCCTCGGTAGCTGGGACTATAGGCACACACCAGCACATGTAGCTGATTTTTAAAATATTTTATAGAGATAGGGTCTTGCTATGTTGCCCAGGCTGGTCTTAAACTCCTGGACTCAAGCAGTTCTCCTGCTTTAGTCTTCCAAAATGTTGGGATTATAGGCACGAGCCACTGCGCCTGGTCTTGCCATCTCTTAATTATATGACGCTGAGCCTTGGTTTCCTCCCTATGAAATTAAAAAGAAAATACACTTCACAGAGCCATGGTGAGGAGTAAGGAAAGAACTTGGTACGTAATTAGTAAAGCTATTGAATGATAGGGAAACAAAGGATTTTTAAAAATAGAAAACCCAGGACTTGAAGAGACTGTGACATCAGCAGCTAGCACCATACCAAGGTAGAAGCTCTTTCTCCACAGCATTCCAATAAGAAGGAAGAATGATCAAACTTCTTTTTTGCCTATAATTTTTAATTGATCGGTTTTTATGGATTTGGTCCGTGGAAAATATTCCTTAGAATGTTTTTGAATTAAATATAGTTATTTCTGCTGACTGTTTTAGACATCCACCTGCCCAAAAGGTGCAGGAATGGACCAACTGACTCGTTGGAGAATTCTGAGCCACGTTTCATTTTCACTGTTATAATAATAAGCCTTATATCTCATTTACAATTGAAATTTCCCATTTGAAGTTTAGTAACATCTTTAGTGGCATTAGAACTGGAGTTATAAAGTAAACTGTTGCCTCTAATTCAACAAGTAAGAGGCATGATTTCCACAGTGACAGAATTCTTTGTGTACCTGCAAGAAATTCAACTGGTGCTAAAGATACTGGAGATGTATTTTTCAATAAGCAAAATTGTAGGGCATTTAAAAAGAAAGGACCCTAAAGCATTCTTTTTGAATACTTGGTTTTAATAAAAGTTGTAGTTTTGACAAAAGATGTCTTTTGCTTTTCAGAACAACTCTTGGAATTTATGCACCAGTTGCCCGCTTTTGCCAATATGACAATGTCAGTGAGGCGAGAACTCTGTGCCGTGATGGTGTTCGCAGTGGTGGAAAGAGCAGGGACCATAGTGTTAAATGATGGTGAAGAGGTGAGTAAATATTCCTACCACTTAAAAAGTTGCTTCTTAAAGATATCTCAATACAGCAATTAAACAAAACCAAATTCTTGCTTTTCTTTTTTAATACCCAACAATAGTAAGTTTGAATAAATCAAGAATTATGGCACACCTGTTATGTCAGTGTATTAGTCCGTTTTCATGCTGCGGATAAAGACATACCTAAGACTGGGAAGAAAAAAGAGATTTAATTGGACTTACAGTTCCACATGGCTGGCGAGGCCTCAGAATCATGGCAGGAGGCAAAAGGCACTTCCTACACGGCTGCAGCAAGAGAGAAAATGAGGAAGATGCAAAAGTAGAAACTCCTGATAAAACTATCAGATCTTGTGAGACCTATTCACTACCACCAGAACAGGATGGGGGAGACCCACCCCCATGATTCAAATTATCTCCCACCAGGTTCCTCCCACAAGACATGGGAATTATGGGAGTATAACTCAATATGAGATCTGGTTGGGGACACAGAGCCAAACCATATGAGTCACTATATTCCAAATCCATTATATTTCCCATTATTTGCAGAATTTCATATGCAAATAGAAATTTTTTGATATATTAACTTTTCATTTTTTGCAACTTAAATGTTAATAAATATACTAATGCCTTTTGTCAGACAAAATGATATTCTTATTGAGGCAATGATCATTTTATCTTGTCTACATGAGCTTTGGGGGGGGTCAGAGAAATTTTTTTTCCTTTTGTCATTTTAGAGGAGAATATCCAAAGTCAAATTCAAAGGGCATTATGATATGCATTCCGTGCTAGGCATATGGAAATGTGTAGATACGTGGCTGTGTTTTATTCCTTATTCTGTGAACTTGTTAAACAGTGAACTTCACCTGAGTTACTTGTTTTATCTCTAAACTTGGAAGATCTGCTAATTCATATTTAGGGACCATACTGACACTTACATCTGTATGATTATGATGTTACTTTCTGCTTTGTCTTTATTTTGTTGCATTAGCTGGACTCCTGGTCAGTGATTCTCAATGGATCTGTGGAAGTGACTTATCCAGATGGAAAAGCAGAAATACTGTGTATGGGAAATAGTTTTGGTGTCTCTCCTACCATGGACAAAGAATACATGAAAGGAGTGATGAGAACAAAGGTGGATGACTGCCAGGTATAAATATCATAAAAACATATACTTCATTCTTAATAAAGCATACTTACATGCCATTGTGATGAGATTTTACTCCCTATATAAATATGTTACAAATATTTTTTTTTTGAGTTGGAGTATTGCTCTGTTGCCCAGGCTGGAGTGCAGTGGCGTGATCTCAGCTCGCTGTAACCTCTGCCTCCTGGGTTGGAGTGATTCTTCTGCCTCAGCTTCTGAGTAGCTGGGATTACAGGCACTCGCCACCACACCTGGCTAATTTTTGTATTTTTAATAGAGACGGGGTTTCGCCATGTTGGCCCAGGGCTGGTCTCAAACTCCTGACCTCAAGTGATCCACCCTCCTCAGCCTCCCAAAGTGCTGGGAATACAGGCATGAGCCACCATGCCCAGCACCAATAAAATTTTAATGTGAAACTATTACTTTTAGTGTTATAACACCCCAGAAAAATTAAAATTAATCTTCATTTAAGTTGCTTGAGCTACACAGAGCTATGTGTTCCATTAAAAAAAAAAGAGTATGGTATTTTTAAATTGCCATCAGTGATAATAATCTATTCATCAAAATATGGAAGTAAAATGCACATTATGAAGGTAAATAATAAAGGTGATATGTATAGTTATGCAGTGTTTTTATTTAAATACATATAAGAAATTGATTTCAGAAGAGTCATGGAAAGTAATCATAGTATGAATCAGTAGAGTGACTTGCTAGTTAAATAGTAGCTAATAAAAGAAAATACTTGATAGCAAAAGAGAAATAGTATCAGTATTGATATTCTGTTAATAGTCATTATTTAAAAGCATTTAATAATAGACTAGAGAAAATGCTAAGGCCAGATGTGAAACTAGATTGATTTAAGTGGCAACCACTATATTACAAAGAAATACATTTAAGATGATTTTGTTATTATTAGGTGTTTATAATTTATGACTTGTCTTCTAAAGTAAGTTGTCTTTCAAACAAAATTAAGTGTAAATAACCAAATGATGTGGGTTAGACTAATTGTCATTGTATTTATTAGTCTCTAATTTGGAAAACATCTGAATGTAGTTTATTCTAAAATAACACAATTGAATTTTTATGGTATACGATCAATGTAAAATGGTATCACTTATTGAAATACTCATTTTAAGCATTTTACTTACTAAAAAGAAAAATGATCATGGCTATATATAAAATTATCTTACCTTAGAAGATAAGTTGTAAATTATAAACATCTAATAATAACAAAAGCGTCTTAAATGTATTTCTTTGTTATATAGTGGTTGCCAGTTAAATAAATCTAGTTTCACATTTGGCCTTAGTATTTTCTCTAGTCTATTTTTAAATGCTTCTAAATAATTCCAGCAGCTAATTACTTCCATGAGCACCATAGAGCAAAATAAATAAATAAATAAATAAATAAATAAGGCTATGAATTCAGTGTTTTAAATATGTAATGCCAGAAAAGCATTATCAATATATTTACTTCTCAATTATTTTTTATAATAGAGGAAAACAAAATGGTATATTCTCAGTTATGTTGTATAATAGAGGAAAACAAATGATGAATATTGAAGTCTTTATTTAGCAGCAATGTGCATTTAAAGGAAATTATATATGCTATTTCAACTCTGGAATTGTATTCTTAAAAAAAAATGAAATAAAACTAAACTGAGTTGAAACAAGCTAGCAAATTTGTAGAGGTTTTTTCCTGTCTCCTCTCTTCTCAGTTCTTCCCTGAACCCTTCTACAAAGTGGAATTACAATAGTGTTTGAGTTAGAGTGTGTGTCCTTAAAGGGCAAGTAAAAGTTATTTCTTTTTGAGAGTTGAGCTATTACATTAACACCTCTTAGTTAGTCAAGTCCTTTGTTAGAAATTTTATAAGTATGAGACTGAAATGATAGGCAGCATAGAAATGTTTCAGGATAATTGATTGAAATGTTATATGAGTGTATATTACAGAGTGGTTAAGTCATGTCAAGTGTACCAGATAACATTAACTTTATCTGGGAGTTCTGGAAAAGGAAGAGGAGGTAGGGGTTATATTAGGGAAGAGAGTCTAATTTACTTACAAAGTGAGAGATCAGTGGGAAACCCAGATAGTAAGGTAGAGTCCAATTCAAAAGAAAACTCTAATTAAGATATATAGACTCTATAGCTCCGAGTATGAAGCTAATTATGAAAAGCATTAAGGGTGAGGTACCTGCTAGAAGAAGTCCCTGTCTTCCTCTCTACTACACTCTACACCACTGTAAAAGGAATATGTTAATCAGGGATTTCATTCCTGTACCTCCACCCACCTATCTGCTCAAGCCTGGCATTTTAACCCTAAAGAATTTCTTAAACAGGGATGGAGAACTAATTTTGACATTTTAATGTAAGTGCTTGTCTGGGACAGCATTTTAAGGTGTTTCTGTTAAAATGTCATTTATCTGTCAGAAAATACAAATGTTAGATCATCCCCTTATTAGGGGAAGTAAAGGAAACAGTGAGAACCATATTTTTATTTGTGCATAAAATAGCTTCCATGAGTTTCTATCATTTTACTGACCATATTATAGGAAAGCAAGTTCCTGAGTGAAATGAGCAAAAATGATGCTGTCTTTACCAAGAAAAAGCAACTTCGCCTAGACTTTGTCCTTATTATCTTATATTTCAGGGAGTTCCAAAATAAATATTGGTTACTGTCGTAAGATGGTTGAGCCCTTGTTAAGCCTAAGAACACAATGATGAATGGATTAAATTTAAGATGTATTTGTTTGTTTGGATCCCATGACATAGCCAAGCTCATGTTTTGTTCTGGGTCCCTTCTTTGTGTTCTCTTCCAGTTCTACCTCTTCAGTGTGTATTCTTATTCCCTGTCTGGTGTGAAACAACAAAGTTCAGAGCTTGATACACACATCCTATGGTACCAGGCAATTTGTAATGGTTTTCCATTACCCATATATCCTCTTTCTTTTCTTTTTCCCTTCTCCTGTTTCTGTTTCTTCATTTCCTCTTTTACCCTCTTACTCCCTTTATTCTTCTCCCTTTTTTCCTTCTCCACTGCCTGTGTCTGAGGCCTGCCAGGACACCCAGGCATTGCTTAGCCCTACCCTCCACCCTTCAAGTGGGGAATGAACACTTGGATACCTATGTGAACAATTAGGTATGAATTTCCCTCACAGACTGGAAAGTGTCAGTTTAAATAAATCCAGCCTCTTAAAGCAAATCTATGTTAGTCTCACCTCTTCCTGGAATCATAGGAGCTAATTACACTTAGAATGTGAGAAGCAGTTTTAGATGAGAAAACAGTTTGCTGTGGATAAATTGAAAATTGCTTACACTATATGTGGTTTGAAGTTTAATTTTACTTCATTTATCATCTGTAATGTTTCTCCTTAAATACAAATCACAATGTCATGCCCAAAGGAAAATAATGCTGTGATATAAACTGCCATTGACTTTTATAAGTAAAGTCTTGCTTGAATTTTTATTTCATATCAGGGTACTGAGATCATACAGTACTTTCATGGGTTTACAGCAATCTGAAACCCATGAGATTTACAGAAATCTAAAACCTCAGTAAAACAATTAAAAGATTCTCAGGCCAGGTGCAGTGGCTCACGCCTGTAATCCCAACACTTGGGGAGGCCAAGGTGGGCAGATCACAAGGTCAGGAGTTTGAGACCAGCCTGGCCAGCATGGTGAAACCCCGTCTCTACAAAAATACAAAAAAATTAGCCGGCTGGGCATGGTGGCAGGCACCTGTAATCCCAGCTACTCGGGAGGCTGAAGGAAGAGAATCACTTGAACCCAGGAGGCAGAGGTTGCAGTGAGCTAAGATCGTACCACTGCACTCCAGCCTGGGCAATAGAGCAAGACTCTGTCTCAAAAAAAAAAAAAAAACACCAAAGATTTTTTTCAACTAACTTCATCATACTAGTTAAAATTAAATGTTACCTGTGAATTTCATGTTAGATCTATAAATTTGTTGTAGCAAAAATAAATTGGTTATTTTAAGAAAGATAAATATTTTCATCTAAAATATATTTCTTTTTAGGTACCAGTTCTATATGACCATGTTAGAAATTCAGTATTTTTTTTGGGGGGAGATGGTATTTCAGCTTGCTGCAGAAGAAATGCCCAAATGTCTGTCTAGACACTAAGAATTTCAAATCAAATGTATTCTAATTTAAAAAAATCTTTAGTCAAGATGATTAATTTTAGTGCATTTCTCTTCAAAAAGCATTTTCCCCCTTATATCTACTTACTCATTTGAATTCAGGGATATATTTCTTTTTTAGAAGATAAATGAGAAAATGAGTATTTAATTATGTTCTCTAAAACTGAGCACAAGAAAGAACACCTAAAATTATTTGGAAATAAAACTTTTCTAAATCTCTTATATCTATTTGGGAATAATTTTGCTGCTGTGTACAAAGAAATAAAATATTTTTTAGATAAGAAACTACGGATCATGTATTTCGAAACATTACACATCTATGGTCAGTGTGAAGGAAATTACTCAGAAATAATGTTAACAGTTTATTTATAAAATTAGCATAATACTATGAGCAATATTTTAAAAATGTAATATCAGAGCTCTAAAGGTATTTTTAATATAATTAAAGTATGCATAATTACTAGTACAAAAAAAGCCTTATCTTTTCATTTTTAACTTTTTGCTTCAAAATGCTTAATAGAAAAACTAGTGAGATTAGCCAACTCTGGGAGAAACGTGATCCTGCAATATGCTGTTCTTCTTATGAACTGCTGCTTCTACTTAAAAAAAAAAAAAAACCTATTGATCACATAGAAAGCATGAAAAATATAGAAAGATATTAAACAAAATGAAAGTCACTCATAGTTTGCATTGCTCAGAAATAATATTAACAGTTTATTTCCTTCCAAGATTTTGATGTGCGTGTATAATTTATTTTAAAATAGCCAGCATGTAGTTGAGAGACGTCGGGCTGTTTACTTCTCTGTCTAGTGGGGGATAATAGCACCTTCCTCATGGTTTGATTAGGAGGATGAATTGAAAAGGTTCCATAAGGTTGCCACAGTATGATGGTGATGGTGATGGTGATGGTGATGATGATGAAGATGTTGTCATTACGATTATGATCATATTTAGTATTGTATCTTTTTAAAAAATTAATGTAATGTGAGCAATATAAAAAGAATAATGTATTATCAGAGCTGTAAGTGCCCTATGAAATCATGATTTCAGGTGGTTCATCATATTTTATTTTATTTACAATATAATTTAACCATCGCCTTTTCCATCTTCTTTACACTAAAGGAGAAAAATAAATACCATGCTTCTTTCCATTTACAAATGATCTCTTGTCTCCTCACTGACCTCTAGTTAATTTGTATAATAAGTGATTTCTATCGTTCATTCTTAACTTTCTTTAAAACTACTTAAGAAATGTAATTTCTTAAGTAGTTTGCCGTAAGCTCTGAAATTTTTTATATTTGGGGTCAGGGAAAGTAATGACTTGATACGCATATTGTTTACTTTTTCTTTAAGAACAAGGATTACCCTTAATACCAGTTATAGGGAAAATTATTTGAGCTATAACACATACGTGGTTTGTGTTTTGACCTTCTTTTAACAAGCCCTCTAAAATGGTGTTTCATCAGTATAATTAGCAAATTAATATATCTGCTCCATAGGTATCTTTGAATGTCTGTATCTTTCATTAAAATCATTCTTATTCAAAAATTGTTGCTTTTTCAAATTCTTTTAATTCACTAAATGATAATTAAGTTTTTACATCTATTGTCCCACAATTCCACTCCCCCACTGCAGTGGTTTTTTAATTGTGAAAGGAGCATGAAAAAGCACTCTTCTAATTTTGTCTTTTGATTTTTAAAATTGTTAGGATTTTGGATGTAAAATACATATAAATATTCTAAAATTGAGACTTTTCTTGACCAAGGGAGAAATACATTAAAAGTAGAGACGTCTGATTAAGGTTCATTACAGCATTAATTTAGAAAGTATGGGAAAGACAGGGAAAAATGTCAGTTTTAAATAATTGAAACACTGAATTATTAGTACTGCTGGGTCTTTGCAAGCACTTTATCATTAACATGTGACCTATGTTTTATTCCAGTTTGTCTGCATAGCCCAGCAAGATTACTGCCGTATTCTCAACCAAGTAGAAAAGAACATGCAAAAAGTTGAAGAGGAAGGAGAGATTGTTATGGTGAAAGAACACCGAGAACTAGATCGAACTGGAACAGAGAAAGGGACACATTGTCATCAAGGTAGGACACAGGACCACTCCCCCTTCCCAAGGAAAGGAATTTTTTTTGGTAGTATCGGTTGTGGCAATTTCAGATTTTTTCTTTTTCAAGCATATCTCTTAAAGGTTATCAGTTGTGAAAAGTCCTTATATATGATCTCCTGATGAATAGCAGTTTCATTAATTGTTAACTGTGTTACTACCCAGTTCATTTTATGTTGAATGTTTGAAATCCTGGTCCTATATAAATGTTATATATATATATAAATTAAACCTTTTCTTTGTTACAGGGTACCTCAGAAAGGTTAACAATGCATTTGGTGGAAGAGCATTCAGTAGTAGATCCAACATTCATAGAAGACTTTCTGTTGACCTATAGGACTTTTCTTTCTAGCCCAATGGAAGTGGGCAAAAAGTTACTGGAGTGGTTTAATGACCCGAGCCTCAGGGATAAGGTTGGCAATATATTCTGTTTTGGCTGTTAAATGTGAAATGTTAAAATGTAAACCTGAAGATACTTTAATATGTAAATTTGTCACAGCAGTTAGGTCCAGATTAATGTGATGAAATACAAGAATGTACTTCTTAAGCAAAAAAAAAAAGATACAGAGTATTAGTTCAGCCTCAGGAATGTATTTTTTCTTTAAATGCAAAGGCCAATAAATTGGCCACCAAATGTTTAAACATTTTTAAAGTTCTGTTGGGAGTACGTTAAAACATAAACATCTGGATTCCATAGGAATCTGCATTTTCTAGTTTGGTAGTCAAGTGTACACCAAATAAAAGTTACCATTTTTAAATTGGCACCAGAGCAGCATTTCATGACAGTCATCACTCTCTGTAGGCCCCAGGATTGTAATTCTAAGGAGACCACCTAGAGCTCTAAGGCCAGATTGGATGATAAACTACATTGTCTTATCTCCTTCCTTTTCTATTCTGTACCCTTACAGAGCTTTCTAGGCTTAATAGTGTTCGTTCTCTTTGTCTAGTCTGTTCTTCTACGTTTACTTTCAGACACATTTTGGTTTTATTATACCTTTCTTTTATTCTGATCTGTTTCAAATGCATTTTGAAAGTTAGACAAGTTTTACGTTAAATACCCTCACAGACTCAGAACCATTCCTGGCAAAGCAACATGAAGTCTGTATTCAGAGTACAAATATGTATTTTCAGAAGGTCATCCTCATGGCCGATTTTATTATTGTTCATTTATTTTGCTATTTATTATTATTAGGTAAATTGTTTGAAAGTTGTGTATCTTTTCTGGAATGACTAATCACATTTTTGGCTCTAAAAAGGAAATTTATTCAAAATAATTGATTTTTCAGGTTACACGGGTAGTATTATTGTGGGTAAATAATCACTTCAATGACTTTGAAGGAGATCCTGCAATGACTCGATTTTTAGAAGAATTTGAAAATAATCTGGAAAGAGAGGTAATAATTTGTTTTTTGGTGTTTTTTTTTTTTTTAAGATCAGCTTTAAGTTCATTTTGTTCAGCCTGTTTTTGAGTTGACACTACTGTTTCTGAACTCTTATAGAAAATGGGTGGACACCTAAGGCTGTTAAATATCGCATGTGCTGCTAAAGCAAAAAGGAGATTGATGACGTTAACAAAACCATCCCGAGAAGCTCCTTTGCCTTTTATCTTACTTGGAGGCTCTGAGAAGGGATTTGGAATCTTTGTTGACAGTGTAGATTCAGGTAGCAAAGCAACTGAAGCAGGCTTGAAACGGGGGGGATCAGGTATGCTATTTCTAATCTCAGATTCAATTTTGGTGTCTTTTCCAGTCAATTTTGATAAGTTAATTTTATAATTTCACTTTTAGATATTAGAAGTAAACGGCCAAAACTTTGAAAATATTCAGCTGTCAAAAGCCATGGAAATTCTTAGAAATAACACACATTTATCTATCACTGTGAAAACCAATTTATTTGGTAAGTATTTTGCATACTTTCATTTTTCTCCTTTTGGTCTTTTTTTCAGGATTTCAAACGTCATAAGAAAGCATATGTGGTAAAAGCATAGATTAGATCTAAATAAAAATCTGACTTGACCGTAAAAAATATTTTTAATTTATGCCTTTATTGATAACTGAAATCTTTTATTGATAAATACTAAAATACTTATAGATTAAAGACTCTTTTTAAACTTATTTTGATAGAGCAACATACCAAGCAGATTTGGTGTGATTCATTTACTGTGATACTGTTTTTCTGCAGGTTTGCAGTTTTGGTAACTGAAGTCTGTATTTCTCATATATTTCCAAGTTCCACAATTGCTTTAGAATTGTTCTGATAACTTATAATTGCCATTATGTGGTGTTTCTGTTTTCATTTATTTTAGTATTTAAAGAACTGCTAACAAGATTGTCAGAAGAGAAAAGAAATGGTGCCCCCCACCTTCCTAAAATTGGTGACATCAAAAAGGCCAGTCGCTACTCCATTCCAGATCTTGCTGTAGATGTAGAACAGGTGATAGGACTTGAAAAAGTGAACAAAAAAAGTAAAGCCAACACTGTTGGAGGAAGGAACAAGTTGAAAAAGATACTCGACAAGACTCGGATCAGTATCTTGCCACAGAAACCATACAAGTAAGCATCTGTATATATGTTTTCTGTGCATTATTTTATTTTGTTAAAATGATATGCAAAGGTAGTGATGTAATTAATACATCTGCATGAGTCTAAAAAATGTTCTAGGTTTTTATGACTGAACTATTTTAGAAGCAGTATTAAGCAGTCAGATTTGTTTTAGTAATCATTTTTGCCACTCATTTGCCCACTCCCAATCTTCTTTAAAGATATTTTAGCACTTCCTCATTTGAACTACTGTTTTTGGGGTTTGGACTTTTTTAAAGTAAGTGTATGTTTGCCTCCTGTCTCCCCCATGATGATTTCGAGTTGCTTTTCCTGCTGTATTTTGTTTCCGGGTATCTTCTTTACCATCAGCATCTGCTCTTTACCAGTCAAATCATTGCTTTATCCAGTTGCCACTATTCATCCCTACCATTCTCTATTTTCCCCTCTCTCTTCTATTTTCAATTATTTAATTACTGTCAGGGCATCAACAACCAAGCATAGAACTACTTTCATTCTTCCTGGTCAACTGAGTAGTCAGAATGTCAGGTGTATTCTTGAATTTCTTCTTGGTTATTTATTTATGTGAGGAACTCAGCCATGCTAGAAAAAATTGCAGGTTTTTCTGACACTTTTTAACCTTTGCCTGTTTGCTTGCTTATTTCTTCATTTTAGTTCCTTCTTGAGTCTAGGGATGTTTTATAAAACTCAATTGCTGTCAGCCATTTCTCACTGTGCCGCATGTAGTTATATAGTCCCCAAACTACGTTGTTATAAGAGATAATAACTTTAAAACATATAATTTCTTTCTTTGGTAATTTAATGAGTCTAAAGACCTGCAGTAGATATGTAGGACTATATCAAGCATTTCTTTTAAAAAAAAAAATCCATTTCTGATCTTTTTTTTTTAATTCCATTTCAGATAAAATTTTCATCCAAAGATTAGAGAAATATGATTTAAAATATGCTATTGATTGGTTGAGTTGTCCAAAACTATAGAATAATGATTGGTGGGTTTGTATCAGCTGAAGTTTCTATAGCAGGGTCCCAAGGATAAGCAGTGAGTAGTACTTATAGACTCGAGAGGATATTTATATTAAGTTTCTAAGAGACAGTAGATTAGGGCACCTGGCATTTATAGAAAATAAGAGTCAATTTTTAAAATGACCCTCCTTGATGAAAGCTGATTTTCAAATGGATGAAAAAATAAATTACCTAAATGCAGATTTTTTAATTACATTTTTTTTTTTTTGAGACAGAGTCTCGCTCTGTCACCCAAGCTGGAGTGCAATGACATGATCTGTTCACTGCAGCCTCCACCTCCTGAGCTCAAGCTATTCTTGTTCCTCAGCCTCCTGAGTAGCTGGGATTGCAGGTGTGCACCACCATGCCTGGCTAATTTTTTGTATTTTTAGTAGAGACAAGGTTTCACTGTTTGGCCAGGCTGGTCTCGAACTCCTGTCCTCAAGTGATCTACTCACCTGGGCTTTTTAAGAGTGCTAAGATTACAGGCATGAGCCAGCACACCCAGCCCTAAATGCAGAATTATTAACAGCACGGTAACAAAAAAGATCTTAGAGTCATATTTGACCACAAGTTAAATAAGAACCCTTAAAAAAAAGTCAGTATGACCCTGCCAAGTATAAATAGAAATGTGACATGTAAGAACTGGGATATAATCCATCAACAATACCAGATGTTGGAAAGGAACACAATATGAGAATACTATGTATAAATTTGTTCTGTGTTTATTTAGAAATACTCAAAAGCTCGACAAGGGAAAAGAAAAAGAATAATTAGATGTGTTGATTTTAAAACACTGAGGAAACATCTTTAACAATTTGTATTTAGGAAAATATACGGCTCATTTAAATATTTTATCATGAAAATTATTTGAAATCATATGTGTAATGTAATTGAAAAGAAAATTAAAGGAAGTTTCACTAAACTGTAGGATCTATTATATTGGTTATGGACTTGATTTAGTACTATACTAGCTATTACTTAAACTTTTCTAGAAATTCTCATTTGTTTATGAAGTTTTTTTTTAGGCAAAGCTACTAAACTAGTTATTAGAGAAGTCTAGATATACTGTTGAGTTTTTTCCTCAAATACTATCAGCCTTAGAGAAGCTAAAATGCTGGATAAGGGCAAATTGGCAAGGTCGGCACAACCGAGTGATGTACAGAGAGAGGAAGGAGAGGGTTGGGCATGACCTCCCAGAATTCAGATTTGGTTGCCCAGTAAGTAGAAAAAGACTAATGAACCCAGAGACAAGAAGGAATAAGTCAACACACTGTAAAACCAGTAAAGATTGAAAGACAATTTCAGTAACAGGGAAATTGTTGGAGAGGTGGAATCATAAGAGGAAGTGCCCGGAAAGGGAGATTTCTGAATTAGTCTTGGATATAAAATAGTTTCAATCCAAGAGCGTCCGAATGTCTGTGGATGACAGAGATGTAGGCGAGTAATGAAGAAACTGAGAGTAGAAAGGCATTTCATCACGTAAGGTGTTAAAGTGTTGCAGAGAAAAGTTTCTTAAAGGCTTGGGTGTGCCTGCAAGATGCTAATACTTGTAGCATTTTGTGCCAGAGTGGCTCAGTCAACTATGCTTTGTCCAGAGCCCATAATAATGGTCTCATGTCATGTATTACATAGCATGTTTTTGGCAGAGACTGCTTTATATGATTGAAAATAAAATTCCACTAACATGAAAGTTTTCATAAATACTTTTAGTCTTATATGTATGCCTGCTAGGTGCTTAAATAGAAATTTAGCTTTGTCCCAGACCTGTGAATTTGAAAGAATTGACACTGAAATTGTCTTTAATTTTTTTAAATTTTTATTTCAATAGCTTTGGGGTACAGGTGGTTTTTTGTTACATAGATGAATTATACAGTGGTGGTGAATTCTGAGATTTTGGTGTACCCATCACACTAGTAGCATACATTGTACCTAATGTGTAGCTTTTTAAAATCTCTAGCCCTCACCTCACCCTTCCCCTTCTGAGTCTCCAAATTCTGTTATATCACTGTGGATGCCTTTGCTTACTCATAACTTTAGATCCCACTTGTATGTGAGAACATAGGGATTTTGGTTTTCCACTGTTACTTCACTTAGAATAATGACCTCCAGCTCCATCCAAGTTGCTGCAAAAGACATTATTTTCTTCCTTTTTGTGGCTGAATACTATTCCATGGTGTAGCTAAAACACATTTTCTTTATCCCCTCATTAGTTAATAGGCGCTTAGGTTGCTTCCACATCTGCAATTGGGAATTGTGCTGCTATAAACAAAACGTGTGCAAGTGTCTTTTTCATATAATGTGAAATTATCTCTAATTTTAATTTTTGTCTTTAAAACAAGTTATTGCCCTATTTACCTCTATAATTTCCATTTTCAAAAAAAAAATGTAAAAGGAAGAAATGTTGCTATTTTTTGGCATAGCCATTAAAATGGTAGTTATTAGGATCAAGCCTTAATGTGTGAAAAGCCTAATAAATGCTAAATGTCTTCATTTTATTTATGACATCTTAGTTTATATTCTAACTGTAATAATTTTCCTCTTATTTCGAGGTGTTTATAGAAACTAGTCAGAGCTATAACCATTTTCTTGTGACCCAGTTTTTTCTGTGTGTGTATGCTTATTGCTTTATTTGATGTTTTGTTTTGGAAACAGTTGACCCATCAAATCTAGAAACGGTTTTTTCATATTGTTAAGTCATGTTTCAAGAGTTCACAGTAACGGGCTTTTTATAAATGGAAATGAGTTTGTTGCTATCCGTAATAACCAGTATTTCTCTGGGAACTTAAATGTGTAGCTAGAAATTTTGATCGGAGAATTAAAAGTGAGTCATTGGATTTCTGTTGCCTTTTCTTTGATGCTAGGAAATGTCACCATGCACCACTGCTTTTTTATGCTCTGTGTAATTAAGAAATAATGTCTGTGTCAGAGCCTCCTTACATTTGACTCCATAGTGATCTGATTTTTTCTCTAAAACATTGGAGAGTAAAATTAGGACACTTTGGATTTTTTTCCTCCTCTTTCATTTTACTCAATTTCTTCAAGTATTGAAGGTCAGATTATAAAATAATTTATCATTCTGATGCAGAACTATCAGTTGAGTGAGATAAATGCATTCTTTTTAATGTGCATTTTTTTAAATCCATTTCCATCAGAAACTAGAGCTTATATATATATTTTAAATATATTTCTATACTGAGAAACTACTAATAATTGTTATGACTTATCTACTTAGAAAAACCGTAAGTTTTAAAGAAACATACAATACGCTTAAGAAACAGCAAAATGAAACTGGGTGCTGTGACTCATGCCTGTAATCCTAGCACTTTGGGAGGCTGCTCTGGGAGGATCACTTGAGGCCAAGAGTTTCACAACCAGCCTAAGCAACAAAGCAAGATGCTTTGTTGTATCTAAAAAAAAAACAAAGCCAAACAAAAATAGTAAAATGAGTTGGATACACTTAAGTAGTAGTTGCTTTTGCAGTTTTCAACCAAATTTATTAACGTTGTTTTTACGTTAGCTGAAAAAAAAAAAGGAATATGATTTTTGGTCTGTGTCTATTATATAGTGATGACTTACAACTTTTTAACTTGATGATAATTTTCTAATTTTCCTCTTTGTTCAGTGATATCGGGATTGGCCAGTCTCAGGATGACAGCATAGTAGGGTTAAGGCAGACAAAGCACATCCCAACTGCATTGCCTGTCAGTGGAACCTTATCATCTAGTAATCCTGATTTATTGCAGTCACATCATCGCATTTTAGACTTCAGTACTACTCCTGGTGAGTACCACCAACACTTGTTTTGTTTTCTTATAGTTATCTTTTTATTTCTAACATAATGCTCATGTTATATATATGTCTCTTCATTTGGCATGGATTATATTAGATGCTGAGTAAGGAGAAACCTTAAATTTCAAAATTCTTGAAACCAGGTGTTGGAAGTTCTCTTTATATCCAGCAGACTATTTTTATATGGCCATAGGCAAATTATCTCTCTAACTTGTTTCTTCTTTCAAAAAATGAAGATAACACATCCCATGCCATAATTACTAAATCATGTCAAATAAGTAGAGTAAGAGGCATATTTTAGGTCAACTTAATGGACTTTTCAATATAATAAAGATTAACTCTGGATTTAAATTTTCTTTCTTTGAATCCAGCATGACAGTCTTGTGTGCTACTGTTGTGTACTCATGTACTTGTAGCTGTCTGTAGGTCAATCTTTTATCTTTAGGGAAAGATGTGTTCTTGCAGCAAAACAGCATTTAGGTTGACTGATTCTTTGAGGAAGACCTAGAGTAAGTGAGAGGTAAAAGTTCAGCATTGCCTTCTCTAGGGAGCTTTTTCCCGATTACTTTGCTTAACTGCATTGCCATATATTACAATTCTTTCTACTTATGTGTGACTTTTCTTTCCCCCCAGACTTACCAGATCAAGTGCTAAGAGTTTTTAAGGCTGATCAGCAAAGCCGCTACATCATGATCAGTAAGGACACTACAGCAAAGGAAGTGGTCATTCAGGCTATCAGGGAGTTTGCTGTTACTGCCACCCCAGATCAATATTCGCTATGTGAGGTCTCTGTCACACCTGAGGGAGTAATCAAACAAAGAAGACTTCCAGATCAGCTTTCCAAACTTGCTGACAGAATACAACTGAGTGGAAGGTATCTATTTTCTGCCTTACTGGATTTCTTTATCCCCTCTTCTTCAAACCCACATCAAAGTTTAAGAGATGAGCAATTTCAAAGTGTTTTTTAAATGAGTAAATGCCCCTGCAGATTAAAATATAGTTGTTTTTTTTCCTTTCACCAGGAATTATTGTATGAAAGTAAATGCACACATTCAATTACTGACCCTAACAAGGCTCTCTTAGAAACTTATTCAAGGGCACTGTGACCTGAAGGTTGTTACTGATTGCCAAAATGCATGCTGGAACTTCTCATGCTTGCCTTAGGGTCCTGGTTTGGAAGGGTAGAGTAAGCTTGATGTAAAGTCACAGCGTGGGTTTAAAGTCACAGTGTTAAGCCCTCTACTTGGATATGTACATTCACAAACACATTTTCTAATCATATTCTAGTGTCATTTGCTCCTGCATACCCAACTTTTCTAGGAGCTTCCTTAGTTTAGGCAGAGACATGTAGGACAGTATGGTTGTCCAGTACTGCCTGTTAGTGTACATTATGCTGTGAAATACACTTCTTAACTCTGAAACCAAACTTTAGTTGCTACAGAGCTTAGTCCTTTGCTGCATAAGTGCTTATGTCACACATGTTACTTGGAAGAAAATGTTATATCTGGTTTTATCATTCTCTTCAATGATATTTTGATTGTTAGGTGTATGTAACTTTATCTTCATGTCACAATAAGCGAAAGTTGAAAAAGAAAATAGTTGTTTTCTACACTGAAAATTAAGCAGTTCCATAAATCATATTCTATTTTTCTTAACTTACGGTGTTTCACTGTGTTTGACTTTTTCATGTTACAGAGTTAAACCAGGATATAATTCATTCAAAATTTTTATTTTCTTCCCATCAACTATAACTTTGTTATTCCTCTTCACTTTTACTTTCAAACACTAGCAAATAGTTTTGTTTTAATCGCTCTGTTTTTTCCACTTACCATTTCAATGCACATTGATATATCTGGAACCATGATGGAGTTCTACAGATCTCCACTGAGCTATAGATTCATGATTCACATAAATTATTGAAGAAAATTATAGATGGGTATGTCATGGGCTTCATGAGTAATCAAAATGGAGAATGTTAAATCTGTGAAAGTCAAGGGCACAAAGTATATATTTTCTGTCACGTGTGTTTGCCTTGGTGAAATATTACAAAAGCCATTTAGCAGGGCCCCTACTGTGCTCATTCTGTGTTTTCACTTATGGAATTTCACAGAAAAATCATGTGTCTGAAAAAGCAAAAACAAAACAACACCACACACACACACACACACACTCACACACTCACACACACACACACACACACACACACACACACACACGAGACAAACATCTTAATGCTGTTTTCAACAAATTGCCTAAAAGGAGAATGTGCCCCAGCCCTGTGTTCTCATTTTTGTGCTGGCATTAACTAATCATTAATCTTTAGGTGCTTGTTTCCTGTTCTGACAAATAAGTATAATACTCACCATCCACTTACCTGTAGGGTGTTTAAGAAAATCCAAATTTTTTAAAGTTAATCTGTTGTAGGATTGTTTTATTCATAGGATCAAATAGAGGGAAGTAGTTTAGGGTTTCTTAGGTATTTAAATAAATAAGTAAACCTGGATTGTTACAATTTGGGCCCACCAATAATCAGATTATTGGGATAATAAGAGTGATTACCTATTTGTGTGTAATCTTTTCTGCTTCCTGCTTTAGGGTCTAGTTCCTTTTTAAACTAAAAATGTGGCGATTTTCTGTTATTTTTTAGCAAAAAAGGGTAAAGTACTTCAGAAAACAGGAAAAGAAAGGAAAGAAAGTCCAGCTGGTAAAAGTGAAATTTCATGTGATTTGTTTGTTTCTACCACTTGCTTCTGGATAGGCAGTTCTATGACCTGGTAACTGAGACAGCAGCTGCACTGTGTCTTGGTTGAACAGAATTCTTCCATCATTCAAATCAGTGTTCTCTCAAACATTCTGTAAAAAGTAGCATTATTCTTTCAAGGAATATCATGAGATTGCTGCTTAGGCTTTGACCCCAGTATGTTTGTTTTTATAGATATTATCTGAAAAACAACATGGAAACAGAAACTCTTTGTTCAGATGAAGATGCTCAGGAGTTGTTGAGAGAGAGTCAAATTTCCCTCCTTCAGCTCAGCACTGTGGAAGTTGCCACACAGCTCTCTATGCGAAATTTTGAACTCTTTCGAAACATTGAACCTACTGAATATATAGATGATTTATTTAAACTCAGATCAAAAACCAGCTGTGCCAACCTGAAGAGATTTGAAGAAGTCATTAACCAGGAAACATTTTGGGTAGCATCTGAAATTCTGAGAGAAACAAACCAGCTGAAGAGGATGAAGATCATTAAGCATTTCATCAAGATAGCACTGCACTGTAGGGAATGCAAGAATTTTAACTCAATGTTTGCAATCATTAGGTAAGAGAACACACTTTTCTTAAGATTCAATTCAGTTCACAGATTTAAAATATATATCAGTCCAGGAACATCGTATAATTAGTATAAATGCAGTAGGTTTTAGTTGACTCATAAGGGACAATTCTTTTTCTCTGAATCCTAACCTTAATCCTTAATTTAAAATCTCTCATATTAAAAAAAACAGCTGTGCCAAGCTGAAGAGATTTGAAGAAGCCATTAAGCAGGAATCATTTTGGTAGCATCTGAAATTCTGATTTGGAGCTCAGAAAATCTATATCCCCCACTTTTTTTTAAAGTTTGTTTGAACTTTTCTCAACATCAGTTTATTTTTTGGTGGAACTAACAATACCCTCAAAGAGTTCTCAACAAGATTAATGGTATAATGCATGTGGAGTTCCAACAAATAGTACAAAGCAGATGCCCAGAAAATGTTAAATTTCTTCCCCCCTTTCTTAAGCTTAGATTGAGGCTAGAAGAAAAAAAAAATGGCAACAATTAGTTATATTGATGTTGAGGGTGATTATTAAATTAGTCATTTTCTGTGTCTGGTAGTCACACTCTCATTACTTTCATAGCTTTTGTTTTATTTTATTACTGGAGGATATTTACCCAGTCTGTTCATCAAATGGCTGGTATGGGCTAAGTACTGCCATGTATACATACTGCTATGTATGGAAACAAAGCATCAATACTTATATTCTGGTAGTTTTGCTGATAGCAAAAAGATGAGGTGGATCTGTAGGGGAGAGAAGAGTAAAACGCTTTGGCTTGACCCTGACCCTGACCCTACTTCCCTGTGCCATCTCATTCCCCAGAACTGTCATGAACAGTTTCTTATGCAGCCTTCTGTAAATTGTTATGCGTGTAAAGCATAAACACAGAGTTGTTATGTGCCAGTCGTCTGTACACTATTTTACTGTTTTACTTCAGTTGTTATACCACGTTTCTTTTTCCTCTCTCAGTGGCCTAAACCTGGCACCAGTGGCAAGACTGCGAACGACCTGGGAGAAACTTCCCAATAAATACGAAAAACTGTTTCAAGATCTCCAAGACCTGTTTGATCCTTCCAGAAACATGGCAAAATATCGCAATGTTCTCAATAGTCAAAACCTACAACCTCCCATAATCCCACTATTCCCAGTTATCAAGAAGGATCTCACCTTCCTTCACGAAGGTAAACATAAGGCACAGGGTTTCCATCTTTGCTTGGAGAAGCACAGAATAAATGCCATGTGATTTCCTTTTCCTCCTCTGTCAATTTTAGGAAATGACTCAAAAGTAGACGGGCTGGTCAATTTTGAGAAGCTAAGAATGATTGCAAAAGAAATTCGTCATGTTGGCCGAATGGCTTCAGTGAACATGGACCCTGCCCTCATGTTCAGGACTCGGTGAGTATGTCATCTTCAGTGGCATGTGTGAGAGTAGAGAAAGTTAAATTTAGAGCTTCCCAATAAATGATAAAAAAAAAAAAAAGTTGAGTATTTATATTTGTAGTATGGCAGAAATTACAGTAGCATGTGCTGAGAATCACCTGTGAGCTCTAATTTGGAATAAATGTCTTATTCTGTATAAAGTGTACTTTTGGCTGGCAGTAAAAACAGTTTGTCCTTCAGACATTTTCAGTTTAATAGTCTCAATTATGTGTTTCTTATTTTTCAGAACACTGACTTACAGACCTAAAACTCATAACTAGTAGTATGAACTAAAATATGTAAATAACCCAAATAGTCTTGTCTCAATATCCACACAACAGATTTAGCTATCAGTGTGGTAAAAATGATTAATTCAGTGAAAGGGAGAAAAGTCAGTCTTAATTCTAGAACAAAAAAAATTGAATGTATTTGTCTTTTAAGCCAGAAAAATACTTCTAGTAAAGTTGTGTGTGTGAGATGATTATGCAGTTTAATGTTTGTGGGCTTCTAGAACTGCTTATTCAGAAGTCTAGTCCTTTCTTTCTGAGCTTGTGATCTTTCTGTCTCTCTACACCCATGCTTCAATCTCCATGGCTCTCACTTACAGGAAGAAGAAATGGCGGAGTTTGGGGTAAGTGGTGGAGACTTTGCATACCCACACACAGTTCTTATTCTGCTCATTGCATTGTTTTCTTACCTCTTGTATTTTCTGATGCTTTGCATTTTTGCATTTTTTTCCTTAACCCTCTTACTCTAGCAGAATTTCAAATGGCAAACTGACTTCACGTTTAATTTGTTGAGGCTTTTGCTTTTGAAGTCATGATCCATGAGAGCTGTGAAATGATTGATGATTGTTCTGGGTAACTATAGGCCAGTATTTCTGAGCTCTTAGAAAGATTTTATTTTAATATAATTAGTGTATCTTGAAATGTGGAAAACTCAAAGTAGGGGGAGGGGAGGAAGGGTATTAGAAGGAAAAATTGTACAATTAAAATATTTCACAGATATGTGAGAAATAAATATATTTAATATAACATAGGTGCCACCAGGTGTTAAAACCAAATTTTTTACAGCTCAACTAACTACTATTTTCATTCTATATAAACCAATCCTTATTAAAAATAATTCTTAACAATTCATGTGCTTAGTAGTTTCCATACATATGTGTTTACATTTGCATGATTGTTTTATTAACAGATTGACCATATTACTTTAAAAACTCACCACATTCACCTCAAGGAATTAAAAGACAATTGTGAATATTTTAGCTAGTTTTATTTAAATCTATGTATAATAATCCTCTTTAGGAGAAGTAATTTTAATGTTGTAAGTCTTAATGATCATAGCTGCGTATTCTTGCATGAGCTTTTATTGTAATTATTACTTTCTGGCATCTGTGAGAGAACGGCCTTAAATGCCCTATAGAGGTGAAAAGTAGAATTTCCTAGTTGGAACTGAACAGGTGCCAAACATATATTTTTATATATGTTTTATGTATACATCTCTTTTAACTAAAATACTTTTTAAAATCTATATTGTTCTATATTCCTGTGTAACAGTTTACTCACTGGAATGAGGCATGTGACCTTTTGAACATAGAATATTAATATAATCTTGGCACGTTTTAAATAAAGTGCTCCCATGCTAGAGTGAGCTGCATATCTACCTTTTCATCTTCCAGGTCTCTCAGCCAGGGTAGTACAAATGCAGCAGTGCTAGATGTTGCTCAGACAGGTGGTCATAAAAAGCGGGTACGTCGTAGTTCCTTTCTCAATGCCAAAAAGCTTTATGAAGATGCCCAAATGGCTCGAAAAGTGAAGCAGTACCTTTCCAATTTGGAACTAGAAATGGATGAGGAGAGTCTCCAGACATTATCTCTGCAGTGTGAGCCAGCAACCAACACATGTGAGTTTTTCCTTAAAGTGGCTGCAGACTTTGGCTAGAATGCAGGTTTGTTTCCTGTGCAGTGGTATGGGCAGTGACAAAATAAAGCTAAGTGCAAAGGGGGAGGGAGCTAGCAATCCTGAGATATACTGGTATTTCCCTTGGATGCTAATATTGAATACTGGGTAGCACTGTGCGTGGCCAGGCCCTTGTGTCTACTGGGTTAGTGTGTGGAGGATGACACTGTCCACTAACTAAACCATTGCTTTAGTTTCAACCGGACACAGCCAGTACACACACAGGGACACATACATAGATATGATTCCCATTTGTATGTCTTGTGTTCTCACAAAGGTACCCCCAAAGTATGGGCAACCTGAGGGAAGTTGGGGCATAAAATTGAATGTGCTGGCTGCCTTTTAACCACTAGCCCAGATGACACCCAACAACAAATTCAGCTACTGTTTACATAGAGCAATAATTCTGCTCCACAGTGAACCACAGTAGCCTTTAAAAATCTGAATAGTCTGTAAATGGGGCAGTTTTTTTCTAAATCTACATCTTGACTTACAAGATAAAAACATTTTCATTCAGTACACTTTTGTGTCTTGTATGGGCAGGTTTGAAGATGTCTTCTAGAGAATTAATTTAGGTAGGTGATTTTAGACGATTTGGATTATTAGATTTAGCCAGGATGCTATGGAAGCACTGTGTCATGGTGAAGAGCTTGTCCTCTGGAGTCAGAGTGGTCTGAGTTCAAATCCTGTTTGTTTCCTCTTACTAGCAACACAGCCTTAGGCAAGTTACTTGACCTCTCTAATCCTTAGCTTCCGGGTGTGTAGAAGAAAGGAAGCATACATATGTCATTGAGTTTTGAGTATTAAGATACTACATATACAACATTTAATTGTCCTAAATTGGTTTGCCATCTGTCTATCACAAAATATATACTCAGTATAATACTCAAGCATTATTGGCTACTGTTTGCTTGCATAGATAATTCTACCTCCTAGGAATGTGGTAGTAAATAGATTGCAGTTGACAGCATTTATTAAATAAAAACTTAGCACACGTGTATCAAACAATTTTGGACACCGTTTTAGAAAAATAGTGCCTGATGATTTTTCTGTTGTAGCTTTTATCACATATTTGTATCTTTCATATACATACATATAACATATTGAACTAACCACCTTTTTCTATATTTTTAATGGAGTGTTTAATAGTATAATCATCTCTTGAGATTGCTGATTTCATCAACTAGATACCTTTGTCCTGCCACGTATCTAATATTTTCTGTAACTAGGGTCCCCCATCCATTTCTGTGCTTCATAAAGGCAAGAGGAAGAAAGGTGTGTGTTTTAATATTCTAGCTGCAGAAAGTGCTCACATAGTTCTAAAATTATCTTCTACTAGCATCTAAAATTCTTTGTTCTGTTTTCAAACCCAAACAATTATCAGTGCCTAAGAATCCTGGTGACAAAAAGCCTGTCAAAACTGAGACCTCTCCGGTAGCTCCAAGGGCAGGGTTACAACAGAAAGCTCAGTCCCTGCCACAGCCCCAGCAGCAGCCACCACCACCACATAAAATCAACCAGGGGCTGCAGGTTCCTGCCGTGTCCCTTTATCCTTCACGGAAGAAAGTGCCCGTAAAGGATCTCCCACCTTTTGGTAAGTGATTAAATTCATTTCTCTTTTTGGTGCCATTCACTGTTGTAGTTTGCAAATTAGGAAAAAAATATTTGTCTTGGATAAGTTTGTCTAATATACTTGAGCTTCTCTGTAATTATGAGCTCCTAATAAAAAATGAATTCTCAGCAAGTTAAACCTGACTTTGCCAGTGGAAGGGGTTGATTTTATAAGTAATATCTCATTTAATCGTGCTTATGTGCTATGACAGGGTGTTAATAGAGAGGTTATGTGTCTATTAATTTAATTTTCGATGAGTACAGAAGATGCTTTTCATATACATTATTTAAACTGGTTTTGCCTTATGACCAATGAACTGCTTGGATTTAAGCAGAATATTTTTAAGTTAAATGAATTGTCTGAAGGTAAATTCTTACTTGTTGACTCACTGATTCTATAACTTGGGGGAAAAATAAAGCAACTAACTCCTGAATGTTAAGGAGCTAAATTACACAATCTTTTCTATTAAAAGAAAAACATCTAGTAGTTTAGCCTTTTTGTGTAGGTGATACAATGCAGTAATTTTTCATAAAATGTACAGCTTCTTTTTTTCTACATATATGTGAATGAAACAATTCATAAAAAATAAATTATTCAAAATAAAGGGATAGCAGGCTGGGCATGGTGGCTCATGCCTGTAATCGCAGCACTTCAGGAGGTTGAGGCGGGTGGGTTACTTGAGGCCAGGAGTTGGAGACAAGCTTGCCTAACATGGCAAAACCCAGTCTCTGCTAAAAATACAAAAATTAGCTGGGAGTGATGGCTCACACCTGTAGTCCCAGCTGCCTAGGAAGCTGAGGCACAATAATCAGTTGAACCTGGTGGGTGGAGATTGTAGTGGGCTGAGATTGCACCATTCTACTCCAGCCTGCGCGACAGAGCAAGACTCTGTCATAAATAAATAAATAGCAAAGAGTTTACTTAGACAAAATTGGGTGTTGATATCTACGTCCCTGCACAGTTACAGCCAATCTGCATGGCTTGGGTGAGAGTCATTGGATAGACCCCTCACATACTCTCTATCCTTGCCTCATTCCATCTGATCAGCAAGTGTCCTCTTTGTTGAAATTAGGGGAGAGTAAGAAAAGAACACCTTTCCTTGATATGTTTCTCCTTTCAAATATTTGTGTTGATCCCCTTATTACAAACACTGAATTATGTGTTTTTGTATAGATTATGTTGTTAATCTGTATGCATTCCTGAATCCCCTGCAGTCTGACTTCTGCATCCTCTTTATGCAGAACTTCTTATATGGAAGATTATCAGTCTTTCTTTCAGCAAAAAATAGCCTATTAGCCATATTTAATATAATGTAGATGTGCCTGAGTATAAAGCTCTATCCCCCCATGTTTCTGAAGTGATAGTTCTCAAAATGTCTTTAATTCCATTTGTTTATTTTAGAAATGTGAATGAAATATTATATGTTGTCTTATATTTATTTAGTTTAACATGCACATTTAAAGTCACAGTATATAAAATACTAATTTAGAGATGCTGCAGTTGTTCTCCCCACTCCAGTTCATGAAACAATTTTGTTCTATACACTTTCTACATCTTCAGTGTTGGTGTCTTTGTCCTCACTAGGACCACTTTTGAAGTATCTAACACAGCTTTCTCAGGCATAACATCTTCACATCCATCCACGTGGTTAAAAGATAGTACTTTTTGAATCTATATGTGATGCTGAGCTTGGAAATTTTTTCTAGATCAAAACTACTCATTCAGTTAGCTTTATTTCCTGTGTATATGATTTCTACCTGTAATCAAAGTATTGCTTTAAAAGTTTGTTTTAAAAAAAAGATTGTATTAAAACAACATCAAACTGCTTACATAAGGTGAAATGAAGGATTAAATCTTTGTTAAATTTTATTGACTAACACTAATTTGAGGTAGTTTCAGGCTGTAATGCCTTCCCAAATATCTCTTTGTTGTTCAAAATAAAATTGAGAGTGTCTCATAATATGAGAGGCCTTGTAAAATATTTTAATGTAACTTCCTCATTTCTGAAAAATAAGTTTGAGGAGGGGAAACCATCTTATATTGGCATATATAATTATTTTTCCTCCACTCTTATCCTGTTGGATCCTACACATGGTGCTGGCTCACTTCCTTCTTCTGATACCTTCTTCCATGGTTTCTGTGACACAGCACTTTCATGGTCTCCTCCGTCCTCCATCTATTTACTTGATCAAGTATTAACTACATGGAATCCCTTAGAGCCCTTTCATTCACTTTCCTAGTTAGCTCCTCTTAGCTTTTGACCCTATACTCTTCTCCCTGTATTCTCACTTCCCCTGAGCTATCCTGTTCCATGGAAACAAAACTGTTTCCAACTCAAACTTGGTTTCTAATAATAAACATTTCTAGCTGTGCCACTTCCATCCTAAATTCAGTATTTACAGATTGTCTATTTTTTCTTCATTGTTGCCTTACATATTGTTGGTTAAAGATGGTGACTACTTCAGAGTTTAGAATCTAACATAAAATATCAAAAGCAATCTACTTCTCGTACTCTGGCAGTTATCAGTCTGAAACCAAAACTACGGGTCTCATACCTTCCGTAGGCACTTACTGTGTGGATAATGGAAAGTAGAAAGAACATTTAGATTATAAATAGATTGAACCTCAATGTAATGATATTAAATCTTAACACAGAAAAGATTTTTAGTCATAAATGTTGTTTATTTTCAGACTTGAAAATACATGTTTAAGTTTTTTTTTCTATTATAGGCATAAACTCTCCACAAGCTTTAAAGAAAATTCTTGCTTTGTCTGAAGAAGGAAGTTTGGCACGTCACAAGAAACAAGCTGAAGATACAATATCAAATGCGTCTTCACAGCTTTCTTCTCCTCCTACTTCTCCACAGAGTTCTCCAAGGAAAGGTAGAATTAAATTACTTTTGTTTTCTTTTATTGAAACCTAGGCATTTCGGCTACAGTAAATTCCAGAGATTATGTATTACATAATTCTTAATGTTATAGTCATTTAAGATGAGCCTTATATGTAATGCCCAAGGGATTTTTTTCTTTTCCCATCAGTTTATAAATTTGGAAGAATGGTGGTTTTAAAAAATGTTATACTTACAATACATAGTATTACATTTATAACTGTAAAAATCCTTTTAAAAATACATTTACTTTTTATTTGTGATATGTCTAAAAATTTTTTATATTAAAATTTATTCTAACTAAATTTGGTTATATATATTAATACAGAGAAGAGGGCTTTGAAAGCATGAAGAACTAATATCTTCCTGATTTATTTTTTCATTGTATTAACACAGGTCTTGATTCCCTTTTTGGTTGCTACCTTGTTTTATTTTTAAAGAGACTACATTTTAGGTACTCAGAGTCACCTCCTTACGTTGATATATTCTTATATTAAAAGAGTAGGTAGTTTTCTGCCGTGTAACTCTTCAGGCTACTTCCTCCTCCTACTCTTTAACTGAGTAAGTATAAGCCAATAATAAATGGCTAAGACTCGGTTTTCCCTAAAGGAAGGCCAAAAGGGCTTAATACATTGTTAAATTTCACGGACACAACAGGTATTGCTTTACTTAGTAGATATTTCAGACATCTGTGCATTTTGTATGGGTATCAGTCTCTCCTGTCCTTGTTACATGGATGCATCTCAATTCTTTTCTCATCCTGTTGTTAGGTGGCAGTGGCAATCAGCTGAGATCTTTTGGCTCCGGGCAGTTGGACTTAACCAGTTCCTCCTCTTCTCTTGGAAGTGAGAACAGTAACAAGAATAACAATGCACCACGGACCTATGGGATAGGTGGGGTTTATAGAACCAAAAAACGGGGTGGGGAAGAGAGGAATCATCTCATTAGTTAACGAAAATGGGAGAATTCCTCCAAATGTCAAGTGATCCATCTGAGTGATTTATTTTTCTGAAGTTTTTTGTTTTTAGCAGACTGTTCAGAGAAGGCTTTAAATCTTATCTGTCAGAACTTTCAGTGTGGTTTTATAAAAAGACATTTTATAAATTAACACATTAAATCTTATCAAGACCTGTGCAGCCTTTAAAAAATAAATCAGGAATTACCAATATACTGAAGGAACATACTTAAACTGGCAACATTTAGATGCTGTAGATTTTAATTTTTCTTAGGTAGGTGGCATTGAAGAAATTCGCATTGCATATAATAATATAAAATCAATATTTAAGTAACATGGTATCCCTAATAATGTAGGCAAAAAAGAAAATAAGTATTGAGAAAGAAAGATTTGGAGTTTTTTCATTAAAAATATCAAGATAGGGCCAGGCGCAGTGGCTCACGCCTGTAATCTCAGCAGTTTGGGAGGCCGAGGTGGGCTGATCACCTGAGGCCAGGAGTTTGAGACTAGCCTGGCCAACATGGTGAAACCCTGTCTCTGCTAAAAATACAAAAACAAAAAAAAATTAGCCAGACATGGTAGCACATGTCTCTGTAATCCCAGCTACTCAGGAGGCTGAAACAGGAGAATCGCTTGAAGCCAGGAGGCGGAGGTTGCAGTGAGCTGAGATCCACCACTGCACTCCAGCCTAGGTGACAGGGGGAGACTCCACCTCAAAAAAAAAAAAAAAAAAAATCAAGATAGACCCCTTCCATTGTGACTTTCCAAATTATTTTTAGTAACAAAACAGAGTTAAGAGTACTTTCAGGCCAAGAAGTAGACATCTGTTTAGATACTGTATAGTAATCATCTTGTGAAAAGTGCCTGTTAACTCCTTCAAAATGATTGGCTTTTATGTGATTCAGCCAATATTAATATTGAAAAACCAAATGGCAAAAATTCAAAGACATCTTCAGGTCTTATTTCTTATTATTTTTGTTTATATGTTTACTTAAAATTGTAAGATACAGATATTTCCAGTTGAATTATTCTATACCATACAAGTTCTAAAAATTAAAAACTGTTGAAACCAAGATCAGTGGCTTTGCAGTTTGAAAAAAACATACTTTGAAATCTGATTCGTTATTCTTTATGGTTTCTTTTCTATAGACGAATAGCGTAATTATAGGTAAGGGAGCTAAGAATAGTCAAGTGGTGCCTTTTCTGCATCTATTCCCAGCTTGTAGGATACTTTCTTTTTTTCTCTCTAAACTTTGATTAAACAACTTAAGCTTCATTAGACTAAAACATTTATCTCTTAGTCATGTGGTCTCTACAAGTGAAATGGCTTTTTCCCCCACTTCTGTAGAGATATTTATGCCTGCATTTTATTTTTGCTTCTATTTGGTAGACTTCCCTTTGATGTTGTAAACCTAAAGAGTCTAATTAATATGGTCATATTTCTCATGCAGGCTATACTTTGGCTCCCAGTGGTACTGTGGATAATTTTTCAGATTCTGGTCACAGTGAAATTTCTTCACGATCCAGTATTGTCAGCAATTCATCTTTTGACTCAGTGCCAGTCTCACTGCACGATGAGAGGCGCCAGAGGCATTCTGTCAGCATTGTGGGAAACAAACCTAGGGGTGGGCAGAATGGAGAGGCGGACCATGATGGAACCCGATCAATATAGCTTGGGGTAGGTGGCTTTTCTTAGTGTTCTTTTGAATTTATCCTTCCATCTCTTTTTAGTAATGAGTCTTTTCTTCCAGATGTTTATTTTTATTTATTCTACATAATACCTAAGAATTTTTTCTAGTTCTGATTTTCAGTTTCTACTCTGAGTATCACTAAGTCTCTGTTATGCAGACTGCTTTTTTTAGTTTATTCTTCATTGGAGCACAGTTGTTTTGTGCTGAAGCTGGAGGGTGACTATGGGATCCATCCTAGTTCTTTTGTATGAGCTGCCTTCCCAAATAATCAAATTATATTGAGCCATCCTTAATGTTGTCAGGGAATTTTTTTTTTTTATAGCAAGTTACATTCTTTTCCCCCCATGCTTATTTTATAGTAATGACAAAGTGAGAAGGCTAGACATGGCACAACTGGTCACTATAAGACAATTCAGTGCTACTTTTATCCTGTTTCTGGGATGAAAGCAAGCTGCCTTTCTAGCAAAAACGATATTTTGGTTTTATCATAGGTGATTTAGTTATCAATCTTGATTTTTTTTACTTTTCTATTTCTTTTGACCACTTAGGTCCTATGCACCAATGTCTGAGGGCCGAGGCTTATATGCTACAGCTACAGTAATTTCTTCTCCAAGCGCAGAGGAACTTTCCCAGGATCAGGGGGATCGTGCGTCTCTTGATGCTGCCGACAGTGGCCGTGGGAGCTGGACGTCATGCTCAAGTGGCTCCCATGATAACATACAGACCATCCAGCACCAGAGAAGCTGGGAGACTCTTCCATTTGGGCACACTCACTTTGATTATTCAGGGGATCCTGCAGGTTTATGGGCATCAAGCAGCCATATGGACCAAATTATGTTTTCTGATCATAGCACAAAGTATAACAGGCAAAATCAAAGTAGAGAGAGTCTTGATCAAGCTCAGTCTCGAGCAAGCTGGGCATCTTCCACAGGTTACTGGGGAGAAGACTCAGAAGGTGACACAGGCACAATAAAGCGGAGAGGTGGAAAGGACGTTTCCATTGAAGCCGAAAGCAGTAACATAACGTCTGTGACCACAGAAGAAACCAAGCCCGTCCCCATGCCTGCCCACATAGCTGTGGCATCAAGTACTGCAAAGGGGCTCATTGGTAAGTTTTAAAATTGGGGGGACTTTGCTATGTCTGGATCATGTCTTTAATGTAATTTATTACAATAGTAAAATTATGTGTTTTTGTTGGTTCTTTCCTTCATTTTCTCCATTGCTATAGAGGACTTCCAAATTAATGGTGTGTTAAGGTCTTTGAAATCAGTAGTGTTTAAGAGCCCAGGTTTTGTGGTCAAGTACATATAGATATATTCCTGCATAACAAAAATCAATAAATCTTAGCTGTCAGATCAGTAGATTGTCATTGTGGATATTATCTAGTCTAATTCTTTTTCTCTTCGCCTGAAAATCAGGATGGATTCCTATTATTCATAGAGGAGAAATTTTTCTTTAATCAAAATAAAAAATTTAAAAATCTTTTATTCTTCTATTTTGTTCCCTTAGTTGTATTTAGAACTATACGCTCTGTATATTTAAAAGTCTTCCATTGATTTTTATTCTGCACGCACATCATTTCTTTTTTTATTATTATACTCTAAGTTCTGGGATACAACATACTTCGTTTCTTGATAAGCAGTTCTTTGTGCACGTTGTAGAATAAGGGAAAGGTACTAACAGTGTAATGACTAAGAGCACGGGCTTAGGAGTCAGGCAGACTGGGAATTGAATACCTGTTTTGCCACTTTATAAGTTTTGTGACATTGGGTAAAATACAAAACAGTGCCTGTTTCCTCATCTCTGTAAAATGAGCTTGATAATTTCTACTTAATAGAGTTAGTGTGAGGAGTCAGGGAAATTTATGCAAAGGATTTAGAACGGCGCCTAGATAGTAGATTCATTAAGTACTCGAAAGCTGTTGCTGTTGCTGTTTTTGTTATGAAGAGACTCTCATGCTCCCTCAGTCCTGTTGGATTTATTTTCTATGGCTCAATTAATGTCTATATAGATGAGTGTAGGAACAGATTATAGGTTGTAGAGTGAGAAATTCTGGAGTATAATTATTTCAGACATCACTTTTATTAGTAGGAAAATTGTAGTTATTTAGCCATGTAAATAGTCATGGCTAGATTTCAAATTTTATATCCTTTTACATTGAATAAGGAGAAAACAGTTAATACATTTTCTTAAGTTGGACTTTTTCAAATGCTTACAGCTAATGCTCGGAATTTTTATTGCAAAGGAAGAATGGTTTTTTGTTCCTAACAATTGAGTCTAAAAAATTCAAGAAAATAAAACTTAGTTTTACTGCCTATACAATCGGTTTCATGTTCTAGATCATGAGCATCAATAAAGGGATTTTAAGAAACACAGACACCTTATAGTAATATTTTTGGAGTTTTTAAATTGGTATCCTTTGTTTATGTGACTTTTCCAAATTTACTTGAATTCAGTGTTTCCATAAGTGAAGCCCTAAGACCTGAGAGTGATGTGGAATTGCTTCTCTGCCTGGTAAAGATAAATGCCCAGAAAGAGCACAGATCCTACCTAGTCTCTAAGGCAGACAGGGAGGAAAAAGGGAACTTGTACCAAACACAAACAGGTTCCAGGCCTAGTGCTAGGTACTTATGTTCTTCCTGTGCTTTAGTCTTTCCAGTAAATCCAGGGGTTAGGTTTTAATCTTAAGTGCTATTTTATAATTATAGACCATTTGAAATGGGCAAGCAGCCCATTTAAAGATAAAAGCGCTTAGATGGACTAGCAGCTGCTCTCACCAATTACTTCACCACACAGAGATAACCATTGTGAAATGTGGTTTAGTTAACATGCATTCCCTGGCCTGCCTCACACAGCACCTCTATCCCATACTACACAAAGTCACATTCGTTACTACACTGTGTATGCTGTTTTAATGATTATTTTTATATTTTTAATAAACTTTTGTGGCATGAACTAGTTTTTAATGCTAGTGCCTTGTTTCTACTCTAGCACGAAAGGAGGGCAGGTATCGAGAGCCCCCCGCCCACCCCCTCCGGGCTACATTGGAATTCCCATTACTGACTTTCCAGAAGGGCATTCCCATCCAGCCAGGAAACCTCCGGACTACAATGTGGCCCTTCAGAGATCGCGGATGGTCGCGCGATCCTCCGACACAGCTGGGCCTTCATCCGTACAGCAGCCACATGGGCATCCCCACCAGCAGCAGGCCTGTGAACAAACCTCAGTGGCATAAACCTAACGAATCCGACCCGCGCCTCGCCCCCTATCAGTCTCAAGGGTTTTCCACCGAGGAGGATGGTATATACACATATGTATTCTTAAAACCTCCAAGTTAGATGTGTTCACTTACGCTGCTTCCCAAGGCATTTCTGTTTTCTTAACACTGGTCAGCTGTGTCTCTAACCATACACTACACAAAGAACACTTTGTTCAGAGTTCCAAATTTAGGGTTACAGTCGTTGACTGCGTGTGTGTGTGTGTGTGTGTGTGTGTGTGTGTGTGTGTGTGTGTGTGTGTGTGTGTATGTCCCTAAATGACTTTTTGTGTGTCTGTGTGCTTCCCTAAATGATTTTGTGTGTGTGTGTGTGTGTGTGTGTGTGTGTGTGTGTGTCTATGTGTGTTTCCCTAAATGACTTTTAAAAATGCCAAAAATTATGGAGAGAGTCAAAGTGTGTATATGACTAGATTTCTTTTCTGATTGTCACTGAAATTGAAGTACTTCTGTGGTCCTATTTTAAGAAAAAAAAAAAAAGGCCAGATGCGATGGATCCTGCCTGTAATCCCAGCAGTTTGGGAACCCAAGATGGACGAATCACTTGAGCTCAGGAGTTTGAGACTAGCATGGTCAACATGGTGAAACCCTGTCTCTACTAAAAATACAAAAGTTAGCTGGGTGTGGTGGCAGGCACCTGTAATCCCAGCTACTCAGGATGCTGAGCCAGGAGAATCGCTTGAGCCCAGGAGGCAGAGGTTGCTGTGAGCCAAGATCATGCCACTGCACTCCAGCCTGGGTGACAGAGTGAGAATCCATCTCAAAAAAAAAAAAAGAACATAAAAACCTCACACGTTTGTGCTGTTTCCAATAATTTTAGAAGCATCTAGGACTCTCAAAGGTAGATGGTTAAAGTTTTCTGTGGAAACATTATGTTTGCACTTTTAATGAATTGGTACTCATTTGGAAATGAAAGTCTGATTTGAAAAAAAAAAAGTACATTCTCATCCAGCCTGGTGACTCATGCCTGTAATCCCCAGCACTTTGGGAGGCTGAGGTGGGAGAATTGCTCAAGGCCAGGAGTTCAAGACAAGCTTGGGCACCATAGTGAGACCTGTCTCCATAAAAATATTTTTCACATGACCCAGGTGTGGTGGCGTGTGCATGTAGCCCTCGCTACTATGGAGGCTGAAGTGGGAGGACCGCTTGAGCGCAGGAGTTCAGGCTGCAGTGAACCATGATTGTACCACTGCACCGTAGCCTAGGTGACAGAGCAAGACCCTGTCTCTAAAAGAGAGAGAGAGAGAGAGAGAAAGGGCAGGAGGGAAGGAAGGAACTCACATTCTCTGCACCTCTTTGTGCATTCTTTCTACAGATCTGTCTGACCATGCTGAATTGACAATGAGGAGGGAGATCATATCCTCCTATCCTCTTTTTTAAGTTGTCAGTTTAAAATGTGTGATTACACAATCATAGAAAAAAGCAAAACATGACCAGAGTGTGATACCCTGTCTCAAAAAAAATTAAATAAATAGAAAAACTTTACAAATGAAAATTACTTAGAATCCTGCCACTTACAGATAGCCACTATTAAAATTTTGTTATAGATCCTAGACTTTTTATGTGTGTCTTACCGTATATTATTTTTTAAACACATGCTGTTTTATAACTTTTTAAAATGAATTTATTAACCTTCTGAATAAAAATATATAATGCATATCTTTTTAATATTGTGTATTTATATATATGTAAAGATGTGTATTGCATGTATATTTTAACCTTTTTGTTGTTGTTCATCATTAGGAAAAAGACAAGGATTTTAAGTGAGCTATGCTAAAAAGAATAACTATGATATTTTTATTTAGCATGTCAATAAATGTATTCTCTCTAGCACAAGAAATTACTTGCTTGCTCATTGCTTTCTTTTTCTTCCCTGCTATATTTGCAGAAGATGAACAAGTTTCTGCTGTTTGAGGCACAGGCTTTTCTGGATCCAGAGCGAGCCACCTGAAAGGAGAGCACAAGAAGACGTCCCGAGCATTGGAGCCTTGGAACTCACATTCTGAGGATGGTGGACCAGTTTGCCTCCTTCCCTGCCTTAAAGCAGCATGGGGCTTCTTCTCCTCTTCTTCCTTTCCCCTTTGCATGTGAAATACTGTGAAGAAATTGCCCTGGCACTTTTCAGACTTTGTTGCTTGAAATGCACAGTGCAGCAATCTTCGAGCTCCCACTGTTGCTGCCTGCCACATCACACAGTGTCATTCCAAATTCCAAGATCATCACATCAAGATGATTCCCTCTGGCTGCACTTCTCAATGCCTGGAAGGATGTTTTAAATCTTCCTTTTAGATTTCAATCCAGTCCTAGCACTTGATCTCATTGGGATAATGAGAAAAGCTAGCCATTGAACTCCTTGGGGCCTTTAACCCACCAAGGAAGACAAAGAAAAACAGTGAAATCCTCTGAGTACAGTGCTTGTCCACTTGTTTACAATGTCCTCCTTTTTAAAAAAAAAAAAAAAATGAGTTTAAAGATTGTGTTCAGAGAGTAAATGTTATATCCATTTAATGATTACAGTGTTATTTTAAACCTTAAGTAGGGTTGCCAGCCTGGTTTCTGAAAAACCAAATATGCCGGACAGGGTGTGGCCACACCAAGATGACGGGAAGACCTAGCTTGTGACCTTGGCTTCCCATGTCCTTCTGGTCTCACCCGTGAAGTGCCCTATCCTGGAAGTATGAAATGTTAACCAATTAATACCAAGACACCTCATCTGCTCCTTCCCTAGTGGATGGGGTTCTTCTGTAAAACTGTTTGCACATGGCCAGGGGGAGGGAAATGGGACCCTTGTGTCCTGTCTGAGCCTTATGGAGGCAGGACGGTGTCATTGGAGGATGTGTCCTGCTCCATTGAGATGGATGGCAAACCCCATTTTTAAGTTATATTTCTTTGATTTTTGTTATTTAGAGGTTTAGGTTTTGTTTTTTGTTTTTGTTTTTAAGAGAAACATTTATAACTGGATAGCGTTGCAGTGAAAGCAGCTTGGGATGTTGTGGCTAATGCCAGCTGTTTATACTGCTCTTTCAAGACAGCCTCCCTTATTGAATTGGCATTAGGGAATAAACAAGCCTTTAAACGTGATAAAAGATCAAAAACCTGGCTTGATGTGCCAGTCTTTGCAGGGCAGGTTAGTCACCAAAGACTAACCTCCAAGTGGCTTTAAGGACGCTGCATATAGAGAAGGCCTAAGTGTAGCAACCATCTGCTCACAGCTGCTATTAACCTATAATGACTGAAATGACCCCTCCACTCTATTTTTGTGTTGTTTTTGCACAGACTCCGGAAAAGTGAAGGCTGCCAATCTGAGTAGTACTCAAATGTGAGGAACTGCTGGTCTTGGATTTTTTTTCCATTAAATTCAGCTGATCATATTGATCAGTAGATAAACGTAAATAGCTTCAAATTTTAAAAGTGGAATTGCAGTGTTTTTTCACTGTATCAAACAATGTCAGTGCTTTATTTAATAATTCTCTTCTGTATCATGGCATTTGTCTACTTGCTTATATATTACATTGTCAATTATGCATTTGTAATTTTACATGTAATATGCATTATTTGCCAGTTTTATTATATAGGCTATGGACCTCATGTGCATATAGAAAGACAGAAATCTAGCTCTACCACAAGTTGCACAAATGTTATCTAAGCATTAAGTAATTGTAGAACATAGGACTGCTAATCTCAGTTCGCTCTGTGATGTCAAGTGCAGAATGTACAATTAACTGGTGATTTCCTCATACTTTTGATACTACTTGTACCTGTATGTCTTTTAGAAAGACATTGGTGGAGTCTGTATCCCTTTTGTATTTTTAATACAATAATTGTACATATTGGTTATATTTTTGTTGAAGATGGTAGAAATGTACTATGTTTATGCTTCTACATCCAGTTTGTAAAAGCTGGAAAATAAATAAATATAACGTAAAGCCTTGCCTATATTCTTAATGAATCATGCATACTTTTTATTATTAAAGTGGAGGAGAAGCCTTTAGTCTCCTGCAGAAGCAAGTCCTCGGGCTGGACAGATTTAGCCTCTTGGTTGTTGGAAACTGCCCAATGGCCTATTTATTTTAGGCAGATCTCTCTTGATCCAAAGCAATTAGTATCATTAATGTTAGCACCAACCAAGCCATGTTCAGAATTCAGTGTTACTTGAAAATGAAGATGCTATCACAATGTATTTGCATAACATTTGTCTCTTCTCAACCGTTTCCAACAGTAATCTTTATGGGACGTATGATATTTGTTCCCAGTATACATACTGAGAGACAGGACCTCAGAGAACTTAAACTGCCATTTAACGTCATGATCATTAAGAGTACAATTTAGCTAGTGATTCTGGACTTCTAATTAGTACACAATATTGATATGCGTGCTGATGTGTGGTAAGTCTGAATAATACTTCAGTCTGTCAGAGGGCACTTATATTTTAAAAGGTAAGACACATTAAGTAGCAGCCTGCTTAAGCACATTTTTAAGTGAGTGACTCATTTCTTTTCCTCAAGCAGGCATAACTAAAGCGTCTATCAGCCACTGCAAAGTCTGAGAAGTTGGAGTGAAAGCAACTGGAAGCAGCAGCACCATACACTGGGAAGCGCGAGGGAGTCTGAAGAGGAGCGGGAGGAAGGTCCCTCCAGAAGCCAACAGGAAAATGGCCACGGGCCAGACTTCAAGATCTTTCCGAGGCATTTGTGCTGTTTCCCTGAGTAAAATTTGAAAACCTGCACACCAAAACAGGATAATTTTTAAATTTTTTTTTTAACCATTCTAGTGGCTTCAGCCATACCTTTTAAAAAAGGAAGAAACTGCCTGTTTGTGTGTGTTGTTATATGCTCACCTCTGTTGTTTTTTCACTTTAAGACCCATTCCTCAGGGACTTTCCTAGACTGTCACTCAGCTTCATTTTCTCAAACTTTTTTTGAAAAAGTACTAAGAATCTGATGTATTGGAGAATAACCTCTTTATCACCTTTTGTATTCTGCTAAAAATATGAGATGGTGACAAATAGGCCATAGTTTGTTATCCTTTTAGGTTTTAGGCCATGGTTTGTTATCCTTTTAGGTTTTATTAGACTTACGTTTTAGGATACCTCTGTGTAGCACAAGAATGGTATCCACCTAAGGGTTACAAGAAATAAGTATTTGCCAGGTGTAACGGTTACGTTAATAATAGAACTTTGTTAAGTTTTAGGAATATTGTGGAAGGTTTTGGTGAAGATGTAATGCTCTCCACCCTAATCAGAGGCCATACAGACCTGGGTCTGTGTTTTCATACATAAAGGGACAAGTCCTCAGAATGCTTTTCTCAGCTTCAGTCCATTTCTCTGCTTTTGGGAGGCATAGATTTTATGCTCATCTATGATTTAATATATTTTACCTGTAGTTCACTGATAATATCCCAAAATATTCTTGAATAATGCAGGCTTCTGAGGATACATGTATCGACACACCTGTTAGGTCTGTTCCTCTCAATGCCAATGCACTACATTCATGCCAAAGAAAAACAGGACGCCCTCTGCATGCTTGATCCCGTGATACCAACGTTCTTTTAAGACAAAATAGCTTGCTTAGAGAATAAAGGTAATGCAGCAACTGAGGAATCAAGTTGTTGATTGCAGAGGTAAATGATTTTGTGAAGTTTCACTCAGTATAATATCAGCAGAGGTTATTGAAGGGGACAATGAGATGGAAATGTGTAGGGCAAACCAGCTGAGGCCAACATGACACTTTGAAGAAGGATTTTACAGTGAATGAGAATTTACCTATTTGAGAGTGAGACAAAAACATTGACTGGAACTGAAAAATAATTTATGAATTGTACTTTTTTTTGAGACAGAGTCTCACTCTGTTGCCCAGGCTGGAGTGCACTGGTGCAGTCTTGGCCCCACCTCCTGGGATGAAGCGACTCTCCTGCCTTAGCCTCCCAGTTAACTGGGATTACAGGCATGTGCCACCACACCTGGCTAATTTTTGTGTTTTTAGTAGAGATGGGGTTTCACCATGTTGGTTAGGCTAGTCTTGAACTCCTGACCTCAAGTGATACACACGCCTTGGCCTCCCAAAGTGCTGGGATTACAGGTGTGAGCCACTGCACCCGGCCTTAATTGCATTTCTTAAAGGATTCACATTTTAGCCAAGTACAAGGCAAGCTAGTTTTTACTATACTGTAGCTATATACCAGAAAAATTTATAGAGGTGATCAAAACATTGCATGCAAGGTTAAGAAATGCCAGAAAAGGCTTTATTTCATGGGCAATCAAGATTGTAACAATTCTTATGGGAAACATGTCTAAGCCTAGAAAAAATACCTGAAATAAATTGAGTCAAATGACCAGTTTTATGAAAAATGAAAGTGAAATAAATTTAGTCCAAAGTGTTCAACACCTCAAAAATAAAAGCTAGTTTAATACCACTTAAGAAACTTGGCACCGGGCACAGTGGCTCATGCCTATAATCCCAGCACTTTGGGAGGCTGAGGCAGGCGGATCACAAGGTCAAGAGATCGAGACCATCCTGACCAACATGGTGAAACCCTGACTCTACTAAAAATACAAAAATTAGCCGGGCGTGGTGGTGTGTGCCTGTGGTCCCAGCTACTTGGGAGGCTGAGGCAGGATAATTGCTTGAACCCGGGAGGCGGAGTTTGCAGTGAGCCGAGATCGTGCCAATGCACTCCAGCCTGGTGCCTGGCGACAGATCGAGACTCTGTCTCAAAAAAAAAAAAAAAAAAAAAAAAAAAAAGCAAAACTTGGCTAGGTACAGTGGCTCACTTGTAACCTCAGCATTATGGGAGGCTGAGGCAAGAGGATTGCTTGAAGCCGGGATTTCAAGAACCAGTCTGGGCAACAAAGCAAGACCCCATCTCTATAAAAAAAATAAAAAATTAGCCAGGTGTAAGGGTGTGCACGTGTAGTCCTAGCTACTCAGGAGGCTAAAGTGGGAGGATCGCTTAAGCCCAGGAGTTCAAGGCTGCAGTGATCTATGATCATGCCACTGCTCTCCAACCAGGGCGACAGGGCAAGACTCTGTTTAGAAAAAAAAATTTAATAATAATGTATGACCTGGCCAAATGCATTGTGGTCAGATGGGGACCAATGACTTAATAGTATCTCAAAATACGTGAGGTTTTCTTTATACAGATTGAAACTTTTTCCCCCCCAAATAAGACTATAAAATTGATTTAGGATCAGGTCAGTGTTACATTTGTTATTAAGATGAAAATATATGTACAATGCTTCTAGATATAATTTAGTGAGCTAATTTATTGTGGTCTAGGCACTTTTCTAGATACTAGATATTTACAGATTTTACTAAAGGGAACTGAGGCACCTTCCAGTTATGCTTTCTTGTTTTAGGTTTTTCTACGTGGAAAAACCTACTGAATGATCCCACCGTTTTGATCACAGCTGGATTGAAGGAGGTGCCTGGTCCAAGATTTGCCAATGTAGGCTCACCAGCAGTCTGTAAGAGGGTGCTGGAATGGGCACTGCGAGCAGCCAGTAGGAAGAAAAGCAACAACTAACAACCTTATCACCTTCTCTTAGGGAATTTATATGAAAAGGCCAAAAAAAAAACCAAAAAGTACTAAGGAAGTGAGTATGCAGCCGCCATCACCTAAGAGAAGCAATGAGAATGCAGAAGTTGTGAACGAGAAGGGGCCCGTGAGGTCAACAAAGCAGTTCGTCAACAGCAGGAATTGTGGTGAAAGCTTAGTGTGACAGACACTTCTTATGGAACAACCAAATGATCTGTCATCATTGTACCTGAATAAAATGTCCAGTCTTAGAACAACTCCCTGAAGCTTGGCTCTGAAATGTTCTTGTTCTTCATGAGACCAAGATGGAGAGCTATTTTTGCGTATCCTCTCTGAATAACCACTGTTCTCGGCATCTAGAAACAGTGCCTGGGATAGTACAAAGGCATTTAATAAATGAATATCATATCAACCTAAATGACCTCAATTCCACAGATAAATTGGAGACTCAAAAATCAGACAAAATGCATGTGTGAGGTGGCATCTGTAACTGCTCAGACTGGTGAATATTCGGAAATTACATAAATGACTCCTAACAAGGCTGGCAAGGGCTTAAGATCAATCAGAAGGAGCAAAGGATAAAAGACTGTTTAAGAGTTCAGTTTTGTGCAGCTACAGCAGTTCAGAGGAGTGAAAGGTCAATGAAGACTGAAGCGTCCATAAGAAGAGACTTCAGCTATGGCTGGAAGTATCACTTGAAGATGTGAATGAAGGCAAGAGGTAGGGCTGTTGGTATGTCTGTGGGACACAGGAGTCATGCCTCATTAGATGGGACATTATGATCAGAAGATGCTGAGAAATTGGTTGGGATAAGTAGAGAGTGTGAGATTACATAGGACAAAAAATGTTTACCGAGATTGTTCATTTTAGGGGATCAATACTGCTTATAAAAAGAAATGAAGAAGAAAGGAGAATGACAGAATCTTTTGATGAGACAGTGGTAGGAAAGGATGACTTGTTAGGCAGGACCAGGCAGGATGGAGCGTGAGGCAAGGGAAGGTAGCTAGCTGGGGAACCTGCTAACATCCAGGCCTGAGCTAGCAAAGCCCTGGAAAGCATGGCATTAAGGGAGTAGAGATGAGCAAAGGCAATTCAAAGGAAAAAAATCAATAGAATTTGATGTCTAATAGCAGTTGAAAAACTTCAAAGATAAGCCAGAATTTGTAACATGTTCAAGAGTCCTACTCTGAATGCTTAAGATGAAGAAAATAGGCCAGGTACAGTGGCTCACGCCTGTACTCCCAACACAGTGAAGCCAAGGTGGGGGGATTGCTTGAGCCCAGGAGTTCAAGACCAGCCTGGGCATAGGGAGACCCTGTCTCTAGAAAACAAAACAAAAAATATTATTCAAGCTCAGTAGCACATGTCACTATGTTCCAGCCACTTGGGAGGCTGAGATAGGATCATCTGAGCCCAGCAGTTCCAGTTGCAATGAGCTATGATCGTACAACTGCACTCCAGCCTGGCCAACAGAGCAAGACCTTGTCTCAAATAAGTAACATTGACAAAGATAAGGAAGTTGCAGAAATTATTAATTTTTAAAACTGAGTCAAAGAAAATCTTGTCCATGGGATTCAAAGTTATGCACTATTTCCATTGTACCTTCTGCTCATACATCTATAAGGTAAGGCTCTGGATGTGGTTGAGGACAGGGGCATTCTACCCTCTTCAGGTACAATTATGGTACTGGTGAGTCCACACAGTTTGTTCACTGCATTTTCCAAAACATCTGATTCATTCTTTTATGTCATTGTCAAGGTTGCGAATCACTGAACACAGGCACTACGTCTAACCAAGCTATTTCTAGCACCCTGTATCCTTCAAGGATATCCTTAAATAATAGAATTTGCATAATCTTGGATCTGCTGGTTAGATTTTATAGCTTTTCAAAAGACCAAAAAATGCAGAAGAAACAAAATAGCCAAGCAAATGCCAACAAATAGAATGGAAAGAGTCAAATAAGAAATGTGAGCAGGAAAGCGGGTAAGCCACAGCCCTGCAAAATCCTTTGCTCACATGCAAAACTAGGCTCAGAGAAGGACACGGACAATGTGGAATAGGTAATTTCAAAACTTCATCTCAAAAAGCTGAAGGACAAGTAGAATGAAAACCACCAGCCGGCTCATGGGCGAATTGTGGTACTTGTGTCCTTTCATTTACTTTTCCTGAGGAGAGGACAGACTGGTCACCTGGTATTCCACTGCACCCCTCCCCAGCAGGCCCTTCACTGACCCGTGAGGCAGGAGCAAAAGTTCTTCATTATAGATTCTTGCTCCATCATGATATAACAAAGGAGGCTGGGTGCAGTGGCTCACACCTGTAATCCCAGCACTTTGGAAGGCCGAGGCAGGAGGATCACTTGAGATCAGGAATTCGAGACCAGCCGGGCCAACATAGTGAAACCCCATCTCTACTAAAGATACAAAAATTAGCCAGGTGTGGTGGCATGTGCCTGTAATCCCAGCTACCTGGGAGGCTGAGGCACAAGAATCACTTGAACCCGGGAGGCAGAGGTTGCAGTGAGCCAAGATTGCACCACCACACTCCAGCCTGGGCAGTAGAGCGAGACTCTGTCTCTAAATAATAAATAAAACCAAATATCATAGATATGGGAAGAAACAGGAAAACAATAGTTGTAAAGGAGGTAGGAAAACAGCTGGGAAAAGAAGGGAAGGGAAAGAATGAGAAGAAAAAACAATTAAATGGTGAAATAAATTAATAAGCAAATATTCAAAAGCAAAAAAGCAACACAATGGTTCATATCCGTGGTTTAAAGCCAACCCCTCCTGAGGCAGGAAATCTCTATGGGAAGTGAATTTCCCATTAATAATAGTTAATGTCACTCATAAATCGGAGGCTTCTGATAACGGCAGAAGATTGTATCCTTTCATTCTCAGATTGCGGTAGGTACCAGACACTAATTACTTGAAGATTTAACTACATAATCTTGCCTGTGATTGCTGCACTGAGTTTACCTGGTTTGAGCTCAGAGTGGTTTACCTCATCGATTTCAAGCATCGTTTAAGATCAGTCACATATGATTACACCTAAGATATTTAAATAACTGTTTCTTTTTACTTCTATAGAGTGTATGACCATCAGAATTCCCTCAAACCAGAGAATCTCTTCTTGGTGAGTGCAATGGCTGAACATGAACCTTTATTTGAAATTTCATTTTACCCAGTCAGCTCATGAGGAAGCAATTTATCTGTGGATTTATATAAATATGACTATTAGAGGCACACTACTTATGATTGCTTTAAATTCCTTTTTCCTTCTCCAGACCCAGAAAGGAGCCCCTGATTTACCCACTTTACACATTTGAAGCCTTGAATTTCTGAGCTAATCTTTTATAAATGGCTCTAAGGGAGGGGTTTCCTTCCTTCCTCGGGGCTCACCCAGAAGTTGCCCCTTTGCAATCTACATTGATGAAGGAGACCTTCCCCTGCTGCAGGTCACGATCCTGCAGGACATTCTTTGAAGAGCAAACCCCACCCTCCAGCCTTGAAATGCTGGCACTGCTGCACTGTGTCTCTAAATCAAGCTTTGTCCACCCAGACAGGAAGACTCCACCCTGTTGTGGCTGACACAATGTGCAATTTGCTTCAGTGAGCTTCAAGATGATTTTCAACCCCACACCTTGGATGTGTTTTTGAAACAATGTGAGATATAAGTAAATGAAACATATTAACCATTGTGATGCTTTATTATCTCTTCAATATTTATAAGTTGATTTTTACCAGAAAATATTTTCTCTCCTTCTCCCTTCTTTCCCTGCTCTCCCTCACCATCACCGCCCACCCTGCCCTAAAAGAAACAGTTCCGTTTTTGGTATGCTTCTGTGACATTTCATACTTCATTGAAGGGTGGTTCTCCTAGTTGAAATTTTAAAATGCATCAATTCCCGTCCTCCGGGTTATTCAGAATCCTCTATTGCCAAACCTTTAGGCATTTACAGCTTATGTCAAGCTCATGAGTGCCTTTTCTTGCTCAAGTTCTCATCCTATCACTCTCTGCACAAAAGTCTTGGAGAATGTTCATTTCCATCTTAAGAACAAAATAAACTTTCATCCCTCCCCACTTTAAAATAATTGCTCAAGGTAATGGCCACCACCATCTTACAAAATTAATTGATTAACTTTTTAGGTCAGACTGGGGTTTATCTACTGAGAAGTTCTTGGCAGTGCAGAAAGAGCAGTCAGTCTGTTTGATGTGACACAGAAGTGTGAAGATGATGTGTGTGTTTCTGTCCCAAGAGAAGAAGTTTGTATGTAAATACAGTGGGGAGAGGGTAAGAAGACAGAGATTCAAAGCAAAAGAGGGAATAGTAAATGCACACAGTGAGTTCGGTTTTACAAATAAAATTTTTTCTTAACATTTCTGATGTTGCCGGGCACGTGGCACATGCCTGTAGTCCCAGCTACTCAAGAGGCTGAGGTGGGAGGATCGCTTGAGCCCAGGAGTTTTGGGCTGTAGTGCGCTATGCCAATCGGGTGTCTGAACTAAGTTCGGCATCAATATGGTAACCTCCCGGGAGCTGGGGACCACCAGGTTGCCTAAGGAGGGGTGAATTGGCCCAGGTCAGAAACGGAGCAGGTCAAAACCCCTGTGCTGATCAGTAGTGGGATCGCACCTGTGAATAGCCACTGCACTCCAGCCTGGGCAACATAGCGAGACCCTTGTCTCTTAAAAAAAAAAACATTTCTGATGTCAAGAAATCAGGAGGCATTTAGAAAATATTCTAGCCCTTTTAAAGATAGTGCAAACCATTTCCCCTGGTTTATTTCTACATAGCAACAAACTTTTATCTCTGAAAATAAACTATCCATCTCCTGAGAAGAGATAATTTCTCTTCTGAGAACTCTTTCAGATATAAGAATGTCCAGGATTCTAGTTGTTTGGTCCTGCTTGCTTTTCCTGTGACATGTATGTATGCAAAGCGGTATAGGAATGCTCATCCAGAAGTTCTCCTTAAGAGATGGGCTTTTTTTAAAAAGCTTCTATCCTTTTTAAAAAAAAAAAACATGACAGGAAGTCTGCATGAGTTTTGAACTTTTTTTTCCTGGTGTTATATGTAAATTTTTGGTGCCGCAAAAGAAGCAGCACTCGAATATAAATTTCCTTAGCAAGGAAATTTACTTCTATAGAAAGGTGGGCCTCACAGATGGAGCAAAGACAGCGCACACCTGGACAAGGGAAGGGAAGGGGTTGTTATTCCTGACGCGTGTAGCCCCTACTGCTATGTTGTTCCCCTACTGGCTATTTTAAAGTGAGCAGGGGTACCAGCCAGACTGGTAGGGTGGGTAGTTTGGCAGAAAGGACGGTTACAGGACAGGTCAGAGCAGGTGACCAGGAGTGACTCGAGTCAAAGCAGGTGACCAGAGAAGGTGACCATGGTAAGTCAGGACAGAGCAGGGAACTGGGGGAACAGATGTAAACTACTGATTGGAGCTGGTGGAAAAGGTTTTTTACTGAAACTACAAGGAAGTTAAACTTTAAAATGGAGAATTAAAGAATAAGAGAGCTGAATATACTGACATACTGATTCTTTGAAGAGAAACTTGGAGTTCACTGTATCTAACACTGGTAGAACAAAGCCAGTTTTCAACTGCCAGAAAAGTGCTCTGAGGCAAACTCACTTTCACCACAGCTTAGTCTGGCATCTCCTGCTGTGGCCATGCACCCAATAAATTCCCCTAGATGTTCAATTCTTGTAGCCTGGTCCTGGTCAGGCTGAAATGGCAGGAGGGCTTCCTTCTATGGCTAAAGTGGAGTCTCCAAATCACCTCTTTGGAATGTGTGAACCCCAGGCCGGGGTCCCCAGCCCCTGAGCCACAGAATGGTTCAGAGCCACCAGCAGGAGCTGAGGGGCGGGTGAGCAAGGGAAGCTCATCTATGTTTACAGCTGCTCCCCATTGCTTCCATTGCCACTCAAGCTCCTCCTCGCAGACCAGCAGCGGCATTAGAATCTCATAGAAGAAAGAACCCTATTGTGAACTGCACATGTGAGGGATCAAGGTTGTGTGCTCCTTATGAGAAGCTAATGCCTGATGATCTGTCACTGTCTCCCATCACCCCCATAGGGGACCGTCTAGTTGCAAGAAAACAAGTTCAGGGCTCCCACTGATTCTACATTATGGTGAGTTGTCTGATTATTTCACTATATATTACAATGTAATAACAGAAATAAAGTGCACAATAAACGTAATGTGCTTGAATTATTCCAAAACTATCCCCTAACCCTGGTCCATGGAAAAATTGGCTTCCATGAAACCAGTACCTGGTGCCAAAAAGGCTGCAAACCGCTGCCCTAGGGGAAGAATTTAAATACAAATGTAGCAAACTCCAGTTCCTTATTTTGTTCTGTGAAAGCATGATTGATTGTGACATGCCAAAGCATCACCAGGAAAATGGGGAACACACTGCATGGCCTTCTGCCAGGAGGGGCATGTTGGTGGCCATTGGCTACAGAGCTCTGTGAAGGAGCAGCGAGTGAGCCAGGAGTCCAGTGAGCACCCCCTGGGAGACACGCTGGATGGCTAGTGGCCTGGAGGCTGGCAGGGCGAGGCACAGGCAGCATTACAGATTAGAAAGCAAAGACTCCATGAGTTTATTTTGGATTGCTCTCTTTCTTTTTCTTTTTTCTTTTTTTTTGAGATGGAGTCTCACTCTCGTTGCCCAGACTGGAGTGCAATGGCACAATCTTGGCTCACTGCAACCTCCGCCTCTTGGGTTCAAGCTATTCTCCCACCTCAGCCTCCTGAGTAGCTGGGATTACAGGTGCCCACCACCATGCCCAGCTGTTTTTTTAAATTTATTGTATTGACATTTGCATTGATGACACAAAAGCAATGGTGGGTAAAACTGCTGGAAACTTAACATTAATCAAAGCAGGGATGCCAAACTAAACTAGCAGTCATTGTATTTTTCACCATCCATGCACTTCCAGTCAAACCCACAGAAAGATACCGATCCTTGATAAAGCAGTAAAACTTTTTAAATTGTTGTTAAATCTTGTCCCTTGAGTTGTGTCTAATTAATATTCTGGGTGAATAAGTGGAAAATAGAAATAAAACACTTCTGCAGCATACCAAAGGAGAATAATTGTCTCAAGAAAAAGTACTTTTTTTTGATTTAGTGTTAACTGAACTAGTTGCTTTTTTCATGAAACATATTTTCCAGAAGAATGACTGCTTTTTCAGGTTTGGATATTTGGTAGTTTTTTTTTTTTTTTTAAGAGACAGTATATCACTCTGTCATCCAGGCTGGAGTGCAGTGGCGTGATCTCGCCTCACTGCAGCCTCATCTTCCCAGTATCAAGCGATTCTCCCACCTCAGCCTCCTGTGTAGCTGGGACTACAGGTGTGCGCCACCACACCTACCTAATTTTTTTGATTATTATTATTTTTTTTTTAGTAGATAAAAGATCTTACTAAGTTGCCCAGGCTGGTCTCAAACTCCTGAGCTCAAGTGATCCTCCTGCCTTGGACTCCCAAAGTGCTGGGATTAAAGGTGTGAGCTACTATATCCAACCAAGTTAATTTTTTTTAACTGACTGACTACTGTCAATAATAAAGTTAAAGCTTTCAAGTGAAAATTAGAATTTTGAAAAACTGGTATTTGTCACTATAAACCTGACAGCTCCCCAGTAGTTAAAGACTTTTCTACTGAGATTGCTGGAATATTTTAAAGAATGTGGGGCTTTTTCATATTACATAGTGAAATGTGTCCATATAAAAGGTTGAGAACTGCTGTCTTAAAATTTAGGGTGGGTTTCAGTTATCCAGACCATTTTGATTCTTTCTTACTAAAAACAAATTGGTGTAAATCACATGTGTGAAAAATTTGAGTTCCTTTACTTGAAGGTGACAGGCAGCTAAGCTGCGGGTTTGCACGCTGAAGTTGTTTGTGGACACCCAGAATCACTTGAAAGGTAAGACCCACTCATCTGTTAAAAGTATAGATATGTGACTCTTAGAAAAATTCGTTCTATGTTTCTTGTAGTTTAATTATAAGAGAAAGATCTAGATCTAGAAAAATCATAATCCACATTCCGCCTTGGTTTGAATATATTAGAAAGAGAACAGTTTCTGGAGTCCAATAGGTCTTGGTTTGAACTTGGATGTCCCTCCTTTCCATTGCAGAACTTTGAGATATTTACATCTCTGACCTCCAAAATAGCCTTCCATGGTGCCTGTTTCTTGGATTGATACCCTTCTGACCTTTCTCATGATGGATGGGGGTCCGTTGGACAAATAGAATACATCAGAAGTGATAGTACATAACTTCTAAGATTAGGTTACAAAAAGATTTCGTGCATAAGGTAGTGCTAACTCAAAACCAAATGTCAATCTGTGTTTCTTTTTGTTTTAAGCACAGTTGATCATCGAACAACACAGGTTTGAACTGTGTTGGTCTGTTTATACGCATTTTTTTCAGTAAAAACTTCCATCTTGAACTCCTGCTTTTCTTTTGGATCAAAGCTCTGGGGAAGAGCAGCGGCCACACCAGGAGGCCATGCAGGCCACTCAGGCGGTCTGTGCAGAGGCCCATATGGTGAAGAACTGTGGCTGCTAACGACCATGTGGGTGAGCTTGGAAAGACAGTGTGTTTCAGTCCCAGTTAAGCCTTGAGATGACTTGTGGCCTGGATGACACTTTGTAGCATCATGAGAGACCCTGAGGTAGAACAGCCAGATAAGCTGCTCCCAGATTACTGAGCACAGAAACTACTTGTTGTTTTTAAGTTACTATGTGTTGGGGGTAATTTATTAGATAGCAATAGATAATTCATTAATACAGGTAACTAAAATGTTGTTTTCATACTTTAAAATGCATCCTGAATCTTCCAGGAATGTATTTCCCTGGAAATCTGGTGAGGATTGGCCCAGTTGTCTGCATCTAAAATGGAAATATCAGATCCATTAAAGCCAGCAATTATTTGCTTGAAATCAGACAGGAGTTTGTGGTCTGATGCAAAATTATAGAGATTTCCTGGCATGTAGGGGCCAGGCTCACAACCTTAGCTATGTTTCACCATCCTTACATCACTGTTCTCTCGGGTTGTTTTGGTTGTCTGGAGTTAGTTCTCTAGTAGATTAGTAAGGAAAGATTTATGGGAATGCTCTTGCACTGGAAACTCAGTTTGGATGCAAAAATGCTCAGCTCACATTTTCTTTTCTTGCATGTACTAAAAATGACACTTTATTGTCTTCTTGCAGAAAGTAGCGCTAATTAAAAATCCAATGTCAATTTGTGTGTCTTTTCCTTTGAAGCATAGTTGATCATTGAACAACACAAGTTTGAACTGCTTTGGTTCATTTATACTTTTTTTTTTTGGATAGGGTTTCACGCTTGTTGCCCGGGGTGGAGTGTAATGGCGCGATCTCGGCTCACTGCAACCTCTGCCTCCTGGGTTCAAGCATAAGCTACCGTGCCCAGCCAACCATGCTTTTCTTAATAACATTTTCCTTTCTCTAGCTCACTTTATTGTAAGAATACAGTAAACTAGGCATACTTCATACATATAGCATACTAAATGTGTGTTTATTGATTTGTATAAGTTTGTGGGGGAGTCAAAATTATACACAGATTTTCGACTGTGCGATGGGTTGGTGTCCGTAACTCCTGCATTGTTCAAAGGACAGCTGTATATGTGTGCATTTGGCATTCGAAAATAATTTAAAAATAGAAGCAAGACGTCATAAAATGCTTCTATTATAAATTATTTAAATTAGTCCATTCTCACTCTGCTATAGAGAACTGCTGGAGACTGGGTAATTTACAAAGGAAAGAAGTTTAATTGACTCACAGTTCTGCATGGCTGGGGATACCTCAGGAAACTTACAATCATGGTGGAAAGCACCTCTTCACAGGATGGCAGGAGAAAGACTGAATGAGTGCCAACCAAAGGGGGAAGCCCCTTATAAAACCATCAGATCTGATGAGAACTCACTATCACAAGAACAGAAGCATAGGGATAACCACCCTATGATTCAATTACATCTCACTAGGTCCCTCCCATGACATGTGGGGGATTATGGGAACTACAATTCAAGATGAGATTTGGGTGGGTACACAGCCAAACCATATCACCATCTCTACAAAAAATTTAAAAATTATCCAGGTGCAGTAGCATGTGCCTACAGTCTTCCTAGCTACTCAGGAGGCTGAGGTGGGAGGATTGCTTGAGCCCAGGAGTTTGAGGCTGCAATGAGCTATGATTGCATCCCTGCACTCCAACCCAGGGAACAGAGTGAGACACTGTCTCAAAAAATAAAGAAAGAAAGAATAAATAATATTAAAACAAAAAAATAATAGAAAAATATATTTATTATTCATTAAATGGAAGTGGTCTGTCACAAAGGCCTTCATCCTCATCATCCTCATGTTGAGAAGGCTGAGGAGGAGGATGAGAAGGGAGGTTGGTCTTGCTATCTTGAGGGTGGCAGAAGCAGAAGAAAATACAGTTACAAGTGCACTAGCATACTTTAAACCCATGTTGTTCAAGGGTCAACTCATATCTATCTATCTATCTATCTATCAAACATCAGGCTGTAAAAGTTCACAGCTTCACACAAATTACAAGTACACAGTCGTGCTTTGGCTTCATACATCTTAGGAAAATTGTATATGTGAATGAACCACTGAAATGAAAATCAGATATTTTCTTAGAGATTTATGAAAAGACAATATTAAAAACAAAGCATCAAACTTCTATCCAGTTTTCAACATCAGAAGATCTGAAAGTTATTCTTAATTCACCTTTTCTCTTCTCCACACAACCACCATTAATTCAAAGTTCTCTCCATTCAACATCTTCCACGTCTCCATTACGACCGGCTCCGCCTTAGCCTAGGATTTCATCATTTCTTTTCTACA